>JBCNJP010000027.1:22932751-23014324 GCA_039602395.1 Deinandra increscens subsp. villosa | reverse complement strand
ATTTTTTAGATCCTTAAAATTTTTAGCCTCCAAGAGGGCTCATGTCTTACGCATGTGGGAAAACATGGTTGATATGGTCAGGTGTTATAAAGGGTTAATATTTCTTTCTTAAAAACTTGTATAATATTATGTTTTAACAAGAAACGGTTAATACTAAATAAATATAACTATTTATAGTTTCGTTTCACTCGGAAAAAAAAGAGTAATGACTCAAGTGATTATCCATCCTAGTAAAGGGGATGCTTTTAAGGGGCTGGACCGGGCCCGGCCCGGTCTATTTTTTCGCTTTGTAATGTAAATTTATATTCGTTCAGTCAGAAATTTTTTTATATACTTAGTCCGGCCCTATCCACATTTAGTTTGACCTCATCCCCATTTTGGTCCAAGCTTCGCTCTTGCTCCTCATCATCCTAGTAGTTCAGTCTCCTATATCTTTTCTTTGGATTCTTTGGATCACGAATAGGGGGTGCCTTACTAGTATTAGTTGGTGTGATTAGTGTTTGTTTTCTTTTATTCTTCTCATGTAATTCTAGCGTCTTGCTAGCTTGTTCTTTGTTTTTAATAAGTGAACGTTAAAAAGAAGTTTGATTAAACGTAAAAATAGTTAATTGATTCTTAAATTCTAATTGATATATATTGTATAGTCAAAACCAAATCACTCTTCATAAAAACTAGTTTTCTGTAGAGCCATGCGTTACCGTGGCAAACTATGATTAAAGGAAATAAATAAATTAGAAAAATCCCACACGTGTTTATATTACAGAAAACCTATATTGCAACGTTGATAAACAAACACAGAAAAAAAAAGTAGAAAAAAACGTTGCATGCAAATCACTGTCGACACACATGCATTGTTAAAAAAAGAAGTTCGTGTTGCGCGACTAAGTCGAGATATTTAATCGAGAAATAGTTCAAATTTTAATTGGTTTGTTTTTGACGAGGTTCTAGATTCTTACTAGTTAGTAGAGAACCGTTTTAATACAGGTATATGACCCTATTTTTAACTAACTAGCTTAGCCTAGTGTAAATTTGTATGACCCTTATTAAGAGGTCTTGGTTCAAGTCTACTTGTACAAAAAAGTAAAAAATAAGGGTTACAAGTTGGCAAGGGATTTTCTTACAGTGATGAGTTTTCTTGATAGGGACTAGAGATGATCGGGTGCGGTTAATGTCTAGTCAGTGATCCAAATTTACGGTTAAAAAAACTAAATAGATAAATAAATTTGCGGTAAAAAAAAAGTTAATTCTTAACACTGTAATAATAATACCCTTTTTGTTTCCGGTCAAAACACTCAAAACCCGGCCTTCCCTGGCGCTAAAAATCTTAAACCCTAAACCCTCCATTAGTTAATTTCTCGAAGGTTCACCGTCGCCATGGCTTCGGTGGCGATAACCCGGAAAAACCACCTCCTCTCTTCTCTACTCCACGTTACCCGATGCCGGAGCTTATGCTCCCGTCGTACCATTACCACCGGCCGCCCTACCTTCGCGGCGTCAATTTCCAATTCTCCGGCGGATAACGAAACGCCTGTTTCCAGAACTAAAGTCCTGGAAACCTTTAGAGAAGAATTTGAAATCGGATCACGCCTAATCACGTTAGAAACAGGAAAAATCGCTCGGTTCGCCAACGGCGCGGTTGTATTAGGGATGGAGGATACTAACGTTCTATCCACCGTTTGCTCTGCTAAAGGCGACGGTGTTCGCGATTTTTTGCCTCTTACTGTACGTATGTTCCTGCAATACCGTTTAATTTGTCGTTCACATTTTTAACTGTTACAATAAACAGATACAGTAGCAAGGAAATGAAACAGTATCATTACTTAGCTACATTTGAATTTGCATTACCATTTTGAAATGAAAATTTGAATATGTTTGCATGTTTAGGTTGATTATCAAGAGAAACAGTTTGCTCAAGGAGTAATTCCAGGCACATATATGAGAAGGGAGGGGGCTCCTAAAGAACGAGAACTTTTATGTGGGCGGCTCATTGATCGGCCTATCCGGCCGCTTTTTCCAGCTGGATTTTACCATGAGGTTCAGGTATGTGTGATGTAATAATAGCTTGTTTTTGCGTTTCTTTCTTTGTTCACAGCTTTTCATTGTACTTTCTTCTCAAATTTAGTGGTGTTTTCTATAGGTGATGGCTAGTGTGCTTTCTTCAGATGGGAAACAAGATCCAGATGTGATGGCAGCGAACGCCACCTCTGCTGCTCTTATGTTATCTGATATACCGTGGGATGGTCCCATTGGAATGATACGTGTAGGAAGGATTGATGGGCATCTTGTTGTAAATCCAAGCATGGAAGAGGTAGTAATCCTTCATTTTGCAAATCCACAATTTGTATATCCGTATGTGTGTATATTGCTGATTTTTATAGTTCACTTTTAAGGCTAGTGTGTGGTATATCATAGTGTCATTTAACTATCACAGCTTGTGAACATGAGTGTGGAACAGTTGAGGATAAAAACAGATCTCTGCCTGGAAACTTAAGCATCAGTTAAAAATTTAATCCTTTTTCTCAAAGTTTGTATCTTTGAACCTATCTTGTGATCACAATGTTCAACACATTAACTTGGCTTAAAATTTATGTGTTTCTTATATGCAATTATATATTTTGATCTAATTTATATAGACTCGGGAACCCTGATCATATCATGGAGTAGATTCATATTATCTTGCACAGTGTGCCATAATCTTATTTATTATGATGTATCAACACAGCTTAATCTGAGTGATCTCAATCTTGTATATGCTTGCACAAGAGATAAAACTATGATGATAGATGTACAAGCACATGAGATTTCTGAAAAAGATCTTGAAGCTGCATTTAGGTTCGCTCATCCTGAGGTAAGTCAAAAATGTCGACCATTAGTTTCAAAAGAACCCTAATGGCCTAATGCATTTGTTAGAGTCTAAATGAGTCATTTTTTATTGTTCAGGCAGTTAAGTTCATCGAGCCTCAGTTGAAACTGGCTGCCAAAGCTGGGAAGCTAAAGAAGGAATATAAACTGTCATTGGTGTCAGAAAGAACAATGGACAAAGTCCGTAATATGACTGAGAAAAGTATTGAAGCTATTTTTACCGATCCTTCCTATGGAAAGGTATGATTATTGTATTATATTGTGTAATTTTATCAATGCATTCATTATTCAGATAGCAATCTGAATATTAGACATAGTTGAGTTGGCTTTAGTTCATGGAGAAAATTGGTATTGTAGGCCATGTGTTTGTATAAACACCTTGATACTTGCTACAATCATATATTACATATGGTTATTCTTTTTTATTTTCTTGCATGTAGTTTGAACGTGGAGAAGCTTTAGATAAAATTGGACAAGATGTGAAAGGTTTATTAGAAGAGGAAGGTGATGAAGAAAGCTTGAAAGGTCTATCGAAGACGGTCGATACAGTGAGAAAACAGGTGTGTTGAGATGTTTAAAAAATAGTATAGTTTTCCAACTATTATATTTGAAATTTTTATTTATATTGGGATCAAATCACAGTTTTATGTAAAGGATTTGATATCTTAAGAGCGTAATTTTATCAGGTTGTACGCAGGAGGATACTTGATGAAGGATTTAGGCTTGATGGAAGGTGTCTTGATGAGGTTAGGCCTTTGTATTGTGAAGCTGGTAACTTGCCTGGATTACATGGATCAGCTCTCTTTTCGCGTGGAGATACTCAGGTTGTTATATTTAATTAACATTTTGGTTAACAAATAACATTTATGATCCTTGATTTTATATAATATAAAAATTTATTATTTATTCAGGTTTTATGTACTGTTACACTTGGGGCACCGGGAGATGCTCAACGTTTGGATTCTATCGTGGGTCCTCCAACTAAACGATTCATGCTTCATTATAGTTTTCCACCTTACTGTATTAATGAAGTTGGGAAACGAACAGGCTTGAACCGCCGTGAAGTTGGACATGGTCAGCTGATTTTTTAATTTTTTAATTTATTTAATTTTTTTTTTGTTATAGAAATGGCTCTTTGTATATTTAAAATGCTATGCTTGATATGCATCTTGATTTTCACCCTCTGGGATGACTATTGATTTTTACTTGGAAAATATTTTAGAAATATATATCTGCTGCTACCCATATGTAGGGGCAAGAATGCAGGCTACTAATTTTTTGTTTATTTTTTAATTTGAAGTAGATATATTATGGTTATTTCCTTTATAGGCACTCTTGCTGAGAAAGCTCTTACTGCTGTATTACCTCCTGAACTTGATTTTCCATATACTGTGCGAATTAATTCTGAAGTTATGGGCTCTGATGGTTCGACATCAATGGCAACAGTCTGTGGAGGTATGTTGACGTACTATGATAGTCAAATTCTTTGTGTTTTTTTTATCAATTCTTGTATATTGTCATTTGACTTTGTTTTTCTATTTCGTGGTGTTAAGCATGATCGGATTTCCTTTTTTATCTTTATTAATGTAGGGAGCATGGCTTTAATGGATGCTGGTATCCCTTTGAAAGATCATGTTGCTGGCCTGTCAGTAGGCCTTGTTACTGAGATTGATTCATCAACTGGCACTGTTGACCAGTACCGTATACTAACTGATATTCTGGTGAGCATTTATTTACAATACTGATTTTTAGTGACTGAAATTTTTGTTCTCTGAAAGTCTTGATACAGCATGTCATCTGAATTATGAAGTTCAAAATGGAGTTTGTGAAACCATTCTATCCTTGAGCTCTTCATAACAATATTTTGTTCATCTTTAGGGTCTAGAAGATCATCTTGGGGACATGGATTTTAAAATAGCGGGAACACGGAATGGAATTACAGCAATTCAATTGGATATAAAACCTGCTGGAATTCCTCTTGACATTATTTGTGAGTCACTGGAACCTGCATATAAAGGTCGACTTCAAATACTTGAACGTATGGAGCATGAAATTAATGCAGCACGTACTCAGGATGGAAAAAATTGTCCTCGATTAGGTAAGACCCATACTTTATTTCTTAATAATTACAAGTTGTCTTGCAGCATATCAACAAATAATATTTTGTCTTGCAGTTACCTTAAAATATAGCAACGATGATCTACGCCGCCTGATTGGACCACTTGGTGCCTTGAAGATGAAAATTGAAGAAGAGACAGGTCTGAATTAGCTTGACAATGCTAATAGATATATTTTAATGCAAATGACTTGTAGTTTAGTTTATACATAACTTATTATAAGTTGCCAGCTATCTTGTTTTTTTTGTTTTTAGTTGTCTAGATTCGCTATGATTCTCTGTTTCTATGTTTGTTCACCAGGTGCTCGGATGTCTGTAAGTGATGGAACACTAACTATAATTGCTAAGAATCAATCTGTAATGGAAAAAGTGCAAGAAAAGGTATTTCACATTCTTTCAGTATTTCGTGCATAAAGTGGCAGATTTCTTGCCTCTTATGCCACACTTTTAAACCTATAGGAACTAATTTGGAATAAAATGTTTATTCTCAATTAAGATTTAGAACTGTTGACGAAGTTTGAAAGCTGAAATGAGATTGAATTAGGACCTGATGGAACTTGTGTCATTTTATCTTGTGTAAAAAGGTTCATGATAGTGCCACCATCATGATGAAATGGTTGGTAGAACTCGTGCAATTTCACATACATATAGCACTTTCTCTTCTTTAAGGAAACAAGAAGCCAATGGTTTGACCGTTTGAGTATAAAATTTGCAATTCCTCATTTTAAAAAATAAATGCAACTTTTGACTTAAAATATAATATAATAGTTTGATGCTAACCAAGTATCTTAAAATTCCCATGAATGAAGATGAAATATATGAATTTTGTGAATCAAAATCTATGCCGTTAATTCATGAATATATTGTAATGCTTACCAAAAGAATAAATAAGTAATGCTGATTTATTTTGGGACAATCCAAAAAGGAGATTATTGTGTTTATTTGATCCTTTTGTTTCTACCATTGATCCACAGGTTGATTTGATAATCGGGCGAGCAATTGAAGTGGGAGGTGTTTATAAAGGCATTGTAACATCAATAAAAGAATATGGGGCTTTCGTGGAATTCAACGGTGGCCAACATGGCCTCTTACATGTTTCTGAATTGTCACATGAACCGGTTAGTGACATCATCTAAACCGGAGATTTTCTTTTCTCCCACTAATTTGTTTCTGATTGTCCATTCACTTGGTGCCAGCTTGGTCTATTTTTCTTCATGGATCTTGCCGGTCTTTTGCCATGTAGCAACAAATATTAGAGGTTGCAAAATAGACTGGTTAGCTTGACCCAAAGCACCTTTTTGTCTGAAGTGCTTATATTTTTGAAACAATTAGTTAGTGTGTCTAATATAATTCAAAGGTCATATTTTGTAATAGCAATTTAACACACTGAAAAATATAGTTGGGATGAGGATGCAAAATAGAGTTTGGGTGACTTTCGTCCCATTTCCTTCGAGCAGGTTTTTTTCAGTAAATAATAATATATCAAATATGATTAAATAGTTATAACTTTAAAAAATCTAAGCTTGCGAATATAAGAAATTACGAGGTTACCCGTATCCTTAAAAAACTTTTTTTTTTAATTTACTTGTTTGTTAGAGATAAAACTGATCCTGAATTGATCCACCCTAAAGTAAAAGGATCAGACTCGCCACCTCTACTAACATTGGATCTATACTTTTTTTTGCTTGTGAATGTAAATCTTTGACTTGTGTTGACTTTTTGATGAAAATTTCAGGTATCCAGAATATCAGATGTGATTTCAGTTGGTCAGCAACTATCACTAATGTGTATTGGACAGGATCTCCGTGGTAACATAAAACTCTCGCTAAAAGCAACTTTACCTCAAAAAACCAAAAAGTCTGTTGTGGTTGAAGGATCTTCAAACCTATCAAAACAAAAACTTGATAGTTGCACACCTGGCAAGGATTTGCTGACTAAGCAAGAAGGCCAGATTTCTGCTGTCAAAGATTCACCAGAAGACACAGACACAAGTACCAAATTAAACTCATCTTATTCCTCAACGTCACCTATCGTGATTCGCAGTGCTGTGGAGTGTGATGAGGAGGAAAAGTCAGCGGGTTTGGGCTCTGATCTAAAAAATAACAGCAGCTTGAAACCGCAACGGGATTTGAAATCAAAATCTTCTCAAAAGCTTAAAACTTTAAAATCTTTAAGCGGCTCTGATTCTGGGTCGGTTTTGTCTAAAAAATCCCGAATTGTGAAACCGTATTTACTAACAGAAAAAGCGATAAATTATGACACCTATTTAAGCTCAGATGAAGATAAAAACGAGGATCAACATAAATCTGGAATCCTTGATTATTTGGAAGAGCAAGTATATAAAGTTGAAGGTCCACGTGATGCGAAAAAACTCAAACTTGGAACTAAAGTAACTGCAAAGATTCTTCAAGTACGGGCCCGTGGGTTGGTTCTAGACTTGGGTGGTGGAATCAAAGGGATGTACCGCTTTGAGGTATGTTTTAGTACCATCTTATGAGTTGTTTGACCTCTTTCAATTTTAGTAAAATATAGCACTAATTTTTCATTTTTCTGTAGAGTCGTGGTGGCGGCAAACAGGAGTTTGAAGTAGGAAATGAGGTGCAAGCACAATGCATGAGCTTTACTGGCAAGGGCATTCCTGTAATGTCGATCATTCAAGATGATTAGTGACAGTTATCTTCAACCGATTTTGATTCCCAGAAGTGGCCTGAGGATTGTGATTGATCATCAAGATCCACGGTTGCCAGAAGAGTGATTATACGAGTTCTGTGTTTATTAGAGTTTTCTTACTTTTTCTTATAGATTTGTTTGTTGACTTTTATGGGTCAACAAGAAAACTGGTTCGGTCCAGGTAGAGAAAAAATCAGCAAGGCTTGACGCCAACTGATGAAAAAATTGACAGGCGATTGATTGATCACTCAACTAACTGTATGATGGGTTATTAGTTAAAATAAATTTCACTTATTCACTTATCCGACTATATATACCCTGCATGATACTTCAAATAAACAAAAATTATCTTACAGTTCGACTCCATTTCACCACTCAAGTGTAACTATTACTCCATGATACTTCAAATAACCAAAGAATGCGCCAACTTGTCAAACTCAGCCGAATGCGTTGACTTAACCAACTCTACCAGTTTATCTTTTTGTTTTGAAAATTATAACTGATGATCCACCACACATGATTTTGTTAAAACCCATTGATTTCGTGTTCACATGGCATTGAGCTGATTAATTCTTCTCCTTCATTCACCCTCCCTGATCTAGATAACATGTCAGCTGCACCCATATAATGTCCAAAATACCTTTGTTTTCTCAGGTAATTTACTGAAAACCGGTTTAGACTTCCCCATATCACCTGATCTTATATACAAGTAATAATTGAAAAACACACAAAAAACATGTTAAAAACATTATTTTTTTCTAATAAGGTTAACGAATCATCGTACTCCAACTTAGCTCGACCTGTAAATGTATTCACTGCAGTCAAAAGGCCCAAAACCTTCCAGAAGCAACAGGTTGCATAAAAGTTAAATCAATTTTATTTAACCAAAAATGATAGAATATTCTATTTACCTTTGATTACTTTTATGAGAATAACAAGTGGTGAAATAAATAAACAATAAATATACCGGAAACCTGATGTTTAACAGATTTTCACCAAACATACTCTTGCAAAAATGCAGGGTAAGGGTGCATTCATCAAGCCCAAGTGACTTGACACTCCCCTGGACCATCCGCTTGTGGGAGCCTCGTGCATTTAAGAAAATCAATAAAGATGACATTTTCCTGTTCCTGCACAAACTGCACACTCATCTGCATCTCCAGCTACATGGCTTAAGCAATGTTTAATCCTGTCATCCACTACATCCTGTTACAAAAAGTAAAATAATAATTAAAATCAATTTCAAAGCAATTAACCACGATTGAAGAATAAAAAGAAGAAATTTCTGAAATCCTGGTAAAACGAAGATAAGTTTCAAAGCACAAAAGAACTTAAAGATTAATCATAAAAGATAATAACTTTCAGCCAGTGTTTCAATAAGACATAAGTTCATGGTTTGTGTAATGAAGGAAAAGATTATGTGATATTACATTGTTGATAAACTATTTTAAGGATATTCGTACCACAAGAAGTTGATGTAGTCCAAGAGGTGCAGTTATCATATACGAGACACCCGGATAGTCTTTTGCAGCTTCAGCGGTTAAGGAAGGGATATCCTGCAAAAACAAATCTCTATTAAACATTCTTTTTTCTTTTTGATTTTAAATCTAGCAGATGAAAATCATAAAAAACATGAAGATTACTCCTTGCAATTATGACCCATTCTTTAATAGTTGGGTTGTTTAGGGTCATTTTTGTTGGCTAATGGGTTGATTTGGGCCACTCAAACTATATAGTGAGTCAATGGGTCACACCTAACAGGTACCGACCCATTTTGACACGTTTAGCTGACCCAACCAGGCCAGTTTGCCAGGCTTACAGAATCTTGTGTTTAATATAATACCTGATGCCAATGTCGCCCCGGGAACAGGAAAAAGGGGCTAACGATTACACGATTTGCCCCTTGTTGAACACACAAACGAAATGCATCTTGTATTGATGGTTCTGCGAGCTCCTATTTATAGTTGAAAAAAAGTATGAATATTCATTGGTTTCAAGTAAGGTTTCAAGTAAGTAAGCGCACTACAAAATCATAACTGAAAACATCTATCTGTAAAACATAGGTTTTGGAAAAAGTACCATATGAGCAGGCTCAACAATTGGGTACCCAGTTTTCTCTGCAAACATTGCCACAAACTCATCTGCAAGCCATCAGATCAATATAAAATTTTATTCAAATGATGAACTAATTGTCCATCCAATCCAACAAAATGAAGGAGGGTGTTACTAATTTTGCATACTTAGCATTAGATTGGATTCTTTTCGGCGAGAACCATGATCAACAATAATCAGTCCGTCTTTGTTTGTAATTCCATGACTCGACTGTATAACACCACCATTCCCGTTAGTTAAACAAGACGTCGAATGTAAACCCCGAGGATTCCGGGCAGAATCATGCAATCGTGCAAACCCTAGCATATTCCGGCTAGAGTTTCCTGTTTTTCCAGCTTCAGTTGGTATAAGGTTTTGATTACCATGACTCAAAAACAAACTGAACACCAATCACATAGATAATGTTGTGTTAGCCAATAACTGAACTACATGAAACAAAAACTGGAATTTGGAGCATGAATTCAAACAATAAGGAAATCAGAAATCAGTACTTAGTTATGTAAAACTGGGATACCTTCTGATGTGTAAGTTTGATGGGGCAGAGCAGTTCATCTGGAACAATAAGCCTGTTTGATTAAATTGAGTTAACAAGTGCCAATGGAATACAATGTCCTAATGATCTGCTGTTAAACGAAAGAACATTGTTAATAATGGGCATCTTTTTTTTCTTTATCGAATTTCTATAAATTTGATGTAGCAATTTTCGGATCGGGTCGGTCAAATAATAAAATATATTGTCACTAAAAACATATGAAAAATATATTGCTGCTAGAAAATAAACAATAAAAATACAATGTTGTTAGAAATTAAAACAGCATTACATTTTATAGTTGTTCTTTGCATAGTTTCATCTTTTGAAAATGATTCATCACATCTTTGATCGAAACATTCACAAATAACTCTTTTTCGAAGTAACAAATGCAAGAATCGTTGATATGTTCATTACATATCTGATTATGCAATTTCATCATCCACATGCTTTATTGAAATATTTTCCTTTTAACAAGTTGGAATCAGTAAGACTAATGACATAAACAATAGGCCAGTGGATATGAAATATGTTTCCCTGATTCATTCAAGTTGACAAACCGTTTACCTCCTTTATCATAGAAATGATCAAACTGGCTCAAAGTATCTATACAAGTTTGATAACTTTCTTTTGAAAAAATTGTTTTATAATCCCTAAAATTCAAGTCAAGAATCAAGTATCAACAAGTAAAATCAGTACAGTTTCAATCAAGAGTACAGTTATAACAAATGTTTTCCGTCAAGTTTCAACAACTAAATCAGAATTCAAGCTTCAACATCTAATTTCAATATTGAAGTGTAGAAGTTAGAAGAGGGGGAAAAAGCTAGCCTGAAAGATGTGAGGAGCAACGAAATAGGAGGGCTGGAGCAGCGGCGCAGGTCGGACTTTGGAGTCGAGCAAGTCGCTGGTCTCAGGGGTCTGGAATCTGGTCGAGCAAAAGCATGTGGTCTCTTGGTCCGTGGATTAGGTAGATAGGTTTATGAAATAACCTTTCTTTTATAAACAGTCCTAGTCGGTTTTTTACTCGTTTTTCTCACAAATAAATTTTTACCTCAACTCAACATAGCTCTTCTTACAAACACCCCCCTAACTACCTATTTAATATTGTGTTTGAAAGCGAAAAAGAAAAGCTAACGGTGTTGCCATTATAAAAGGAGGAAGAGGACGGGCAAACAAAGGACGGACACCATCAATGGTGCGTATCGCTCAGGTTGATGCAAAGTCATCATCACCATCTCACAGACGCTTGCGTTGCAAGGAGGCTAAAGTAATTAGATTGACGAGATGCAAAGATACTTAATCTTTAAACTTCATCTCTAGACCCATAAGTCCGTAATGCTGATGGGCACCCTTCCCATAAACAGCCCCACTCAACATGCCATATCAGCTTTTTACTCATCATTTTGACAAATAGTTTTTTACACCAATGCAACATTTCCCACATACACCTATCTTTCCATTTGTTGTTAGAAGAAAAAGGAATAGCATGGATACCGCCTATAGGCTATAGCAACGGAATGGTCCCTTATAAGGGCGTCTCTGATATGCGCAAAAATATACATGTTTTTGTATCAGATATTCCTTACAAATGGGTAATTTTTTTGAACAATCATTTATAAAACAATGTTATATTGTTTCAATTTTAGTTTTTAGAGTTATCATGTTCCAAAATCACAAAAGGGGTGAAAAAGACAAAAGTCTCAAAGAACTGGACCAAATACGGGTCGTGCTTCTACCTGCAGAAGGCGACAAAGTTTTTGACTTCGAGCCTAATGACGTGTCCTCCTCTAACAAGCATGACCCATGTCGAGTTTGACCACAGGTCGAGCCACACCTGATGTAATCTTACATAAGATTTTCAAAAAAAGACATAAAGAGTTGACATTTGCAAAAACACGGAGCGTGCCTGACTAGGCACGAGGCGTGCTTTGTCCCGGCCGACCTCTGTAAATACCAAGCAATCCTCTCATTTCAATTTGCTCAATTCTTTCATATTCTCTCTAGTTTTTGTTTTTGAGCCACTTCTCTTTGAAGTTTTGTCATTTTATCAAGATTGTAAGAATTTAACTTAATCAAGGTATTCTACATTTGTCTATGAACTTCTCTTCTTTGTTTAAGCAAATCTTTAAAACCATGATTTGCTAAACCTTATAGTCATTTGGGGGAAACAAACATTTGTTGAGTTGGTAACATGAGTGCATAAACTATCATTAAGGTGTGTGCATTGATGACTTTGGAAACTAATCTTTTATATTGAAAGCTTATTATCGCCCTTAATGACAAAATGTGCCTTATGTATTATGGACCATTTGCGCCATCGAAAGCGCATTAATCGATAAGTGACAGCCACCCGAGGATGAGGAGTTGTTTTGACAACGAGTCACACCTCATGGAAACCCTAGGCAGCATAAGCCAAGCGGCCATTGAGAACATATTAGAGTTTCTTAAAAGGGACCCGAGGTTGCGAACTCGGATCCGATATAATGCATCAAAACCCGAGGCATATATCACCGTCACAAACCCAATAGATCGATTGTAGAAATGCATATAACTGAGCAAATCGCATCCAAAAGAGTAAGAAAACATCAAAAAGAAACAAAACTAAACTCCCAATCGTTCATAACCGCGACGGCTACGATAGACGTCACACCACCACCGACAACATCATCACGAATTGAGTGCTCGCATCAAAACCCTAGCCACATACCATTGTCACTAACCTAGATCGTGTCCAAAACAGTAACACAAACATAAAAAAGAAAGCAACTGAAACTCTCTATCGCTCAAAATTGACACTGCCACCACTTCAGCGTATCGACATGCGGCCAGAGATGACCACCACTGTCAGAATTGGAGCGACGACGTCGACCAAAGCTACTGGCGGCCACCATTGAGCATAGAGAGACGGATAAGAGAGGGAGTGTAGAGAGAAAAGGGGGACGAGAGAGAGAGAGAGAGAGAGAGAGAGAGAGAGAGAAACCGTAACTAATAAAAAGGTAATCTGAAATTTTGTTATCAAACGAGGCATACGCGTGCGTGAAGACCGGAGAGACATTTGTCCATTATAGAGCTCTTACACAAACTACAAACCTTTTATAAAAGCTCATGTACAACTCTTGGGTTGTACATACATGCATACAACTTATAGCATTCCCGGCAGCTTTCCCATCTCCATTCATATAATTTATATCTTTATTATTACTTTTTATTATTCTTTTTCACTCACAACCACAATTAAATCACACTTCTTTATACCCTTATCATTTCATTTTCTCTCTCTTTTATTACAATCACACCTCAAATTTTAAAAAATCACCATGTTTTTCCTCATATATAGGAATGAACAGTAATTTTTTCTCTCTATTTTCCACTCACAACTACTCACAACCACACTCTAAAATTTGAGGATTATACTTACAGATTTTTGAGTAACATACTGTGAAAGCTATTAAAAAAAGTTAAGATGTTAATGTTCGAAAAAATATATACTTTTATAAAATGAAAGAATTAGGTGTAAAGGTCATAATTTTTTTCATAGATTCATTGTGTCGATGTTTGAATGTAAACAGAATTTAGTAATCAATTTGAAAAGTGTTGACCCGCTAATAATTATTGACCCGGATTTAATGTGGATATTTATCTTATCAACTCCACATGGATTCACGAGATTTGATTTAGAGATAAGCCAAGGAGGGTTATTTTAATTCTTTATTTGTTTTATGATTATCTACGAGAACTTCGACCCGCGCGTTGCCGCGGGGCGAGACCGTACGTTGTGATGGGGCAAGTTTGTGCATGAAGAATGTCTTTAGAAAGTATAAAAGCGCCAAAAGTTTAAGTGGAATTTCAAATATTTTTGAAAAGTGTAAAATTTTTAAAACGGTTACGACGTATAAGTAAAGTTGCTACCACGTTTTAGTGTCGTTCATAAGTTACATTTTTATCACTATACATTTATATAGTACCAAAATAACCATAGTCACAGATATTAGAGTTGTTTTTTTACATATAGCATATCAGATAAAATAAGAAAGTTAAGTTGTTGCTATTACTTCTCCTTGAAAGTCCATCATACGACATGAGATATGTATAGTGCTAAGCCTACCTGTGAACATATTTTCTAATGATGAACTATGATACAATACAAATAGGGTGGGTAGTAAGGTACCCTTCAACTCAAAAAAGTGAAGGAACTTACTTACTTAGCTTTCGGGGTCCTTATTACACACTTTTACAACAAACCAAACCCTCTTCAAAATGAAAATCACAGTAAAAGAAGTTCTTAACACTTTCATCAAATTAGGCACTTTAAGAACCCTAGCCATCTTCCCCCCCCCCCCCCCCCCCCTTATGGACTCGGTCACTCGGTCGACGTCCTCCTTTCCTCTACTTTCTGGTGCGCCTTCGCTATCTCGTTTTCCATCTTCTCCATCACTCTTGCTTTCTTCTCCTCTAGCTTCCTCTAGACACATTGGCGGTAATCATTTATTAGCAACCTAAACTACTTACTTAGATCAATTAGTGTATATGACAGTTCCATACCTCGACTTGTTTTGTATTTAAACTCGCTTTCTGAACCGGCGCGCTCTCCCACCCTTTGATGATCGCATCTTCACACTTGAATCTATTAGCAATCTCCACAACCTTGGCATTCTTCACAGTTAACAACTTATCATAAGCTATAAATTCCAGAATGGTAAACTAACCGCAGGGTCTCACAGATATTAACACCTGAAATAACACCACGGTTGTAACAAAGAAAGAAAACACGTACATTAGAGACCATGTTTCAAATTACCCAAACCAGTAACTTACTTTTGTCCTTTTAACACCACTAACATACCTGATATGGCGGGAAATAAATTCTTAAGCTTTGGACACATCTCTGCTGAACGTAAAAAAGAAATTAGGTCAAACACATAAAAAAAAGAATAAAAACCAAAAAGTTCTAACATGCATTAAATAGTTGTACAATAAGCTTCATACTTAAAATAAATTCATATTAAGTTAAAGTTGGATAGCAGTCCAGCTAGCCTTTAGGTAAAAGGAAGTTCTTGTGTGGTCAGGCTGAGCAAACAACACCAATATTGTTACATCAAATCATATCAGCAAAATATGTGAACATTTTGGTTTCACAGACATTTTATAGGCTCATCTACAAACTTAATGCTACATTTTAGAGCAAAAACTTTTGAAGTACTTGATATATCAACTCAACGCAATACATATGTTACCTTAGCCTATTTAAGTAGACATATAATATATAGGTATCAAACTTTGTTCCTTATTCCTCATCATATAGGGTCACATTCTCACCTTCATATCTACTGTAACTTAACAGCTTTGAGTCGATACCTAGTAGGTAAGCAAATACTTAGAAAATTAATAATTTAAATCTACTCTACAAATATAATAATAAATAAGAATATAATAAGAAAAATATTACCTTTATCATATGCAGTCTTCATATTATAACTGTATCAAGTATAAAAAGCAAAGTAAGACAGATGTATAAAGATTTTAATTTATAAAAGATGTGTTTCGGGTTGATGGTTTTAGGAATGGTGGAATGGGATTGATACCCATGAGGCTTGTTTGGTTGAGAAATAAGGAATCAAAATAAAAGAAAAGCAAAATAAACTTACCCTGTTATGTTCCGTGGTCTGATGAGTTCTAAGTTCTAACTGATGATTTTAGTCTGATAGTAAGACCAACCTTGACTCCTTGAGCCAAGGTCTCATTTGGAGTAGCCTCTCTATCTCATGAGATAGAGGTATGGTCTAGTTTTGTTTTGTAGGTATTAAGAGAAAAACTAATGACTACTTTTTAATCTCTATTTGACCAGAAAAATGCTGAAAATCTAGCATTGTTTTGTTCCTTAGTCAATTTGAATAAGAGCACGACTTCAGATTCACTTTAGCCCAAATCCAATAGTGATTCTTGAATATTGTACCACATCAAACTATCCAGCATCAAATACCTACAAATTCTTAAAGCCTTGTCAATTAATTGTGATTAGGCAAAAAGCAAAGTAAACACAACAAAATACAAAATAAATTGCATTTACAACACCAAACAACAATTAACAACAACACTAAAGAAAACACCCAAATCTAACATCAGATTGTGATTTTACCTAGAAACGATATTGGTCTTGTCAATTCACCCTATGATAAAAGGTCTCATTGACATACAGCAACAAAAAATCAAGTCCAACCCTCAATCACATAGAAAGCCTAAATGTAACAAAAGAAAAGAGCCCTAAAACCAAACCCCTTTAAAATTAATCACAAAACTATAATTAACATTGCAAAATCAAGTGCATGTATTTGAGTAAACGTGCTCATCATAGCCAAAACAAAGAAACGCAATAATCTAACACTAACTATCCACAAAAATTCTTTTGACTACCGATCATTAAAGCGACCAAAGGCTCAAATCTAAAAACTTATCAGTAATAATCAACGATTCGTTGAAGCCACCATCAAACTCAGGTCTCAAACCAAGTAAAAAGGCCAAATCAATTCATTGGCTGCGAAACAGAGAATCGCCTCGCCAACACGAAGGCCATCATAGTCACCAACATAGAATAGGTGGTTGAGAAACAATCAGATTCCGGCGACGGCCGTTAATATTCTACAAAATAATTAGACGAATTACGATTAAAATAAGCTACACATATAGAAATATCTGAATGCAAATGCCAGAATGTCAATTTCATATTTCTATAGGCATTTGGCAACGTACAACACTAAATATACTATCAAATAGCAAATCAGAGACTCTAAATTGTTGCCTTAGATCGCACAGACGCATAAAAAATCATCCAAGGAGCTCAAATATGGGCAGAAGTAATGGAACGAATTAACAAAAGCGACAACAAATTAAGCTTGTAAACACAAAAAAGATCAAATGAATTGAATCTATTTATGAGAATTGGTTGATAGATACATGCATAAACCCAAAATAAAAATTAAAAAAAAACAGAGAAGACATAAGATTATACCTTTTAGGACAATCGCTCTAGTAGACACCTGCAACAACCACAATTGATCGAAATAAGAAAATAAAAACATCAAACAACATCAGGAGGAAAGGAAACGCAAGAATAACTAAACTCAGCTATCGAGAAGATTACCGGAAGAAAACCTGCGAAAAGGAAGAAACTAACATTCTATTGACGAAGAAATTAGAAAGAGAACCACATAAACCAACAATCGGACCACACAACCAAACGTGTTAAGAAAGGGCATCTGGCATCAACAGGTCTCAGATGAAGGTAATCACCGCCGTAAAGGCTACAGAGCACAAAAACCCCAAATAGTCGGTAGCCCAACGTCAAGAGAAACTACCGGAGAAAACCCCCAACCGTAAAAAACGGAGCATCGGGCAAAAGAATACGACAGATCCGTAAAATACCAACCAACAGAGCAAAGACCATCACAGATCAAAGCTTTCACATTTAGATCGGACGGCAGCGCAAACAGCCGCCGTTTGAACGGAGCAACACCACGCCTCAAAGGACAATGGCAGCCGCTTCAACGCCAACATCAGCGGCCGGCGTCGTCACCACCAGCCAACTTGACGGTGTTTCTAGAGAAAGAAAAATGTCTGGTGTGCTAAGAGAGAAAGAGAGAGAGAGAGAGAGAGAGAAAAGGGGGTTGCTTGTGTAGGTGAGAGAGAAGAAAGAGTGTAAAGTTATATAAGAGAGGGAGGCACATACCTGGCATATGATGGCATGTAGTCATCAACAACCGCCCATATTAACCTGTTAAAAGAGAGCATCTGGAATCCCCCTCTCTCTCTCTCTTATATAACTCTACACTGCCATATATATAGGATAGAAAGAATAAAAAAGAAAAAAAATAAAATCAAGAAAACGCTGCCACATGGTAACATACAGAAATGCCACGTGTTATGAATAGTGAATTTCTAGTGTACATGTCAGCGAATTCAATTGATATATATATAATTAGAGATAGGAGAGTCGGTTAATTTTGCTTGAGATGCAAGCTTATGTAGGTTATAAATATGAGTCCTTTATTCCTTAGTTTATGTACTTTTTATTGAGAGATAGTTTTATTCTTGTTTCTTTGTTTCAATTAAATACTTCAAAAAGTACATGGCAATCAGATTTTAACAGTATACATAAGGGTGGGAGGTATGCTCATTTCAAGTATGTATTAGGCATCAAATTGGACCAATAGGATGATGCCAACAGGAGAGAGAAAATTGATGTAGAATTGATGTAGAATGATGATTTTGTAGGGGGTATGCTCATTTAGTCATGGTTTAAGCATGGAGGAATTGAAAAAAAAAAAGGTTCAAACGGTTGGAAAAATGACCGTTGAACGGTCTATTTGGCTCGGCAATACTCGGCGAAAACATGCCGCAAAACTTCAAAATTTATGCCGATGCCGATGGATATGGACCGACGGTATGCATGCCGATGCTCGGCATCGCCGATGCCGTTCTATGCCGAAGGGCGGCGGCATGCATACCGCCCACCCTAACAAGCAATGAAATATGTGGTGACCTCATCGTCTTTGGTTCATCCATGTTTAAGTTTATAGTAGATCAATCAATGCCCCTGCTTTTGCAACTTGTTTGTATGAACTCGGTAAAAACTTAAATAGATTTGCTTAAGTTTATAGATGTAACAATAATCTCAGGCTTTAGACTTAGGCTCAAACGGGTCAAATTTATCTTGAGTCCCCTTAAGATAAATAAGCTTGAGTTCATTTAATCTATATTTTGAATGAACTCGTCCAAAATCTTAGAATCGAGCTCGTACTCATCTAAATTATGTTACAACTTATTGGTTTCGTTCTCAAGGAAAATGTGATGATGCTTGACATGAAAGTTACATGATACATCTATGGACAATGGGTACCATGTTACCCTCAAAGGTAGCAACCTCTCATCTACTCTTATTTAGATAAATACACATCATACATTTATTCCTAAGCAATCCTAGTTGCATTTTTAAAGCAACACCCCACTTTTGACTTTATTTCCTTCATAGTTTCTCAATAACATTTCATTATTTTTTTTCCTATGGAATGTTAAAATCATATTCCAATGTTTTGAGATCCTTTTTCTATGTGTTTATAAGAAATTGGTAGAAATTATAAATTGTAAATTATTATGTTTAAAATTTCTATTGAATATTGGTTGAATGTAAGAATCACTTTTCCTTTATACCGGGTTACACACTAGTCTAACACAATTTGTTACTAGCAGACCTGTAAACGAATCGAATGAACACGAACATGGTCATGTCCATCGTTCATTTAACTCTAAGCGGACACGAACATTAGCCCAATAATTTTTTATATGTTCGTGTTCGTTCATTAAGAAAATAAACATGTTCATGTTCGTTTCTGTTCGTTCGTTAAAGACTAAACAAACAGTTTATGAATGTAAACGAACATAAGCAAACACAAATTTAATGGAACATAAGCGAACATAAGTAAACACAAATTTAAACGAACACAAAATTAAACCAAACACAAACAAACAAACATACATAAAAACAAAAGAACAACTCTAACACATGATGAATACAAATAGTAAAGTGACTGCACAAAATGACTTCAAACCTTAAAAAGTGATGGTGTCATAAAATGACTTATTGAAATGTGAAACCCTAAAAGAAGGAAAACGTGTAGGGCTAATTATAATTTATAAACAATTTATCTATTAATAACATTAAAACACATAAACAAACGAACACAAATAAACGAACGCAAATTAAATGAACAGAAAACTATGTTCGTGTCCGTTCATTTATTAAATAAACCATCATAAACGAACTTCCCGCATAACGGTTAATGAATTGTTCACTGAACGTAATATTTTATTTTTAAAACAAAAATTTAAGGTTATTATTTTCATCCCTCATCTATATACATCATTTACTCGACAATTACTATTCATTCAATAATAAAAAAAAATTAAAAATAAAAACTTATTTAATTATTTGATGTAATGTAATGTAATACTAAAATTGAGTATTATGAAGAATATATTAAGTGAATTATCAGATATAAATTTTTAATAATTCAGCTCGGGTAATATATGAAATCTATCCTAGTATACAATATAATGTTATGTATGTATATAAAAATAAACACAATTATGGCTTTTCTAAATCGAATGACACCTATGTAAGTTGAATCAAAAGCAATATATTGGTTTATAAACTCACATAACTTGGTAAGCTTTATACATGGTCGTCACTAAAAATCTTTAAATTTTTTTTAGGACTTGGGCCTGTAAAAAATTAGGCCCCTAACATATAAAATCAATAACTCGTATATTAAAAGTCAATAATACGACGATAATTGTAATATAGATAACTATAAATATACACATGTTGTTAGATTTAGATGACTATTTAAAGAACAAAATATAATTTCCTCCAAATTGGTCTATCTTTCCGAAATTGTGAATCTCAAACCCCTAGTTCGAACCTTAACTTTAAGAAATCAACAATGATTAGAGAGTAGGTGAGGAACAAAGAAATTGACCTCCTTTAAGGAACAAATAAATCAACCTCACGCCTTTTCTTTGTTCCAGACTTCTAGGAACAAGTAAATCGACTTTCCTTTTCAGTCCTTTGCCATGCATCTTTTTTTTGTTCCAGGCTTCTAGGAACAAAGAGATTACCTCCTTTTTTTTACATTTTACTATTTTTAAGTTCATAACCAGCCTTTTAAGTTTTAATATCCTGTTCCCATTTAATTTATTTATAATTATTAGTAAGCCTCTCAACAATAGAAATTTTATAAAAACATATAACTTAAAAAATATATATACCCCCGAAAAACCAGACCCTATGTGGTCACTCACCTTGCCCTGTTATGATAAGAATGATTTGTTTTAAGATTTCGGCTTAAAATGTTAATATTTATTTTATAAAGTTTTATTATCTTAACAAATTTAAATTTATCTTATATCAAGGATAAACAAGAATCATGGCGATCTAACATGCGAAAATACAAAATCACCAATACCTAGCATGAGGTTGAGGGGTATAAGCGTCAATGTCATACCGTCATACAAATTACTTAATGTGGACTAACTCATTTAGTAGAGCTTTTATCCTTTTAGTTGAAAGTCCTAAGTTTATAATGTGTATAATTTAATTTGTAGAGTAGTTAGGAGTGATAAACTTATAGCTAAAAAAATAATACTAAAGCTACCCATTAGCTCTAAATTCTAATGGTTACACAGCTTATTATTTAATCAAGGTTTATTGGATTTTAATAATCCAAGTTATGTCTGATTGGCCGATAATAATCCCAATTACGTTTATTCCCTACAATAATCCGAATTATCAAGGTATTGGATTTCATTGGACCTCCGTTAGAAATACCCTAACACCGTTACCTCTTTGCTGACGTGGCATATAACAAGGGACTGTTTTTGTAATTTCATAAAATGGAGGGACTGTTTTGTAATTTCTATAAAATCATTTTTTTATACACGGTTAGTGGGAATCCCACCTACATCGCCACCGCCCACCAGTCTTATTTCTCTGCCAGATCGAAATCGAGCTTCACTTCCGCCATTACCACCGCCAACCATCATCACCATCCACGGTCGCCATCGAACCCCTCGTACAAGATTTCAAACATCAGTCGCAGCTCCATCGAACCTACCCTTCTGCCGGAATCGACTCATCGGTCTTCGTCCGCCACCGTCCTTACCAAACACCGCCGTCGGAGCTTGAACCACTTCAACTAACTATTTGGTTGTCGAACAGGTTAATAAAAATGTTAAAGGTATTTCTATACTCAAAAACTACTTCCACGAGTTCTCTTCCGTCGATCCAGGGATCTATCAAGAGTAGTGGTGGTCGATCTCCACCTTGGTTCCAACAAAATTAGGGCTCAAGATTTTATTTTTTTTGAATTGGATCTCCACCGTCACTATTTCTTGATCTTAATTTATGTGGTCCACTGTACACATCATTCCTTGACTGTTAGTTTAATTAATTCCAATTAGCGATGGTAGATCTAAAATGAAGCTATGAAAATGGGGGAAAGGCGTTTTGGGTGGTTTCGGGGAAGAGGATGGTAACAGACGGGGGAGAATGGTGGCAGATGGTGGAAGAGAGGTGATGGGTGGCGGTGATGGATGATCGTCGATGGGTGGCGGTGATGGATGATCGCCGATGGGTGGTGCCGTTGGGTGGCCGGTGAAGAGAATAGATGATTCACATAATATTTTGAAGGAATTACAAAAATGGTCCCTCTAATTTAATAACATATTTAAAAAAAGACATAAGATGTCACATCAGCAAAGAGGTAACGGTGTTAGGGTATTTCTAACGGAGGTCCAATGAAATCCAATATCTTGATAACTCGGATTATTGTAGGAAATAAACGTAATTGGGATTATTATCAGCCAATCAAACATAACTTGGATTATTAAAATCCAATAAACCTTTAATCAACAATGATACCACCACTAAGCTTATTATTTAATCAACAATTATACCGAAAAGGACCCCTGACATGCTTGTCTCCAACACCCCCGAGGCGAGGTTTTGTTCTTTTTAATTAAAAGCGATTTGAAAAAAAAAATTAAAAGCGATTTCGGATCGCTCGATTAAGACGGGTCACGGCCCATCGCCCGCCCATGAGCTTCTTTGGTCTCCATTAATGGCGTATGCTGCTGGTCTTCAATAACCTCTCCACGAATCTATTTTTCCTTATTCACTCCACTCTCACGCCTTTGCTGGAGTTTGCGATCTTCTTTTCCGCCGCAATTCCTGTAAATTTCCACGGATTTTGACTTGTGAAATTCAGGAGCTAGTAGTTGGATCTTGATCTTGTTCGAATTTCGGACGAAACCTGGTTGTTACTGATACAGTGAGTGTGGAGGTTGAATTGGTGGGAGAATCAGAAGGAGGTTGAATGAGTTGAGGATTTTAAGCTGTTGTTCAATGAAGCGAAAGCCTAATTCGCCTATGTTAACGATTCGGCACAAATGGAAGATGAAGGTTGTTGCACTATTGTTAGTTTGTTTTTGTTTCTCCACAATTTTGTTAATGGACGCACAGTACAGTCAAATTGGCGCTTCTTCGATGTTCCCTCAGTTCGTTCAGAAACCTAAAATTGCCTTCTTATTCCTAGCTCGAAATCGGCTTCCTCTAGACCTAGTTTGGGATGAATTCTTTCAGGTAGTTAACTAATTATCAATTTCGGCCTTCATACATGTGATAATGCGATTCTGTTTTCATTTTGAAAATTGCATGTTCTGTTCATTCGCTTGCTCCTTTTGTTTGGAATTTGAATTTGAATGTTCGAGATTTGCAGATAGTTATCTAAAATCATGAATGTTTGTCCTTAGATCTATTGGTGTTTACGAGTTTGTTTATACGTGGCAACTATGTGCATTTGTTTGGTACCAGCTATCATGGATGTGGTTAAAAACTGGAACTCTGGTGACAAGTGTGGAGTATAGGATTTCTATTTTTAGACTATTAGTGGCAAATATTGTCTCTCAATTGGATCAAATTCAGATGTGCATGCCCATGAGAACTGCCTAGGATATCGTTTCCAGTTTGACAACCAATTACTCCATGAGGTTCACATGCTTTGTTATTGAAGGGTATTTAGACAACCTATTTTTGATAATTCAAGGATGCTTTAAGGGCTTTAGATATAATCACATGAATGCTAATTTGAAAGCAAACTCCAGATTTGCTAGATCAAGTTATGTGCATAAGATAGTACCTACACATCAAGACAAGAGTGTTTTACTGTGTTGTCATTGAGACATAGCTAAGTATACACGAATATACTTATAATGTCATTATACTTGAAATATATGTTCTTACGTTAAAGATTATTTCCTTGTTTTGCAGGGAGAGAATGAAAATCGTTTTTCAATATATGTTCATTCTAGGCCTGGTTTCCTGCTTAACAGATTGACAACAAGATCTAGATATTTTTTTGACCGCCAAGTTAATAATAGCATACAGGTTACTCTTCTCTGTTCCACAAAATCAATGCTTGAATTTCTTGTTTTGCACATTATGACATTTAATTTACAGCTCTTGGCTACTTTTAAGTTTTAGGGTTCCATGGACTTCAAATTTTACCCAAATCTTTGTGCCTAATGATATGTAATCAATATGCCTCTTTGTAGATATATTGGGGAGAAGCGACTATGATAGAAGCGGAGATTATTTTGCTTCAACATGCACTTATGGATCCTTTTAACGAACGATTTGCTTTCCTTTCAGACAGGTGAAACACCGTCTCTGTAAAGAGCTTAAAGAACTCTATTTATGTAATACGTATTCATTTACTATAATGTATATAGGTTATAATTTTTAATGGATTAACCTTTCGACATTTCTTAATCTCTTTTCCAGCTGTATTCCTTTGTACAACTTCAGCTACACATATGATTACATAATGTCAACATCAACTAGCTTTGTGGACAGGTACTTGTTATGCTTAAGCATTAGCTACTTGTTTTTTGTTACAAACATAGATGTCAAGAAATATATTTTTATAAGTTGTTGATATTCCCTTTATATTAATAATTCCAGCTTTGCTGATACAAAGGAAGGCCGCTACAACCCGAGAATGGATCCAGTTATTCCTGTTAACCACTGGAGAAAAGGATCTCAGGTAACATTGATGCATGCATAACCAGCCCACATGTCTGTTTATGTGAGGGTAATTAACTTGCAATCTAAGTAACATGTTATTACCTAATTTCAGTGGGTGATTCTGACTAGAAAGCATGCAGAGATTATTGTAAAGGATGAGGTTGTCTTTCCTATGTTCCAGCAGCATTGTCAGGCAAGTGGTACCATAAAAAGTATTTTGCAATTGTTGGTGGTGTTCTATCTGTTTTTACCAACCTGCATATGAATTTTGCTTATGAATCTGCCTTCGATTATCTGTGTTAATTAGTGACTTTTCTTTCTTGCCTACAGAGGAAATCACTACCTGAGTTTTGGAGGGATCGTCCTGTTGTGAGTATATATTTATTTGCTTGACTTGTTTCTTATTTGGTTTACAATTCCTTTCTTTTTTGGCTTCTTATTACAGTATTTGCTTTGCAATAGCAATCAAATCCCCAGACCCTACAAAATAGCTTTGCTATAAGTGGGATTTTACTGGGTACAATAGCAATCTTAACAACTGCAAAGATCAGCTTTGATGAGTTTTTTGTTGATGAACAGCAAATAGCAAGAAACTTGTTTCAGTGCCATTTCAATGAAGATTCTCACAAACTGGTCTTTTTGTTTCTTCGCAGCCGGCTGATAATTCAAAGGAGCATAATTGTATACCTGATGAACATTATGTTGCAACATTACTGGCTGTATGTTTATGCTACATGATTATTTCCAATTATCTTTAGGTCCTTGCTTTAAGAAATAGAAACAACTAAACTCCATTAATCATTTTCTGACGGTTTCCAAAATTTTGGATTACAATAATCAGCATAAAGGCCTTGAAGGAGAAGTCACAAGAAGGAGTTTAACGCACACTTCGTGGGATATTTCATCAAGCAAAGGTCGTGAGAGGCAAGGATGGCATCCTGTGACCTACAAATTGGCTGATGCTACTCCCATGCTTATTCAATCTATTAAGGTAAATTATAATAATTCATAAAACTGTTCTACACCTTTTATTAAATTAAAGACCACCCTTAGTCATTTTAATTGTGTTCAAAAGTTATGCAGTATTTAGAATTTTGCATTGGTGAAATATGGTTCATTTTGGCTCACGATCCATAAATGTGTATTGGAAATCAAAATAAAGTATGTTCTATTCTGTTGTAGTGTTCTTTTTTCCTGGCACAATTGAGAAGATTTTATTGGTCCACTTTTGTCCATTCGTGACAAGATTGTATCCTCTTGGTCAAGCCTTTTATGTGTTGTTTCTGGTTACAGTTACGTTGATTGTAGTGGGAGAGCCACACGCTGCGTCCTCACGACCACCGCACCACCTTCCTGGTGTTCCTGCACCATCGCTGCACGCCACGTCACCTCTTCCCCGCGGTTTTCCTTCTCTCCCCCTTTTCTCCTTTTCTGCGGCTCCCAACCACCACACTCTCCATCCTTTGCTGGCCCACCTCCGCAGGCTGCGGCCATTGGACTACAATCTGCCTTAGCAACTTGACGCTAAAACTTAAAAAAAAATAGCTAAAAGAAAATGGATCAAAGTTGTCCAAAGTGTATTTTTAATGCATATAACCTTTTAAACAAATCTTCTTATTATTTTTATTGTTATTGTAATATTTTTATTTTTTTTAATCATATTTGACACACTAATTGTTTATAATATTTTTTTCAAATGGACAAACCATGTTCTTGGTCAACCGAACCGAACCCAACCCAAGCTATTTCAAACCGTTACCCAACCCGCCTCTGCTTGACATATATATAGATTTATCTCTAGTTCTCCACCAACACATTTGTGAAAAATTGAACATCTTCCAAATCAAACAAAATTATGTAGAAACGGGTACTGTCCACTTTTACCATTTTCGTGTATCTTCCATTCAGCGTGTCTTATTTGCACTTGTCTTGGATTAAATAAAAGGGCCCCCTAATGCACCAGGCACAATAGGCGATCAGGAAAGCGCCTCAGGGTCTTGAGGCGTCACCTGCTGTTCTTCTGGCCCGGAAGTGGTCAAGTCGGCAAAATAGGATTTGTAAAAGACTCATATGTAAAAACCACCAACAGGATGAAGAAATTATAAAGCTTTGCTTGATAAACCTTAGTTATTTATTATTTATTCTTTTTAATAATGATATACTTAGATGAGGGAATAAGACCTTAGCTTTTGGTATGTATACATTGACAGCGGTATATATTCTTGCATTCTAAATTTTCAGGATATCGACAATATCTACTACGAGACAGAATACAGAAGAGAATGGTGCACCAGCAAGGGAAAACCATCTCCTTGCTTCCTTTTCGCAAGGAAATTTACCAGGCCTGCTGCCATGCGTCTTCTTAATATGGTAATTGTAGAACCTATCCTTTTGCTTCCTTTTCCAGACGACCTATTTGTATTATGTTTTTTTATCTCAAACTGACCAAACAAAAAAAAAACACAGCTTTTTGGGTCGAACGGGTCGAATGACCCCAAAATACACTTTGAATGCATTCAACCTTTTAAATGCTTTTCTTGTAAAAATAAAGTTTTTGTAAATAAGATTCTGAAGTGCTTGCGGGTCAACCCAACCTGACCCTACCCGTTAAAACATCTTTCTGATAGATTGTTTTCTGTTTTCTAGTCTGCACTAGGTGTTTTTAAAGAAGTAAGCAGCAACTCCTTGATGAGGTAAAGTGTACAGAAGTTAATATGCTTGATAACAGCTACTGCCAGCTAGATTTTCAATTTACTAGATGTGTGACTTGTAGCAAAACATATTTGTGCTGTATAAAAGGAAAAAGGAACCCACGACTGTTGAGTTACTTTGATGTGGTTTAATTCATTCCACCATTTTTTGAAAAGGAATAACTGTACAAAAATCTGACAAGTTTCAAAGTAAGTCACTTGACTTCTACATTACCATATTCTGCCCTTGCTGCCGGTATTGAATGGACTGGATGGTTGTCATTCTTCTCCAAAGGCAGTGTTTTGGCGGTATCTTAGACGTCCTTGTCTGGCTTCTTGCCGTTTCCACTCCATCAATCCTCATAACAACCTTAGGATCGAATGATTGTTATAGCTTTCAAATTTTAAAAATCCGTATGATGACGGATGTTCGGATAAGAATCTCCCCAAACACTTGGAAGAAATATGATCCACACATCTCTTTAAGATCACACAAGTTATGAAGGTTTGAACGGGTCCTTACACAACAAACAAGCCTAAACCAAGACGTACATATCTCACGCAAGGTGGTTTGGACTATAACATGAACACTTATCCCACACAGACAAATCCGGATCGAACAATATACCAAAACTCAACAGGTCCGGAACATACACTCCGACTTGACAAGCATCAATGTCATTATCAAAATAGGTACTTTTACACCACTTGGTTTAGAGATGTCATTTAGACATGAACCTTACCAAATTGGAAAATACATTAATGATGCGACAAGACAAAGACTATTCTCACGTTGAGCTTGGTTACATGACACACTCATGTCTTGTGGTGAGACTAATAGCAGGTTCCCTAGTCGATTGAGAAGGTCCACCCAAGTCGGGTCTCTGAACTGTAGTCGAGCTGTAAATCGTTTGGCCCGTCCCTCATCTAATCAGTCTGGCCCTCTCGAATACCTCGATTCTTCACTGTATATCATAGAAAGTCACACACAATTTCTAGATATTTTGCAAAAACTTAAAAATATAGCAGAAATTTGATGTTTAATTGAATGAATGAGAATTTTACCCAGCCGCGCGTTGCGGCGAAGACATAGCGCATTACGGCGCGCAATGTATAATCCAATCGAAACACATTAACATTTATTGTGTTTTTATTTTTATTTTCAATTTCAATTTTAAGATTATATCCTCCTCATGTATCGTTTTGTTGATTACTTTAGACTCTTTCCCTTCTTTGTGCTTGTGTTCATGGAAATTGAGGTTTGAATTTGACCCATGTTAGTTGATTAGGAAGTGAGGTCAGTGGTCGGCTGGTAGTCGTTAACTTGTGGATTAAGTTAATAGTCGTGTCCTTAATAAATTGTTAACACCACACATTTCTCATCTAGAAGTCGGTGGGTTTGGCCCACACACAGAGCCCACATAAAATGGGTCAAGCGGTGTTCGATTAAAAATTAAAAAATGCCACCTACCTCTGACTATTAGAATTTAGAGGTGCGAAAATTAGATTTTTTTTTACCTTTCCAATTTATTTAACGATTTGCCTTTTTGAACCGTATATTCATATGTATTTGTTTTTGAACCGTATTTGGTAGATAAATTTTAAACGTATTTTACAAAAATCCGATAGATTGCTATATTGTTGATGTTTTGATTTACTAACAATCGTGTCTTTCATTGGTTGTTTTGATTTACTAAAAAATGTGGCATGACGAGCGTCGACATGCATGTGTAGTTGTTTCAACTCCACTTTCTTATCTCACTTTATTGTCTCTATCTCAATAATATATGTTTTTTTAACGTTAATCTATCATACTTTTTTATTAAACCCCAATATTTATATTAGCTAAGAATTGAATATATGACATCCTTTTTTTCAATAATTTCAATAATAATCTGTGATACTTTTATATTAAACCTCAATATTTATATTAGCGGAATAATATCTGACATCTATCCCCGTATACTACACCATATATATTATATCAAGAGAGACAAAGCCTTTCGGATTGAGTAATGATGAAGTAAATGGTACTTTGGATATGTTCTATGCATCCTACCGTGTGTTATACAAGTCTTCTGGAACTATTACTATGTGCATGTGCTCTTACAGAAGGTGCAAGTGCAGGGTCGCAAGTGGACTGATAAATACTATAAATACCAGTCTAATGGATAAGTTAAAGGACTTTTAGATTCATTCTGATTCTGTAATATCGCAATACACTTGTAATTGTGTTCTCTCTCAAATATTAATAAAACCACTTGTTTCTCTTCCACTTACTTTCACTCTTCTCGTTTTTACTTTATGATTTGACGACAATTTTCCGGTGACTTTCAAGTCACAACCCCCAATAATTAACTTATTTTTAGTAAAGCGTTTAACCTACGTTTTTTTCCCAACATGTGCATAACCCATACTTTCCCCCATGCAACTTTTCCCTTTCACTATGTTTTTGAGTTTGCTTTAGGAAGGAAATGAAGAAAAAAAAGTAAGTGAAGGAGAGAAAAGAAAGAAAAAAAAAAAGGAAGTAGATGATGAGATTTCATGTTCCCGAGTTCGAAGGAAAGGAAAGGAAAATGATTTTTTTTTATGTTTCCGTGTTGAAAGGAATGGAAAGGAAAATAATCAATTTAAAATTATTTAATATGTTAAACAAATCAAGTTGAGGATAATTTGGTAATTATCAAAAAATTAAATTTTGATCAACTTACTTTCTCTTCAAATCCTTCCGATTTGGAAAGAAAGAAATTGACATCAATTTCCCCTCCCCTCCCCTTCCCTTCTCAGTTCTCTCCACTTCCTTCCATTAATAAAACCAAAGAACACAATTTTTTTTTTTATATATTTCTTTCCAATTCCTTCCACTTTCTTCGTTAAATGAGACTAAGGAACACAACGTTTATATTTGTACTAGATTTTATTAGCTTTTGCTCTTCATATTTGTACTAGATTTTATTAGCCATATGTTATGGTAATCTCACGGGTAATTGCTATAAGCTTATAACATAAAGTAAATAAGACGGAAATACAAAATAACTAAGCAACAAAGTTAAAAAAAATAAGTTATCGTAAGTAAAAAAAACTACGTAACGACGTTAAAATTATGTTACACGACAGTAGTCTTTTTGTACATACGACTGTACCCGTAACACCACTAACTTATGTGCTAAACTCGTTACGTTTGAATGAAAATAAAAAAAAAGGAAAAAAGGCTATTGTATCAAAGAATAAGACAAAAAAAAAACATTGTTTTACTATAATGTGAGAGTTGTTTATATAAGGTCATCCGTATCGATGTGAAATTTTAAAACTGAAAAATTGTGTTAATACAAGCTGTCACGTAAGATGTGGTGTGAAAGTGAAAAAGTGATGGTGGATAGTGATAGTATAAATATTATGGTGAGTGATGTGTAATTGTTTAAGTGGTGAGAAAAAATGGAATGCATCAATGCTCGTTGTTGGGCCCCAGAGGCCGCGAAACGCCCCCCCCCCCCCCCCCCCCCCAACCTCCCAAATGCCTAGGGAGCGGTGTAGCTCAATGTTTTAAAAACCGGTTCAACCGCCAACCGGTTATCATACCGGTTTTTTAATCCCCGGTTTTTTGGACATAACCGGACCGTTTTGAACCGGGCGGTTTTCCGGTTTTTTCCGGTTCAACCGGTTTTCTGACAGTTTTAAAAAAATATATTTTTTTAAAAATTTATTATTATTTTTTATTATTTTTTAAAGTTTAAAACTTATATATTCTTATAAAATACCAATTTGGTATTATTTTTTAGTGGATTATCATTGTATTTTAACTATTTTCGTTGTGGTGTACAAATTTATTAACATTTTTATAAAAATATATATATAAATCACCTAACCGGTTCAACCGGCCGGTCTAACCGGTCCGACCGGTCGAACCGGCCCCGGAAAGTTTTCCGGTTCAACTAAAAAACCGGTTTTTAAAACATTGGTGTAGCTAGGACGTTTTGCCCATTCACATCCCTTTCACACTCATTACAGATGGTCTAAGCATTATATCGAAGGTAAACAAAAAGACCAGGTATGAACCCAAAATTAGTTTTGTACTCATATTTGCAACCGGTCAATATTCGGGTTTGATCATACCCTGTTACTACCCGTTTGAACCCATCTATTTTTAACCGATTATACTTTCAAGCACAAATAACCGGTTACTTGAAACCGATTCTATACCAGGTTTATATTGTTTTTGTAGCCAAGCTCCTTTAGCCGTATATGATCGTTACAAAATAGTCATTCAACTGTTTTTTTTTCTGACAATTTTAACCCTCGTACATTATATATATAACAATCAAAATTTTTAGATGAATAGTAACTTTTTTCTTTTTTATAGTTTGGTCACGTAACTTTGATGCTTTGACGCTTTCCAACCTAAACTTTTACAATTTGTTTTTTTAATGAAATAAAAACTTTAGATTTTCATGGTTTGACCACATATGTTTCATACTTTTACGTTTTCTATCCTCTAACTTTTAAAGTTTTTTTTTGTTTTTTTTTTAAGTTTTGTTGTTTTCTTCTTTAGCCACGAAACTTTTAACTTTTTCTACTTTCGTTTTAGTATACTTTTATATTTTATACTTTCATCACAAGACTTTTAGACTTTTACGTTTTATACCACGTTACTTTTTATCTTTCGTTTTTTTACTAGACTAATTTAATTTTTTAATATACTTTTAGAGTTTTTGACTTTGACGATATTTTTTTCATAGTTTTATATTTTGTCGAAGTTTTTTTTGTTTTAAGTTTTGTTGTATTCTTCTTTGGCGACGAAACTTTTAACTTTTTATTTTTGTTTTTAGTATATTTTTATATCTTATACTTTTACCACAAGACTTTTAGACTTTTACGTTTTATACCCCTTAACTTTTTAACTCTCTAACTTTTTTTTTTGTTTTTGTTTTAAGTTTTGTTGTCTTATACTTTGAACATAAAACTTTCAACTTTTCTACTTTCGTTTTAGTATATTTTTATAGTTTTATACTTTAATCACGAGACTTTTAGACTTTTACGTTTTATATCCCTTAACTTTTTAACTTTCATTGAGCATACAAATTCAACAAGACGCACCACGAGACTTTTAGACTTTTACGTTTTATCCCTTAACTTTTTAACTTTCGTTATAGTAGTTTATACTTTCACCACGAGACTTTTAAACTTTTATGTTTTATACCACTTAATTTTTCGACTTTCGTTCAGTATACAAATTCAACCCCGTAGCAACGCGCGGGGTGGTAACCATCTCGTTATTATAAATAGGTATTTGATGTATTTGTTTAGTTATAACATTAGAGCATGCGATTTACCGCGTTGTGGGCTGCGTTCAACGCCACCACGGCGTGAAACACCGCCCCCCCTTGGCGTTATGGGGTGGCGTGGTGTTCACCCGTGGTGTTTTCCACGACGTTTTTTTGGGAGGAATTCGAGATTAAACCGTTAAACGGTCAAAAAAATAGCCGTTGGCTACTTAAAAAAAAAGTATTTTTTCAATTTTTTTACCTATTTAAACCCCCATTTAATAAAAAAAATCACACACTATCACCATTTCTCATCTAAAAAAAAATGTCTTCATCCCCTTCCTCTTCTTCTATTCCCGACACTTCTTCGGACGAATCATCCGACCGTGCTTCGGATATTTTTTTTTCTTTCAAATTATGGTTCATCATCATCAACGTTGTCTCAACGCTCGAGCGAACCGCGTATTAACACGAAGAGCTCGTCTCAACAAAAATTGTGAAGCGGATCAATAAATGTTGATGAGAGATTATTTCAACGACGCTTGTGTGTATCCGCCACATATGTTCCACCAACATTTTCGTATGAATCGTTCACTAGTTTTAAGAAAAGTGAACGATTTAGAGCGCGAGCATCCATGGTTCCCACAAAGGAGTGACACAAGAGGTCGGATTGGTTTTACTCCTTTGCAGAAGTGCACGGCAGCCCTACGTATGATGGCGTACGGCACAACGGGCGATGGTTTCGACGAGTATTTGAGGATGTCCGATCGCACACTTAGGTCACGTTTGCAAAAGTTTTCCAAAGGTATTATTTCCAAATGACTACTATAATTATTTAAATTTCATTATCATATATCATTTATTTATTTTAATTATTTATATTAGGTATTTATAAATTGTACCAGAGGAAATATTTACGTCGAGCTAACAGCAAGCGACATCAGGCAACTCTACGAGTTTCACGAAAACAAATGGGGTTTTCGTGGAATGCTCGGTAGCATTGACTGCACATACTGGGAGTGGAAGAATTGTCTCAATGCTTGGAGGGCACAATTCATGCGTGGTGATCATTCTCATCTTACAATAATGCTCGAAGCTGTTGCGTCATATGACATGTGGATATGGCATCAATTTTTTGGTGTTGCGGGGTCCAACAACGACATCAATGTCATGGATCGATCACCGATTCGGGATGATATCGTAGAGGGTCGTGAACCCAACTCGTCGATCTTTTAAACTACGAGGTGTCACTTACAAACGTGGTTATTATTTGGCTGATGGGTTATATCCCGACTATTCGACTACTGTGAAAGGATTCACAACTCCCATTGGTGAGAGACGTAAAATATTCACCGAGGCTCAAACCGCCGCTCGAAAGGATGTTGAAAGCACATTTTCAAGGTTAAAAGGTAAGTGGCAAATCATTGCGAATCCCGCACGAATTTGGCACCAAGACAAGATAGTAAACGTTATGCGGGCTTGTTTAATTTTACATAATATGATTTTCGAGGATGTAGGGCAAAGTAATTTGTTAATTGAACGAGGCGGAATTGGGTACGACATATCCAGAAATTAACGAGGAGAAAAACGGGCTAATCGTCAGGAAATACGAGATCGAAACATCCATAACCAACTTAAAGCGGATTTGATCGAAGATATCTACGAGCGTTCTTAATGATTTTTTAGTTGGTGTAATTTCGTATTTTCTTTTTTAGTTAAAAATGTAATGTTTTATTTTATGTTGAATAAAAATATTTTTTAAGCGTTTGGAATTGTCTATGTTTTATTTTTATTAATTAAAATGTTTAAGTATTATTTTAATTTAAAAAAAGTAAAAAAAATTAATAAAATAATATTTCAACACCGCATCATCACACCATATATACCACACTTGGTGTTGAAAAATGGTGTTATGCAGTCATCGTCTACGTGACATGATAACACTACTTTTCAACATCATGTATAATACATGCCTTAGAAAACGCTCTCAATTCTAGCTCTATCTCAAAAGACTCTTAAAATTTCAAAAAACACTCAAAACACAAATGAAACCAATCGTGTTAGAGAATCAAACCAACAACGAGAGCTCAAACTTTGATCAAATATATTAATGAAAGGTCTTTTATTAAAGTCACAAATGTCATAAAAAATATTATGGTTCCAAATTAGGTTAGGAGTTTTCTTAGTTATAAACTTATAATTACTTTTCTTATAAGAATGATCTTTAGATCTTGTACTTCGAATAAATAACTATCCTATCACTTATCCAAATTTATTTAAAAAAAATTACATTATTCAGTCAGACGTACACTTGTATATCACTGGTTTTGGTAGTGCCACGTTATCCGAGCGACTTTTGAACCTTTTACTTTTTTACATAAATAAGCTTTTTATATATATATTATCACCATCACCATTAAAATATATTAAAAAACTCAAATACCGACACGCAATGTTGAGAAGCTTCCGGTATACCACCTATTAAATGTGCCTATAAATTCCATCGTAACGACCACCAACTTCTTTACCAATTTCCAAAGCTTTTTTCTCCATCTTTTCGTACAAATATTTCATTTTCTCCAAGTTTCCATAAATAAATCATGGCACCTACTTTATTCGAAACTGGATCCAATGACACAAAAGTGAGTAGTGGTGTCAACAGTATGCCTATGGTCACGCTCGTTGGATCAGACTTCATGGCTAACGGTCATGCCATATTGACTAACGTCCCATCCAATATTACCACTTGTTTAACTAATCCAAGTGGTTGTTTTCTCGGTTTCGAAGCTTCGGGACCGAATAGCCGCCACGTGGTCCCGATCGGGAGGCTTAGCGGTATTCGGTTCATGAGTATATTCCGGTTCAAGGTCTGGTGGACGACTCATTGGGCCGGGTCAAACGGTCGAGACATCGAGAACGAGACCCAGATGGTCATGCTCGAGAAATCCGACTCCGGGCGTCCTTACGTTTTGATACTTCCACTTTTGGAAGGTTGTTTCCGGGCTTCTTTACAGCCCGGAAACAATGATTTTGTGAACGTTTGTGTGGAGAGTGGGTCCACAGAAGTAACTGCCACTTCTTTCAGAAGTGTCGTTTATATGCAGGCGGGTTATGACCCGTATGCTCTGGTGAAAAAAGCAATGAGGGTTGTGAAAGAGCATCTCGGAACTTTCAAGCTATTGGAAGAAAAAGCTCCACCGGGTATCGTTGACAAGTTCGGATGGTGTACATGGGACGCGTTCTATCTTAAGGTGCACCCTCAAGGAGTCATAGAAGGTGTCAAGGGTCTAGTCGAAGGCGGGTGCCCACCCGGGCTCGTGTTGCTCGATGACGGGTGGCAGTCCATATCTCATGATGACGATCCGATAGACTCGGAAGGCATGAACAGAACTGCTGCAGGTGAACAAATGCCCTGCAGACTTACGAACTTTGTTGAAAACTACAAGTTTCGAGACTATAAAAGCTTCGAAACCTGACGCCCCTAACAAAGGCATGGGAGCCTTTGTTAGGGACCTAAAGGAGGACTTCAAGAGTATAGATTATGTTTATGTTTGGCATGCTCTTTGTGGATATTGGGGTGGGCTAAGGCCCAATACACCTGGGCTCCCGGAGTCCAATATAGTGAAGCCCATATTGTCGCCAGGGCTTGAGAAGACTATGGAAGATCTAGCCGTTGATAAAATTGTGAACAATAAAGTTGGGCTGGTCCCACCGGAGAAAGTAGATCAGCTGTATGAAGGTCTACACACGCATTTGGAATCGGTTGGCATTGACGGCGTCAAAGTCGACGTTATCCATGTACGTTTTTTCCGTTACCGTTTGCTTTCTTTTTCAATAACTTATATTGACTAACTACATATATTTGGGGATTCTGAAAACATAAAGAACATGTTAAATTACATAAAAGTGTGACGGAATGAAATTTTTTATTTAAATTTATAAAGTGTTGATGATTTGACATTAGAGTACGAAAAATGAAAAAAAAAGTGATGTTTCCTTTTCTGGCCTCGATCAGTTGTTAGAGATGTTATCTGAAGGTTACGGTGGAAGAATAGAGTTGGCAAAGGCATACTACAAAGCATTGACGTCATCCGTACAGAACCACTTCAAGGGCAATGGCGTAATTGCGAGTATGGAGCATTGTAACGACTTCATGTACCTAGGCACTGAGGCCATTACACTTGGTCGTGTCGGTATGTTTTTTTTACCCTCCTACATATAACTATTTATTTATAGCGTTTAAAGAACAACTTGTATTATATGTGTACATTAAATATAGAGTAAATTACCATGATCTTAGTTCAATTAGCTACCGGGGGTGGGGACCCACGACATTGTAATGGGGAGGTCTTTGGTTAGTTCACTTGTACCAACAAACCAAATAAATGGGTGTTCAAGCTAAGCCAAAGTTTTCTCACCTATGACAAATTTCATCCTGATGGGATTGGAGATGATCGGGTGAGTGGTATGCCCGTAGTGATCCAAATTTACCGTTCAAGAAAAAACAAATATAGAGTAAATCTAAAAAAACACGACTGTATTATCTATTTTAAGTAGAAAATCATTATGATCTATAAGCATTTGACGACGACATAAAATAAAATAGAGAAAAAGTATAAAAATAAGCCTAATATAACATTTTTGCCAAAAAAAAGTTTGTATTAAACCTAATGTAATATTTTTGTTATATAATGTAACTTTTTTCATAAGAGATGGATCATAAAAATGTTGCATTAAATATAAAAAGTTGAATTATTTAACAAAAATGTTACATTAAGTCTTATGCAACTTGAGCTAGCTAATACAATCTTTTTATGAAAGGAAAAAGATTACATTACTCATTTGCTGTACCAAAAATATGATGGATTATAAAGTTGAATAGTCATTTTATGTATCAATACTAGAACAATACGTACATCTACATGTATTTACATGGTTATGGTAGTTTTTTAATTAAAAGTTGCTTCTATGTAAATAACCCTCTATTCAAAGAATATAAAAATATAATATCTTTTTTTGCAAAAACATAAATTATACAAGAATAAAGCTCAAATTCAGATGAAATTGTTATAAATGTAGCTATCATATTATAGCGTAAAGTATATATAAATGTAATTCTTATTGTACAACTTTTAAAAACAGGGGATGACTTTTGGTGCACTGATCCATCTGGTGACCCGAATGGCACATTTTGGCTACAAGGGTGTCATATGGTGCATTGTGCCTATAATAGTTTGTGGATGGGGAATGTCATACAGCCAGATTGGGATATGTTTCAATCGACTCACCCTTGTGCCGAGTTTCACGCTGCGTCTCGAGCAATTTCCGGTGGTCCGGTTTATGTTAGTGACTCTGTAGGAAACCACAACTTTGACTTGCTCAAGAGCCTTGTTTTGCCCGATGGCTCGATCTTGCGTTGTCAACACTACGCCCTTCCAACCCGCGATTGTTTGTTTGAGGACCCGCTCTATGATGGCAAAACCATGCTCAAAATATGGAACTTAAACAAGGTAACCATCTTATCATTCATATTGATAAAGTCTTAGGGCCTATTTGCTATCTTCACCACCTTCTGACTCGGTCAGGCCAGAGGTTTCAAATCTCTTACTTGGTTAATCACAATTTTAGACGTGAGTAAGTGGTTCTGACCGAGTGACCGAGTTAGTCATATTTTTTGATGCAATCATACGCTTTGACCACTGATCGAGTGAGGCGGCAGTCAGAACTGACTAGAGTCAGAACTAACTGGACCAGTTTGTTGAAATCAAACACCCCTTAAATTGCTATAAAAGTGTAATTAAAGGGTCAGATGTGATACATCAACCAAGTAAAATTACAAACACTACCAGAAAATAGCCTGATGCAACCTTTTTGGTCTCGAAAATGTTGTAAAAATATTGAATTACGTAATGTTATATTAGACCTAATAGAGATAATGTAACATTTTAAATCTAATCTAACTTTTTATCATATGTAACAAAAATGTTAGATTAGGTTTAATTCAACTTTATTTAGTGAAACCATTTTTGAAAAAAATGTTGCAAGTGAAAAAAAAAGTAATAAACAAGTTAAAGATATTGTTTGGTCTTATATGTTTTTCTCTTCTTTTATTAACTGATTAGTACACCGGAGTTGTTGGAGCGTTTAATTGTCAAGGAGGAAGATGGTGCCGTGAATCAAGACGCATGATATCTGCTTCGGAGAGCTCTCATGTTGTGACGTCAACGATATGTCCCAACGACGTCGAATGGCAAAACGGTAAATCCCCAATCTTTGTGGAAAGTGTCCAAGCCTTTGCGCTATACATGTACCATGAGAAGAAGTTGATTCTAGCAAAACCAACCGATGAAATAGAACTTGCACTAGAGCCATTCACCTATGAGCTCATCACCGTCTCCCCGATCACCGTTTTAACCCGCAAATCGATCCAGTTTGCTCCCATTGGGTTAGCGAACATGCTCAACTCTGGTGGGGCGATCCAGTCGGTTGTATTTGCGTCAGATGTTGATAGAGCATGTATGGTGCGAGTCGGGGTCAAGGGTGCGGGAGAAATGAGGGTTTTTGCGTCCGAGAAACCCGGTGAATGTCACGTTAATGGGGACAATGTTGATTTTAAGTACGAGGAGCATATGGTCATAGTGGAGGTTCCTTGGACTGCTACAAGTTTGTCTATCGTGGAGTATGTGTTTTGAATGACAAGTTTGTCTATCGTGGTCATAGTGGAAGTTCCTTGGACTGCTACTAGTTTTTATACCCTGTGCATCGTACGTTTTGGTTTAAAAAATTAATAATTATATTGGAGTTCAAAAAATTTCACTGAATTATGAAACTTGTATAAAGGAAAAACTCTCAGGATGTTGTGACTAATAGTCAAATATTATAATGTTTATATAATTCGTTTGAATTGGAGGTTTTATGTTTATTTAAGTTGATATATTAATTACTATTTTGAGTGGTTAAAGAGACTTTGTTTTCTAAGTTTTTGTTTAAAAAATTAATAATTATATTGGAGTTCAAAAAATTTCACTGAATTATGAAACTTGTATAAAGGAGAAACTCTCAGGATGTTGTGACTAATAGTCAAATATTATAATGTTTATATAATTCGTTTGAATTGGAGGCTTTATGTTTATTTAAGTTGATATATTAATTACTATTTTGAGTGGTTAAAGAGACTTTGTTTTCTAAGTTTTTGTTTTTATAAATATAGATCTAGGTGTCGATTTGCATCTTTTATATGCAGTACATGTTGTACCGTACAACATTTAGAAATCCCTATATTATAGTTATAAAGATTTTTTTCTTAAAATAATTGATTAATTAAGATGGTGATTATCCCTACAATAAATCTGACTTAATTGATTAATTAAGAATCCTTATATTATAGGAACTTGAGATTCTTTAAGAAACATAAGAAGGGATTATTTGGGAGGGAATTATTCTGAGATTCAACGTGAATAAGAAGGGATTAAGAAAGAATCCGCGTGTGATCAAATAGGATCCGCGTGATTTTTAGGTAGGTGTGCATTTAGGCGGGAAACTGATGCTGAGGAGGGCTGTGGTGATGCCACCTCAGCATCCATCTTTTCATTTATATAATATATATAGATAGATATAGATATAGATGTTGATAGAGAAAATTATTATGAGATTCAATGTGTGATTGACATGTGTTAAAATATCTTTTATTTAATATAATAGTACGATACGATGTGAAAATATTATAGTCATCTAAGTGTATTATTTTATATGTATAGAGAAGAAGTTGTAATTTTGTGCATTGTAATGTATATTTTTATAATTTGAAATTTATAAGATTTGTTCTTAACCCTAAATCAAATATCATGTTTTGATTTAAAGTTTTGATGGATTTAATGCAACGACAAAAGTAGCGAGAAAATTTTATTTTATTTTGAGAATATATATATTTTAAAAAGTTTCTTTCCTTGGTATTATCATGTTCAAAAAATTTTGTTCTTAACTGCATATTAATGTTTTAAAAATCGGTTTTTCTGGTTGAACTGGAAAAATCTTCTGGGTTCTGTTTGACTGGTCGGACCGGTTAGACCGGCCGGTTGAACCGGTTAGTAGGGGTGTTTAAAACCGGATATCCAAAAATTCGGATATCCGAATTTCGAATATCCGAAATTTCGGATAGTTGATTTTCACTATCCGAATCCGTATCCGAAATTTCGGAGACGGATTCGGATATCCGAAATTTCGGATACGGATTCGAATAGTGAATTGGATATCCGAATTTTTCAAAACAAAAAATAAAAATTTAAAAATATATTCAATCTCTAAAATTACTAGTGATAAACATCCAAATGAGGAAATAGTCTAATACAAGTACATTAAATAGTCAAATACCAACAAAAAATAAAAAAATGTCTTCATTTTGAAGCTCGAATCCATGTGCAACAAGCTTGATAGCAAACTACAAATCGGCGGTGTAAGGCAATGAGCCAGTGAGGGTCGAGATTTGAAGGACGACGAGATCCAAAGAGGCAAAGAGGCGGTTAGGGATTTATATATATATATTTATAAAGGAAATTTGGATATATATATAATCCTACCTATTCACTATTGACGGATAATAATCCCACCTAATTTTTTGTCCAAGAATGATCCTACCTTTACACCCAATTATTTCTAATAATCCTTCCGTCTATTTTATTAACTGCCGTTAGTGATATCCGACGTGGCATCCCAGTCATAAGCTTACGTGGCCCTTTTTAATGAAGTGAATTTTTTTGATGTGTTATATATATTATACTAGCTTTTAATACCCGTGCGACGCATGGGCGGAATTTAAAAAATTAGTAATTATAACAACATATTATAGTAAATGTTATTCGATAATTGGAATTAAAGAAAAAAACCAACATTTGAAAACATAAAAAAAGTTATAAATTCGAAAATACATACTTCTAAACAACATTTAATGTTTAGTTTGTCATATTTTCGTCTTCATCCAATATAAGAAGTTTTAGTCTCATGCATCGCACACGGCTGACGTTTATAAAAATAAAGATAAAAACAATAATAATCTACAATGGTAAATTTTATTAGATTATGAAAATCAAACAAAACAAATGAGTTTTAAATTCAAAAGAAAGAAAATGAAATTGGATAAACAAATGAGTTTGATATGGGAATTTACGTGCTGATCATTTTGGTTCTAAAAAGAATAAAATCAACTTTAAATTAAATGGTCAAACTCAACTTGTTAACTGATGTTTGATTTACAGTAGTTGGTTTCTCATGAAATCAATTAGGTGATCACTATTCCATTCCCTTTCACTAATGACATAGACCTCTAATTTATCTGTGTTAAATATTTGACATATTTTTTGTTTTTGCCCAAAAATTTCTGTTTTTCCGGCACTATATTTGTAGAAATTGCCCCACCCAACAAAAAGAAAGAATAGAAGTCAAGTATAAAAGGTGCAAAAGTTATATCCAAAATCAAGTAAGACATATGCTTGAAAGATCTTGCCCTTTCTACCTTACCACTTTGCTTCCAAAGTACAATGACCACATTATAATAAAGAAAAAACCATGGCTAAACAGTTGCAAGTGGGTGTCCAATAAGAAGGAAAATTCTGCAATTATAACTCTCTTCATTTAAAATCCAAGATAAGAGTGGAACTGACACAACTCAAGATATAAATAATACATGCAGTGTTTCTTCTTCGACCCTCCGACCGACTTTCACACCACCAATCCCATTGTCTTCTCCGGCCAGCTTTCGCACCACCACCACTACCGCCACCAAGACGTAGTTCTTGACAGAAGATTTCTTTGCAAACCCCTCGCTCCGTTAGATCCGTTACCACTGTGGCGGCAGAGGAGGAAACAAAAAGCAGCGGAGGAGCGGTGGTGGTGGAGCTATTCTCATCTCAGGGATTAGGGAGAGGAGACTTCAATTTGGGGATTCCGGCGAAGGTTTTTCCGTCTTCAATATAGGTCTAGATTGAATCGTTTTTCAATTTCGATCACAACGGTTTGCTCAATATTAAGATTTATTGAGATTTGGAAGAGTTATGGTAGTTTGAACTTTGGAAGATATTTATTGAGATTCCGGCGATACCCAAGTTCTTCGAGTCGAGCTACTGTGTTTTTTCAGTTTCTTCCTTTTTTTTTTGTTTAATTTTTTCTAGATTCTTCCTTTTTTTTTTTGTTAAATTTTCAAGTGAAAGAGTTGGTTGAGATTTGAAGTGGTGGTTGTGGCGATTGTGACGTGGGTATCGCCGGAAAAGGTTGCCGGAGTGGTGGCGGCGGAAGAGGTCTGCTGGAGTGGTGATTACAGCTAGTGTGTTTTGGTTAGAGTTGTTTAAGTTACATAAATGACCCTCTTCTTTTCTATTTTCACATACTACTCTCTCTTAGGCCACATCATCAGTTACTAGCATTCCATGTCATCTTAGACTAAGCCACGTCAGTTGCCACTTCAGCAAACATTAACGGTGTTAGTTTTTTTAACGGAAGGATTATTAGATATAATTGGGTGTAAAGGTAGGATCGTTCTTGGACAAAAAATTAGTTGGGATTATTATCCGCCAATCGTGAATAGCTAGGATTATATATGTCCAATTTTCCTTTTATAAAAATGCTAATAAACTTGTACACCCCAACAATAATAGTTAAAATAATAATCTACTAAAAAATAATACCAAATAGGTATTTCACAAAAATATAAGTTTTAAACTTCAAAAAATAATAAAAAATAACAATAATGTTAAAAAAATATAAAAAAAAGTCAGAAAACCGGTTGAACCGCAAAAAATCCGGAAAACCGCCCGGTTCGAAGCGGTTCGGTTATGTCCAAAAAACCAGAGATTAAAAAACCGGTATGACGACCGGTTGACGGTTGAACCGGTTTTTAAAACATTGATCGTAAGCTAAGTTAAAATCGGTTTGTAAGTTTTCAAATCCTAAAGTTAGTCTTTTTTTCACTTGAATAAGCCGAGTCAAGGCTCATTGTCGAAGATCGAACGAGAAACCCTCTTGAATCACAAACTTTACAAATTGATCTTGAACCACATTCGCGTTGTATTTCCAAATACCCCCCTCATTTGTCATTATTGGCCTTAACCAAGCTATAGCTTATGAGTCGCGGGCACAATTTTTAAAAGGCATGCGGTCAGAGCTCCAGGCTCCTCCTAGTACTTGGGAGCTTACGAGAATGAGGAGCCGCATGAGGTGAAAATCTCATGTACGATTCTATAGAGTGGCAGTAAGGGTGATTTATCTGTCAACTTTTCACTATCACCCCAAAAAAATAAACTCTGCTTTACGTAAAGTTGCTAGAGTACGATTAACCTCTAGATTTGAAATCAATGCTTATATACCCGGTATTAGCCATAGTTACAAGAACATTCTTTTTTAGCTTTGAGCCGGAATGTTTGTTTAACACCTTACAATATTTGTTTAAATGTTTTTCAAAGTCGAATTTAATCTTGCTTGAAATTTTTTAGCATATTTCTAGCTTCATCCATTTCACCCCGCTTGATATTTTACATAAATCGAAATGCAATTAATATTTTGATTGTAGCAGAAATAATCTCAACAATTGTAATACCACTTGCGATCCAACACCAATGGAAGTGGTAGGTTGAGCATTTCGGAACCAATTGAAAGCTTAAAGTGCGCTCTTTTAAGATTTGAGAGATTAGAGAGTGCTCTTTAGTATTGTATGTCAACTAACACTTTCAATACACTAGAGGGATGTCGGTTCGACACGGCATGTAACACAACACACAATAACCTATACACTGATAAAATTTTTGAAGAATTAATTGGTAAAATACCATATAGATTTGTAGTTTTAATAAGTTTATAAAATAAAGTAAATAGAACATCATATGAAATAAAAACGATTTTAAGAATTTAGTTAAACAATAAACGAATTGTTTACATAATTAGATTTTTTTTTAAAATTAATTACTTATTTAGTTAAGTTATTTCATATTTAATAACATAATTGGTAAAAACAAAACTTTTTCTTTAATCTCTTAAAAAAATAATATAAAAGACAATTTCACCCTACTCATATATATTACTTTATATATCAAATCCTAAAGCTGAGGTGTACACTGAATTTATACTATTCTGTCTACGTTGGCATTTTTGTGTAGTGCCACGTGGCATTCAGTTGTCTTATATTTTTTTTAATTAATCAGATGTTTTTCAATGTTTTGTATTATATGTTCCAGGAATTGCTCAATGTTCAAAGTTGGCCGGATGGTAGGTTGGTTTTATTTTGCCCTTCTTTACGGACACCTCAATTTTTTTTCTGCACCGGACTTAACCCCGCGGTTTGCCCTAACAGTGGCGGTTAGGTTTACTTTTTTCCCAACCAATCATCAGGTACAAACAACGAGGTAATCATCAGGAACGAACCGCCACGGTTTGGCCAAACCACGGCGGTTAGGTTTCACTTTAACATCACCAATCATTGACTGTGTCGTGACCTGTGTCGTGACCTGTGCGGAATGATGAGGAAAAAGTGAACATACCGATATTTTACCGCCGTGCTTTTCTTTAACCCCACGGTTAGTATCTATACCTAACAAGATTAAACAACTTATTAGAAATACAAGACAACCAATTAGAAATGTCACAAAATCCCCCGCGCTTCGGGGATGCCCTCAGCGTCGAGGAACATGTACTAGGGTGTATGTGCGACTCGTTCAGATCATGAACTAGAACAAAGGAAAGAGAACAATGTTCGAATATCAATGATCCAATAGGATATCACGGAAAAACGTCCTATCTAAAAATCGATGATATCCCTTTTATTGTGTATGAAATTATGGTTTCTGTTGGTGTACATCCACTCACCTCAATTCAATATGAGAAGCAATTCTCCATTGGTAGCAAATGGTTATCCATTAAGCGGAGGAAATCTTAGTTAAACCCCTCTTGCAAGAACGGACTAACAAGGTCAGCTACCCAGCCAACCTTCATAATTAAATACCGTTACTATATAGGTAGAGCTCGTTGTGAAAGACCTATTACTCGATCATTCATGGGTAGAGCCGAAGAATGTGAACTATACAAGTTGGCAATAACATTGATTAAATAAAGTAAAGGCTCCGGTGTATAGAGAAGACCTCACCGTTTAAGAAGTAACCATAGAAACGATGGAATCCACTATTTCTTTATCATTACTTTTCTTTTTTAATACCTAATATAGTAAAACGAGGTGAAATGCCTAGAAAAAATAAAAAATTGTGGTTGGGAAGGTTATAGTAGCCAAAGCCATTGGAATTCTTAGTTTATACATTGGAAAAATCCGTTTTGTTATTAATATACTAGGAAAGGGGCAAAAGAATAACTGAAAGAAAGGAAATCTATTAGTTATTCGTTAAAGTTTCATTTATTCAATGACCAGAATTAGACGGGGATATATCGCTTGGAGACGTAGAACAAAAATTCGTTTATTTGCATCAAGCTTTCGCGGGGCTCATTCAAGACTTACTCGAACTATTACTCAACAAAAAATAAGAGCTTTGGTTTCGGCTCATCGGGATAGGGATAAGCAAAAAATAAATTTTCGTCGTTTGTGGATCACTCGCATAAATGCAGCAATTCACGAAAGGGGGGTATGCTATAGTTATAGTAGATTAATAAACGATCTGTACAAGAAACAGTTACTTCTTAATCATAAAATACTTGCACAAATAGCTATATCAAATAGGAATTGTCTTTATATGATTTCCAATGAGATCATAAAAGAAGTAAGTTGGAAGGAATCCACCGGTTAAACGGAGTTGCCCGGAGAATGAACTCCGGGAAGGTCGAATAAAAATGAATAGAATAGAATATGATAAAATATGAGAAAGTCGTCAAAAGAAATATGAATCAACACCTTCAATAAAAAAAATTCTTCTTCCCAGATTCTTCTTTTTTTTCTTACGACACGAGAATTCAATCCGGATTCTTGGATTTTTCCAACAAAATATAAATCCGCGTTTGAGTTCGGATGGGGGTTTGAATTCATCTGAATAAAGAGTAAACCTATCTTTTTCTGGCTCTAAAACTAGGAGTTCTAGTGGTCGACTCGGTTCTTTCAAATTGTTTCTCATTATTAAGAAAAGGTAACAAAGATAAAATACGGGCTTGTTTTATAGCAATAGTAATTAATCGTTGTTGTTTCAAGGTCAATCTATTTACTCGTCTAGATAATATTTTTCCCTGTTCACTAATAAATCGACTAATTAAACTCATGTTTTTATAATCAATTCGATCCCCCGATTGGATCGGGGGCAAACGCTTACGAAAAGATCGCTTATATTCAAAAAAAGTTCGCTTGGATTTATCCATGGTTTGGTTAGTTTATTTCTTATCCCTAAAATCCTATTTCAGTCGGATCTCTAATTTAGAATAAATAAATAGGATTTGGTTTGTTTATAATTATCTTTAACTATGTTAAATATGTTATATATATAATGTCATTTTTCCCTTTCCTTGTAAGATAAGGGCGCAAGTGCTCGCTTCAATCTATTTCTTTATCTCCCCGTGAAGCGTATGTTTGTTACAATATGGACAGAATTTTAGTAATTCCAATCGATTAGGCGTATTGTGCCGGTTCTTTTGAGTAATATATCTGGAAATGCCCGTTGATTCCTTATTAACACTGTTTTGAACACAAGCGGTACATTCCAAAAGAACCGGTATTCGCACATCTTTACCCTTGGCCATGAACCTCCTTTGGATTTTTCATTTACACAACTCTTCCTCTTTCAATCCGAAACGAAAATGAAGAAAGGAAGGAAAAACAAAATAGAATTTGTAACTTCTTATGCAAGATTTCACTACAATAAATATAGGAAATAAGATAGAAAAATTTCTAACCTTTCATATCACAGTACAACATTTCATATAATATATATGAAATGTGTTAATACCTTCCTTTTGGTTCTTTGTAAGATTGTTACAGTTGTTTCCCGACATGCTAGGTGCTATTTGTTGCAAGGCAAAAAAGAAAAAAAAAAAACTTTCAAATGTAATATGGACACTAACAATAATATTATCTCAAGTTTTGATTAATATCAACTTACCAGTTAATATAGAGGACATAAAAAAAATCACATACTCTCACCTGAAAACAGTCATTACACGCGGTAAATTCCGTCATAACACGTGGTCAAATTGCTCACCGTAACGATTAAAAATGTACAACCCGCCGCAACGCGCGGGTAGGTTACTCGTTATAGTAAACTATAAATATTTATACTACAGAAAATGATAAAAAAAAATCATTAAGAGAGTATATATTATAATAGACTATAAATATTTATACTACAGAAAACGATAAAAAAAATCATTAATAGAGTAAAGAGTAATAGGTAATTAGGTATATGAGAAAGGTTTAAGTAAAACTTTTGATTAAGATAAGAAGGCTAAGAATTCATCTTAGTTGTTAGATCTTCAATTTAATAAAAAAGAAGGATGACAATTTAGTCATAGTCATCTTTGTTGATTTTTTATTATTTTTTGAAACTTTTATAACTTTTACATACGACATTATTATTATTTTTTAAATCACACCATAAGAACGATCATTTTTTTTTAAAAACGCGTATAGTATTGTTATACTTAAAATTTTTAAAAAAATTACTCTTTCGATGTGAATATTTTTGACACATTAATCTGAACATTTTGACACTATGATCTGACAATTTTAACACAATGATCTGAACATAACACAATGTCGAGTATTTGACACAAAAATCTGAAATTTTTGACATAATATGACACACTGATATGAACATTTTGACATAATAGTCTGAACATGCTCAGATCATTGTGTCAAATCGAAAGAGTAATTTTTTTTTTAATTTTATATATAACAACACTATATGCGTTTTAAAGATAAAAACACTCGTTTTTATGGTGTAATTTAAAAAAAATATATAATATCTAAAAGCTATGAAGGTTTAAAAAATGGAGGAAACTTGATAAAATGTCAAAAATGTCATTTCGTCTTTTTTTTTCTCTTTAATTCTACACAAAAACTTTGAGCCATAGATCTTCATTTAATTGAAGATCTAATGGTTGAGATGACTTCTTAGCTTTCTTAAATGATGTTTCTTACAATAATATATATCTTAGGTATATAGCATTATAATTGAAAACGGTTAAAATAAAACCTTTTAATGTTCTAATGGGCTGCAGCTCCAAGAGTGAACTAGTTCCTACTTACTAGCAGGTTTTTTCTCAACTCTGACCGGTGTCAAGAAAATTCGGTAAAAAAAAACCGATTCCATAGTTATAAGTTGGTTTTTAACTCCTGTAAGACCATTCATAATAGGTTCTTTATTTTTATCTTTATAATTATCCAAAAATATACATTTATCTATAAAAGTTAAAAACTTTTAAAAAACACTCTACATCGTATTTTTTATTCTTAAATACTCATATATGTGTAATGGATTGGTCTATCTATTAGTCCCTTATATTTATCTCTGTAAATTTAAGGATAATATAAAATATAATGATACTGATGTTGAAGAAAAATAGATATTTTTTTATATTTCTCTTAAAATTTAAGGATAAGATGTTATAAAGAAGTTAGAGCATTCACAACAGGTTTTATCTTTACCTTTATAATTTACCCCCAAAGCACATTTATTCATAAAATTTTAAGACTTTTAAAAAACACTCTACATCACATATTCACATTCCTTAACTTTAAAAAACCTGGATTGGTACATTTACCAATGCCTTGTATTTATATCTTAAAATTTAAAGATATCATTTAAATATAAAGATTTTGATGTAGGGGAAAAATTACAGACATGATTGGTTAGGGATGTTTTGGTTGATGTTCTTAAACGAGTGAGGATCTCTGTTAAAAAGGAGGCTCCTGTGAATTTCTTAACAAATCCGCTTGAAGGGATGTCCACTTTACGACCGACTGATGTTCTTATGTTTGGCTGGGCAGGGAGGAAATACGCTTGTGTCGACCTTAGGGGTGTGTCACCCCTTGTTGGGCTTAGGGATAATGAATTTGTCGTGGGGAACCTGTGTTGAAGGCGAAATCAGGCAAAGTTGCTAAACATGAGAAGTATATCTCAAGAAACAACACATGTTTATCCTTTTTGCTTTTAATACATTTGGGTTCTTTGCCTCGGGAGCGGTTGAATTTCTGAGTAGGATTCAACGGGTCGTTCATAATAATTTATCGTCCCTTAAAGCTTAAAACTTTGTCTTTAGTATAATTGGTTTTTACATTCCAAAAAAGGTTGTGGTGCAACTTGTTATTCATTACATGCAATTTCATTCTAATTGCTACTTTTAAGAGAAATATTTAGATGCCTTTGAAGATTAAAAACTTTTGGGTTTGTGTTATACCATGAACTCATGAAGTTACTGATATGGGCTTTTGACCAATTCGTATGGGCTAATATGGCCCTGATACAAGTTTATCATCTTCTCGAAGCAACCATTGTCTTCGTGTTCTTGATCAAAATCTGAAACACCCTTTCACATCTCTTCCAAAGTGTTCCGATCGAATATACTCTTATCAAATCACCGTATCAGGTTCTTCTCCATCTGCCAAATATAACTGTTTCATCCATTTTAGTTACTCTCCGTGCTGTTCTTTTTGGTTTTCGCGTGTTTCTGAATCGGAAAATCAGAATCAAATTCGATGAATACGTCGCAGTTTATGGACAAACAGATCATGGATCTATCGAATTCTCAAAACAAGAACACCGCAGACACAGATTTCATGGATCTAAACATTCACCCCCCTCAAGAGGACCACCACCTTGACGCCGGCGATGGCGGTGATAAGAAGGATGAGATCTTACCTAACTATGATTTCCAGCCGATTCGTCCGATCGTGCCGTCGCAGCTTCCTAGTTTCGACTCCAGTAATGTCGGTGGAGGAGCTAGGGCTTGGTCCTCGGCTGAATTCGAGCCCAATTATGGCAGCCGAGTAAGTCGCTTACACTGGATTTTTGTTTCTGTTGATATTTTCCTTTCTATTCCGTTCAAATTTGTTAGGTTTTCCAGTATTGATCCAGAGGTTTATTGGTGTAGCCCTAGATGACTAGAACCAACTATTATGAGTAGATTTTCAATTTTTGTGCAATTGATTATGCTCTCATCTAATTGAAACTCGAGATAGATAGGGTGCTTAATACTCTATTGCTGAAGTTTTTGTAGTTTATATTTTCTGTGGTATAAGAGGAAAGAATGATAGATGCAATTGTCTGTCAAGAGAGTCTATTGTTTTTGTGCTTCATCACCTGGAAAAACATGTGGTTATGACCTTATGTACATGGTAACCTAACGATTAAATTAGTGAAAGTTATATAAAAAGTGACACTAGACGTTGCTTTCTTATGAAGGAACCATGAGTTATAACATAATTTTAATTTGTTATCGCCAATGCATTTCCATTGGTGATATCATAGTAATTAAAGGTGCACCAGGTGGGTGCCTAGGTGGCAAAACGCCTAACAGATGCTCTGGCGAGCTTTCAGCCAGATTCCTTTTGGATTGTGGTCATATCCTATAAAATAGGGCAAAATTCTCCAGTTTCTTGCTAAATTGTTTTGAAACATGTAAACATGCTTTGAACCAGCCAAAAAACAGCCTAAGCTAACCTCTAAAGACCCTAGAAATGGTTTTGTTTATGCTATGCGTCTTGCTTATCTCCGGCTCTTGTTTGGAAAATGTATATGCTATGTGTCTAGAGTGAGCCTTGCGCGTTTGACAACTATGGGTGGTATGTCATGCTGGTAGACATGTAAAGATTTACGTGAACTGTAAATTTAAGGACAGTAAAACAAGTTTGATATGTCATTCTGGTAGACATTTAAAGATATACATGAAGTGTAATTTTAAGGGACAGTAAAACAAGTTTTGTATGTACTCTATTTGCAATATCTGAATTAAACTTGTTATTTTGATTTGGCCTATGTTCAGCATCACTTCCTTTTTTTCTTTTTTCTTTTTACCTTGTCTGCCTTGTTGAGCTTTTGTTTCCATGTACAGAAATATGGTTCTCTTGATTCTGTTGAACCGTCTAAGGTTGTTGTGGAGAAGGATCGTACCGTTCTTGACGCAGCTCTGATATCAGAGATTGATAGAACAATGAAGAAACATGCTGATAATCTGCTGCATGCATTAGAAGGTGTCAGTGCTCGTCTTTCACAACTGGAAACAAGATCCAGGAACCTGGAGAAATCTGTGGATGATTTGAGAACATCTGTTGGTAACAACCATGGAAATACTGATGGCAAATTAAGGCAGATTGAGAACATAATTAGAGAGGTAAGTTTTCTTATTTTCCGTGACTATGTGATAATTGAATATTTATACAATCAATTTCTGTTTGCAGATTAAAACACCTGCTTATAATGGATCATGACATTCACCAACAATTTCTTGCAGGTACAGTCTGGTGTGCAGGTTGTGAAGGACAAGCAAGAAATACTGGAAACTCAGCTACAGCTATCACAAGTACAAATTTCCAAGTCTGAACAGCAGCTGGGATCCCAGAATGTTGGGCATATGGAGTCTTTGCCGCAGCAGGCTGCAGTGGCGTCTGCTCCTCTGCAGTCTTATCAGCAGCTTCCTCCTGCCGCCCTAGCTCAGCCACACTCGGCTACTCTTCCTAATGCGCCACCACCTCCCAACCCACAGCCTACCCAATTTTCTCAGAGCAACATGCCCATGCCCATCTCCCACCGTGATTCTTACTTCCCACCGCCTGGTCAAACTGCTGATGCCCCACCACCTCAGCATTACCAGATGCCCCTGCCGCCCCAACAACTTCAGCCGCCTATGGCATCACCACCATCACCACGGCCACAGTATCAACCACCCACTCAAATCCAATATTCTCAACCACCTCCCATGTCTCTGCAACAGCCTAATCCCTCTCAAAGCCAACCTCCATCAAGCCATCTTTCCGAAGAGCTTGCTTATTTAACATCTCAGAATTATCCACAGGGTGCCCGTCAACCTGGTGGCGGGCCTCCTGCACAGCAATTTCATGGGAACCCATCCCAAATGTACGAACCGCCGCCACCACCACCGCCATCTGTTAGGACTGGTCCTGGATTTCCTAGCCAGTACGGGCCATCACCTGGGTATGGCGAATCTTACGGTTATAGCGGTTCTCAGTATGGAAGCGGGTCACCTGTAAAATCCCAGCAGCATTCCTCAACTAATATGGGTCCTGGTGGCGGAAGTGGATACCCACAACTCCCTACCGCCAGGGTATTACCTCAGGCCCTTCCTACCGCGGCAGCAGTTGGTGGCACTGGTTCTAGTTCGGGTTCGAGCTCTGGCTCTGGGAACAGAGTTCCGATTGATGATGTGGTTGATAAGGTTACGAATATGGGATTCTCGAGAGATCAAGTGCGGGCGACAGTTAGGAAATTAACTGAAAATGGTCAGGCGGTTGACTTGAACATAGTGTTGGACAAGTTGATGACCGATGGAGTGGAGAGCCAAAACCCGAGACCTTGGTTTGGTCGTTAACTTGCTTTTCGTTACTCGGTTGCATACTTTTTATGGTTTTATTTTGTGATTATGTACATAATCTGAACCACTCTCCATGACGTTATATGCTTTGATTTCTTGCTCTTTGTATGCTTTACATTATATTCCAAGTTTTTAACCCTCTTTGCTTATGCGACCATTGCGAATTTTGATTCATACCTCAGTAGGGGGTTTAGTTTCTTCATTTTGTCACACCATGAAAACGTGAATTTTTCTGTATTTCTTAAACTGGTTCATGTGCGTTTTTTATTTTAATATTTTTTTAAACGGATTCAGTTTCGATCACCCGCTTATTTATATTTAAATACTACGCAGTAATGGTTTCATTACTTATTTAAGGGAGGAATAAAACTATAGAGAGAAATGTAAAACTTGTATATAAACAATTAAACATTTACCGTGTATTAGATGTTACATAATTTTTTAGACGTTTCTGTCAAGAGTCTACCCGTACCCATTTATTCAGCTTTGACCTGACCCGTACCCCTTTGATCTGGTTTTGACCCATAACCCTCAAGTCTTCAAGCAGACTTTTTAACCCTATCAAAATTATTCCTACCTATTCGACCCGACTCCACTTTTGACCCTATAAAGATTAATCCCTACCGTTTAGCGTTCTTCTGGACTTCTGGCTGTTAAAACATCCCATTCTTAACAGAACATGAGCCACCCATTTAACAATTAGCAGCTCGTCTCATTACAATCAAACTTCAAAGCCAACAAAACACTCAAATTACGAACAAACCATTATATTTATTACAAGAAAACCGAATTTCCAAACATGGACATAAACAAAGCTTTCATCACACAACTAAACTTACACCATATAACATCATTATTCCACACCCTCAAAATTCTCAAGTACTCCTATCCCCACCTTTGCCCCCTTCTTTTCGCCCTTCTTTCCCCCCAACTCCACCTTGACCCTGATCGCCCACTTCATGCGCCGTGTGCTGTATCTTCTGACCCAAATCCTTCGTCTTCTGACCCGCATAGTCCCCGACATCCTGCAACTTCCCCTTCACATAATCCATCTGATCCGGCACCGACATAGTCGACTGCCTCAGCATGTTGAACAAGTACGACAGCGAGCTCAGCCCCGTCAACCCGAAAGTCCCCGACGTCAAAAACCCGGCAACCGCAAGCCCGACCGTCATAATCGCGGGAACGATCACCGGGCTGAATATCACGAACAGTGGAGTCGCAACCGCTAGCCCGATAACGGTTCCGATGAGGGTGATGCCGGCTAAGCCGAGGAGGATCCCGGTCACCGGAAGTAAGGCCATGATGGCCATTATCTTTCCGGTGGCCGGGCCGCCTTGCTGGCTGCGAGGGTGGGTGAACCTGTCGCCGGCGTGTTCTTGGCGGTAGTGGGGTTGGGTGGTGAAGTGTTGACGTTCGAAAGTAGTGGTGGTGGCCATGGATTTGATTTGTTTGTTGTTTGATTAATCGGTTGAGATGGAGGAGGTGAAGAAATGTGTTGATAAAGGGTGGAAGGGAGAGTGATGGCGGTGACACGTGTGTCGTGACGTGGCTTTGTGAGGGTTTGCATGGATTACAGGTTTCATTTTGTTTATATCTTCTAGAGTGGTTGGGAAAGATAATTAGACAAATATCGTGTTTTACTAGGAAAGCACAATCGTTTCCTTTTTAAAAGACTTTGGACATGGTTTACGTATTTAATAGTTTACATGTGTAAAAACAGTAGTTTGGAGTGTGGAATTTTTTTTTTGGAACGGCATCGATCAGGCGACTTTGGTCTCACGTGTAAACCTACCCTTGCGGGGCTATGTCCAAGGTCGATTACTCGAACCTCCGTGAGAACCAAGACACCCCCTCCTGAAGCTTTCTCCTGGCAGAAACCCCCTCCTGGGACAACATGGGGTAAAACTGCCTCCCCTTGGATTAGAACTTGGGTCACATAGTAACCAAAGCCCTAAGAGCCAAGGGGGTAACCACTAGGACAAGTCCTAGTGGTTTAATTTGGAGTGTGGAATTGACTACACTTTGTGAATTCTAATTTGTAATTTTTGAAAATAGAGTACAGTTGACAAATATTACTAACTCATGTTATCATTTTGAGATTCAAATATTTTGATAGTTCTTTTTCTTTTTTTTTTTTTTAGAATTTTCAATGGAATAAAGGAAAGATATAGAATATGGATTCTTTTATGAAAATTCGCATATAAAAAATTCAAACAAATATATAGGTGTTGAGCTATTGTACGTCTCATATTGATTTATTGATTGAGGGGGAGAAAGAAACATTTCTTATAAGGGAGGTGACAACCTTCTTTACCAAGACACGTTCTACCTAGGCGAGTAACTCGTCGGGTGAAAACAAACCGTGAGTTTCTTGATAGGCAATCCATGAGGACAAAGCGGGCAATGTTTTGGTAAGTTTGGCTTGAGATGTTACATTGAGTGTGGCTAGATTCTTCACAAAATGCTCGGAACTAAGGTCATGAATGTGGCTGGAGTCGAGAAGATCTAAATGAAAGTGGTCAAGTTTTGAATGGGGCTCGCGGTGATGGCTGTAATTCGACTTAAATTGCTTGGATTGAATCGCAACGGTGACTGGAACTGAGGGTTGGATTTTGGTAAAACAAAGGAGGCTGGAGGGAATTATACTCGTGATTTTGTAGGAGCATCAACGGCGACATGTCCCTTCTATTGGTTATTGTACGGTAAAATAGATGCCGTTAGATCCATCCGATAATCAATTGTCAGATTTATAAGTATCGAGTGCAAAGGGATTGTGAGTTAATAGCGACGATGTGTTGCCGCTATTGACGTTGCCGCTACAACTCTCATTTCTTGTAGTGTGCCCCTTAGACCCCTCTAGGATTTGCTGCTTTTATGACCCCGCCACTAGAAGCTTCACCACAGGACCATCGTTTTATAAAGTGTGTATTCTACACGTCAAATTATGTAATATACACACATGTTTTGACTTTGATTTTATAAAAATCTAACTACAATAAAATGACCGACTTTGATTTTATAAAAATCTAACTACAATAAAATGACCGTGATTTGACAGTAAAATCATCAACAGAATTTTCATGTGTTTGTTATTATTGATTTTCATGTCATTGTTATTATCTTAATAATAAAGATGCATCGTAATAAATGATATACGTTTTAACTAAAACTTATGAATTTTAGTATTGTGAATAAAGCCTTGTGAGATTTAGTTTTTCACGGTTTTAATCTAAATATATCTAGGAACTATTATTAAAAATAATTTAGATGTTAATGATCCCTTATATATATTTGTATTGAATTGGTTTGCTATGTGGGTGTTGTCGCATTTTAACACGGATACATAAAATAGTTGTATTTTATAACGTCACATAATAAAAACGAAAATACAAAGAATTATATAGCGATGTTAAAATTAGAAGCCTCAAATTACTAAGAATAGGACCTACAAGCTATGATACATGACTGTTTTTATTGCATCATCAAATTCAATGCTAAATTCGTTATGCTTAAATAAAAAGAAAAAAAATGATAAAAAAGAAAAAACCAAAAATAGAAAAGCAAACAAAAAAGAAAAACTTACATTTTACTATTTCATTATAGAAAAAAGAACAAAATTTTTTATTTATTTTTAGAGTTAATGTATAAGAACTATAAAAACTCGATATATAGACTGTTATATTGGGCTAGAAGGCCCATTCTTACAAGTTGCGTACCTCTCATTCTCTCGCTCCAGTGTGATAATCTAATTCTAATCTATAGGTGTTTCGGTTTTAAGAATATATAAAAACTTACTCCTGTCTACATAACGGTAAAAATCCCAATGATTGACAATATATGTTAAATCAAAAGCTAATTATTAAGTATCATAAAATAACAACAAAAAAATTTCGTCGCAAGTTAGAGAGAGAAGAAAGTGCAATACTCATGATTTATACATTTATTAATGTATATGTGATATACAATCCATTGACAAAGAAATAGCAAAAAAAAACTATATTCTAAAGTAACTGTCTGTAATTTTATAACACTATTCTTACTCGGACAAAATTGTCGTTTATTACACTACAAATATTATGTTTCAGGATGATGTTAAATCGCCATTTCAGAGCCTAGAAGATAAACCAATACTTTGGTTTCGTTTGATCTCTTTGATTTGGTGTTTCCTTCTTTCTACGTATCAAATGTTGACTAAAAGCTCAACCATAGACTATAAGTAGAGTCTTTGATAAATATATGTTATATAAATGATTAAAAATTGTTGGAAAAGATTTAAAATTAATATTTAGAAACAGTAAGGGGAAACACTGTGCATTCACGAGGGACGATTGTTGGATACACAGGAAAAGTAACGAAGAATTCTGTGTAAATAGGCCGTTCAGAAAAGAAAAAAAAAATAATAACCCTTTTAATAAAAAAAGTGTCTTGAAGAAACTGGTCGACTAATTTAAGAGTGATTGCAAGTTTTAGTAAGGTTTTTGCCTCTTAGTTAAAAGTATTGGAAGTAAACCTGTATATGCTATAATTTGGTCTAGAAAGTATTTTAGCAGTAAACGTATGATATATTTTATGTTAAAAAATTGATTAATATAATCATAAAATATTAATTTTTAACCGTGGTTTGTCAGGGTGTAAATTAAGTATGCTGAAATTAGAAGCCAAACGTTCAAAGTATACAACCTAGGGTTATGTTATACTACTGTACTCATTACATCACAAACTCATGTGATACATATGTTGTGTTTGGATAAAAGAAAAAAAAAGTGTCACGTGGCATCTATCAAGAGAGGTCACATTGACCAACTGGATACAATTACTATTCATACTAACTTGTAAATGTTATATAGTAAATTTCATGCTACTTTGGAGAAAAAAGTTTAAAGTACCAACGCAAATATTAGTAACACGTATGAGGTTATCCGAATGTCGTCTTTTTACTTCCAAGCCTTCTTGAAGGTCCTTTACAACGTCCTAACTTCCACAAGGCTCCCTGAAGGCCCTCTTATAATGTATGAGGCTGCTGGAAGGCCCTCGACAACGATTCAACTTACATGAGGGCTGGAGCTCAGCATTTAGGAACCCTATTCAAGCTAAAAAATGAGCCTATTAAAAAAATTACAAACTAAATAAGAAAGTTGTAGTTTAAAATAACATTCTAAGTAGTTAAGTGATAAATCATGTACATCTCCTAACATTTCTAATAGGAAATTGATTGATCAAGTTTTCATAGTTCATACCTCTAATATTTTGTTGTTCATATCTATATCTATAAAAAGTATGGGACTCCTAAAATGTTGGACCTTGTTCAGCCGCGCCTCCAACACATGCTCAACGCCACCCCTACATAAGGGGCGAGGCTACCCGAAGATCCTCTATTTTACATAAATAATTAAACAAAGATTTATCTCTTCTAATTAAATTCAAATCAATCTTTATCCAACCATCAAGGTTAATCCTTTAGTTTGTTCGTTGTTGCAGCCTCTCCCTATGCATGAACCACCACAATCTGCTGTAGCTTGCCGGCCTCTCTTTAACCATAGATCTCATTGCCGCCACTTACCTATCATCTTGCACAACAAGAAACAGACAAGAGGAAGTAGGACCTTTTTTCTGTAATTCATAGATAGAAATAGTGAAAGGTATGTATGACATAATCTCATTTAAAACTTTTGTGGATATATTAAAAGTTGCATTGAACATTTTAGTTGACCAGTCACTTCACCACTAGAAAATGTCTATTTAAAGTTTGTGTGGTCACTACTTGAGAGTCGGTTGTAGAACTAAAGCTTTTTACGGAGAAATAGAAGTTTTTAAAACTATTTTAAGTTTTTCAAGTAAAAATAACATAATTATACCGCATATATCTAGAGGTTTAATCAGATAAGAAATTAATTTTAACTAAAAATAAAGAGCATTGTAGTTTTAAAATAAAACATTACAAATAATGATGTCTTAAATAAAACATTACAATAGTTGCAAAATAACACAAATAATGTTTGAACTATAAAATTAGTATATTTTTTAATGTAAACAAACACAATGTTCCGTGCTATTTTACATTAAAAAAAATGTGTTGGTTTAATATAAAACAACAAATAAATAGTTGTTTTAACGCAAATAAATATACAGTATAAAACCGTAATTATATTGTTTTAACGTAAAACAGTATGTATGCCTACAAAACAATATATATATATAGTTATAAAACAATACACTTTTCTAAAGGAAACAAAATTAATTTTCTACTTGATCTTTCTTCGTCTGTTGACATCACTCTGTATCGCCAACTTCTTGCCTCCTTGCAATATCTTGCTTTTAATCGGCCTGACATCTCATTTGCCGTTAATAAACTCTCTCAATTCATGCACTCTCCCAGACAGTATGACTGGTAAGCCTTAAACGAGTTCTTCATTATCTCAAAGGCACCACTCACTTTGGTCTATTCTTTCACCAAGATTCCTCTCTCATTCTCACTGTGTTTTCCGACTATGACTGGGGTGGAGTACATGATGGAGGCCATTCTACCACGACCTATCTTATTTACTTAGGTTCTAATATCATATCTTAGCACGACATTAATCCGTGTCTAGATCCTCAATCGAGGCCGTATACAAGGCACTTGCTAGTGCCACGACTGAGCTTAATTTCATGGGTTCGCAACTCATTGACTGAGCTTAGCATTTGGCAAACCCGGTCCTGCACCGCCAACGTTATTTTGTGATAACACGGGCCACTTACTTATGCACCAACCCTATATATCTTTCACGCATAAACATGTTGCGTTTACATGTCACTTTGTTCGAGAAAATGTCTCTGAGGACTCCCTAAAGGTGTTGCACATCAATTCCAAGTATCTATTTGCATATATTCTCACTAAGCCACTTGGGCAGGCTCCATTTCTTCACAATAGGTTTAAGATTAGAGTCTCCAAGAGAGCCTCCTTCTTGTAAGGTCGTATTAAAGATAAATATTAATTAAAATCAATCATATTAAGCAAATACATAACTAATTTTTGTATATTAATCAATTAATTTTGGTATGTTGCCCAGCTGGTATAATTAACTACTCGATGGAGTGCTACCCCCTCATTACAGACAATGATGCATCAGGACATTTACTTAAAATTGGAATATTCTCCTTATAAAGCTGCAAAATTCGTTCTAAATTATAACTTGTCAATTATTATACTCTCTTTAGTAGTTATTTTAGTGAAAATGGAATCAATCTTTACCCTAAAGCTACCTAGTGTGAACAAGCACCCATGTGTTAATTCTTACATAGATGAGTCTTGCTGATCTTTTGGGAACACTTAAAATTTATTGTAATTTAAATGACACTAATTAAACCCTAGTTAAAGAAATTAAGGTTAGAGTTAACACTTGAGAAATAATTAAAGATGCAATTTTAAATCGATGATATCGGAGAACAAACACTATTTTAAGAAGATATATAGGTCAAAGGTCATCTTGTGGATCTTTAATTATGTGATGCAATCGTAAACAATGGTTTTATTCGGTTGGCCGGGCCATAGGCCACTGTGTCAAAAACATTTTGTGCGGTACGTAGGGTTATGTGAAACGTGCTTAACATTGTGTTGAAGACTCAAAGTCAAGAACCATAATCCAAACCATCAGAACGCTTCACATCTTGCATGTAACGAAGAAATGTTAGACTTTTATATATATGTATACCCAATAAAATAAGGTTTCAGACACTTTTTCAAATAATCATTGGTAGTAGCACATTATCTAGAACGGAATCAAATCTATACATAATAAATAATAAATGAGTAACGGATTATATTACGTTTTATAATTTTGTATCCTTCAATTTGAATTAGCAAAAACAATGTCTCCTTGCATAATATGGATTTCAAACATTCTTGATCTCGATATGAATGAGCCCCCCCCCCCCCCCTATCTATATCTATCCAAGATTCCGAGGCATGGAAGGGTAGAGTCCTTCGGTGTCCGCACAACCTCCCCATCCCCCCCCCCCCCCGGATAATGGCTGTCGAGACCGTTATAAATCCCAACTGAATTTGATTTGTAGTAATGGTAAGTTAGGGTTATCGAACTGAGGGAATATGTGGAAAATTGATTAAATGACTGAAATTAACAATTAACTACTTATTAATCTGAAATTACCTAATTTGCCTCTTTGGCCGTTTCGAGTGAATTGGGTTGAATGACTAAGAATTAACTAACTTAAAAACTAAAGGAATTGATTAAGCTAAAGACTTGATTACTAAAATAACAAAATTGTTTACTAATGAGGAAAAACTAACTACTTTTGGATCCTGGTTGGCTACCGATCTGGGTAAAACCTAATTAATCATTAATAACACATAGACATGATCCCCAATTGCTTAGTTGACCTAATAACCTAAGTTCCTAATGGGCTGCTTGTGTCGTGCCGCAAGAAAATGCTAGAACACGACAGGGGACCACTAAAACCCTAATTTATTAGTTAATTAAACAAGTTCAGCATGCGGGTGCTCGATGGTTGCAAGGAAAGCTGGAACAATTAATGACTAACGATTAAGAACAAATCCACCAACCAATCACCAAAAGTAGTTATAGGGTGATTAGCCGGACATGGCTAAAGCAACAAACATGATTGTAATTAAATCTGCATTTAATGTGAAGTACCTTAACAAACGAATGATCCGAAAACACTGAAACCCTAGAACAAGCCTCTGAAAATCGTCTCCAGAGAGCAATAATTCGCCAAAAGTGAAGATTTAAAAACAACAAAACTTAATCTCCAAGTTTAAATAAGAGACCGTAATTTTTATCTTCTGCCGACCGATTTGAGGCGTACCGCCTCAAATGGTGACATTTGGGGCGTACCGCCCGAAATTCTGATCTCGGTTGCTTTTCTCCAATTCAGGGTGTACCGCCCTGATTCCTTCATTCTTGGGTGTACCGCCCAGGTCTTGATCTCGGTAACTTTTCTTCTTTCCTTCTAATTCTTCACTCGTTTCCCCGATCATTTCTCAACTTCGTACCAATTAGCTTCATTGATCTTCATAAAAACCCAGATATTAGCACTTTAAGCTCTTGGTACCGTAAAGCAGAAAACAGTGAAAATGTAATGTAATCCAACCACCAGTGTTAATAAAAATAGAGACTTAATAACAATAACGCACGACACTTTGGACTAACATCAACCCCCCCCCCCCCCCAAAGTAAAAAAATTGGATTCTTACAATCACTATTTTATCTCATGCCTTTCTTTGTTTCGGATTGTCCAGTTTTGCACCATTTAGTAACTCGCGATTTCAGACTATTTGAAATATGAGAGAAATCCACCAGGGCATAAAGACTATTTCTGCCATATCAGTTTGTGTAAAAAAAGTTACGTGACAACCAAGGTGCTGTGTAGCTCTCTAATAATAGTGTTTTTCATGAGAGGACTAAGCATGTTAATGTGAAGCTGCAATTTTATTAGAGATGTGATAATTCTCATGCAGTTTTGGTGAATCAATCTAGCACTGATGAGAATGCAGCAGATATCTTCACTAAAGCATTGCCAAGGATAAAGTTTGCTAGGTGTATTGACATGCTTGGTATTGGTTGATTTTGATTTTAAAAGTTTGATAAGTGTTTGCTGATCACAGTAGTGGTATCTATGCACATTAAGGTAATCAAGTCCATAGGACCTCTGCTACATGGTGATCTTGATGTGTTGCTACTGTGGTTAGTATATAACACTTATATTGTTTGTTGACTATCAGATCAGAGAACTGTTAATAAGTGATCTTGGAATAGTCAACGGAGGTCAAATAAACTTCAAGGTGGATTGTGTTAATATCGAATTGATCAGGAACCAAAATTGCTAACCGGGCTTAATCTTTTGTTAAGCATTTGTATTACTCTTAGAAGTTAGTTAGAACTTAGGGTTAGCTAATCATATATTATGCGTATTATCTCATTCATGTAATTCACTCTTTTGTAATCACAATTCACATCGTCCTCTAATAAAGAATCGGTTGAGATCTTATTTGAGTTTTAATTTCTTGTTCTTGTTGATTTTTTACAATAGTCATTGAGGATCGTTTATGCCTAGTCTTTCAAGTTGTTATTTATTCTAGCAATATCCTTTATACTCAGTTATCAATTTGTCAATTATTCTAGCATGTTATATTTTACTTTATTCTATCATATGACACAACACATGCTTTCAGTTATATGATATGTATCAAACTTGTGATTACTCATCAACTATTTATAGCTGACCCCCCTCTATTTTATACATGTTGCAGGATATGACATACGATGATTTCAAGTTGCTATCACCTAGGATCTGGACCTAGTTAAACTAGAATAAAATAATTGTAGTTGTTATCAATTGTTTCCATGTATTGTATTCTTTTAAGGTTATAAATGAAAATCAGTTTTTATTTATTATTGTCACATAATTAGTTGTCATGTGCTTTTGGCAATCTAATCATGTCCCAACGTTTTCACCGTCGGTTGGGGTATAACAACTAGGATGGGGTAATGATCGATTAGAATATAGCCAAGGGAGGGCCACAGTAGATATCTATGTCGATGCCCATGAATCTTAGTTTCACCCCATTATCGGACAGGTATTAGCTAGATTGACTCCGAGTTGAAATGATCCTCGTCAATGAAGTTGCTGAAAGCACCAACATTAGCATAAATGAACTCCAAGTTAATACATCGAGATCCGGGAACTTCACCTCATTCTCAAAACCCACACCCTTTCTCACCAATCGAGTAACTCTCATTTCACTAGTGGTCCTAGCTTAGAAAAATTGAAAACGAGTGGAAATAGAAAAGCATATGGCCCTTCCACTAATGAGCTGAAGGTGGTCTGGCCTATGGCAAGTTCGTCGTAGACTATGCTCGGCTATAGATATACGCCAAATTGTACGCTAAGATAGGTTCAACAAACACTACAAGAAAAAGGGTTATTAGAGGCGACATCAATAGAGGCGACAGAGGCATTAGCGGCGACGGCAATAGTGGCGACACCAATAGAGGCGACATGTCGCCACTATTGCCTCACAATCCGTATGCGGTTCTTCAATGTAAATCTCACCGTTCAAGAACATTATAGATCTAACGGACGGGGAGCTATCGTACACGAAGTAGTAGCGGCGACACCAATAGTGGCGACGGGTCGCCGCTAATACCCTAAAAATAGCGGGATTTGTTCCCTCCACCTCCAGATTTCTGCCTCCATATTTTTCACCAAAAAAACCCTCCAACCTGTCGATCTGAGGCGATTTCCGGCGACCGCTACGCAGTTCCCGACTCCACTTCCGTACGACGCCTCCGTTAGACCGGTCACCACTGCCTTTCCACCTCCGTCTGATTTTGACGCCGTCGTTTGACCACCGGCGGCGGCCTGAATTTCGGTTAAATCTGCCGCCGTTCACCCCCAGTTCTTCCTCTCCGATTCGAACGATCCGCAAGGTGAGTTGTACATTCTCATTTTCTTTGAAGAATTCGTGATTTGTGGCTTCTGTTGGTTTTAATTTTCTGATTTTTAAGGGGTTAGTTCATGTTTCTTGAATCCCTCATCTGGAATGCAAAATTGGGGTTCATAACAGATTAGGTTCTGATTTATATGGCTTCTCATTTTCGTTGAGTGCTTGATGAATTTTACACAGTTTCTTTGATTAATTTTACACAGTTTCTTTGGTTAAGTTTACACTGTTTCTTCTCATGGTGTTGAATGTTGAGTGCTTGTATGGCTTCTCATGGTGTTGACTGTTGAGTTATGAATTTGGGCTTTAAAGCCTACGACATGATCTATGTTGGGCAGCTTAATTCAAATGTGTGTTTTTAGAATTCACTCAACCATTCACGGTGGAGTATGACACATCTTCTAATGCCACTAGTCTAAACTAATGCCATCAACATTTATATATTTGTTAGAAAGGAAAAATAAAAATGTAGAATCTAATAAATTTGGGCCTAACTAAACAATATATGGACTTTGGTCCACGATGGGCATAAATCCTTTGCCATGAGACTTTATCAATAACTAGTCCAAGATAGTAAACCTATAAGTTGTATAGCTGTTTCAGCTTTAAAGTGTGACGTATTTCCTTATACATTTCCACTGTTCCTACCGGAAAATTGTCTTATATATTATATGGGGATAGTGAATATGGGGTTGTTATACATCCAACTTGGATGTGAAACCTCCTCAAAACTACGTATTAATTCACTTCCAAATAAAAAGATTATTAACCCTACAATATTCCATTGTTCAATCTCGTCATTCATACACATTTTTTAATATTTCTCCGGATCACCCAATCCACTAACCATTCTCAGTATTTGTTCTTTAAAATTTTCGATAAAACACAATTAATTAAACTTTTCTAAAGGCATGAATAAGCAAGTAGGTTGTTTAGTTTTAACATTGGACATATAAGTTGCAGACATTGGCAATTGGATGTGCAGACTCATTAAAATATGCCAAATTCTTAAGAAACATCAATAAATAAGTTGATTAATACTCTAAAATCCATATGATAAACAATGCAAAATCATACAAAAAATTCCAGAATCTTAGTATATTATGATCTTCAACTAATAGTAATACTTTAAGGAATGCAACCTTTAAAATTCTTCAAAATCATCCTTCTGTTTCCAAGCGTGACTCGTCTTCCTGAAGAAGAAAAACAAACTAAATATTAGTATCAAACTACAACTACTAATTATTAATGAAAACATGTCTTACTTTTCTTTTTGGGCATCCGTTGATGTAGTGACCTAGTTTCTTGCAATATGAACAACTTCTCTTTTTTGGTGCTTCAAGGGAAGACTTGATTCTAGTTGCACTTTTAGGACGACCCTTAGTATTCGTATGAACTAGTGGATCACGAATAGAAATTTGAGGCATCATGTTTACTTGTGAATATCCCACATTAGAATCTTGTGAGACCGTCTCAACCTCATTTGACTTTGTTCGAGTCCTTTGCTCTTCCAAAAACTTCAATAAGAAGGTATTCAGTTTCTTTATCTCAGATGGAGAGTCTCTTGCTTGTTCAGTCGCTTTTCGGAAATTTGATTGAACACACCATAAAGTTAACGCGCTGACTTCATTCCCGCTTTGTATATCTTCTAGCCCAATAGTACAACAATCCGACTTATACCTAGCATCAAGTGTCCACCTAGGTAAGATGTAATGATCGGGAAGTGTTTCAACATGCCTTTTCTTCAATACATATAAAATATGCTTGCATAACATCCCATGTGTTTCAAACCTCGCACATGAACATTTGACATCAATTTTATTGGAATTGCGAAACTGCACATTTCTCCACCACATTCTATCAATATCCAGCTGTCCAACCTTATATGTGATTTCTTCTACACTTTTGCTTATTGTCTCATGAGCTAAATTGAATGTAGCTTCATTCCATTCTTTTTTGAATTTATCAAACAGTTTTTTTGTGAAACGTGAACCTGCCTTTGCCTCAATCGGGTTAACAGAAGAAAGAATTGGCTTGGAGTTCATGGTCTTGAAGTCTTCGTCCTCTTCCGCAGCCCTTCGATCCTTAACAGCTTTATCGTATTGGATTACAAACTCATTTAGCATGGTATTTGAATTCACATATCCATCAAAAAAAGAATGAATGCTCTCACTTCTTCCACTTGATGTCATGCCTGCAAAAAAACAATCTTTCAAGAAGGGTTTAGCCCAATATTTACGTTGGTTATACATCTCCGTTATCCAATCGCCACTTTCAAAATGATATTTAGCACATAAAAGTTCCCAACGAGTTTCGAATTCTTCCACTGTATTACTCTTTATCCATTGTTTGTGTAACTCCTGAAATTCGTTATCGCTAATTTTGAGAGGACGAAGATGTTCGGTCTCATGTTTCTTAATATGCCATGAACAGTAACGATGTCGAGTTCTTGGAAAAACTGTTTTTATAGCATTGCCAATAGCTTTATCTTGATCCGTAATTATTGCCAATGGATACTTGTCAAACATGCATTTAAGAAAATGTTGAAATAACCATTCAAAAGTTTCTTGTTTCTCATTCTCTAATAATGCACCACCAAAAAGTATGGATTGACCATGGTGATTTACCCCGACAAATGGAGCAAAGGGAAACCTAAATTTGTTGGTCATATATGTGACATCAAACACAACAACGTCCCCAAATTTTATATACGAGTCTCTTGATCTCCCGTCAGCCCAAAATATATTTTTTGGAGACCCATCATCAAATAAATCGACAACAAAATATAGATTACGATCTTCTATTATTTTATCTTGAAAATGTTTGATAAGCCCATAAAACTCCTTACCTTTGTATTGTTTCCGTTGATCGGCTAAGATATCAGAACATTGTTTTGATGTAACATCATTTTCATATGGACTTTTCATGCTGTTTACAACCTTCTTGATTTGACAAGGTTTCAACCCAGATTGACCAAGTTCTGACAATAGGGCTTTGCAAGTTAATGACCGGTGGAACTTCGCGTGAGAACGATGTTTCATCACCTTGGTTGGAGTGACAGTCAACTCGTGATTGTGTGAATCTTTAAACTTGTCCACTAACCATTTTCCATTTTTACCTTTTGAAATGCGAATGAATGCTTCACAGCCAGTTCTTAAATCCCTACGACGTTTCTTAGTATCTTCGGTAGAACTATTAGACTTTAAATCTTTAAACCCCTCTTTGTTGCATACATAATTTTTCCGATAAGGCTCCTTTGTTATCTTATTTTTAAAAGTTGTATGAATACGTATTCCAAATCCATGTAAAAATGCATAGTGATTGTAGAACTCGTAAGCTTCATCGAGAGTATCGAAGACCTTTCCTATTATGTCACCATCTTCTTTCTCAAACTCGGAATCCATGTCAACATCATTTCTTATATCTGTTTCAAAATCTGAACCCACCAAATGCCCTTTTGCATCAATATCTTCTATTAGGTTTGTTTTTAAAGCTTCTTCTTCTCCTTGAACTTCTAAATCCATTTTATTGTGTGGTGTCCTGTATCAACAAATCATTAATGTTTATATTTAATTCATGTACAACAACAGTTTAATATTTACTGTGTGTCAAAGCGTGTGGAACAAGATATTAATATCCATAACATCTGTTTTATAGTTTCTCAAATTTGATATGTTAATCTATGACATTCATTAATAATTCTAATATTTCTTATAGATATTAAACATGACATATAGAAAAAGCTTATGGGTTATGAATTATTTATGCACTTAGAGAATTAACTATCGTAAGAAAGTCACATCAAGTATGATCAACCAATTGATGATTAATATCGAAATAAAGAACGGATCTTCAATCGTAAATAATAAATAGCATGTGGCGAACAATATGAAACTAACCTGAAGATGAGTGGAGAACGATGAACAACCGATCAACAAGGACTACAAATGAGGATGAAGCATTTGGTGATTTGTAGAACGGTGAAAGAAACCATGTGATTAATGGATTTGGCGAACGGTGAAAGAAACCTACGATCAATGGATTTTTAAGGTTTAATGGAATTCATGATTTGGAGAATAGTGAAAAAACCCTACGATCATTGGAATATTGTATGGTTAATGCCTTAATGGACTTTTTATTTGGAAGTGGATTATGTGAGATAACATAATTAATTATGTTTTATCAAAACTACGTAGTTTTGAGGAGGTTTCACATCCAAGTTGGATGTATAACAACCCCATATTCACTATCCCCATATTATATTTAAACTAACATATTCAATTCGATCAATATGAAATTGAAAGAACATGCACAAATGATGTGGCTTGTAATTATCACTGAGTTTCTAATTTAAGCACATATATATTTGACACTTTCTTTAAAATACACATAAATATATATGCATACACATTGATAATATTATATGTCGCAAGTGGCACAATCATTCACATTATACAAAACCTAAGAAGTTAGGAGAATACGACAAGCCTTTTCAAGGTACAACTAACTAATTAATTAAGATAACATTAATTAACACAAATCATATATATATATATATATATATAAATATATATGCATATATATATGTAAGAGTGTCTTGATCATACTCACATACAATACCACCAGCAGTGATCTTGTCTTATGTTGTTCTTTCCTTAAGGGTCGTAATTCCATGAATAAGTACCGTAATTAGGCGGCAACGCGTGGGGGTTTTGCGGATAATTATTCCCTGAACTTTGAGGTATGTTAAATGTATTTTGATTACTTGAAAACCGGATAAGATCTGCATTAGTTGCATCTAGTTCCTTTTGCAGTCGAAGAACTTGCCTTTGGAGTACAGAAATTGCACCAACACAACCATAAACGGGGTCTTTTAGACGCGCCTCAGCTTCATAGGCTAAAGAGTTGACAGCATCTTCTCTTTGATGAGGTGCAATTTCATTGAGGAGTTTGCTAACGTTGCTTGCCCCGAATATTTTGTGGACGTTTGTGAATTTAATCGGATCTTCGGGTGGGAAGTATGGTGAGAAGACACATCCTTGGATGCATTTTCTTCTTAGGAACTTGCAGGCTGCACAGGGAGCACTGGGGTGGGTGGAAGAAGCCATATGTTTATATGCTGCATGTTAAGTCCATATCCTCATAATTAGATGAATCAAGAACCCTTAAACAAATAAACAGCATTTCTCAAATGACAAAGTTTGACTGAATCAAATAACCAAGCACAAATTACTATATATGGGATTAGTCAGTTGCTTTCAAAGCATAAGTAATTGACACCATATATAAATTTGGAAATAAAAGATCAAGACTAAGTCACAATCACTAATGTTCACATGCAATAAGTGACCAAATAATTTCTATACATTTGTTATTATACATTTCTATATAAAAGATCAAGACTAAGTCAAAATCACGCATGAAGATTGTATAGCATGATCATGACACTATGAACAGAAAACCTAATAATTTTCTTCAAATAAAATAAAACAAAAAAAAAAAGTCACTCTCTAATTCTATACATTTGTTACTATCCATTTGTTCAAGATGGGACTTGAAACTTCAACCCATTCCACTTTCTAACACCTTATTGATATCGCTATAAGTAGGTTCATAACAAAACAACTTCAAACCTGTATTGTTGTGTTGGGAATCAAATGTTTAAGGGGATCAAGATTATATCAAATTAAGCCAAAACAATACCCAACAGTTTCATTGCTAGAATTACTTCAAGAGCTTAATTCTAGCTAGTAATTAACATGCCGGAAGATTAGACTACAAACATGAGTCCAGACTTTAATTATTATATTTTTTTATTGATTTTTGTGTGATTATTCTGTACATATTTGGATCATCCAAAATTTGTTCCCATTCTATACTCACGAAAAGCTGCAACAATATGTAGATTCCTTTTCAGTACATATTCACAGAATTCTTTAACAACAACCCATTTGTCCCCCACCCTATTCAGGGACACTAAAGTCAAGAAGAAGAAAAAGCTGTCATATATGTTTTAGATCAAAGTCAGCAGGAAAAGAAAGATCTATAGAATCTTGTTACATCTACAAGATCTATTGGCATATAGAGCATGTACAAGAAAAATAAGAAGTGATTCAAGAATCCCATGAAACAAAATAAAGAAAGGAAACATTTTCTTCAAGCTAAGAATTTTTGGATAAGATGTAGTTATCTTTTAGGGTTTTGTTGGTTGATCTTCTTACAGTATATATTTTAGAGCAAGAAAGGCAATAGGGTTTGTTCAGTTGTGTAAAGAACAGGAAGATGAAAGGAGATAAAGATCATGTTACCTTTTGTTGCCCTACCTAGCTAGTGAATCTAGTTTGTATATAGTGTAAGATCTCAGCTAAGCAGCCATTGAAGACTTTAGTTTCTTTGGATCAGGAGCAAAAGTAAACCCTAGATGAATATGTAGATCACAAGAAGCAGAAGCACAATTATATGCACCAAAAGGAGGAATAGTTAAAGTATGTTTAAAGGAAAAAGAGAGATAGAGAGAGATTATGTGAAGAGAAAGAAATTTGGGACAGCCGAATCGCATTTAAGTAATTTGCAAGGTTTTCATTATATTAATTAAATAATTACTTAACATACTAGGACTAGAAAAGATACACATAAAGTTACTTTTTATGATGTAAATAATTTAACAAATTTTCCGATAAATAATATAATTTCCCCATTCATAAAACATACTATATCAATACTAAATCAAAATGGCCGAGATCACCTTAAATAGACTAAAAGTTTAATGTGTGAATTAAATATATCAAAGTGAGTTCGGGTCATTTTGACACATTTAAACTAAAAGTTTGATATATCAGGTATATTTGACTCATTGAAGCTATAATAAACTCAAATGGTCTAGTTTTTAGTTTAAATGGGTCCGAACACACTGAATAGACTTAAAACATTCAGTTTTTAGTTAATTAATTTAAATGGATCAAAACGGCATGGATGAACTTTAATTGACTACAAGTTGAATGTGTTACTTATATGAAAGTGGGTTCAGGTCAGTTGTCACATTCGGACTAAAAATTGGATATATTAAGTCTATTTGACCCGTTAAAACTATAGTATACTTAAATAATCTACATTTTAGTTTAAATTGGTCAAAATGACCCTAACACACTTAATATAATTAAAACATCTAACTTTTAGTTTAAACGGATCAAAATAGCCCAGTTAAACTTTAATAGACTAAAAGTTGGTTGTATTAAGTGTATCAAAGTGGATTCGAGTCATTTTGTCACATTTAAACTGAACTAAAAGTTGGATATATCAAGTCTATTTAACCCGTTGAAACTATAATAAACTTAAATGATCTAGTTTTTTGTTTAAATGGCATGAGTTAAAATGACACGAACACACTGAATAGACTTAAACATGTTGAAAATTTACAGTTTAATTATTATTGTATTTGCCATTGGGGTTGTAGCCCAATGGTAAGAGACAAAGTCTCTTTGGTGGACACCAGGGTTCAAACCTTGACATTGGTGAAAAAATAGGAGAAATAAAAATTTACCATTCAAAAAAAAAATAAAATATTATTGTATTTATTATGTGAATAGGACTCTTCATATAGCATGAGTTATGTGGTCATTTATGTGAGACTACTAATATATTTGTACCTCTTTATGGTCTATTACGATACGTATGTGTTCTAATATATACAAGGCATATGTGGCCTTGTTCTACACACAAAAAAAAGTGATGACTTCATCTAGTTGTTCAAGAACTTCATCTAGTTGTTCAAAATAGAGAAGAGTATTCTCTATTTAATAAATCATCTTTTTAACTTCATCTTTCTTTTTCCATAAGTGATAAATATACACATAATCGGTGAAACTTCGGGTGCATGACCTTCTCCGGCAGTTGTACCCTGGGAGGCAGTCAAGTTCTCGTATAGAGACCCGAAATCTATTTTAAAAGATCCGTGTTGAACACGAACCCTCAGCACAACCGTTAACATCATTTGTTCATGTATGCATCAGAGGAGGTTCAAGAATATTTAGTTGAAGAATAAGCTTGAAGATCCATTGTATTCATGGAAGATCTTAAATACCTTTTTTAACGGCATATTTAGATCACTGACGGGGGTATTACTCACCCACCTGATCATCTCCAATCCATCAGGAGGAAACTCACCATAGGTGTGAAAACCCATGGCCCAACCTGTAACCCCAATTTATTTATTTTTTGTTACAAGTGGGACTTGAACCCAAGACCTCTAATTTATAATGTCTTTTGTACCTCCCCTAGACTTTATAACTAAGAAACAAATTATCAATGCATATCTTAAAAATAAAAAAATTGAAGACTTGTTGGTTTGAATTTAATATGCTTATGAAATGTTAATTACCATTACTTTCTTGTTACTAATTTATTTTGTATTACGGCACTTGTTACTACATATTTCCTATTTACTAACGAGAGTATCTTTACTGTTTTTGTTATTATTATTATTATTATTATTATTATTATTATTATTATTATTATTATTTGCCAGTAGAAGTGAACTTATGTATGTCTTACGAAAACCTCCAACTTTTAGTTTAAATGGTTAAAATTGCCCAGATGAACTTTAATAAACTACAAGTTGGATGTGTTAAGTATATCAAAGTGAGTTTAGATCATTTTGACATATTTGGACTAAAAGTTTGATCTATCAAGTCTATTTGACTCGCTAAAACTATAATAGACTTAAATAGACTATCTTTTAGTTTAAATAGGTCAAATGACCCAATCACACTTAATAGACTTAAACATATCAAGATGTTGTTTTGTTTAAGTCATAATGTATACCTTATTTTGTAGGCTCCAATTGTGAGTTTGTTTCAAGACCCAAGTTTTAGAGAACAACTCTCATAATTTATGGCTTCGAATAAGGCACCAAGTGTAGGCGACAAAGATGAGACGTACCCGGGGGGGGGGGGTGGGGGAGGCAAATGATGATATGGATCACTAGTTTTATGTTTGACTTATATGTCAACGGTGGCGTATGTATGTATGCATCAATTTGGAAATTATGTTGTTTTTATAGTGTAATATATTTTTGGAAAAAACCAGAAATACAAAGAAAAATATGTAATACGGGACAGTGAGTAATAGCGGCGACTTGTGATCATTATTGATGACATGTGTCGCCACTAAAAGCCTTAGAAGATTCCTGGAGATATTTAACGGCGATGCTAATAGCGGTGACATTTGGGAATTAGCGGCGACACATTAACGATGGTTTTTTTTTAGCATTGGTGACTATATGTATTAGCGGTGATTTTTTGCTCTTATTACCATAAAAGTGTTTATGATACTTGATTCTTTTAATTTGAATAGATATGCATTAAGTATTTACAAATGACACCCTCTAACTATACATCAATAATCAATCTATACATAAGTATATGTCACGTCTAATATCGCTCTCCAAGCATTCTTTCTTTTTTCTCTCTTTTACATTAACAACCACGAGTTGGAATCGTTAGCACGATGGACTGGTCGCTAAAGTTCATCATCGAAACACAGGAGGAGAAAATGGTGGTGTAGCGGTATAAGGGCATATGGTAAGATAGTTAAAAAAAAATTATACGTGTAAGTCTCATAGTGGAACATAGGCCTAGTTTATAAAGCAAAGGAAATATATTAGCATATATATGGTTAATGGTAGTACGTACGTACAAGGAAAGACACCAAAAGTCCTCGATTACATTACAAATATAATCTAATCATCATCCAAAAATTCTATTTGTCGTGGAGCTTTGGATACATTGAATTTGCCTGCCTTTTTTTTCTAGAGAATTTGAATTGAAGTAGTGCTGCTTTTTTCCATTAGTTTTCTCAAGTTAAATACATACTTCCAATATTTAAATGCATGCGGAGGAGATGATGGTATAATAGGGGAAATATTCTACTTTACATATTAAGTATTAAAAAGTAGTTTTTTAATACAAATATGTACATGTCGGTTAATATATATAAAAACTGATTTCTAAGAAAAGCGTATAGGATTATGAACTTAATTGAAACGTGTACATGCTTTTAACTTTTGGAGAAATTTTTTCCTTCCGTCCCGAATGTGGTTCCAAAGGCCATACGACTCTTATTAGTGATGTGGGCTTGTAGTGTGTGGGTTCAAAAATGACATGAAGATGAAGTTAGTTAGTGTTGTATGAAGTTTTGAATATCACATCTCTAAATGTAGTGTAATTTAGAAGTGTCATTCAGCGGGTTGTCATTGATGATGATACATAAAAGGTTAAAACTTGGTCCGTCTATAAAATCGTCAAAAGTTTAGCCCTTGCATAAACCTTTGGTGCTAATTTGCAAAGGGTCTAAATTCAGTTTGGGTTAAAGATAAATTCATCAATTAGATCAACAAATGATTTAGTTTAAATAGATTGACTTTTGGAAAGCCAACAAACTATGAATAGGATATGCAATTGGAGAGCTTAAGTGCAAATGTGAGTTTCTGTAACTCCAAAGATTAAGTTGGTATTTGTTGTCCACATACGGATAAACATGGTAAAGTTTGTTTGTTTAATGAAAGCCTATCCAAATTTGTATTATATGGTGATTGACTTGAAAGTGGATATGTAAATTAACATGAATTATGTGTTGATCAATTCAATCAAGTAATACATAAAAACATATAAGGTGAGGACATACCGGTAGGGGTTGAGATTATAGATGACGATGATGATGCCATAGCCATGATGTTCCTCTTCCCTTTAGATGTCTTCTATTGATGGATTTTGTGACTAGAGAGAATAGTGTATGTAGTGGTGTTGTTTATGTTCTCTAGTCATATATTTATAAGACATCAAAGGGCAAGAGACCTTTCATATTATGTCATTATTCCCATCAAATAATGACTATATTAATAAGGACTTTATGTCATACATAAATAAGGACTTTATATGACTTTATATCATTTTGGCAATTATTAATAAATGATCCCAAATGACACATTCATGTAGGTATATTTCCAACATTCTCCCACTTGTCCGAGTGATCATTTATGATGAGCATTTCTAAAGTTTGGCCAAGTTAATAACACTCATCAAATTTCGAATTTAAAACTGTAGTTGAAAAATACAGTCATTGAGTTATTCTAAACTCAAGACCCCCATTAATCATACTACAATCGCAAAACGAACATAAGAAATTAAGGACCAAAATGACTAGATTGATGCCCTTAACGTTGATTTATATGTAAAACTGTCTATATGTCACTTAGGCATGCATAACATATTCAGAGACAAAATAAATCAAAACTGATGAGGAATAATTAATAATTAGTTATTCATATTATGACATGATCGGTCATTAGTAAACCTCGTCTTTATTATGAGCTCATAGAAAAGACTTATGAGGATAGACCTTAAGTTATAGGATCCTTAAGCATATCATGAATGTTTTCAATACAAGGACTTAGTTTCCTCTACTTGTTCTTAAATGAATAATAATCTTGTATCGAAAATTTAATGCAGCTCCTCTCAAAACTGTTACTGTTTTTTAAGAGATTAGGATAGCTGACTTTATCACAATGAGTCTTCAATATGTTATATATGGAGTTACGGAATTATTAGTCTACTGATAAATTTACCAACAACATCTAGTGACAAACATATCATGTCATAATAACTTAGGTTGTTGTTATCAGTTTCTTATGACTCATCCATGATCCATGAGATAAATCTGTCCGCAGACATAAGGATATACCCCTGAGTTGACATTTAATATCCTTTGAATACAATAAAGTCAAAATTTAGAGATAGTCAACTATTTTAAGTTTCTCACTTCTTCTATAGTTTAAATTTTATAGTCTTTCGTTTCTTATAGATATTGAAATGCCATCTTAAATGCTTTATGATGCACTAAACTTAGGAAATGATTTTCATCATTTCTTAGTATTTCAGCAATGAAGGCAATATCTTAAAACGAGTATAGACTTGAACATAAGATTTGAACCTTTATTAGTAATCTCCTTTAGTTACTAGAGTTACAAATAAAGAGCAACGTTGCATGTTGTAATGTGTTCAACACATGGTTAAATCTAATAAGACTTAATTAATGTCTTATTAGTTTGATCTTGATGTATTTTGATGCTTATTGTATAAGAAGCATCTTCAAGACTTTAATGTCAAAATTATGCGAAAATAAGTCGCTTTGACTCATGCAACAAAACTAACATATTACTTGCCTAAAATAATGTATATATAAGGGCAAGTATTGTATTAGTTGCTCCCACTCATCTTAAGGTAGGCCCAATTTATCCACTTATTCTTGATGAAGAATTGTTACATTTATAGCTTCATCAAATTTTAAATTCACTTGTAAATTTGCTTATATTAACCCTTTATATTTACTCATCTTAAAGACTAAGTGTTCTTTAACTTTCAGGCTTGAAACCTTAAGTTTAGTTTATGAACATGTCTTCATTGTTAAGTGAGTATTAAGGAAAGATATCTTATAAGGCCGTTAAATGTCACTCGTAATTATGAGTGAGTAATAAGGACAATGATTATCTCTCAGAGAACCCTTTAGAAAAGGAATTCTTAACTTGTTAATCGCCTTTAGGAAAACAACAATTCATAACGTTTAATTTCTCCTTTCGGATTTCAGTTTAGCTATGGAAAACTAAACTTCTAACGTTATTTTGATTTAGGGAGTTAAGCTCATTAATAATAGCTTTATTCCATCAGATGAGTTGATTGATTTCTAATAATGGCTCTTAAATCAGAGATACGATTAGTAATCTTTCCAATATCCATGTAAGCTTTATTAAGATAGGTTCATAATCATCAAAGTTAATAGGAAACTTCATACCTTGATGACCTACTAAGCTGGATCTAACGAGTTGAAGCAGAACATTAATAGTTTCATAGATTTCCTCTTGAGCATTTAAGTCAGGTATATTAGGAGTAACATTATTTCTAAGTGTGTGGAAGTGGATCAGTGTTATAGTAGCGTGGTGTACAAGAGGTGTAATCGGAGTTAAATTCAGAGTTAAATTTAACTTTGTCTCTCCCCCCGCCTCTTGTACTTTTAGGTAATGTCATGAGTAAGGACTTTTCACTGCTCCCACTGACCTCAGAAGAGAAGTCATTGATAAGGACTTTGATTTCTCCCACTAATCTTAGAATTTCTTAGGAACTTGGTATGCAACATGCTTAGTGTTGAGGATTTTTAATCGGTTTAATTCTTTTTGCGGCTAATAACTAATCATATGGTTTATACTTAGTTGTCCTTCATGTCCGGATTTCAGAAGGAATTTTAGGGACATATTAGGTAACCTTGTTTAGCATATGAGTTGTTGTTTTTAGAGCCTTGGTATATAGAAATAGATGTATAACTTAGATGACATATTTATTATCATGTTTATAAGGATACTTAGATGCATAACTTAATAATGTATCTTTAGAAGTACCATACATGATCTACTGGTTCACACTAGTATGATCCTAATGGATTTGAGAGTGTTACCATAATTTGTATGTCAATCTTAGTATTTAATCTATTACATCTAATCTCACAACTTTCATTTTATGGTTAAGTTGATTTTCAACTTCGTCCTTAAAAGCTTTAAGGTGAGAAAGATGTTCCTCCTTAATTAAGTACAAGAATAAATAATCAGTTATGTGAGTGATCTAAGGACTTATGCCCATATATTCCATTTTGGGATAAGATCCACTAATTTGTTTGAGTTTTGGTAAGTTAGAACTCTTAGTGGAACCTTGTATATTTCCTTTAACACATGTATTCTCTTTGTTAAATTTCTCACTTTATGTGATAACAAAGATTATGAACGTGAATTATCTAGTTATAATTTATAAAGATTTCAATCCATTGGAACAAAACTAAACAATTATAACCAACAACTATGAGAGTTTAAGATAACAGTGACTTTGTCATAGCCATATGAAACCTTATAACCGTCAATGTCTTACTTTAGTAATGATACTAAGTTCCAAGTGATGTTGGATCATAATGAGGTATCATAAAGTGTAATACAAAGATAGATTTTCATGGTTTGTATAACTTTGACATTAATTGTGTCACTAACTCTCATTTTAGTTGTTCTTTTGGTTTATTTATGGTGTATGGATCGTAAGAAAACTTCTATAAGACTAGATTTTAGTTCATTTACGTGTTAATTTGAAAATTAATGGGCACAATTATCATTATTGATTATTCTTTGTTAGCCAGTTGTTCCATTGGGAACTAGAACTGGAAGTTTGCTTGTATTTTATTTTAGAAATTAGAACTATCCTCCTTATTTAATTTATTTTTCATTTTATAAGGGTTAATGATAGTGAGGTGAACAAATCCTGCTTTTCTAGTTTAAGGCATTATTTATCCTTTATGCACAATGTTGTCACAGCACTCGTTTTACTTCTGGTACTTGTGAGTGTCATGACTGATTTTAAAATAGTATGTAATTGTGCTAAGAAAGGATTTCATTGTAGAAATGCACTAGAATAACCTTTAATTTTGAAACATGTCTGAGCCCTTTAAGGATCATGTTTTCAATTATTATGATGTGTTCACTAAATCATCAACCTAATTTATACTTTGTACTAAGCATATTAGATGTAAAGTGTTTGCATGCATTTAAGAAGTTCATTTGAATTTTTTGTTATTACTCACTCAATGTTTAGATTAGGATATCTAAAACATCTCTCCTGATTTTGATATTTAGGGAATCTTTATCATCATAAGAGACATTTGACTTTACTCGTTTATAATGCCCTAACTGTAATATACTTATATCGTAAGGCAATGAGAGTCTTTTGTCTTAACAGATAATCAAGATCATTATGATAAGAGGAAAAGTTGTATGGAAACATTTAGTGATTGTAAATCTAGAGTGGATAATTTATGGAGATTAAAGGTTATATTAGTTTGAAAGAAGATCTAAGAGTGACTATATAGGGTACTTAAAAAAACTAAGGCACAATGATAATGATAAACTAAGGCATAATAGCAATGTACTATCATAAACTAAGCCATAATAATACATTATGATGAACTAAGGCATAATAGAATGCATAATCATAAATTAAGGCATAGTAATAAGGCACAAAGTTTTAAAACAAAAAAGAAGATGTGACATATTCTGTTATAACACCAAAATAACAGACTAATTAGGTTCTACTTAAATGAATCGGCTTTCGCTTTGGTTACTTGCCTATCACCTAAGCATTATGAACAAATTTGAATATAAATTTCTATTTGAACATTGGCTTCGCTTTGGCTATGACCAATACTCAAATGTTATGAGAAAATTTAGTATAAAGTTCTACTCAAATATTGGCTTCGCTTTGGCTATGACCAATATTCAAGTATTATGAACAAAGTAAATATAAGGTTCTACCTGAACATTGGCTTCTCTTTGGCTATGACCAATATTAGGCATTATGAACAAATTTAAATATAAAGTTCTATTTGAACATTGGCTTCGCTTTGGCTATGACCAATATTCAAATGTTATGAACAAATTAAGTATAAAGTTCTACTCAAACATTGGCTTCGCTTTGGCTATGACCAATATTCAAGTATTATGAACAAAGTGAATATAACGTTCTATTTGAACATTGGCTTCGCTTTGGCTATGACCAATATTCAAATATTACGAACATATCAAATATAAGGTTCTACTTGAACATTGGCTTCGCTTTGGCTATGACCAATATTCAAGTATTATGAACATGCTTTAAGAGATAAATTATGACATATAAGTACAACACATCTCCTTTGGATAGAAATGCAATATTTATGTAATTTAGCCTAAAGTATTCATGTGTATCACTAAATAATTAGCCTTTGGGTTCACTAATTAACAACACACATGACTACTTTAAATGATAGCATTAAACTTCAATATAGAAACCAAAATAAATTCCATTGAAGTTACAATTAAGTATTTAAGTGTATGATTAATACAAAAGTTCTAATAAATAACACTTATGAATACATTAATAGTCTCAAATAAATATTATATGTAGCATACATATGTAATCATATACCACAAATACTACATTTATAAAACAAATGTAGATAAATATAATATTTATCAAAACATATGGAATTTTGAGATTTGAAGAATTTCAATTCACATGGCATCATAAACAAAATTCATAATGACACTGACAATTTAGTCAAAAAGTAAAATTTATAACTAAATTTGTGCAGATAATAGATGCGAAAATATCACCATGTTGTATGATAAATTATTATTAACAATTCTAAAAGACTAAAACAATCAGATTCCACTGATGAATATTTTGCGCATGGCTTCAAACGATGAAATTCCAAATATTAGTGAAACCGATTATAAACATATATATTGTTTCGGTTTCGGTTGAAATCACAAAGTAAATAAAGTGATTACAAGATTGAATTGAAATAATCAACATTGCTCTGATACCACATGTTGATCAATTCAATCAAGTAATACACAAAAACATATAAGGTGAGGACATACCGGTAGGGATTGAGATTATAGATGACGATGATGATGCCATAGCCATGATGTTCCTCTTCCCTTTAGATGTCTTCTATTGATGGATTTTGTGACTAGAGAGAATAGTGTATGTAGTGGTGTTGTTTATGTTCTCTAGTCATATATTTATAAGACATCAAAGGGCAAGAGACCTTTCATATTATGTCATTATTCCCATCAAATAATGACTATATTAATAAG
>JBCNJP010000027.1:22868755-22932251 GCA_039602395.1 Deinandra increscens subsp. villosa | reverse complement strand
ATTAAGACATGATAGGTTAATCTAATGGTGCATTACTTTTTGTAAACTTAATAAAGATGAGATGTTTGGTGTAAATTGTCGGTAAAATGCCTAACTTTGTGAAATTACATGTTATGTTATGGATTGCAAGTTTGTGCATATGAATGGCGACCTTTATGTCAAGTCATAAGCTTCACAATTTTGGTTAATGGTAACTGGTGTTGTGAGACCCACGAATCTTACAATAGGATCAATTCACCTCAGAGTGTTTGTAGTGCTTCACAATTATTGTAAGGGTAATTGGTGTTGGAGTTAATAAATTGTAGAAATCAAAGTCGATTGGGTTGATTCAATCAAATTGGATCTCTAACACGTTATTCGAACCACCAAGTTGAAGATCGGAATTCAACGGGAGTAGATGGATCGAACTTGCACAGGAAGCAATATGTTAAGGCCTCACGGAGAGAGAATTCTCTCTATAACAACCCTGCGTAAAGTTCCTAACTTTATTGCATAATCATCATCAAGATTCGTTCTTTAACATCATGCATGCAAGATCATGCGTAAATCTATCAACTTTGTGGCAATCAACCATCAAAACCTAACCATTATTCATAAACATGCATGTATGATCACAAAGATTCGATCTTTATCCCATAAACATCACAAGTTAGCGACTTTATCACTCTAACAACTAGATCTCATGCAAAGTTGGCATCTTTATTAACATTCATGCATAAAAGCACAAGCTTTAGGATCTATCATGAAAGATCTAATATTTATCATCATCATGCATCATCATTAAGCATAAAGATCAAAATTCTAACATCCTATAACCTAGATCTACACATTTTATCACATGCACAACCTAGATCAGCCCTCATACTAGCATAAAAATGTAAACTTGATGCATATAAGTAAAAAAAAAATCTAAAGCTTACCAAGCAAATATGATGAAGAAAGGTGATGATTCAAGCCTAGATCCACCAAAATAACCAAGATTTTTCAAATATGATGAGGAGAGGTAATAGAACAGGAGAAAAATGGCTGAGTATGATTAGGGTTGGGTGAAGATGGGGTTAAGTTGTTTAAATAGATAAAATTTAGGGTTTTTACTATCTGACCATGATCGCGAACTGCGGAAGGTTCACCTTGGCAGGCCCGCGGTCCGCGAGCCGCCCAGGGTAGACCTCCTTTGGTCGTTTTCTCATTTTCACGCTCGATTCTTTGTTATCCGTGTTTTTTTGCCACCATTTTCTCCGTTCTCACCACTTATTAAATGAATACAAACATGTCATATATCAAAAAATGTTAAAACACTTAATTCCATATAACACGTTTGCATGCAAATTTATGCGCGTGTCAGTTTTTTATTAATCACCAATGTTTCGAAACTCAACTTGTATGTGATGCATTGTGATGTGATTTAGGAATACTAGACTCATCTAACACTCTAATTGTCATGCCAAGGCCAAATTCGTGATCTCCCAGTTAATGTCAAAATCGCGTGAAAAATCGTAACATCCATTGTTTGAAATTTAACAACTCAATTACTCTAAGAACCTTTTGAAAAACATCCAAAACAATTATTTGAAAATATAAATTAGTGAATACTTGAAATCCTTCCGGTTATTGTCAAATCGAAAATCAGAAATGCTTGAAAATTTCCAATGGGTCAGGTTTTTGTCAAAACGGTTGAAACGAGATGCTACACGCATAGCGTGGGTTTGGGCTTGACCCGCACGAGAACTTTAAGTGTGTGGGCATGACCCGGCTTATGGAAGGCCCAGCGATGATAGATTTTAGACCTATCCTCTATTGGAATACATTCATCCATCCGAATTCATCAAATAATCAATGCATTGAACTTATGTGATTTGTCAACCGAAAAAAATTATTTCGTCCATACAAGACGCCTGCCTCTTAATTCCGATCGAAATCATGAAAATTTGGCACAGACCCTCACGCTCAGCGGTAGGATGTGTGTGGCTACCATTCGCAGGTGAAGGGCAATGTGTGGAGTGTCCTTTCAGCGACAGATTTTAGGAGAAGGCTAATCAGCCTATGTCGGTTCTGATGGTGGCGACGACGTCTCAAAAAAAAGAAAAAGATTTAATTGGATAAATAGTTTAATTTTTTAACCGATAAGGTAGCTTTATTCAATGAAAACTGGAAATTAGAAAACAAAAGAAACAGATAACGGAGTTGGATATTAGGGTTTAGATTCCGTATGCTCATACTAGAAACCCTAATCTAATATTCAAATATCCTCTGTAAATATGGTGAAGTAATAAACCTAACGTAAAATATGTGTAAGCTCATGGGGAGATTTAAGCATTGCTATAAAGGTCAATGGTGTCACAAAAACCTGATTGTGTAATTGTGTATAGATGGTTGACACGGCATGTTTGTTGTTATTTCATAAATCCTAATATGATTATGTGCGTTTAAGTGTGGTTTATTGTGAACTAAATGATGAAAACACAAAGAAAATTGGATTTTAATAATACGAATTATCACTCATTGGCCGATAATAATACGAATTATCACCTTGGCACACAATAATACCAATTAACCATTCCGTTCTCTAGAATGATACACTGTTAGTTTTTCACTAACGGCGTTAGTCTCTTGCTGACGTGGAACCTGACGTGGCCTAGTAGTTTGCTGACGTGGCTTGATTTGGAGGGTTCCACGTCAGCAAGAGACTAACGCCGTTAGTGAAAAACTAACGGTGTATCATTCTAGAGACCGGAATGGTTAATTGGTATTATTGTGTGCCAAGGTGATAATTCGTATTATTATCGGCCAATGAGTGATAATTCGTATTATTAAAATCCAATTTTCCAAAACACAACTATATGCTCTATATAATGTTAGTTGCATAGGTAAAACTCGTATCGATGAAGGGGTGAAAATGTGTTAAAAATGACACTTAGAAACCATAATAATATAATAAGGGTCGTACTAGCGTACACCTACTAGTCTATTTTTACATCCCGATACGGGACGTATAGGGGTATACGTCGTGTATAGGGTACAAATTTAGGGGGTTGTAAGACGGATCAGTACGAGGTTGTCAGTAAGGGGTGTTATAGAGGGCGGCTATATGTCGCATATAGCCTATACAGACCACATAGGGGGCGGCTATGCGCCATATATAACCCTATACGGATTTTATTGTGTCGACAAAACAGAATTTTCTTAAATTCAGGGGATCAGTTTTTTTGTTTTTTTTTTCCTATACGCGGTAAAGACTATGATTGATGACTTGTTGTTGTGAAAGGTCACAAGTTCGAGTCCTAAGTCACCTGGTTTTCCCACCCGGCCTTAAGGGGAGGTGGATGTTTTACCAGTTGATGTGCAACACAAATGGTCCTGATTACTCGCACAGCATGTGATCGCAGCGTGTCGCGTGTAATATCGTTTGTTATGATGAAACCTCAAAAAAACCAGATTTTCTGATGTTTGTTGTTAAAAAAATAATAATATAATTTATAAATAGTTAAAAATAGATCGAATGAATAATGGAGACATAAAATATGAGAATGTTGATGTATTATTCCCTTGTATAAAATCCAAGAATTGGTGTGGGTCCCTACGCCGACCAAACCAATTATTCCTCTGTACTCTACCCATCCATCAAAGATCTCAATAGTATCGTGATCTCCGAATAAGATTGCGAGACAATCTTAAATAAACCATCATCTCCATCTATAATTACATAACAAATCATTTAAAAAGATGCAAAACATGTTATTTTAATTAATATCCTTTAATTTAATGGGTATTTTATAAATGGGTACGATCACTACACTCGTTTATTCGATACTACTTTAGTTTTTTCTATGTACCAATGATTATAATGCATAATTGGCCGATGATCCATAAGTAGTTACTAAAAATAATATTTTTCAAATAAGAAATTGGGACCCGAGCTAATCATGGCTTATGTTTTATGCTATTTTATAGTATCACTTAAGAAACAAACCTTTTAGTATATGGTATTTTGTTATTATTAGGGTGGGCATAATGTGTGGGTGACGACACGAGATGTGGTGTAACTTCAGTTGGTGTCGTGACGGTCACTAGAGGAACATTGTCCTGACCTCGAAAAATGACGACGAGAGAGTGCTTTTGTGTGAGGAGTGTGCTACTTCGTAAAAGGAGAGAGAGAGTTTTTCAATTATTGTTTTTAATTTTAATACACTTGTCCTAGTGGTTACCCCCTTGGCTCTTAGGGCTTTGGTTACTATGTGACCCAAGTTCTAATCCAAGGGGAGACAGTTTTACCCATGTTGTCCCAGGAGAGGGTTTCTGCTAGGAGAAAGCTTCAGGAGGGGTGTCTTGGTTCTCACGGAGGTCCGAGTAATCGACCTTCGACATAGCCCCGCAAGGGTAGGTTTACACGTGAGACCAAAGTCGCCTGATTGATGCCGTTCCAAAAAAAAAAATACGTCTAATTAAATTTAATGTATAAAGAGAAAGAGTGTGAATGAGAGAATGTGTATATATTCTTAGCTTTAAATGAGAGCTAATGAAGGTTACAAAGGAAATGGTAAAATCTAATGGGCGTTGATATAAGGGTTATTGGATTGAATTAATCCCAACTATCACTTATTGGCCGGAATCACTCTCAATTAAAGAAATCACCACCGCCACCCCCAACTATGAACCTAATTTCTGACAACACTCCCTCCGTTAAAAAAGTGTGTCATAAAATGTGCATAGCGTGTCATAAAATGTGCATGAGGGAGTGTTGTCAGAAATTAAGTTCATAGTTGGGGGTGGCGGTGGTGATTTCTTTAGTTGGGAGTGATCCCGGCCAATAAGTGATAGTTGGGATTAATTCAAGCCGAATAACCCTTGATATAAATGAGAGATAATGTGAGTGAAGATAAGAAGGGAATGATGACTTCCCCACCCTTATTATTATTAACTAGATACATGTCATGTGCGGCGCGAGTAATACGAAAAAGATAAACGTTATAAAAACTTTATTATAGGCTTAGATCAGTAATCAATTGATGAAATCTTAATGAGCAAGAGTAATGCAATTGACGTATTAAATATGTAACTTTCTTAGATATAACAAAAATGATTAAAAGATAATTTCTTGTATTTGCTTTATTTCTTGTTTTACTTATATACTATCATTAAATTTCAATAATCATTAAATTTCTTGTTTGAATTTATTGTTTAATGATGTTTCATACGACGTATGAAATTTCCTTTTAATGTTCAACTATGGTGAAATTACAATTTTTTTACAGTCATTTTAACTGTCTTAACAGTCTTTAAAAGTATTAATGGAGAACTAATTAAAAAATGAATAAATTAAAAGTTAAAATTAGTTTATTACTTGGATGAAGTAAAGTTAAAAGAAATGGTTGAATAATTGGATGGAGACATGCATTTGCACAGTAAACAAATCTTTGTGGAAATCATATTCTAGTTTTGTGACCAAAAAAAGTTCGAAAAAAACACAGACAAAAAGAAAAAAACAATAAACATATCTACATCATGTTTGTAGCAACAAAGTCAATAAAACAAGTTATAATTAATTTTTCATGTGATTATGTTAAAAAAATAAAAATTAAACAATAAACATATTCACTTATAAGTAAATAGATAAAAGAAATACGAGGTACGACATCAACTCACAACTATTATCTTAAAGTAATAAACCTTTGTTCTGATTTTATCCATTTCATAATATTGTACCTGATCGAACGTGTAACATTATGTTAGAAATGGTCAAGCTAATTAAGAAGCCTATATATGGAACACCTGTATGGACAAGTAAATGAAAATGCGTACATGAAGTGACGTATCTGCTAAACCGCGTTAGTTATATTTGGGTGGGTAAAGGTCAAAAATTGTAAGGCCTCGACGAGCTAGCGATATAGCTACCATCGGCAAGAAGATTCTCACTTGAGGTTCTAAGTTTTAAGGTTGTGTCGACAGGTGTTGTTGACGGTTTACAATCGGACATGTGAGTGCGAGCCAAAATCTCTTTTGCATAGTGCCTTTGAGATAAGAAAAGGCAACCATTACGACGTGTGACATTAATACCAATAAAATTATGTAGTTGACCAAGATCAAACATCTGAAATTCTTTTGTTAAAGTCAAAATAATATGTCGAAACAGCTCGTTGTTCGGTGCAATGAGAATTATGTCATCTACATATAATAAAAGATAGGCAATATGAGTCTGTTTCTTGTGAACAAACTATGAGGTGTCATTAACGGAGCTCCGAAAACTACATTTGGTAATATAAGTTGCAAAATGATCGTACCAGGCCAGTGGAGCTTGTTTCAATCCGTATACGAACTTCATTAACCTGCAAACATGAGTATGAAAACGTGGATCGGTAAAACCAACCGGTTGAAACCTATAGGTCGTGTCATTAAGATCACTATGAGGAAATATGTCCTTAACATCAAGTTAATGAATAGGCCATGCTTAAGAAACCGCTAGACTTAGAACTGTTCGAATGGTTATGGGTTTGACCATGGGGCTAAAAGCTTCGTCACTGTCTACACCGATTTGCTGCCTTTTCCCACTTATGACCAACCGGGCTTTATAGCATTGTGGGATCCGTCTACATTAAACTTGTGGCGAGAAAGCCACATACATCTAATAATGTTAGTGTTCAGGGGTCGAGTTTCAAGAATCCACGTTTTATTGTCCATTTAAGCTCGAAATTATTCGATCATGACGGCATGCTAGTTCGGATCGAAGAGAGCTTTGAGATGGGATGTAGGAATAGGGAAAAGTGGACACACAAATTCGGTATCGAGGTTTATTTATACATGAGGTTTAACGGTACCAACTTTTGATCTCGTTATCATAGGATGGGATGTTACTATGTTAGTGGTGGTGGGGTGGGGTGGGGTGGGATGGGGGGAAGGCTGGAGTTGGGATGACAAAGTGTTGAGTTAGCGGAGTTGCTAGAGGGTGTTGAGTGGTTGGGCCAAAATAGCTAGGTGGATATAGGCTTGAACAATGGAAAAGCTTGAAATATATAGATGAGGGGCGGAAAGTCACCGGACGCTAAAAAAATATTCTATCGCTATGTTTCGGATTATATGTTCGGGTCGGCGATCCGGTTCTTAATAAAAAAAATCAATATGTTTTACTAAAACAGTAAAACCACAAAAACACTAAAATACCAAATTTTTCCCCCAAATTCCCCATATAGGACATTTCGACATTTTTAAAAGTTACACTTCAAATGCTTCTCGTTTGTCCGGCTTAGGACCGGTAATAATAAACTATATTGTTTATAATTAGTAGCGTTAATCTCTCTTTACTCTTATTTCATGTGGACTAATATGATTAAAATAAATTTAATTTTCTAGCTTATTCATGCAAATTATTTAATAAAGCATTCGTAGTTAATCTACATAGATAATATCTCTTAAAAACTTTGTATAATTTAGTATATTGGCAATATATACATTTGAAAAAGAACTATGTTTTAGTATAATTTAGTATATTAATATATTTTATCATAGTAAGTAATATCTCTTAAAAATTTGATGTTGAAAGTAACTCAAAATAATTTAATTACAACTCACATGAAATTTCTTTATTTAAAAAAAAAATCATAACCCATTCCTCGTATTTAATTTAATTCCTCTTATTTAATTTAGAGTAAATTACATAGAAGGTCCTTTATGTTTTATCTAAACTTTGGATTAGGTCCTTTAATTAAAGTAGTTACATCAGACATACTTTATGTTTTATGTTTATTTCAAAGAAGGTCCTTTGTCACTAACGTAGTTAAAAAATTTTGTTAAGTCAAGGGTATTTTCGTCAATTCATCAACCTATTTTAAGAAAACATTAACAATAAAAAAAATCCCATTTAAAAAAAGTAGTTCATTCTTTTTTCTTCCTCCTTCAACATTAGACTAAATCATTAAATCTCCAGCCGCTCATAACCCGCAACGCCGCATACAACCATCGCTGCTCACAACTCCCGGCAACCACAACAATGTCATCTCACTCAGGCTTCATAAATGAGTGACTTTCAGAGGCAATCGACCCTAACTTTGAATTTTGATTGCCAGAATCTGCCATTTTAGACCTAATTTTATTCCCTTTTATTTAAGGATTACAAATAGAACTGAAGCTTGGAGCTTTATGACCCACGGAAAAGCTAATGTCGCCGGAATTAGAAACACCGGCGAAATACGTCGGAAAATAACATACGATATGGAAAGAGATGAAACCGGAGGAGACAGAGTTTGTTAATTAACTGATTTTATGATCTTTCATTTATATAGTTTGTTAATTAGCTGAATTTATGATCTTTCATATTTATGATCTTGCCCCTAACGTCGAAGGAAGAAGAAGAAAGAACAATCTGATTTTTTAAATGGAATATTTTTTATTTTTAATGAATTCACAGAACGTGTTCATCTTCTTCGAGTTAGATCTGTAATTACCTGATTAAAGTCGTTAAAGTTGATATATTCTTGTTCGATTTGAGTTTCCGAAACATTTGATACAATCAATTTTGATTTTAGTTCAAATTTGATCAAAACACGAAATCACGGTTCGTTGTTCTTTGAAGGTCCTTTAATGGCGATTCTTCTGAGATACATGTTTTGGATTCAAAGTTGATATCATTCGATTAGATTTGGTAATACGAATCCATTGATGCGATCAAACTTGAATTCCATTCATTTTTGTACATAAACGCAAATAACAGCATGTATCGTTCTTCACCGTGTTCATCTATTTCAGACCTTAGAATCCTCAATTTGAATATAATTTGGATCTTATCTCATTCGGTTTATTATTCCACATCTCTTATTGCAATCAATTTTGAGTTTGATTCAAGTGTAAATCAGTTTTTAAATCTCATCGTCACTTTAATTTTGAGTTCGAACATTCTGATTTTGCACCAAGTTTGAATCAAAATCCATTTCCGAGTTCATCACATCATCGTTCTCATTCCGTGTTCGTCTCTCGATCTTCAAAACATCAATCTGAATTTTCATAAATTCAAAAATGGTCGTTGTAACTTTTTGTTTTATTAAAATAGGTTGATGAATTGACGAAAATACCCTTAACTTAACAGATCTTTTAACCCCGTTAGTGATAAAGGACCTTCTCTGAAATAAGCATAAAACATAAAGGATGTCTAATGTAACTACTTTAATTAAAGGACCTAATCCAAAATTTAGGTAAAACATAAAGGACCTTCTGTGTAATTTACTCTTTAATTTATCCAATTATTAATATTTGTTTATTCTTCTTTTATTAGCTTTGTCTTTTTTCTACTTACAATCATTCATAAGATATATAATGAATGAATAATAGGAATGTGTAAAAACCAATTCTGACCCGTAAAACCGAGTAATCGGCTCGGTTCTCGGGTACAAGACAATATGCAAAACAGAGTCGAGTGATTTCCTGTTATCTACATTTGGTTGGTTGGGAAAAATTCAATTATGAGAGGCCAGCATCAGAATCGGAGAATACATCACTGGAGTAAAAAAAAAAAGTAATTCTTTTATTTTATTATGTATGTTTGTGTGTATGTTTATTTATTTTTGTGTGTATTTTAGTATGTATGTAAGTGTGTATTTTAGTTAGATTGAAAACCGAACCGTGAGACCCAAATTCATAAATCTTGCAGCCCAATAACCTGTTCTACACTTTTATTCATTGGCGATCCAGACCAAAAACCCATGCAAAGTGACTTGTGAAACACTGAAACCTTAGAATACCCGCAACAGGTTTAGAGATTTACGGTCCAGTCCCGGTTCTGGTTTTAAGTGATTTTTTACTCCGGGTTATATCCGGTTCTGACCCACCCTGATAATCAACCCTAATTGAATAGTGATATCCTAAGGCTATGCATAGTGGTAAAGCCCCACCCTTGGGCGTTCCTCGACATGTGTCGGTCCAGTCAGCAAATGGCTCAATGTGCAAAAGTGGTTTAGTGGATGGAGCCTCATAAAGCCCTATAAAAAAAAGAAAATAATAATCATAATATGTGGGTTGTGGACCAATGTTATCACGGCCATGATTATAACGCTAGAGGTGGGTGTGGGGCGCTATACTAAAGGAGTGTTATGGGACTCTATGACGTCTTCATAACCCCACTACAATAGCCTAAATATAGTGAACCCCTTTACTTTTCCTTAAAAGGAGATTGGGAGAGAGCAATGAAAAGAGAAATTTTTATATATGCTCTATAATTTAAGAATGAGTTTTTAGGTAAAGAATAAGCTATGAATACTCTTTAATAAAGTATATAATAGAGTATAGCTCAAGCTTTACCAAGAAATCTCTAGAACCTTTTAATTACATAAGATAAAATTTTCAAGAAATTAGAGAGCAACGCTTGTTCCTTGCTATAAATCTTGAGATATAAAATTGGTCTGAAAATCAAAACCGGTAAAGTGAGAAACCGATTCAGTAACTGAACCACCGGTTACATATCGTTTAGGGTGTTTCAGGAACGAATCGATTAAAAAAACAGTTTCCATTATCCGGTTTCAAACTGATTCATATTGTAACTAGACGTTATATAGCCATAACTAGCCGTTGGGGGACATAAAAATTTGTGTTTTTGTAACAACCACAAACACAAATATTATACTAAAATCGTATTTTTTTGTACTGTATTTATAATTTTTTACTATATTTTAAATTCAGTACAATATAATAGAAATCCAGTAAAATAATTTATAAAATATTCGCCTTTATTGTCTTTAAGCAAAACACTATTTTAATTTAAGAGTAAATTACTATTTTGGTGCCTGTGGTTTTATAGTTTTAACCATTTCAGTCCATTTTTGTTTTCTTTAACAAATCATGGCCTCAAGTTTCATTTTTTTAACACTTTCAGTCCAGCTAACAGATTCCATCCAAATATTCCGTTAACTCCTGTCACATGCCCCTCATGTGAGGGGCATTTCTGTCAATTCCACAACCAAATCTTAATTAAAAAATAAATCAAATCTGGATCCCCCATGTTCGTAAATCACTAACCGTAACCCTTCCCTCCATCTATTGAATTGTCGCTTGTATTCTCTTCTCCATCTGCGCATCCTCAATCCTCAAGAAACCCTAAATTAAAATCGCAATCCAGATGGTATTGACGCTATGGTATGTTCGAAGTAAAGACGCGGTGTTTGATCCGAATGAAATATACGGTTAGTCATTCAACCATGAATCGATTTTTAGTTCTACTGTTAGTCATTCAATCATGACCCGGATGAAACATAATCGATGTGCTACTGTTTGTTTATCATACACTATAGTTTATCATAAAATAATGGGTGTTAGTTTAAAGGTTATCATGAAGTGATATAGTTTATAATATACTGTTTGTTTAAAGATGAAATATAATCGAATGAAACATAATCGAGTGCTACTGTTTGTTTAAAGATTATCATAAAGTAATTAATATAGTTTATAATATAGTTGTTCTACTTTAAAGATTATCATTAATAATATAGCTATTTTACTAAAGATTATCATAAAATAATATAGTTTATAATATAGGTGTTAGTCATAGTTTATTATACAATGTTATATATTATCATAAAATAATCGTTGTTCTACTGTTTGTTTTAAGTGCAGGTGGAAACAAACAACTATTCTCTTTAAAGATATACCACAATGGAGCCTTCATCAAAACCAACAAAGGTCAGTGTTACGTTGATGGTAAAGTTAGCTTTGTTGACTTTGTAGACAATGATCAATTTTCTGTTCATGAAATTAATGATATGATGAGGGAACTTGGATACCCACCCAGAAGATGAAAAAATATATTATCATTTCAAAGTTCCTGATATGGACATGAATTCTGGTTTAAAACCACTAGGCAATGATCAGGATGTCTTGTTTAATTATGATGAAATATGTGTCCACATTTAAAGTCATTGAGATATATACTGAGCATTGGCATTCAAGATTAAACATCCATGATAAATCTCCTAGTAAGGTTATTATTGAAGAATCTGATAATGCTATCTCAAATGAGGTTGAATTTGATGCTAACTGTGATGAAGATGAGGGTATTAATGACCACGATGCTAGCTCCAACGAAGATAAGGATATTAATGATGATGAGGATGTTTTGGAGGATAAAGATAACATGGTTGAGGATGTTATAGTTGACATGGCTTCATTCCAAGTGGCTAATGAGGCAATCATTGAGTACCAAGATAACTTTGAAGATGATGATCATTTGAATATTGATCTAGATGATTTTGATAGTGATCCTGATGATGTAGACCCATTAAACTTGGCATTGAGGAAAGCTAACAAGGAAAAGAAAAAACAAAAGAATCTTGATGAGTCGCCCTTTTTTGTGGGTCAAACTTTTATGAACAAAGAAGAGTTAAAAGATTTAGTCCAAAAACATGCTACCACCAAAACATCATGTACAAGTTGGGAGGCCAAAGAAGGCTAGGAAAAGATCTGCTGAGGAGTTATATGAAAAATTAAACAAAAGTGGGAAACTCACTAAAAAAGGTGTTCCTGTTACTTGTGGCATTTGTAAGAACAAGGGTCACAATAAAAGGAGCTGCAAAGTCAACTCAACCTTGATGAAGTCAAGGTGTTTATGTTTTTATTTGTTATGTGGATGGTCAAGGTGATTCTATTTGTGTTTGTTTTTTTGTCAAGTATGAGACCATGTCATCTTGTTTGTTTTGGGTATGAAACTTTATGATATTTTGGATAATGTGTAACCTGGTGCTTGTTTGCTATACCACTGTTTCTTTTCTTTGGTTAATTATTGAACTTGGTGCTTGTGTTTGGAAAGTCTTCATGATGAAGAAGGAGCGATGTGTTTTTGGCTTGGGAGATGTAAAAGCTTTTCATTTTTTAAGTATGTACTGGTGGTCATCATTTTTTGTGTACAGAGATTGCTTTATGATCCTCATGTCCTTGGCCTAAAGATGTGTTTTTTTTAAAATTAAAAAAAAAGAGAAAACTACGCAAAATCATTTTCAAGAGTCGCTGTATTTTCTTTTTGTTAACTATTGAAGTTTTGTCAATAAATAAATAAATAAATAAAAAGTACTCGTGAGTTAAATTTTGTCAATTATTAATATTTTTTTTGTCGATTATGTATGTTTACCTAATATGCTAACATAATAAAATTTTGTTTTTATTTATCTAAAAACTTTCTTTATTTAATTAAGATTTGGTTGAGGAATTGACAGAAATGCCCCTCACATGAGAGGCATGTGACATGGGTTAACTGATGTTTTGGATGGAATCCGTTAGTTGGACTGAAAGTGTTAAGAAAATGAAACCTGAGGCCATGGTTTGTTAAAAAAAACTAAAATGGACTGAAATAGTTAAAACCATCAAACCACAGGCACCAAAATAGTAATTTACTCTTAATTTAATCTTGTCCCTATAGATAAATAATGCATGTATGTGAGTTTCTAAGAAATTTACCAATTTTATGAAAATTCCAGTAATTGACCTTAGTTACGGTTTACTTGATGTCATTGTTGAATTGTATTTCAATGAAAATCCTGATGATAGTATGTTACTAATGTAATGTTTAAAAATTTCGAATTTTCTTGGATAGTCTTTATAAATTGTGCATTGATATTTACTATCATATCAAGCCAATTTAGTTGTACTCAAATCTCCAATTGGATAAGACAGAAAGTAATTTTCAAGTAGGGGGTGTTTTTGTTGTGAAATATTAATAGTAAACTTATATGTTCCACACCAAATGAATTCCCATATATAGAGGACTAAACCGTCCAAATGGGTATGGTAAAGCGTTGTAACTATTCATAAAAAAGCACAACTAATGACGGTTATATAGCTACTTCTGTTACACATGCAGTTACATCAACAAGCCTACAAATGAAGGATTTCAGGACTGCAGTATCTGACTATTAAACTTCAAAAAAAAAAAACCAACAGTAACCATGTTTATGACTTTATGTTAATCATATGAAACTAGTTCTTACTGTAGTTATTAGTATAAGGTTTATGTTCCTACATAATCCAAAGATTATGATGAGGGGGCTAGAAAGTAATCTAAAATGGTTTTTCTTTTCACAGAGGGCGGTGGATTTAGCACCGAAGACGGGCTGTCAAAACTAGCATCTGGAGATCGATTGCAAGCTTCATTGATATGTGAACTGGATAGCTGTTTTTTGAGTGATTCTGGAGTTCTTATTTCAGGTAGTGTTGCAGGATTGGGAGACTCAGTTTGGACCGTTGACTTGATTGGAGGGTCAGGATCAGGTCCTTTGATGGAATCTTTTGATTCCTCTTCTGTGAAAAGCTTTCTGCGTTTCATCGTTGGAAGAGTTCGCTCTCTCCTTCGAATTGATGAGGGAGATCTTGTGGTAGAATAACAACTGCTGTTGATGTTCCAAAGCTGGACCTGCCAGAAGTTGTATCTTAATATATGTGCAACAATTTCATTTTGCAATGTTGCAAACAGATAAACACTAGAGGTAACAAAGGTCAGGTGGACTAAAAAATGCTTTTTTATTCACCTTTTTACATATTATAATGTAACTAATTTTTTCATTGTAAGTTTAAAACAATGTATTTGTAGTTATATGCATCAGAAACAAACTTTAAGATACTCTCAGCCCACTTGACCAGCTGTCAGGTTAGACTCATTTGACCAGTTAGAAACATTTGACTCGTTTGACGGTTAGAACCATTTGACCCATTTGACATTAATCACACATATGTTATTGGATGAGAGGGTCAAAAGCATAAAAGTTAAGGTGAGACTTACCACAGAATCATCTGCAGCAGTTGCTATTTTGCCTGTGTCATATGAGCACCTGCAGGTTCATAAACAAAGATGAGTCTGCATACATATATCAAGTCTACTAAAAATAATGGCATGCCAATATATTAAGTAATAATAGAATTAAACATAATGCATATACATACCAATCTACAGCAGTCACTTCTCCATCATGGCCTTCAAGCTTAATTGGATCTGCTTGAGGTTTGTTTACCTGCCATACGTACGCTAAACCATCACTGGAACCACCAAGGATATGGCCTGCATCAGGGCTCAATTTTGACTGCAATATTGGGCATGGAAAACCATTAGAATTTAGATAAAGCAACAAAAAATTTATAAAAAAAAACCTAACAGCTGAATTATGATTGATGGTTGAAACTGTGAAGGAATGTTTCGCTTACCTTAACAAAAAATGTACCAATATCACATCCTTTAAAAGTTTTAATAGGTCCCTTCTCAAGTTGTAGTACATTAAAGAGATATATCCTGCATAAATGATCAATGATAATAAACCTAGTCAACCCCAAATTTTGACATTTATTGCTTCATAAGGCTATGCTATTGCAAAATTTTATTTGCTTTTTTTGTCAAATGATATGGAAAAAAAACACAAAAAGTAAAAATGTACCTGCTGTCCATGCATGAAGCTGATATATATACTCCATTTAAATCTTGGGATAAGCTAGATATACCATATGACCTTCCCTGTAAGATAACTCAATATGTCATGTAATGATGTAATAATTCTTTTTATGATGTACACTGATATATCATTTCAGGAAAATATGTTCAAACTGAGTACATACCCATTCCTTTGACAACTTGTCTTGAGAACAGGACTGAGTAATTGGAGCTTTAAGGCTTCTCGTATCCCAGAACTTAATAACACTGCAACAAAATAAACATTTATAAACTAAAAATGATTAAAAAGAAGAATTAAAAAAATATAAAACTAGTTTTTAATAGACTTGCAGATCTTACACACCTATCAGTTGCTCCAGCAGTAGCAATGGAAACCTCATCTTTCATATATAAAACTGATGTAACACTCATTGAAGCAGCCTAGAATGATTGAACACTTAGTTGAAAATAAAATGGAGTACTATGTGCTTATGTACTGACATTTATTTTTCTTGAAACTAACCTTGCCATGCCTACCCCTCATTTTAACACTTGATGAAGTATGAGCCCCCTGAACAGACGCTATTTTTCTGAAAAAATTGATAGTATTCAGTATTGACTGATGACCAAAACACTACAATTTTGTACATAAATATTGGGAACTTACAAAGTATCTGAGTGCACCCGCGTAGATTTAGAGCACCTTATGTCCCATAAAGTAAAAGAACCGTCTCGTGAACCAGATACAATGATATCTTCCATATACAAATGTAATCATTTAAGTCAGTAATCAGTTAATTGTCATGGATGAATATAATCAAGAGGCGCATAATCATACCATTGTTCGAAGGGTGGGCACTGATGGATTTCACACTTCCAGTATGGCCGGTTAATGCTAGAAGACATTTCCTTTCTTGAGAGTCCCATACTTTAATCTGTCCAAAGTTCAAAACATTGCGTATCATGATACAAGTTTTCATATATTGTGATCAAACATTATCTGAACTATAAAGAGCTACTTACACTATGATCACCACAAGCTGTTAGTAAGTTGGTATCATCCTGCAAAGATTGAGATTTAAACACTGTAAATACTCCTTGAGCTACAAAACTACAAATGGATTTACTAAAACCAAATGTTCTCTAAGTATTAAATGGTTGAAAGCTTCTCTACCTTTATCCAACACACATCAAATATAGCATTTTCATGAGCAAGCCATTGGCATTTTCTGGCTTTCTCTGCCACAAAAAGAAAACCAACACTTTCAACACTATGTTCTAGCAAAATAGGTGTCAGCTGTAATTACATTTTGTAAGTAGAGATTCACCAGCATTTTCTGCACTAGTTGCCGAGGGATGAAATTTCAAGCAAGTGTTGTATAAGCAAATATATCCATCCTCTCCAGCAACAGCAAGAATATGAGCATTTTTGCTTGTCTGCAAGTTTTTTTCCCAATTATTTGGTTAATTAAACTCACCACTAGCATTAAATAATCGTGATTTCTACTAAATTTGATTGTTGTGATAATTGATTTCAGTTTTCTACCTTACAGCTAAAACTCATCATGATACTTCAGCAAATGTTCAAAAATCAAATTGCGAGTAAAATCAAACCTTACAAAAGGATAGAGCCATTGGAGGAGTGATATCATCTTCATGTCCATAATCAATAGCTCCAATTCGACTAAACTGGGACGAATCATCCGCAAAACACGGTCGTTTCCGTACTGAATCAAACACAATCGATACAAGCAATCATTTCACCAAATTATACGTAAATCAACTATATAACTCTTAGAGCTGCTCTGAATGTCAGAAAAAAAAAACGATGAATCTGATTGTAAATGCTCGTGTATTTTGAGTCAGAAGAGGAGGAGAAACTACCTCTGAAGCCGTTGAGCTCTCTGGAGGTGATGGTTTGGAAAATGGATCGAGTTTTGAAGGTCTCCATTTGCAGACGCCTGTGAAGAAGAAGAAGAAGATCTGAGAGTATTTTGTTGATATTTTTGTTTTTAGGGTAGTGGGAGGAGGAGGGGGAAGTCAGACGGCGGGAAAGTTTTGAAATTCGTTTTTTCTCCCGGCGCTACTTTTTATTTGATAGTTTTGAAGCACTCATTTCTTTTAATTACAGTCATTTTTTAGATTTTACCTTTTATCTGTAAAAAAAATTAAACTCCAAGATGTTATTTGTGTTCATAAATCAAAACGACGTGGTAGTGAAAATTCAATGACGTAATGATCACTGAAAACAAATGGTATAAGATTATCCGTAGTGGGGGTTTTGGAGCTCCATAGCGTCCTCAACATTGCCCCGAGACGTTATGAGATAATAACTTGCTTGACTTGTAAAGGCCATAGCGCCATGCATCTGATGCAAGTTTTAAATTACTTGTCGTTTTCAACGGCTATTTTTGGATTAAATTTTTTCATGCTCTAGAAAACTCACCCCTTTATACATTTTAACCATACAAACTAAATTTTCTTCTACTCCTTTCTAAATCTTTTAAAGTTTCTATCAACAATGTTTCCTCTCATTTTACCCAGGTGGAACGAAGAGGAGGATGACGAGTTAATCATTTGTATGTTAAAAGCAAAGAAAGAGATGGGGGTTAATGATCCCAATAGACCCGAATGTGATACTTACCGGGATTGCGTAAAAGAAATAGATGACGAGATACACTTAATATATTTAATAGATGAAGAGGATATGGGGTTGATCACCATTCCGTACATTCGATGATCTAAAAGAAAAATAAATGAGAGTACGAGTTCTTAGAAGGTTTCACGATAAATACGCAAGACGGGTGAACTTGTTGGGAGATCCGAACTACGATGAACATGATGAATCTGTTATTATGGAATTTGTTATCATATATGAATGATTATAAGAAAAGTTGTTTATTAAGTAAGACATCTGGAAGTTTTTAAATGACATATATAAGTATATGATATGTAATTTGTATAATTTAATGAAATCATAATTTCTCTATTTGTTTATTTATATTAGAAAATAAAATTAAAAAATAAATTGTTATGTTGTTTTAATTACAAAAAATAAAATTGTGTAAAAATTAGAGAGATTTTATAAATATAAATCTTAAAACTATAAAACCCTTGTTAACTAGACTACCACTTGTACGTCCATAGAAAACATTAAAAATTCAAGTGGAATACAAAACCGCGTCCAATGGTCTAAATGTGATGATGACCCTTATATATCTTTAGCTCTAATCTTTTATTATATTCTAACTTTGATCAATTTTATTTTTTTAAATAGATAAGAAAATTTCATTTCTGAAAAAGATAGTTTTACAAATGGTTTTTGTAGTTTGAAAAGACACAAACTTATTTGCTAGCTTTCAGAAGTTACAAACTTGGGATGAGTGATTTCGATGTTGTAAATTTGTAATAAGTTTTAAGTTTAGAATTATATCTATTTCACTTTTTGTTTTTGTTAAGCTCATGTGAAATATAATTATTCTTTGATTATTTTATGTCCTACTGTTTACTATAGCATTTCATCTCTGAAACTTTATACGACCCTTATATATGTATATACGGGTCATATGAAATTACGAAATTCATCAAAACTTGCAATTTATATACAATCAATCTATAAAACTATATAGGGCGCATAGATATAAAAAGATAAAACCTTCAAAAATACTCAATGTGTATATCTGTCTATATCGGGCGTATAATTCATCTATACGGGTTGTATAAAAAACTAAATCAAATGGCATGGCATATTACATATACGGCTCGTATATTTATATAAACATGCCATATATTTAGTCATATATGCGTCATATATTTCAATTTCAATATGCAAGTGCACACATTCTCAAACGATAAGTTCGTTTTTACGTATATAACGAACGATCATCCTCTTCGATTTCATACTCACATACAAAATTTCCGTTCAAAATTCTCAATACCTCCTACTAAATATAAACGATTGTCGGTTACTAATACAAAAACTGTTAGAGATTACCAGTTACTAATTGAAAATAGTCATCCGGTCTAGACATAACCATAAAAAATAGCGTGTTTTACTTATTTCATCCAATGAACCATTTTTACATTTTACTATAAACATATAGTATTTCTGATGAAAATATACTTTTTTTGTTTGTAAATTATAATATTATAATGTAAGTAATAAAAATATAGGACCCACCTTTTTTATAAATATACAATCATAGACGCGTGAATTATCAAATATTTTCTTACCCAAATCCATTAGGTGCCACTAAATAGCTTGAATCTCTCTACGACATCAAATGGTGATTATTTTGTCTTAGGAAAATTATAACTACGTAAACTGAAATAGGTAAAAAAGTTTAATTAAAACGTGGGCCAAAAATCTGCCATTTTGTGTATATATCGATCCAGCCCAAAAACCCTACAAAACCAACATGGTTTATCCTGAACCCTGATGGCTCTGACCCCGGGACCCAGTCGCACCACTGCTGACTCAATAATGAAAGCCACCGTCGGCGGGCTCACCACCGTCCTTCTAAACCCAATCCCCACCCACCCTTGGAAACCCAAAATATCAACGCGGGAAATATAGCCGTTGCTAATTCTTGGCGCCAAAGTTTCCTCTGGCTGGCTGCCCGACTTTTTACGGGCAAAGCATCCTAAGCAAAATTGTCTTTAGGTCTCATTTATATATACAAATTATATTCCCAAACTTTTTCTCTCTCTCTCTGTATCTTTTACCGCCTCCGTTCCGTTCAAAGCTTGTTCCAAAACCCCTGATACTTGTTCTTCAATCTTGCCTCAAAAAGTTTGAATCTTGATCTGGGTTTTGCTCAAAAGGCGATCTTTTTCCAAGATTTGATATGGGTTTGTCGAAAAAGAGTCAAGGGGATGGGGAATCTAAAGAAGGGAAGAAATGGGTGATTGCAGGAATCGCCATGAGAGCTCCTTTGAAGGCTTTGTCTACAAGAAAAGTGAAGGAAGAAGATGATGGTAACTCAAATTCCGGCAACACTACACCGACGGCAAGATGTTCGAAGATACCGGAGCCGCTCCCGTGTCCGCCGCCGCCGAGGAAACGCCGGCCGGTGTCCACGTGTCACAACCATGGGAATAGGGAGTTTTTCACCTCACCGGATTTGGATTCCTTGTTCAAACTCCTCTCCAAAGCAAATTAAGATTCAAGATTATCTTACTTTTTAGGTTTTTTCCATGACCCCTTTGTTTGATTTGATTACTAGTTTTATGATATTTGCAGTTTCTTTTAGCTTAGATTTAGATTAGGGTTTGTTTTAGAAAGATATGTATAAATATGTAGTAGTTAGTAGTAGTATAGAGATTATTGATTAGGTTAGATTAGGTTAGGTCAGGTTAGGTTAGGTTTTGGGTTTAATGAGATAGTCTTTTGTTATGGCTTGTTTCAAGTGTGATATTTGTGTGTTTTTGAGACCTTTCAATCTTTTTGAACCCAAAAGGGCAAATGGGTGTTTGCCACCAAAGGGTAAAAAGAGCCATTTGTGGCCAAGTTTGATGTTTGAATGCTTGTATGTGTGGAATATTTGCAAAACGGGTTTCTCACCCAAATATGATACCTTCTGATATCTTTTATATGTATTTTCTTAACCTCTATTGTATAGACAATCTTGAATGTTATTGGTTGAGTAATAAAAATGAAAGGGGTTCTTGGAGTAGGGTTTAAAGATTTGCCTCGAGGGTTTCATGCATACGTGTGAATGACGCCACTCCAATTTTGTGAGAATCGGAGTTATGTAAAATAAATAGGAAGACAGTCACACACGTGTTTAAGTGCATAGGAGTCATCACTAAATACTAAACTAATAATCTCCCAAAGTTTTTTTTATAAATAACAAAGACATACATTGAGAACGCTCAACCAAAGTTTTTATTTTTATTTTTTATAATCAAAATCATTCTTATGTAAATCTTATGGCTCAAACACAAAGACAAAACTCCCAGAATTTGTAATTTTCTTCTATTTATACTTTGTCTAGCATCTTATAAATTTTTTGATAAAATCACCGTTAAAAAAAAAAGAACACTATCAAATAGACCATTTTTTTATTTGAATAAAAAGTGTGAATTCTCTATTCGAATAATAAAGCTTGAAGATCAAGTCAATCCACTATTAAGAAGAAAACTCAAAACTATGAAAACCCTATATCATTTTGTCTTAAGCGAGACTCAAACCCATAACTTTTCAAATGAAATGTCAAGAGTGTATCGCTAAAGTAGAGCCTATTTGATAAAATCATCCCAATTATACATTGTTGGGTTCAATATAGAGGTGCATAAATCGGTTAACTAACAACCGATTGGTTATTGGTCAAATAAAAAACTTGTTATTCGACTTAACTGGTTCCGTTAATAGTCAGTTACCCTTAACATATCAAACTTCGAGTTCAAAGCAATGAGAAGATAAAAAAGCTGAAAGATGGAGAGCTAGTTTCTAGTGGTCATTGAATCTCATGCATTGTCCCACCATAATTATTGTCGTCGATGTAGTTGCACCTTATGCTAAGCATATAGGTGCAACAACATACTTTGCCAATAGTTAATGTGGCAGAGTTCAAATTTGAGAACCACTTGAAAACTCGCTTTAGCCATGGTTTGAGTCAAATGTAGAAAGGACAAGCCATAACCTGTCAAGGATAACAAAAAATGAGTAGAAAGAATTCTTTGCTTTTCGGGATATTATCTTTAAACGAAGTTGAACACGATATTGTTTTGTTCACTAAAGGTGCACATGACAGTGTTGTGTTCAATATCCAGTTAAAGAGTGTTCGGGAGAACCGAGTCTCTATGGACTGCAAATTTAACACTCAAGACACTATCACGCACACACATAGAAGTCACTAGGGAGAACACATATACGAATATGGAGGCACACGATATAGAGTGGTTCGGTCTAAACGGACCTACGTCCACTTAATTGGCAACTAGTGATATTCTATATCTCTTTGTGCTTAAGGCAAAATAACAACAATTTACATTGATATATATACAGGAGGATATAGAGTTACTAAAGCCCACGTCCATTAACAAGCCCATTAACAATAAGCCACTGTATAGCCCAACAAAGAGAACACCCCGACATCCGAATAATTGCTTCTTCCTATTTCTTTTGATTTTATTAAATCTGTAAGCAGTAATACGATTAGAGTTTGTCATTCCTACATTTGACTAAAAATACATCGATAGATTTCTTTCATGTTATGTTTTGTTCTATTTGAGTACTTATCTATAAAATATACAATGCAAATTGATGGTCAATAAGGAACTTTTTGTTTCTTATAGTTTGACCACGAGAGTTTGTGGTTTTGACAATTTACACCCCTTCAACTTTGTTATATTTATAAATAAAGTTTCTTTGATGTTTTATTTTAATAGGGTGTTTTGGGCGGTTGTTGATGAGTACACAGCCCATATGCCACGCGTGAGGTTTCTTTCTCTCCCCCTTTCACGTGTACTCTTTCCCCCTCTCTTATAACTTCTAAACATTTCTTCTTTCTCTTATAACCCATCTACACAAGCAACCCCATCTCTCTAAGAACAGCCGGTCACTTTTCTCTCTCTAGAAATCCGGTGGCCACATTTCTAAATATGAAAGCTTTGATATGTGGTGCTCTTTGCACCGTTGGTTGGTTTTCTACGGATCTGTCATATTCTTTTGACTGTCGCTTCGTTTTTTACAGTTGGGGGGTTTTCTCCCGCTGATTATCTTAACGTTAAGGTAGCGGCGATTTGGGGGGTTTTTGTGCTCCGTAGCCTTTTACGACAGTGATGGTGATTACCTTATTTATCATTTCAGTTATCGTGTAAGTCTCACATTTGAGAACTGTTGATGCCATATGTTCTCCTTTAATGTTGCGTTTAATTAACTGTTTTTGTGGTCCGATTGTTAAGACCTTGCATCTCCAACTGAGGTTTCTTGAAGGAGTGTTTATCTCTCTTAAGAGTTTGTGTTCTTAGGCTATGATGAACCTTTTGGTTCTGAGCTTGCTTGAGCCTTTATGGCTGTGATGGTTTTGGGTCTGATTTGGTTTCCATGGTGTGTATCAGCAGGAATTGATGATTTTGATGATGTTGTGACGGTTTGGTATGCATAAAATGATATGGCTTATAATCATGTAAATGGTTGCTCACTTACTGGCTTGGTTTTTCTATTGACTATACATCCGAGGTTCAAACAATCAGTGATTTTGGTGTTGACTAAAGGAAGAATTTGAAAGAATATGTTGCTTATGTTATCTTTGTGGCTATGATGTTTTTCTGGTGATCAGTAAGGCGTTAAACGCAACCTCACTCATATCTGAGCCGTATTTAATCTTAATCTTTTTTTCAAATTTGAGTGTTTTGTTTCTTATGTTTTCTCTGTGTTTTTGAGTTCATTTTAAAGTGACTCTTCTTGGTTACATGGGCATAAGAATTAACATGGTTAAATAATCAATCCTAGTTCTCAAACACCCTCTAAATTTGGTTGAAATGAGTAAAAAAGTGTTTGCAAACATAAAGATTTATGTGTGCACCAAGACTTTATGATGAGAGTATATTTTGTAACTCTTTTATATATTTAATTCTATATTTTTATTAGTTATAATATATTAATTCTCATCATATTTCTTACATTGTGTGTTTCATATGCTTTGAGCTTAAATGTTATAAATCGTGGTGTTTAGAGTGGTCTAAAGTTCATTTATATATATATATATATATATATATATTGATCATCCTCTAAACACATCGAGTTGGGTTTAAAAGATATTATTTTACTCGGATTTTAATAATTAATGTTTTAATTAAAGAATGTGCTCAAATGCAATGACTAAGTGGACCCGAATTAAAACGCTTTATCTAAGTAAAGGTCATAACTATAGCTTCTAATTATTTAAAGAAAAGGAATATATGAAAATAAAAGAAAATCCAATCAAATTTTATATTATGTTGTTTTACTTTCGTGACTTTTGCATTGCAGGTGGAGAAACAAGCAAATTTCATATGGGCTTCAGGCCCAATCGGAGGAAAAGAATTACAACGTGAAGAGGAGTTTGGGCCATAACAAAGATTAAGGAATCAAGGGAACGAGAAGAATAAAAGGGGGGCCGTACGCAGAGAAGAGGGACGGACGGCGCACAAGGCTATGTGTAGTGGTTAAGGCCCCATAAAGCCCCAAATGGGGCATTAAGTGACACGTGGACGATGACTAGGCAAGGGGCTTTATGGGGCTTTATGGTGTAATGGATAAAGCCCCCATAAAGCCCCACCATCATTACTTAATTATTTTTTTTTTAACTTTTTTTTTTAAATCTACTTTCATTAGAAATAAATATTACAACTTAAAAAAAAAACACTACTTAATTAAAATAAAAATTACAACTACTTAAAAAAAAATACAACTTAATTAAAATAAAACATACAACTACTTAAAAAAAACTACTCGGTGATCTTGTATTTTGCCTTGATTCGGTCCCTCTTTTTGTTATAGAGGGCGAGGTAAACCGGATCACCGTTTTGAGGTGGTGGTTGGGCGAGGAACTCGAGATCCTTGTCGAGTTGATAATCGTCGATTTGCTCGACTTGCTTCTTTTTTGACCGTGCAAGATCTTGAATACTCTCGGCCACCACCGCGTGATATTCGGTGACCGGAGCCTTTCCACGGCTAGCCCTCGCGAAATCTCGACCTCTTGGCCTCCCACTAGTAGTCTCCACGGGTGGAGTCGGAGCATCATCCTCATCATCATTGTCCGAATCATTCAAATTAATATTGAATGTTCGAGCGGTGGAGTCAAACGACTCGGGACCGGCGGAAGACGACGTCTTGGATTTCTTGCTTTTTCGGGTTTGACGTGTCGTTATATCCGCTTTAGATCTCCACTTCTCGCTTTGGTAGAGAAACGACCAACACCTTTTGAGAGTGAAGTGACCACGCTCCGCTTGGTATTCGCTCACCGCCCTATCGTAAATGTCGGCGTCGCTCGCACCACTCGGCCAATTAGATCTGGACCGATCATAGTAACTTGAGAAAGCTTGACATCTTTTGTTGATCTCTCTCCATTTCCCCGACAACGAATCCGGGTTTCGGTATTCGCCCTTCCCAATCAACCCGAAAAACTTGGTCCGAATCTCGTCCCAAAATTCCTTCATATCTTGATTGTTTGCTAAAAAAAAAAACAAATAAAAAGTTAGTTAAAATAAACTATTTTAAAGAAAATATATAACAATTTTTTTTTTAAAAAAGTAACCTTTTGTAGGGTTCTCCGAAGCTTCAACGTACGCACGACAAAGAGCGTAACACTCGTCGTCGTTCCAAAATTGAATCTCCTTTTTCTCCCTTGTTTCGACCTCTTTTTTCTTGTGAGATCGTTTACCCCTTCCTTTCGCTTTGGGTTTTGGTTGTGATCGACCAACCTCTTGTGTTTCTTGGACGACTTCATCGTCATCATCTTGAAGAGAGAAAGGTTGACATGGTTGAGGAGTTGGACTTTGTCGAGCGGGTGGAGAAGGTTGAAATTGAGGGGGTGGTTGAAATGGAGGGGGTTGATAAGCTCCAAATTGTGGTTGGGAGAAGTGGGAAAAACCTTGGTTATAAAGGTTCATGTTTGGGAATTGGTTCGGGAAAGGTTGGGTGACGGGGTTCCTTTGCGCGAATTGAGGGGAAGGCATGTTCATCATCATTTGCCATAGGTTTTGATCGGTTTCGTTCTCGCCGGTATTATTAGGTCGAGGGTTAGGTTGGTTGTTGGGTTGGTTAGGAAACATTTTATAAAAAAAATGTAGAGGAATAGAATAATAGAAGTAGAGAGGAGTTGGAGTGGTGTGTGAAATGTTTAAAAAAGTGGAGTATTTATAGGTAAAAGGGGGTTTAAATTAATTTTTTTTTTTAAAAAAAAGCCTCCAACGGTCAAAAATTGAGCCGTTGAACGGCTCTTTTTTTTTATTAACCCTCTTCTCGGCGTTAAAGGGCTAACGCCCCTCGCCCACACCTCCTCTATAACGCCCCTATAACGCCCCACCGTAGTGGGGGTGGGCGTTATAGGGGGCGTTATAGAGCCCCAAAACGCCCCATAAAGCCCCACTACGGGCAGCCTTATAGGGAAGGATATCTAAATTTTGTAGTTTAATAATTATGATGAACAGTCTAGTACAGGGGCGGAACTAGAAATTTATTTTAGGGGGTCCACAATTTTTTATACGGATTAACTATTTTCCAGTTTCGTATAAACATGTATAAAAAATTTTGGTCTGGATCGGGTTGGTCACATAAGACAAATACAACACAAAAACAAAAGAAATAACGTCATTAGAATTTAAATAATATAGAAGAAATAAGGATGATACAAGATTTCAATAAAAAAAATCATAGAAGAAATGAGGATGATCAGCAATTTTGTTTTGAATGGACCATTCATGTTAATGTATTGATAACTAATTTGTAGATTACATTTTTTTTTTACTATCATTTTATTAAACGAAAGACCCTACCAAGAATAATTGACAAACATCAAGTTACAATGTTACATATATGTAACTTGTATAAGTGGCTTGTGGACTTTTTGTTACATATACGTAGTCTTCGTTATCCCATTTTAATCATAACAATTCTAATATGATGCATAATTTTCATCATTTTATTCAGTTACGTAAGGAGTTTTATATTTTAAATGAAACAATTTTGAATGCACATGTTTTCTTAATCAAGAGATAAAGAGAGTGATTATAGGGGTTTTATCAATTAAAAATGAGTTTTGCATATATTTGTAATTTTGTATTTTTATTTTGCCTATTATACCCCTATAATCTTATAATTAACACATTTAATTATATCATTTAATTGCATTATGTCATTTAATTGCACAGAGCATTAACTCTTTAATTGTACAAAGCACTCAAATTATTAATGAGAAGAAATTAGAAAAAAGAATACGCGAGGAGCATGTATTAACTCTATATTTTTATTTTGCCTATTATACCCCTATAATCTTATAATTAACACATTTAATTATATCATTTAATTGCATTATGTCATTTAATTGCACAGAGCATTAACTCTTTAATTGTACAAAGCACTCAAATTATTAATGAGAAGAAATTAGAAAAAAGAATACGCGAGCAGCATGTATTAACTCTATAAGTGTGTAAACCATTCAAATTAATAAATTGAAAAAAGGAATATGGAGGCAGCACCTCGAACATGCGACCTTCCATTCCCGCCGGACAATCTTACCACCAGGCTAACGCAAGCTTTGCTTCTTGTTTACCAAATTATTTATTTAATAACTCCCTATTACAATTTTTTTTTATAAAACCGTTCATATAATTTCCACTTTACGTATGAAGTTGAGGGGGTCCACGGGGACCCCCTGGGCCTATTAGAGGTCCGTCCCTGGTCTAGTAGTGATGGTACTTGTTTTATTCGTCATGATTATTGGCTAATTTTCTTTAACTGCTTTTGGTGAATGGTTGTGTAAAATCGTTCTTTTCTTAACTGGTTAATTGCTAATTGTTCCGGAATCCTTGCAACCGTTGAACACCTGCATGCTAAATTGTTCAATCTAACTAGTAACCTAAGGTTTTAGTGGTCCACTGTTTAATGATCTAGCACTTTCTTGCGGCAGGATTAATCAGCCCATTAGAAATTTAGGTTATTAGGTCAAGGAAGCAATTGGGGACTATGTCTATGTAGTATTAGCAATTGATTAGGTTTTGCCCAGATCGGTAGCCAACCAGGATCCAAAAGTAGTTAACTTGTCACATAAGTAATCTTAGCTTTAGTAATTTACTTAGTTGTTAAGTTAGTTAATTAGTAGTTAATTAATCCAACTCATTCAAAACAGCCAAGAGGCAATTTAGTGCAATTCTTTAGATTAAATTAGTTAGTTTAGTTTAGGGCAATCTAAGTTAGTGACAGTAATCTAGATTTAGGTAGTTAATTTAGCTAGATAGTAAAAATCTAAATCACTAGTGCCCACTAACTCCCCTGGATTGATACCCTACTTACCCTATCTATAGGTTTAAGTTTAGGATTATTTGTAGCGGTCTCGACACCCGTTATCACTTTACAAAGTTCATTTTTATTTTATTTTTCTGAAACATTTAGTTGAGAAACATAAAGATTTAGAAAGGCTTATTTTATAAACATAAAGATTCCGAAAGTTCATTTTTTATTTTAGTTTGAGAAACATGTGATCTGTGTCTTTTTTGTGTTTTTGATGTTATTAAAGTGTTTTTACAAAAGAGAAGACTGGAAAATAAACTCATATTTTCAAGATCATAAGATAGTAATTGTTATGTATCTTTCCAAGATGATGTTAAAAAAATTGTGTTCCCAAGGTCATATTAGTTGTCCTTTACCGTAATTTTATTTTACATACTGTCTTTTTTTCTATTTTGAAAATTCCAAAATATATGTTGATTTTAATTAATTTATATATTATACTCATTAAAATGAAAGAAAAAGAAAACTTAAGTATTCGAAAAGAAGTAAAACTTAAATATTGAAAAGAATTCTTAAAATACGATTAACCAAAAACTAAAATGTAAGATAGACCGGATAATTATAAGTGACGTACGATAAATTGTTGAGATAATTTGTAATCATCTATAAAAAGAAATTTATTTGGGAACAGTTTGCCACTGAAAAAAGCATTTTTTCATATAAAAATGATAGCTAAATAGCTCTTTTATGAGTTTATGTTAATAACTTAATATCATAACACCTAAATAAGTACAAGCATGAAAAACACTTTACTTATCACCCCATGTTTTGCATTTACACGATATTGAATGCAAACTTTAAAAACAAAACCACATAACCACAAAGCATATTCGGAAAGACAAAACCATATAATGATCTTTGTATGTTATTACTTAACACTTTTGTATATACAGGCACTACTCTATATTTACTTTGCCTTTTCTCATTTTCATGCTTACATATAGTGGTCACCCCCGCAGCAACGCGCGTGGTGGTCACCCATCTCGTTGTTTTTATTATCGTTTTTAACAAGTTAGAACCATTCCTACTATTAACATAAAATTATTTTACGTTATATATATGGAATAGCTTGCTATCATTATGTTTTTTTAGTTTAGTTAAGTTTGAAACAAAAAAAACTTTGCAAATTGTTGAGTTACTTTTATATAATTTATAATTTTATATAGATGGCTGTTAGGGTATAAAACATAACATACATTAAATATACCTCCACCCTTTTATTTACGGGTAAGGTCTCAAGGTTTTGCCAAATCGTTGCGGATTTCGTCATTCCGTCTAACTTCTGTTAACTTTTTTAAAATTTCCACTATACTTCCACCTTTTTATTTAATTTTAATAAATAGAAGTTATAAAAAAAGAATGCAATCCCGTAACCACCACCTAGTTGTCTTTCCGATGAACAACCAACCATGATAACATTCATTTATTTAACAGTTTTTTTAACAGATTGTTAGTTGTAGGAACCATATCCGCAACGAATTGATAAAACTTTGAGATCTTACCCGTAATAAATGAAAAGTATGGATTATAGGTGAAATTTGTGCAACCACATAGACGATAGCCGTAATTTACTCAAGAGCAAAATGTAAAATTGCTATCTACCTTAATTTGATTGGGTTCAGTGATGCGCTTTTGACGTTGGATAGTTTTGCATTGTTTGTTGCGATTTTTGTTGTTTTTTCTTTTCTCGCTTTTGAGGTTTTAGAACCTTTTAGCCCCGTAATAAAAATTATTTTTGTTTGCTGTCAGAAAAAATCTTAAAGAACAAAATATGTAATTTCACTAAATTATATAACTTTAGTCTTAGTTTAATTCTAAAAGTGTTTAGGGAAATGAATTTTTTAGGTAAGCAAGTAAGCAACACCTTTTCGATTGGTGGGAATTAATTATTGAAATTACTACACTTTCCCGTCCGTAAAACCCGGAGTACGCGGGATCGTTTTTTTTTTTTTTTCTCTTCATATTATACTTTTAAAAGTTACACTATATTCCCTTGATTTTTTTTGAAGTTTAAATGTAACTAGTTAATAAACATACTAATACGAAACCTTCAACGGTTGATTTTACGTTTATATAAAACTGTAAATCGTCTGCCCAAAGACTAAAAACGGAAGTTACACATATTTTTATGTAGAACTTAAAAGAAAAAATGTAACTAGTAAATAAACATCAAATTGATATAAGCCGAACTAATTTGTTAATGTTTATCCGAAACCGTAGTTACTTGTTCGGCCAATAACTCCCGTCAAAACCGGACTATAATCATCACTACATACATAATCATATTGTTACAATAATATTTTATTATTGTATTTTTACGGCATTTGAATCATACTAGTACCATATGTTACATTAGTATCATATATTACAGTAAAATGTATAATTTAAAAAAAAAATGATATTTTATAACTTTAAAGAGATAGAAATTCTTTAACCGTGGATATATCCGGCACAACCGCACACTACGAGCATCCTTGCCTGATCGTCCGTGTGTGTATATGAGTGTGTGCGAAGATGATAAGATAATTGTACTATATGATTATCAATTTTAACATAAAATGATAATAATAATTTATAAAGTATATAGATGATAAATAAAAAATAGTAATCCAATTGTATTATTAGTAGGAAATTTACAAAAACGCATTACTGTTAAGTATTAATTGTTAAGTACTTAAAGTGTTAAACTTACGATTGTATATTTTTTTGTTTACGTACAAAAAAGTTACCAAAATCGGTCCCATGGTCTAGTGGTTAGGACATTGGACTCTGAATCCAGTAACCCGAGTTCAAGTCTCGGTGGGACCTTATTTATTTTTATTTTTCCTCTTTAGCCTGCAATCGTTAGACAGAAACTCTTTGGTTTGTACTTAAGAGTTCATAAAGACACGGAAACTACTAGATCAAATTAAAGGTTTGTACTCTAATCTACTATTTTAACTTACACTTTAAATTCTTCTTAAATCCACACTAATGTTCATGATCACCGATCGATGCACTTTTTAAAATCAGGATTTCAAATCATCAAATCAGATAGTTATTCAAGTTAAGTTTTTGACAAAAGCTATCTCAAACACCATTTTAATCCTAATCCTAGTACTAAATGTCTAAATCTAATATTTGTTTATCATAAGACTTGAACTCTCAATCGCTTAAAAAGAAAACTTACAACTATTCCACAAAATAAATTAAATTGTGTATTTATGCGAAAACTTTTCTAACTCAATTAAGATCATATTCTACGTGTAACAACCGGATAGGGTGCCTATAGAGTGGGGTGGATAAGTGGCATTGGTGCCTAGGTAGAAACTGAGACAAAATTGTGGGGTGTCTACGAGTATAAACATGTGTGGTCTTCATGGATTACCAAGAGAGTGGAATTATGTTTTTGGAGGGCAATTATGGGTATACTTTGTGCAAAGGAGGAATTTATCAAAAGGGGGATACAACTGGGGCCTTTGTGTGTGTGTGTGGGGGGGGGGGGGGGGGGGGGGGGGGAGGTTGAAATGGGAAGATGGTACAAGTTCATACCTGAACCGAGAGAAACATTGCAACACATGGTGGAAGCTCCAACAATCACAAAACTAAACAAAAGGAAGAGGAAACGGAATTTGATGATCATAGCTGCAGTGATATGGTGGGCTTGAAACTAAGAAATAAGGTGGTGCTCGAAGGGATGAACTCGTGTCCTAAAAAGAATTGTTGAATAAGTCAAGTCATCAACGTTATATGGCTAAAGAATCGTGTGAAACTGCAAAAGTGAGGATATTAGATCGGAACTCCTCAGCTTCATACTTTCTGTGATTTTATTAGCATCTTGCTAGTTGGTTTTAACAAGTATCACTTCTTTTGTCGTTCACACTCTCATTGTCACATTTGTATAATAGACCATCATCGTTAATAGACTTTTGAAAACTACTAATACAGTTTTGTTATTAAATCCCAAAATTAGGGTAGTTGAACATTACAATAGTGCAAAATTTTAAGAGGATCATAACACCCAACAATAACAATATACATGGTATAACACACTCAAAGAGTAGTGTATGGGGAATGTGAGATGAGGGCAAACATTTTCCCTATCTATGGGATAGAGAGGCTGCACTCAGAAAAACTGTCAAATATTCTTGAAAAAAAGAGATCTAAAATCGAGGATGATAGTGAGAAAAATGAAAAAGTAAAAGATAAAGAAAACTAAAAAAGGCCCGATACGGGTCCTGGAAAAAGCCACCACACTAGAAACCTTAGAAACACAACTAGATATCTCTAACAAAAATCTCACGTCTTCACGAACTCCTATGATTATATCCTCAAAAAGGTATAAGTTTAACAAATCATGTCTGATCATCGCCTCTCACATTTGTTTCGGTCTACCTCTTCTCCTCTTTCCTTTCACTGTGAGGGTCTCCACTTTCCTAACAGGTGCTGACAATTGTCTCCGCTAAACGTGTCCAAACTATCTCAATCTCCCATCCCTAATTTTATACAAGATGCATGCCACCCCAAGTCTACCCCTGAAAACCTCATTCCTAATCCGGTCTAACCTAGTGTGTCCGCACATGCATGTTAACATTCTCATCTCAGCCGTCACCAACTTACGAGCTCGAGTCTTCTTGATTGGCCAAAATTACGTTCCATACAACATAGTCGGTCTCGCCGCAACCTATATAATTTCTCTTTTAATTTCTCCGGGAACCTCTTATCACACAAAACGCTCGTTGCAGCTCTTCACCATCACCCTTCCTGTACTCGATGTGCCACATTGTCGTCGATGTCCCCGTCACTTTGAATGAACGATCCTAAATACTTGAATTTGGTAGATTCTGCCATCCCTTGGTCTCCAGTATTTATGTGGTTGTCCTCTTCGCAACCGGACCCATTAAAGTTACAATAGAGAGACTTGGTTTTGGATCGACTCATTCGTAAGCCTTTGCTCTTTAAAGCCACACGACACTCCTTAAGCCTTACATTCAGCTCCTGCCTCGCTACCAACACAATATCATCAGTGAAGAGCAAGCACCACGGGATGACCTCTTTCAAAGACTTGGTCACTTGGATAACTAATCTAGGACAACCACAAAAGGAAACATGTTCAACCCCGATCCTTGGTTCATCCTCACCTCACAGGGAAGAGATCAGTAAAAGTAGATGCTTTTGGAAGTTGGTTTTTATGGGATTGTGTATAAATTTTGTAAGGATAAGCAACTTCAACTTCTAACTTCACCGTTGAAAGTTTGGTGTTGGTTTATTATGTGGTTTTTGAGAAGGTATACACGTGTATGTACTATGTAGTATCATGTTAATAAATGTCTTAGAATGCTTATTTGACTAGTGATAAACGTTGCGATGATATGTTACCAGTTGGTGAGTGGTGACTATTAAAGTTGATGTAAAAAGAAAATTGATCTTTATGAGCATTACTGGTAACCACAAAATATGAAATGAAATCTAACCAACCAAATATAAAATGAAAAATCATCAAAAACTGATGAATTCTCACCTTCTTGATTTGAAAATAAAATCTAGCATGGATGTAACAAAATGCGAACACACAAAACCCAACAAGGAAGATGAACCATGCATATATAGATGTAAGTGGCACTATTCCATGCCCATAGAGACTCCACCCAGTACCAAAACTCAACCAAACTAGACCCGTTTTGAAACCCGAAAGCACTTTTCAGCAGAAAAAATGCAGCACCAGGAAACGCAATAACTACCAAAACCAAATTTAAAGCAGAGTGCGCCTTACCGACTAACCTCCATGGTTTAGTCATTAAACAAATTGGAACCAATAGTAAAGCACCAATTTCAGCTGTTGCAAAGTTTATAACAGACATCAGACACAGCCCGATAAATGCAGTTGATACAGTCAGTGATTTCAGAAGAGCCCATTGAGTGGAAGGGGGCCCAAAAAATGAGCCCAGAACAGTTAGGATAAAGAGTGAAAGGGAAGCCCATATAAGAAGTTGAAATGTTGGTTGAGAATTCGGTATTTGATATATGAAATAAGGAAGTAATGAAACTATGGCTCCCCATAAATGAATGAGAAATACGGTTTTTGTTGGGTAAAGCCAACTCCAAGATTTAAATGGTTTACTATTTTTTTCTTCCGTCATCAATTTATTGGCATCAGAAAATAAAGAAGCAGCAAGAACCAGAAGGGGGACAACTAAAAGTACGAAAGCAATCATGTAGACTCCGACAGATATAAATCTGTTCGATGATGTTAGTAAGTACAAGAAAAAGGATTGGTGAAATTTCTCTACGAGGCCATTGATGGACCGTACAACATCTTCAATTAACCTGCATTTAGAAATTAAATAAAAGAGTTGTAAAGTTTCAGTGACATCTTCAAGAACATGCTTGCTATAGAAACATAGTAGTCAAAGGCTCAAGGTGCACTTAAGGTGCAAAGGATGAGCATGTCGCCTACGTGCTAGGCCCTAAAAAAGTACACGCCCTATACAACCGAGGCACACATGTATTCCATGCCATTTTTAGCTGGTTTAGTCTAGTTTAAGTTGTTTTAGACTAGTTTAGACTGTTTTTTTGGCTTGTTCAGACTATTTTAGACTATTGTAGGCTGGTTTAGACAGTTATTTTTGCAAATTTTGGCCCGTTTTATCCAGTTTTTTGCGCCTTGCTGCACACAAGGCAGTTTCCTGCGTTGCCTTAGACCCATAGGAACACTCCTTTGATGGCTTTGACTACTATGGTACACTTTCCCAACATTACATTAGTGACTGAAGTTGGACAGATATTGAACCACATATTTTAGCAATTCAATAAACAGCATGTAAATTGTATATTGGTATGAATAAAAAGAAATTTGTATCACATATCATGATGACACACATACCTGCCACATCGAAACAAAAACTCAGTTTGTCTGTCTTTATTGATAGAAGATAGTTTAAGTGGGAGCTCAATAGTAATCGCATCAACTTGATAATCACGGAAAGCGCCATGGGAGCCAGTGGGGACACCTGATGCCTGGAACAATAAACACAGACTCAGAGAGTTAAGTTGACGGCACAAAACTATTTATTTATGTAAAATATTCATCTTGTTTCTTCCTTGGTATTTTTTTTTTTTTTTTCATTTGGATAAAAAACTAACCTGGTGATAGAGTGAACTAACTAGAGTAGCACTGCCTTCAACATACTCCCTTACAGGGATACCAAATTTCCATTGAGGATTCAACCTTCTAGCAATATTCCCTACTGTCTCAAACGCCTTACCAATGAACTTCAGCCACTTGGAATCAAGCAAAGACACAAGTTTCTCCACATGTATGCCAAGACCCTCTTCATTAACCGCCATATAGCTCACAACATTTATAAGGTCAAGATTTGGCATTTGACCATTAGACGCCTCAGCATACATGTTTACTTCATCTTGCTCGCCTTCTTCATCTCTGTTTGAAACCTTAATTACAAGGGCACCCGCCATTGTTCCAGCACGTCTAAAAGTATCAGATACATCTGTTCCAATACCCATATCTAACTCTAATTCATGTACACCATTCCTTCCATGACAGCTGCTACCATGTAGCTTATTGAAGCCATCAAACGAAGGCGTGTGATATTCTCTTAACCAAGCAGCAACCGCGTTATATGGTCCATATTGTGAGTCCGCAGCTAGCCATATAACATCTTTGGCTAGCCAACTAACTTGACTTAGTAATGAAAATACAGAGTATGCCATTCCTAAAGATAGAGCTTCACTCTGAGTTAGGTTTACAGGGTCGTATGGAGTCACAAGTACAATAGCTTCTTTCCCATCACCACGTGGAGCCCTAATAATTCCAACAATATTGGTAGCATATGATTCACAAGTCCCATTCACATGATTCGCTTCTGCATTAGGGCTTGTAAAGAAGTGAAGAGGGTGAAATTTGTTCGAATGAGTTTGGAATTTATGATAACTAACTTCTCCACCTAAGTTTGCCATATGCAGTGCTATCAGTCTTTGAATTTCTCTGTGTTTATAGATGAAGAAAGCAAATCATATTACCAGTTAGACTCGATCATGATTAATAAACAATTTGAAGGAAGTATGTGAGGATTCACATACATGCTAATGTTCTGAGACTTCAGTTTCAGGCTAGTTAGCTCATCAATAAACCTATTTGCCCCTGAAACATCCTGATCAGACAGAAATGGACTTGCTGAACCTGTGAGATTATGATATGATCATTTGATTACAGCAGAAAATATGAAATCAGAGAGCAAAATACGATAAATGCTAATGTTCACACTAATAAAATACAAATTCTCCAATATCGTGTGGAATTTAATAGCATAATATCTGAAATCAAAGAGCAAAATACGATGCACGTACCAGGCAATAGTGCGTTTTCTGAAACGTAGGTTTTCTTCGCTAGAACAGGTAACAGTAAGAGAGCCAAAACTCCGGCTGCACAACAAACAACACTACATACACGGTAAAAAGAAGCAAAAATTCTCAGTCATTACTCATTCATTATAAAATGGCTGTAAACCCTACATATATGTACTAAAGCTTATGGTATAATCGAACGAGAGTGAGATGAGATTAGCAATACCTAACAAATAAGCTGTGAGCAATGATGAAGATGCCGATACGGACAATTGGTCGACGTTTCGGCTTTTCTCCGCCCTTTGAAGCCATTGATGAACTCGAGTGATCGGCGACGTCGCGACGGAGCCCTTTCCGGCAATTCGTCTGAGAAATGCTTCGATCTGCTTGAATTCGGTTGGAAGCTCGGACTGCCATCAAATTACGAAAGTACCCTTTACGAGAACGAATTCCAAAATTATACCTTGAGGTATGAATAACCTTACAGCTTTAGTCCCCCGTTAAAAGCTTCTTTGCAAATATGGTCCTAGTTTGGCTAATTCTCATACCTAGCTTTGCTACATGCGTGTTGTCGCGAAGATAACGCGGGAACACAAAACAGTTAAATTGTAATAGCGCTACCTAAAGAAAATAGAAATATAAAAACTAAGCAACGACGTTAAAATTAGAAAACAAACAATTAGGTGGCGTTTGGTTCATTGAATTCAATGGAATTGAAATTGATATTTTTTCATTTTAAAGTTGTTTTTCATTGGGTAAAGAAGGAATTTGAAATGAATGAATTCCTTAATTTAATGGAATTTAGTACTATTTCAATATTCGTTAGAAATCCTTCACTTTAACGAAGAAAAACTACATGGTCTCAAATTCCATTGGTTAAAGGAATTTATTGCATTTCAAATTCCTTCTTTACCCAATCAAGAACAATTTTAAAATTAAAAAATATCAATTTCAATTCCATTGAATTTCAATGAACCAAACGCCACCTAATTAAAGTGTTGAGTACACTACCTATGTTACACGACTTTACCCATTATGCCAGCAACTTATGTATGTGCTAAATTCGTTGCACTTGGAAAAATATAACAAAAAACACCGAAGAGACAACCCGAAGACACAAAACAATTGAATTGATATAAGACTACAAAAAGAAAATGAAATTACAAAAACTATGTGACGGTGTTAATAGTAGAAACCAAACACTAAAAGTACTGATGATTAGAATATAAAAGTTATGATAAACGACTATATCTGTTACACCACCACTTTTATACTAAATTCGTTACGCTTATAAAAAAAAAAGTTAATTAATGTTCTTGTATGCTTATGTACTTGTATATAGGTAAATATCTAGTTAATTACTTAATTTCCTTAATTATCTTAAAAGCAACTTTTATTTATGGTAGAATTATAAAATGTTAAGCTCGTTAAGCTAAATTATTAACCTACTCTTACTTATCAGTGATGAATCCAGAATAAAAGTTGAGTGGTAACATTTAGCGGAAAAATCCTTTCAGGTATAACGAAATACATAAACGTTAAAAATAAAAAATAAAAATTCATTATGCGGTGCAATTTCAGAGGTAGCGGACACTATTACTTATCATAGATGAATGGAAAAATCAAAATGAAGTAGTTGTATGTCTTGATTAAGACCACCAACAAGTTTATTCTTGATATGTAAAGAATACAAGTTTTTTTCTTTTTTTAGACATTAGCGAGAATTAAGGGTTCTTGATAAGTAAAGAATACAAGTTTTTTCTTTTTGAGTGTGTGATTTTATAATAAATCACATGTCGTATTCCGTTATATATTTAAAACCACACTATTTGATTATCGTTGTGGTTCTGTTATATATGGGTTTGTGTAACTGTGTTCTTCAAGATTTTAAATTTTTTGTTGATTCTCATATAATTACTTATTTTGACGTTTGACTATACCAAATCATTTTTATTCAAATAAGAAATAACCGATAACGTATGATAAAAATCAAGAAAAAACTCAAGCGAACAAAAGATTCATCAAATCATAATATTAGAACTTTACATCATAAATAAGGAAATAAAGGGAGATGAAATGAAATGGTAACATTTTTTAGACTTGAGAGTAGAAAATGATGGGAAACGTTTCTATAAAAGTTTTTTCATCACGTTACAGATCACGAGTTATGCCCTCAGTATTCATGACAACTGACAACTAGTGGGAGATGAACACAAAATTCATACTAGCTATGTGTAACCTATTTCATCCTATAACATTTTCCTTTTTAGCGAAATTAAAAAGAGAAATCATATAAATCAAACACGTCAATCTAAAATAGCAAAACCTACCGGCTTACTAAATGATTCGGTCAGTTACTCAGTTTAAATGATTTTTTTAGTATTTTACATATATCTTTTTTTTTCTAAAAACATTAATTATATATATTTTTAATAAAAAAATCACTCACATCACTCACATATTTTACATTCTTAAAGCGCATATATATTACATGTTTATCTATTTCATTAAAATTAAATCACTATTTTTTCCATACTTTAACCGAGATATTTTAGAGTGGTTATAGAGAAACCCAGTGAGTTTACTAGAGAAACTCAATTTCTACGGTCGTTTTGCCTAAAACGGTCGTTTCAGGCAAAACGAGGTGACGTGTCGCGACGACGACAACCTTAAAATTCAGGGGGCCCCTTTTCCACAAATCGTATTGAAGTCGTTTTGTTTGAAACGGTCCTTTTAGGGTCGTTTTATATGAAATGACCGTGGAAAATAGATGAATATATCAATTTGATGAGTGTATATATCTACGGCCATATTTTACATATTCTCCTTCTAAGACCTAGGGTGAAAATAAATTAAGTTGGCTCGTGAGCTACTTGTAATCAGATCGGTAAAAAGCTTGAAAGTGAAAAGCTAAATGAGTACGAGCCATGAAATATGATACGTTTAATAAACAAACTCAAACATATGATCGAGTAAATTAGTTTTAGAAATAAGAAACATGTACTTAGTTTAAGAAAAATATCTAGTTAATGCTTTTAATAAGGTAAAAATGTCTAAATACAATTTACCCCTCTATTCACACTTACTTTTTTTTTAAATCCATGCACCACCTTATATGTTACGGATAGGATTATCCGTATATCACCCTTTATATGTCAGTGATATTTTTATCTGCAACATATAAGTGTATTAATTAACCTAAAGAAAACTTTCTTGTTAGTGACGAATATGCATATCAATGACATCTAGCTTCTTATATGTCATAGATAGATTTATTCGTGACATACAGCGAGTTCTCGATATGCATTCAATCCAATATGTGATTTTTTTTATTTAAAAATGTCGTTTTATTAACATCCAATCACTCTATCCGAAAATAGAACCGGCGTGTGCTTCCAAAAAGCTGTTCTTCAAGATCGAAAAAACACAAGGTGGGAAAGAGTCCACCAGCTGCCCTCGTCGATAGCGACCAAATGTATCATTACTCAACCGCAAATGCGAACAAATCCTAGAACGTTTCCCGCCTTTCAATTCGCTATCTCCTCCTCCTCCTCATATCTCTCCGCCTCCCCTCACTTTCACTCCACCTATATGGCCGCCGCACCGGAAAATGGCACCACAGACACCCCTACTGCCGCGCCGGTCGTCGACGAAAATGTCAAGTTCGGATTCCAACGCCCGGAGATGCACACCGAGAAACTTTCCGGAACCGCTATTGCTTATGACCGTCATGTAATCCTCTGCTATAAGACTCATGATTTGTGGCCTTCTCGAGTTGAATCATCTGATTCACATCCGTTCCCTAAGAATCTCGCCGGAGCTCTTAAAGCTCGGAAGAACGACATCCCTGTGAAGGTTACTCTTCCTCTATATGTGCTTATTTCGTTATGCGTATCTGATTTTGTTCCGATGCGAGATTTGCGAACTGTGTGTAAAGCGTTGATGCGTTTTCTGTTTGTGATCTGGATTTTACAGACTCTGTTGACGATATGTGAGGGCCGTGAAGGTACTGAGTTATCGAATGGAGATGTGTTGCTTTTTCCTGAAATGGTGAAGTACAGGTAATGTAATAATGCCCTAGGGTTTTAAATTTGGGCGATTTGGTTAGGTTTATGTCTATTATCTGTTTTGAGTCTTTCTGCTATGCTATATCTATGCTTGATCTATATGTCTATCATGAAGCTGCTGGGTTATATCTGTTATGATCTTCACGTGTAACATGATAATCAATAGGTTTTATCTGCAGATTGCTGTTTGTATGGTTTGAAAATTATACTTCGATCGTGTTATAATCCGTTCAAAACAGTGTGATATGATGATATTTTTAGGTCCGTAATCAGTATACAATAATCAGAAAAGGTGAAAAATGTGTTGCTATGTCTCAAAGAGACAAGTGGATATGATTGTGCACTATGTGGACATTGGATCTAATAATTCCAGAATAAGGATCATGGCAATCCTAAATGAGTATGCTAATTTAAAAGATATATTTTGTCTCATGAATCTTGCAAGTTGCAACACATGATCTTCGTATCTAATCCAAAGGAAGTGTTTGACTTTTTTTTTTTGAAGTTTGTAAAACACTTGACTATTTGCCAAATATACAGGAGTACTTTTTGACGGTTGAACCCAATCAATTATTAGTTATGGACATGGTTACCATGAAAAAAAATAGAAAAAGGTTTATGTGACATCCTAAGTGGAAACTTTATCATTTGTGGGACAGAGTAAGTACTTAAAGAAAAATGAAAGACGAGATGGGGTACCCAGAAGTATAAAGTGATATGGTATATAAAAACAAACACTAACAAACATTTTCTCCAAGCTTTAAAACGAGAAAAAAGGTATTTCTTGAATTGTTATATAGTATGATATAAACCACTTGTTTTTAGGACGCAAAAACAACTGGCATGTAATATGTGATTGTTCTGTGATTCTAGAGTGATTTATTAGTTGACTTACTGAAGTTTCTGTGATTAAAGGGGATTGAAAGAAGCAGACATTAATAGCTTTGTGGATGAAGTGATTGTGAATAGAAAACAATGGTCTATAGGAGTTCAGGAGACGATGACAGGTTCACACATATTTGTATGTGCACATAGTAGTCGTGATAAAAGGTGCGGCTTTTGTGGGCCGATTTTAATCAAGAAATTCAAGGAGGAGGCTGAATTAAGAGGATTGGACAATGTATCTGTGAGTGCTTGTTCACATGTTGGTGGCCACAAGTATGCAGGAAACTTGATAATTTATAGTGTTCGAGATAAGAAAGTTTGTGGTCATTGGTAAGATAATCTGTTTCATGGTTTCGTTTCATTGTTCTGGAATAATTATTTGTTTGTTATATCATATAAAGGATTTTATTCGTTTTTTCTTTTGTTTAAATAGTTCTGCTGTTCTTGTGCTTCAGGTATGGTTATGTTACCCCAAGTGATGTGCCTGAATTGCTTGATAATCACATTGGAAAGGGTGAAATCATTAATAGGATTTGGAGGTACAATCTTACTGCATTTTCTTTTTTATTTGGTAATTTATTGTTTGTGGATTTTAGTCTTATCTATCAGAAAAATTAACTAGAAAGTAAATGTGTCAAAGGGGTTGAAGTCACCCAAAACATATTTATATGCATAAACTGTTCAATCATTAAATAAAAGAACTATATTATTATTAAAATCATATAAATTTGGGATAAGGTATACATGGGGCGCCAAAGTATACAAAAGGTTACACTAAGCCAACCATATATCAAGATGTCACCCAAGTTGATGTCTGGTTTCGTTTATGGTCATTCCCGCCAAGACCTTGTTAGATGACACAAATTCCCTGAGAAATTGAAAACAACATAAATACACCTGATGATATGTTTCCATGTTAAGTAACATGTGCCATCTTTATTCAAAAGTAAGGGCATTTTGTCATTTCACAGATTTGGCAAGAGTTTTAGACGGAAGTGTTATTCGCAAATTTTGGGTTGCCTTAATGTAAACCTTTTGAATACTCCGGTAGCATCTGGCTTGCTAATCATATAGAAAAATCTTTAAGATTTTGGACAAATATTACAAGTACAAACATACCCATTTGAGCAGGGTTACCCAACCCGTCCGGCCCGTCCATATTGACACCTCTAACTTTACATTTATTTCAATCAATTGCAGGGGCCAAATGGGAGTTCCTATCAAGAAAACTGAAAAGGCAATGGAACAGCCCCTTCCAAACGGAAACGACCTTAAAATCATCGAACCGGACCTCGAAGCAAGCATCATCATAGAAGAGAAAGAAAGCAACGGAGGCTGTTGTCAAGGTGCTAACGGGTTCTCATGTTGCCGAGACGAAACACCCAAAACCGAAACAGAAAAAGAAGCGAACGAAGAAATGAGTGTATTTGACATCTTAACAAAAAAATGGGAAAAACATGAGGTTTTTACAGCTGCTGCTGTAGTTGGAGCTGTGGCAACTATTGCAGTGGCCTATAGCTTTTATAGAAGGTTTAGATGAGATGTGGTTTGAGGTCTCAGTTTGATTTGGTTTTGTGGGGGCATTGAATATGTATATGACTACAACGGTTAAACAAACTTTAAAGCCTCGTATTTTCATATGTGTATACCTTATTAATATATTTTTACTAGTTATTTCAAGTTTATAAAATGTAATGATTGAAATGTTTATTTGTTTGCTTGTGATTTATACTAGTAGAATAGGGGAAGACTAAGATATGTTCTAGAGCGTTGATTGAGAGTAGTCCTCATGACTTGCTTGTAATATATTTGGGGTTTGAAGGGAGATCACATTAGTGTGTACGGGATAAAGTTCTTTCGGGGGGGGGGGGGGGGGGGGGTAAAGTTGGACATTGCGGTGATGTAAACTGGATGTGGGAGGACATGGATGGAGACTCTTAATCACAACGGGCAAGGCTGGCAGGTATAAGGAATCTTGGTGGTGGAATGCCTATGTGCAATGAAAGGTACGAGCAAAACATGAGTGTTTTAGAGAGCTTTTGAGATGAACGGCGAAGACAAGCAGGAAGGGGCTGAGAGATGTATAACTTATAAGAAGGCAGTATCTGAAGCAAAGAACTTTGCCTATGACGAGTTGGATAAACGTTTGGAAACTAAAAGAATGAGAGAATGATATGTTTAAGATTGCTAAGGTTAGGAGCGGAGGAGGGAAGATATTGAAGTAGTAAAGTTCATAAAGAGCAATGATGGATGTGTTTAAGTAAAGGAAACGAACATCAAGGTGAGATGGCAAGCCTATTTCCACGATATGTTCAATGTCGAAACAAACTGTTAAGAAGGAGAGAACTCCATCAATAATAGAGGACAAAGGAATGTTTGTTGTTGCCGTAACAAGAGGTGGAGAGAGCTCATAGGAGAATGGGTAATGGGTAAGGCTAAGGCGGTGGGTTCGAATAACATTCCTATCGAGGTATAAAAATGTCTAGCGGCTGAAGGAGTCAAGTGGTTAACGATTTTGTTACTATACCTAAGACATGTAAGATGTCGGAGTAGTGAAGTAGTGTTCTTGTACCGACATGGCGCCCAATGTTATGGTAACTATAGGGAGATTATGTTGTTGAGTCATACGATGAAACTATGGGAAAAAGTGATCGAGTTGATTGCGACGAGAGCCTCACTTTTCAAAGGACCATTTTGGTTTTATGCTGGGACATTTGACTACGAAGGTTATACACATTCTAAGGAGGTTGATGGAGAAATATAGGGAGAAGAAACGAGATTTATATATGGTGGTGTTCATAGAACTTGAAAAGGCCTATGATAGGTGATTTGGGAGAGTCTTATATGTAGAGGTATCTCTTGGAGATATATTTAACTAATTAGGGATATGTATAGTAACTAGTTTTCAATTAGCGCACGTTGTTCGGGAGCTAATTGGGTACACATTTAAGCTGCATTGCTATAACGCAACTTAAAGAGAACGAAAAAGTTATACACCAAAAAATAACAAAGACACCCATGTGAACCACAAAAAACTATACTAAACTAAAATCAACGAAAAAACTCTGTACGAACCACCAAAAATGAATACCAAAAAGCAACGATGTAAAAATAAATTAAAATGAAGTAAAAAAAACCACACAAACCATAAAAGATTATACACCGAAAAACAACGGGGTAAAACTAAAATAAAACAAATGTAAAAAAAATGACATAGGTGGCTGCCACGTGGGCAAAATGGTACTGTAGTGAGAGGGGTCCGTCTTCGTATAGATAGGGATGCCAAAACTAGTGTACGTGCACCAATGGGGTTTAGAGATTTCTTCCCGGTGGAGATGTTGCTTCACGATGGATCGACATTGTGTGTGTTCCTTTTAGTGATCGTCCTAGATGAGTTATTGAAGTCAGTTCAAGAGATAATCCCATGGTATATGCTTTTTATAGATGAAATTTGGTTCCTGGCGAAAAAGAAACGAGAACTAAATGTGTGGCTAGAGGAGTGGCGTGCAACATTAGAGCGTAAGGGCTTAAGAATAAGTCTGTTCAAAACTGTCACACCCCCAATTTCCACTAACGGAGTTTTACCGTGTGGGGTGTGAACCAGACCAGGACCCGAGTCATTAGTTACACCAAACACAAGTTAAGGGTTCAAATTGTAAATATATTTCCAAACGGGAAATATCAAACCAGAGTTAAAGTTTAGCGGAAGCTCATAAAAGTCAAGTTGCGCAAGAAAGCGCCCGATAAGTAAATACCAGTTCGAGTTGAAAAGATTTGAAAACCAATTCCCAAAATAAAAGGTTTTAGCCAACGTACGTGCCCAAAAATCAGATTCTCCTAGCGTCCTGCAAAGCATGCATAAGAGCAAGTGTCAACTAATGTTGGTGAGTTCACATAAGCACATAAGTATAACTAGTATAGTTATGCAGTACGAATACAACAGTTTTTATTCGTATATAAGCATGTATATTAACAGTACAATCCATATCGTAGGTAGCGAGCCTAAGTTCATGTCACTAAAACGTTCGCAACCGAAGCTGACCAATTAGTTGTAGGAATAATTCCTTACGTGGTTTGCCTTCCCCGTGTCTACTCGATCACGGTAAGTTAGGCTGACATTGTCCTCAGTCCGACCGCCAGTCGGGTGGTGCATCTCGTGCCCGCTGAGTGGGGTTTGTCAGACCCCAGTAGTACTACCCAATATCCCCTCGCTATAAACTATTAACGATTCGATAAGTAAGGACTTTCAAAGTTTTACGTGAACATGTGATATATGTTGGATTTCTACTTTAATCATACATAAACGTTGTCGTGTTATCACCCTAACCCGGGTGTAACGTGTTTGCGTGTGTTATCGTCCAAAACCGGACGTAACGTAAAGGTTATGAAACTCACCTTAGGGTGCGCTGCTACAAATTTAGTTAGACTTCCGAGTCTTGCGTAATTACCGAGTACCTATCGATTTTACATACGTAGTGTGTGTCCGCACATAAGTAACATAGCCTAGACGACGGTTCAATAACAAGTAACTCCATATGTGATGTAGATGATATATTTCAAAAACGGGATAAAAATCGTTTGATCGAAAGTAATCAAAGATGACACTTAGATCCAGGAAACAAAGATTTTATGAAAATCAATACGTGTATACTATTCCAAATAATAAATTTAGTGATGATCGGGTTATATATATATATATGTTCATAAACATTTATATCGAGGTGTAGTCACACGTGTGAAAAAAAAAATAATAAATAAATCGTCCAACATATATATTTACATGTCGTGTTAAAATTTCGAGAGTTTAAAGAAAATCTTAAAAATGTTCGCATGTATATAAGTACATGACAATAAATCAATTATTTCTATTTTTCTTTGTTTAAGGCAAATTTTTATTAATGTTGAAGAGATCATAACATTTAACTTTAATTCCTTTAAATTATAATGTTTTCGTAATAAAAATTTCAACGAGTTCCCTAACGGGTCTACGGAAACTTCACGAGTCAAGGTTCTATAGACAAGTAATAGTAGTTTCGGGTTTTGGACCAGAAATGCTTGAAATTACTAGAAAAAAATTAAAACAACAAAAATAGGGGTCACGGGACTCGAACCCGTGACCTGCCTGTTGTGTGATCAGTGCCCTAACCGTTGGGCTAGGGCTGGCTTTGTTAACAGCTTTCGCAGCTATTGATTTTATTCAAGCAACAACAGGGAGATCGGATCAGGCTTTAAATTCAACTTTGGTAAATTGACAGAACTAGTCCCTGCATATTTTTCATAATAAAATACTAAGTTTGGGTAATTACGAAGTGAGCCCCTCTAGGTTTGTTCAAGTGGGATGAGTTTAGGAAATTGCGAAAGTGGTCCCTTGAAGTTAACGGGCGTTAACCATCCCCAACGTGATTAACGGAGAATAAACTTAACAGACTGAATACGAGAATTTGACCGAATAAAATCAACGTATTACACATTTAGAATGCAAACCCTAATTGGTCTACATAAAATCATAAATACTCATTTATACTTATATAAATGATTCACATAAAAATCATAGTTATAAATCCATAACTATATATTTAAATTTCTATAAAATCATAGAAACGTTCGTACGAATACGTGAGGCGTCGTCACATAAAATTATAAAGCAACATGTGTATATATGCACATATATATATATATATCACATAAAATAATAAATATACTTGTCACATAAAATGACAAAACGTTTTCATGAACTCATAAAATATAATTTATATAAAATTATAAATTATATACATTCAAGTAAGTTAACCGACGTCTAGACTCATGTGCAGTGCTCGTGTAACTATTCTAGTTAACTGTGGTAACGGATGTTATCGAAATATAACACAAGTTATTAACGGGTTTAACCTGGGAAATTGCCGGTTGTCACATCATCCCCTTGTTAAGGAATTTTCGTCCCGAAAATTGCCTTAAGTTGCTACAGTTTCTGTGGAAGGAATAGAAAAATTTTAGGGTTGCCACATCATCCCCTTGTTAAGGAAATTTTGTCCCAAAATTTAACTCATACCTTAATTAGATGTTGATGCTTGATCAAATAGAAGATGATATTTCTTTCTCATCTGATCTTCTCGTTCCCACGTGAACTCCGGTCCACGCTTAGATTGCCATCTCACTTTGACGATGGGAATTTTACTTCGTTTCAAGGTTTTCTCCTCGCGTCCCATGATTTCCACGGGTTGTTCGATAAATCGCAGTTGTTCATCGATTTGCAGTTCTTCTAATGGAACTATAAGAGTGTCGTCAGCCAAACACTTCCTCAAGTTCGAAACGTGAAACACGTTGTGTACTCCATCTAATTCAGGAGGTAGATTTAAACGGTAAGCCACCAGACCATTAGTTTCTGTGATCTCGAATGGTCCTACGTAACGGGGATTCAACTTCCCACGCTTGCCAAAGCATATGACACCTTTCCAAGGTGATACTTTCAGTAGTACTTTGTCGCCGACTTCAAATTCCAAAGGCCTTCGGCGCTTATCTGCGCAACTCTTTTGTCTGTCTCTTGTCGCTTTCATGCGGTTTCTGATCTGCACGATTCTCTCAGTCGTCTCGTGTACTAATTCAGGTCCAGTGAGTTGGCTCTCACCGACCTCGGCCCAACAGACCGGCGATCTGCATTCTCGTCCATAAAGAGCCTCAAATGGAGCGGCTCCAATACTGGTATGGTAGTCGTTGTTATAGGAGAATTCTACCAGTGGTAAATATGTTTCCCAATTTTTCCGAAGTCGAGCACACATGCTCTAAGCATATCCTCGAGAGTTTGGGTGGTACGTTCAGTCTGTCCATCTGTTTGCGGATGATATGCGGTACTCATATCTAAGCGAGTGCCCATCGCTGCTTGTAAGGATCTCCAAAAGTTTGAAGCAAACCTAGGGTCTCGGTCAGAGATAATATATAAAGGCACTCCGTGAAGCTTGACAATCTCCTTGAGGTATATCTTTGCAAGTTTCTCTGTTTTGTCACTTTCCTTGATAGCTAGGAAATGAGCGGATTTTGTTAATCGGTCAACGATAACCCAAATCATATCGTTGCCGCCAGAAGAACGGGGCAATCCCGTGATGAAATCCATCGAGATTTCTTCCCATTTCCATTCAGGAATTTTAGGTTGTTACAGTAATCCTGCTGGCTTTCGATGTTCCGTTTTGACCTTCGCGCACGTCAATCACTTGCTGACATATCTAGCGATATCAGCTTTCATATTGGGCCACCAATATAGCCCCTTTAGATCTTGGTACATTTTGTCAGAACCTGGATGGATCGAATAACGGGACTTGTGGGCCTCATCCATCACTAGTTCACTAAGGTTTCCATGCAAAGGTACCCATATACGGTCATTATAATAACGAAGTCCATCAGACTTAACTTCAGAAGTTCCATGTATGTCACGTAATGATTCAGACCCAAAATTCTCCTCCTTCAGGGCCTCTTTCTGAGCATCCCGGAGTCTATCCGGTAGTCCCGTATGGATCGTTAATTGAAGAGCTCGAACCCTTCTAGGTTTAACATGCTCTTTCATACTTAAGGCATCGGCCACGACGTTGGCCTTGCCTGGATGGTACTTTATTGCTAGATCGTAGTCGTTTAGCAATTCGATCCACCTACGTTGTCTCATGTTGAGTTCCTTCTGTTCGAATATGTGCTGGAGGCTCTTGTGATCAGTGAATATCGTACACTTGGTACCGTATAAGTAGTGCCTCCAAAATTTCAAGGCAAATACAACAGCGCCCAACTCTAAGTCGTGAGTTATGTAATTCTTCTCATGGGACTTTAGTTGCCTTGACCCTTATGCGATGACTTTACCTCTTTGCATCAACACACATCCGAGTCCCTGGATTGCCGCGTCACAATAGACCTCGAAGTCGTCAATCCCATCAGGTAGAGATAATATAGGTGCAGTACAAAGTTTCTCTTTCAGAGTTTGGAAGGCTGCCTCTTCCTTGTCACCCCATCTGTATTGAACGCCTTTGTGCGTAAGAGCGGTCAATGGTTGAGCTAACTGAGAAAATCCTTTTATAAAACGACGGTAGTAACCCGTCAAACCTAGGAATTGGCGAGTTTCCGTAGGAGCTCTAGGGGTAGGCCAACTTTTAATGACCTCGATCTTGGCTGGGTCAACGTGAATACCTTGCTCGTTGACGATGTGACCCAGAAATTGAACCTCTCGGATCCAGAAATCGCACTTAGAGAATTTTGCGTAGAGTTGTTCTTTCTTTAACAATTCTAAGATTAACTGTAGATGTTCCTCGTGTTCTTCTTTTGTTTTGGAGTAGATAAGGATGTCGTCGATGAACACTATGACAAATTTACCCAGGTAAGGCTTGCACACACGGTTCATGAGATCCATGAACACATCTGATGCATTTGTCAGCCCGAAAGGCATGACCAAGAATTCATAATGACCGTATCGTGTTCTGAAGGCTGTCTTTTCTATATCCTCATCGAGGACTCGAAGTTGATGATAGCCAGACCTTAAATCAATCTTGGAATAGTAACTGGATCCTTGAAGTTGGTCAAAGAGATCGTCTATTCGTGGAAGAGGGTATCGATTCTTGATAGTGACTTTGTTGAGTTCGCGTTAATCAATGCACATCCTAAGTGTGTCATCCTTTTTTTTTACGAACAATACTGGTGCTCCCCATGGAGACGAGCTAGGTCCAATATAACCCTTATCTAGCAGTTCTTGCATTTGTGTAGATAGCTCATTCAATTCATTCACCACTAGACGATATGGTGCACGCGCGATCGGAGCTGCTCCCGGAGCAAGGTCAATCCCAAATTCTACTTACCGATACGGAGGAAGGCCAGGTAATTCCTCAGGAAATACCTCCGGGTAATCGCGTACGATCGGGAAATCTTCGATCTTTCTCTCCACCCTAGTTTGGTCCGTAACTGTGGCTAGGATTGCCACGTGTCCTTTCCGAAGACACTTCTGCGCTTTAAGGTATGATATGATTCCGGAGACAACACCTCCCTTTTCGCCCTGAATTGAGAGTACTTCTCCTCCTGCTATGGGTATTCTTATTACTTTTTCTTGACAAACAATTTCCGCCTGATGTTTGGATAGCCAATCCATTCCTACTATTACGTCGAAGCTACCGATGGTAAAAGGCATAAGGTCTATACTTAGTTTATGGCCAGATAGTTCTAATGTGCATCCTTCAACTAAGTGAGTGGTGTCGAGAAGCTTACCATTTGCTAATTCAACCGTGTACCTAGCTTTTAGTGGAGTTTGGGTAGCCTTAATCAATTTACAAAACTTAGTCGAGATAAAACTTTTCTCGGCACCCGTATCAAATAAGACATTTGCAAAGTAGTTGTTTAGAAGAAACTTACCGGTAATGACGTTGGTATCGTTTCTTGCTTCACCGGAACCCATAACGAAGGTTCGCCCTTTGGATCCATCTCCACCGTTTCTACCACCGTCACCACCGTTATTATTGCTGTTACGGTGGTTGTTGTTGTTTCCAGCATTGTTATTATTATTCCTTCGGAGCTGTGGACAGTCCCTCTTTAGGTGCCCTGGTTTTCCACATTCAAAACACCCTCTAGGGCCTTCATTATTCTGCCTCTAGTTCTGATTCTGATTCTGGTTCAGATTTTGATTGGGACGGTTTTGTAGTTCACCCCAACAATTCTTAGCTTCATGGCCCCCTTTACCACAACGCTCACAGGTGAGTCTCTTGCATGCCCCATTGTGGTGTTGGTTGCACCGATTACAGAACGGTACTCGTCCCTTGTACCCATTGTTATTCTGATTGTTACCACTGTGGCGATTCTGGTTACCGCCCCCACTGTTGGTGTTACTGTTGTTATAATCACCCCTGGAATTGTTGTACTTCTTGTTTTGATTGTGAAAGTTGAAGGATCTCCCAGGGTTGTTCCCACTATTGTTGTTGTTACGGGATTTATCTTCCCTCTTTCTTTTCTCTTCTAGGGCAGCTTTGGGGACGTTCCTAGGTGGCAAAGTTCTTTAATGACATCCTTGAATTCCTGCCTAGTCATAGCATTCACTGCGTCGAGCCCTGACATTTGGATTCGCGTGTTCCGCCAAATGAGGGCAGCTCCCTTGAGTGTAGCGGTTGCGAAATTGACCCGATTCGCAACGGGGCAGTTGCGCATTGAGAATACCTTTCCTGATTTCTTGAGCCATCGCAACAGACCCACAACTCCTTCATCGCCCTCGAACGTGAGCGGCTTACAATCCATGTAAGTTTTGAAGGTGCACTGAGCTGGGCCTGGATTTGTTTCATGAAATTATTTCGGAGAATAATTTTTGGAAAGTGAGAGACGGAGAAAAAAAATGTAGTCAATTTTTCGTCTGTTTTACTTATCACCGTTATTGTTTCCTTGCATTTGAGCCACGGCGAGTGATGCCGCAACGTTTTCATTTATCAACGCTTGGATCTAAGCTGCTGTGAGGTGTTTAGCCATGATTTTATTTTCCATGCAAATCATTCAAATGATTAATATACCCAATATTAATTTCATTAAGCACTAAACAATTATTCATGCATCCATCCATCACACGACATAATTTTCAGAAACACATTGGTAAGATAAAGATGTAATATCCATTACAAAATTTAAATTCCAACCATAAGGTATCTCAGTATTTGAAAACATTCAAAACAAAATGAACACCCAGTCAAATTTATTTCAAAGTAACAAAATAGAAGAAAAGAAGACAAATTAGATCATGAATCAATAACATCTGGTTCTTCCTCCATGTCCTCTTGAGGCTCCTCCTCAAAAGGTTCCTCTTCGAAGGGTTCCTCCTCTTCTTCCTGAATAGGAGCACCTTGAACTTGCAGGGCTGCCATTTGAGCTTGGAGGGTGGCGACCTGCGCCGCAAGTGTCGCGTTGGAGTGGTGAAGAGCTGCATTGGAATTTTGGAGTTCAGCAATCTGATGTTGTGCTAGATGCAGTTCATGCTCCAAACCTGCTGGATTGGGTCGTGACTCAAGCTCGGTGACCCTATTACGGATACCCATTACCCCTTGGGACAAGTTGTAGTGGTAGGTTTCCTGCTCCCTTTGATCGGCCCGCAATCGCTCAATTTCTCTATCGCGTGTGCGATTGCTGATGGAATTTTGTCTGGTTTCTCCAAGGGTGTTATCATACGCTGCAATCAATCCCGCAATGACCCGTTGCAAATCAAAGGGTAAGTCAACTCTGCCCGGCACATGATACATGTCAAGCAACCGATATGTTGCCGGATTCAGCCAGCTGTAGTCGTCTGGTGCGCGCCTATCAGGACGTATGTGCTGATCCCGAAGGAAATCCATTATTGTGTACTCATATTGTTCAGGCTCGCGGCCTTGTTGGTTAGAGGATGATGACTGTTCGTTGGCAATTTTCTTTCCCTTACCCCTCGTGTTATCGTGTGGTGCCATACTGTCAAAACCCAGACAGACACAAACAAAGGGAAAAAAAAACAACCTAATGTGAGTAATCGATTTTTGGCACACGGAAATGAAAATGCTTTTGGGAATTGTTGTAACTAATGTTAAAAAAAAACAGTTACAGTTTAGAATTTTTGAAAATTCTAGTTCTCTGCAACCAAGGGCTCTGATACCAATCTGTCACACCCCCAATTTCCACTAACGGAGTTTTACCGTGTGGGGTGTGAACCAGACCAGGACCCGAGTCATTAGTTACATCAAACACAAGTTAAGGGTTCAAATTGTAAATATATTTCCAAACGGGAAATATCAAACCAGAGTTAAAGTTTAGCGGAAGCTCATAAAAGTCAAGTTGCGCAAGAAAGCGCCCGATAAGTAAATACCAGTTCGAGTTGAAAAGATTTGAAAACCAATTCCCAAAATAAAAGGTTTTAGCCAACGTACGTGCCCAAAAATCAGATTCTCCTAGCGTCCTGCAAAGCATGCATAAGAGCAAGTGTCAACTAATGTTGGTGAGTTCACATAAGCACATAAGTATAACTAGTATAGTTATGCAGTACGAATACAACAGTTTTTATTCGTATATAAGCATGTATATTAACAGTACAATCCATATCGTAGGTAGCGAGCCTAAGTTCATGTCACTAAAACGTTCGCAACCGAAGCTGACCAATTAGTTGTAGGAATAATTCCTTACGTGGTTTGCCTTCCCTAGGGCTGTAAACGAGCCGAGTCGAGCCGAGCCAGGGTGAGCTCGGGCTCAGCTCGTTTAGAAATCGAGCCGAGCCGAGCCAGCTCGTTTATTTTAATGAGCTAAAATATTGAGCTCAAGCTCGGCTCGTTAAAAATCGAGCCGAGCCGAGCTGGCTCGTCGAGCCTGCTAGTTTATTTTTTTAAATTTATATTATTTGCACATATTGATATATAACGTGACTAAAACATAATTTTTAATAAAAAAATTTAAAATTCAATGTTTATTTATTTATTTTTCAATGAAAACAAATATTTCATACTGAAAAGTATCATATCATTTAATATTTTATTCTAATTTAATATTTTTTAAAGTAAAATACTATAGAAAACTTAGTAATTAACTTAAAAATTATATTATAAATAATAAACTCATAATTTTTTGGTTATATATATATATGTATATATAATAAAAATTGAGCTTAAATTTAAACGAGCCAAGCGAGCGAGCCAACGAGCTAAGTAACGAGCGAGCCACGAGCCGAGCTAACCTTGGCTCGGGCTCGGCTCGTTTAGAAACCGAGCCGAGCCGGCTCGGCTCGTTTATAATCGAGCTGATTTTCAAACGAGCTAATTTCGAGCTTTTTCCGAGCGAGCTTCGAGCGAGCCACAAACTGCGAGTTTTTTGAACAGCCCTAGCCTTCCCCGTGTCTACTCGATCACGGTAAGTTAGGCTGACATTGTCCTCAGTCCGACCGCCAGTCGGGTGGTGCATCTCGTGCCCGCTGAGTGGGGTTTGTCAGACCCCAGTAGTACTACCCAATATCCCCTCGCTATAAACTATTAACGATTCGATAAGTAAGGACTTTCAAAGTTTTACGTGAACATGTGATATATGTTGGATTTCTACTTTAATCATACATAAACGTTGTCGTGTTATCACCCTAACCCGGGTGTAACGTGTTTGCGTGTGTTATCGTCCAAAACCGGACGTAACGTAAAGGTTATGAAACTCACCTTAGGGTGCGCTGCTACAAATTTAGTTAGACTTCCGAGTCTTGCGTAATTACCGAGTACCTATCGATTTTACATACGTACGTGTGTGTCCGCACATAAGTAACATAGCCTAGACGACGGTTCAATAACAAGTAACTCCATATGTGATGTAGATGATATATTTCAAAAACGGGATAAAAATCGTTTGATCGAAAGTAATCAAAGATGACACTTAGATCCAGGAAACAAAGATTTTATGAAAATCAATACGTGTATACTATTCCAAATAATAAATTTAGTGATGATCGGGTTATATATATATATATGTTCATAAACATTTATATCGAGGTGTAGTCACACGTGTGAAAAAAAAATAAATAATAAATAAATCGTCCAACATATATATTTACATGTCGTGTTAAAATTTCGAGAGTTTAAAGAAAATCTTAAAAATGTTCGCATGTATATAAGTACATGACAATAAATCAATTATTTCTATTTTTCTTTGTTTAAGGCAAATTTTTATTAATGTTGAAGAGATCATAACATTTAACTTTAATTCCTTTAAATTATAATGTTTTCGTAATAAAAATTTCAACGAGTTCCCTAACAGGTCTACGGAAACTTCACGAGTCAAGGTTCTATAGACAAGTAATAGTAGTTTCGGGTTTTGGACCAGAAATGCTTGAAATCACTAGAAAAAAATTAAAACAACAAAAATAGGGGTCACGGGACTCGAACCCGTGACCTGCCTGTTGTGTGATCAGTGCCCTAACCGTTGGGCTAGGGCTGGCTTTGTTAACAGCTTTCGCAGCTATTGATTTTATTCAAGCAACAACAGGGAGATCGGATCAGGCTTTAAATTCAACTTTGGTAAATTGACAGAACTAGTCCCTGCATATTTTTCATAATAAAATACTAAGTTTGGGTAATTACGAAGTGAGCCCCTCTAGGTTTGTTCAAGTGGGATGAGTTTAGGAAATTGCGAAAGTGGTCCCTTGAAGTTAACGGGCGTTAACCATCCCCAACGTGATTAACGGAGAATAAACTTAACAGACTGAATACGAGAATTTGACCGAATAAAATCAACGTATTACACATTTAGAATGCAAACCCTAATTTGTCTACATAAAATCATAAATACTCATTTATACTTATATAAATGATTCACATAAAAATCATAGTTATAAATCCATAACTATATATTTAAATTTCTATAAAATCATAGAAACGTTCGTACGAATACGTGAGGCGTCGTCACATAAAATTATAAAGCAACATGTGTATATATGCACACATATATATATATATATATATCACATAAAATAATAAATATACTTGTCACATGAAATGACAAAACGTTTTCATGAACTCATAAAATATAATTTATATAAAATTATAAATTATATACATTCAAGTAAGTTAACCGACGTCTAGACTCATATGCAGTGCTCGTGTAACTATTCTAGTTAACTGTGGTAACGGATCTTATCGAAATATAACACAAGTTATTAACGGGTTTAACCTGGGAAATTGCCGGTTGTCATAAAAACCAATTATCTAAATTGTAACTTTAGTAGGGTCACTGATGAGGAGGACATCCAAATGACTATTGGAGACCAAGTAGGCAAACAACTAGATTCAAGTATTTAGGATCGTCCGTTCAGAATGACGAGGACATTGACTGCGATGTAGCACACACATTCAGCCAGTGTGATACAAGTGGAGAGCAACCACATGCGTATTGTTTGATAACAGGTTTCCGAAGAAATTTAAATGGGAAATTCTAAAGGGTTGCGGTGAGACCTACTATTTTGTACGGAACAAATTGTTGGCCCATCAAGAAGGCTCAAACACGTAATTTAGAGGCAACAGATGTATGCAGGGGCGGACCTACTTGAAGGGCAGGGGTAGCGCCCGCTACCCCTGAACTTTTACTGCGATGTGCAATTTTTTTGGTTTTCGGTATTTCGCTACCCTTGAAACGGATTTTCCTCTACCCCTGAAACGAATTTTCCGCTACCCCTCGAATAAATTTTATGGTTTTTAGTTAGATCTCGACATGAAAATATGATTAAAAGCCCGTTAATTACTTAAATTTGTTCCCAGGGGCACTGCCCCCGAACCCCCGTTAGTCCCGGCATATTTTTTTTAGCGCTACCCCTTAATTTTTTCCCTGGATCGGCCCCTGGATGTATGTTAATTTTTCTTTATCAATCTGTTTGCCACCTTGCCGTCCTCAAAATTTTCAATTTGAATAGTTCAGGGAATATATCTTTTAATCTTCTGAATCTTGTCTAACAAAAAAAGTAATTCCTTTTCGTTTCCCACTCTACATCTTAGTGATCTATAGATGTCAATGCCAATATCCTTCAAATCCTCAATGGTCTTAATGATTTGCTTCCAAGCAAGGGCGGATCTAGTGTGTCGGGACCGGGTTCACGGGAACCCAGTGCGTTTTGAAATTTTATTAGAATTATATAACAAAAATTTGGAGTGAATCCATAAATATATGAAGAGTGAATCCCATAACAAAAACTTAGATATTACAGCTGGTGAGTCTCCAACTTTTATCACGGAGGTTACATGTTCGATTCCAGGTCTTTTCTTTTTTTTTATTTGGTCACCAAACAACAGTGGGTTTCATTTTAGATTACCTCGATCAGCCTCAAATGGGCTAAAGCCCAATTTAGATTTTCCAACTTTTCCTTTTGTGGTTCACGAGACGAAAAGGAAAAAATTTATAATACAATTTCCTTTTTCTTTTAATATTTTATTTAACCGAAATATTTAAGTTAGTTACACCATTTAAACTTATTTTCTTCGTAACATACAAAATATAAAAGCTAATTACATCAATATAATTTATACCCACGGCGGTGTATTTTTAATATAATTGATATCAAATAGGAGTAAATTTAAAATACACCGATTAGCGCCTCCCTCTATACCCACCACCATCTGTCGGTCCCCGTCACCGCGCCATGCTAACAATATTTTTTTATTATTATATCGTATATTTGTATTTTTATTGTGTGATCGATCTTACCCAATCTAAACCTTTGCACACTCATACCAACCCATAATTTTTTATATCCGGTACAATGAAAAAGGAGCGTCAAACCCGACCCGACTAAACCAAAATTTTTGACATTTGGTTATTAGAATTCCAACCACCGATAAAGTAAACCCATTGAAAAAAAATTCCTGGATCCGCCCCTGCTTCCAAGGTCGGCGGATGTTCTTGTTGCATGGAAAGTGTCCGACTTGCGGGCATAGTCAAATGTACTTACAAATAGTCTTTCGTAGTCAAAAGACTGAAATAATCCTAGATTTAATAGAAAAATTAACAGAGTTAGTGTCAGGGAACGAATTGATTACAAAATGCAAACTTCAAGGCCTGATAGGTTAAAAATATTCCTTATCGGATTGAAATAGTTAAAATGATCAAACCCAGGGACGAAAAGCGTAATTTACTTTTATATAAATTTTGGTGCAAGTCAATATTGCCTGTCATACTATCTTCTAAAACATGGTTTTCTATATACAAGTTTATGTTGTACGATATACATGCATTTTTTTATATTTTAATTTGTTTTATGTGGGATACATGTCTTACTCAGCTTAATTTTTTGTGCTTCTATACAAGTAGAGTGTACAACTTTCTTTTTCAATGCTAACACATATTATGTTATACTTAGTCCACGGTTTAAACGTGTATAGATGCTAAAGATAATTGTCATGTAAATAGAAGGTATGTTAACATTTATGTATAATTTTGTTACATAACTTCTCTATGTATAAAACTAAATTGATAAGTGTATGTGTTAACTTATATGTTTCAAGTGCTTTTTCTTTATGCAATTAATACCCACCCCACATCCACCCTTCCACCACCACACTTTATTGAAGCCATTGCGACCTCTCACCACCACACAAAACAATTTTTCTCTTCTCTTTACACTTAACATTCTTTTTCTTACTTTATCTAATTATATATTACTAAAAATATAAATGTGATGTGTGGTGAGTATGACGGATATAAAAACTAAAAGTAAAAAAGTAATGATATAATGTTGATATGACAGAAAAGTATAGGGTTGAAAAAAATGTGATGAAGATATTATAAATAGTATTATGAAGTAACGAGTTACTCAACTCCCAAAATGTAAATAAGTCTCGTAATATCTGTCATACTTTTACTTCATTTATTATTTTTAAAAAATAATGGGACTTTAGTGAGTATTATTATTGTGGTGGTTAATATTTTCAAAAACATGTTATATGTGTAATTCGGGTATCTTCAAAAATATAGCCTCGCAACTTAATTTTCTTTCATGTTAGGGATGGAACCTTCATCCCACAACCAAATATACTCTAAATGGATCAAAATATACCTACTTAATTTTACACGTGCTACTCTAAAACTACCATAATTGGAGGGGCCAGTGTCACCTCAAACCTTAAACTATCAAATCAAACATATTTCTATCGAGTTGAAGTGCCCATGAGGTTAATTGCAATACCCTTCCCATTTCCCCAATCTCCCACTCCATTTTTTGGTGCCACCTCATCATTCCTCACCCCTTCCCATTTTTCCCCATTTTGTTTGCAATGGTTTCCCCATTTCCCCATTTCCCCATTTCCCCCAAATACTTTTTATAACAAATTATTTAAAATTAAAAAACAAAAAAAAAACCATATAATACACCGTCTTCCCCACCCCACTCCCCCCACACTCTCCGGCAAGTTAAATTGGTTCTCCGGCAAGAATTTCCGGCGACTTCCGCCGCGCACCAGATCTCCGCCACCACGTCGCCGCCCTCTTCCGCCGTGCACCGAACCTCCGGCACCATCTCTCCCTCTCGGTGGCAGCTCCCCATTTTCATCTCCCGACCCCGAATCCACCTCCCCGATCGGGCTCCCCGAACCACCGGCGATGGTGTTCCCGACCCCCCCGTGACCACCGAACACCCCCGATCCAGCCCTCCCCGAAACCATTGCAAATACCCTGAATCCAAGTCCCTGATATTACCCGCGTGAGTAGCGGCGGTGTTACCACAAACCCGCAAAGTACTTGGAGGCTACCTGAGTTTCAACCCCTCCACCCTTAAGGACCAACCATGTTACAAAAAAGTAAATCGTTAGGGTCAACCTATGGTTTCTTATATTACAGTCTCGTTCGAGTTAATCAATAATTTATTAGAGGCTCCTTGTGTAATTAACTCTAAACGATTCAAATAAATAATAATAATAATAATAAAGTATAATATCTATACTACATTATAATACATTTGAGAAGGATAAATTTATCCTTTATTTATGAACAATAAAATTTGAAGTAGTATAATGTCTTTTAAACAAAGAAATAAAATTGTCTTCTAATGAAAAATGAAGATTTAAGCAATTTAACATTGGCGAAGTTTAGCACAACGTCGGGGGGGGGGGGGGTGTTTAATGCATTTTTTCGTTCAGTAGTGTCTAGTAGTGTATATTTTAATGATTTATTTCCCGATTTTTTTATATATTGAGTAGGGCCCTTGGTTTAGGGCCCCGTGGGGGGGGGGGGGGGGGTCCAATGCATTGATTTATTTCCTGAAACTTTTTTATGTATTGAGCAGGGGCCCTTGGTTTAAGGCCCTTGACTTACAGTCTCGTTCGGGTTTTTTGTTCAAGCTTCGTCACTACAATTTGTTTAATGATAATTGAATGTTAATAGTTTATATATGTAAAAGTAAAAAATAAGTGAAATACAAAAATTGCCTTTCAAATACAGAAACGAATATTGCTTTGTAAATTGTCGTAGTGAAAGCATCGCGCGGATTTGCTACTATTTAATAGAAAATACATTTCATCAATCTTTATAATATATTATTAACTAAGAGAGAGGTTGTTAAGAACTATCATTATGATGAGAAGACTAAGAAACCATGAGAAAAACAAAAGACGGAATAACAATTTATTTTTTTTATCAAGTTCACTTAATTTTTTAAACCTTCATAACTCTTAAATATAATATTAATTTTTTTTAGAGAAATTACACCATAAAAATTTGAGTGTTTTTATCTTTAAAACACATAGTCTTGTTATATATATAAAATTCAAATTTTTTTACTCATTTCGATTTGACACAATGATCTGAATATGTTCAGATCATTGTGTCAAAATGTTCAGATCATTTTATCAAATACTCGTCATTGTGTCAATGTTCAGATCATTTTGTCAAAATATTCAGATCATTGTGTAAAAAATGTTTTAGATTATTATGTCAAATCGAAAGAGTAATTTTTCTATTTTATATATTACAATAATGTATGCGTTTAAATATTAAAAAATTCGTTTTTATGGAAATTAAAAAAAATATTAATATTGTATGTAAAAGTTATGAAAATTTAAAAAATATAAAAAGTTAATAAAAAGTTAACAAAAATGACTAAACCTAAATTGTCTCCTTCTTTTTTAATTAAATTAAAGATTCAACGACGAAGATAACTTATTATCCTTCTTAATTTAATTTAATGAAACAACCTTTCTCTATTAACTAATATTATATATTCATTATTTTACTTTTTGTTGTTTTTGAAAACTAAAAAAAATATTAAATATCAAAATAGTTCAACCACCAAATCTAAGACCAAACGAAAACGAGGATACGAAAATATTTGTACCAAGTGAAATGTCAAAAGTGGAAGGCCAACGCTTTCATCACCCCGAGTTTACTCTTTTTTTTATAATAATAAATTTAAAATCAATATATATAAATAAATAAAAATTAATTTCATATGTCATCATCATATTCAATGTTATAAAAAAATTTCCGCCTCTATTTATTATTAAATATTAAATTTCTCTCTAATTAAATACTAATGATAATAATTAAATTATATTAAATATCAAAAGATAAATCTTCTTATTCTATTTTTTTTTTAAAACTTAATAAATAATAATTAATTTCAGTTATATCTTATTTTAAATTACATTTTATACTTCTTAAAATCTTCATTGTTATTTGTAATCTTAAACATTTATTAAAAAGGTATTATTATTTCTTGTACCTTTTCATGTAAACGTATGTTTAAATAATATAATAATTATTATATACGAAATTGTTAATTATATTATTTTTTAAGAAATTCCATCTAATACACTGGTTGGTATAACTATTTAAAAAAATATATACATTAATAGTGATAGACTGGTATTTCTATCAATTATTCTATGGATACTAGGTTAGTAACCCGTAAACTATACGGGTTAAATTTAGGTTCATAAAATTATATAAATAGAAAGAAAAAAATGATGACAGATTTGAAAAATATTATGGGTTATTGGATTTAAATAATCTCAACTATCAGTAATTGACCGATAATAATCCCAACTCAGGAAATGTTTTCTAACGAGCCAAACTTTCACCTTATTTTCTTTTGACAGTCCCAAACTAACAGATTTGTAACGGCGTTAATTTTTTTTAAGGTACTTTAGTATTTTTGTCTTACAGGGACTATCTATGTAAGTAAGTAAACATGAGGTACTATTGTTGTACACAAACGTCTCATTCATAACCATCATCTCCACATCTCGCTCCCATCAAAACTCCACCGCCACCATCGGCTGCACCACCAACCCTACCCTTCACGACAACCACCTTCATCTGTCTTCGTCGGCAACCACCATCCACTCACCATTTCCCAATTTTCAAACACATAATCGTGGATTTATACATCAATTTCTCCAACTTTTCTATTGACATTTGGGGGCGATTTCATTTTGTTTTTTCAGTCCATTAAATCAAACGAAAAGATCATGGCAGTTTTGCCCCTGGTGATAACAAAACGAAATTAAACAAATGTCTAAAAAAAGCCCTAATTTATTCTGGAAACTTCAAATGAAATAGAAGGAAGTCCATATCTTGATGGGTTTTGTATATGAAGAGACATGATAATCAACTACAGATCTTGATGAGGTCGCCGCTGATAAGCAATCATACACAGCAACCGTTCAATTGGAAGAAAACTAACATCACAAAACGCCGTCGCTGTTAAGCAATCGACGGTGACGGTGGCTTTGCTTCTTGCCACTGCTACGACCGCTGCCACTGTCATTGTTGTTTTCCATCTACAAAATTAGATCTGGTATTGGTGGTGGTTGTTGTAGTGAAGGTTGGTGGTGGTTGTTGTAGTGAAGGCTGGTGGTGGTCGGCGGTGAGGCGGTGAAGATTGGTCGGTGATGATGAACGGTAGGTGGGTGGGTTTGATTTTTAAATGTTTTTATTAAACTTTTTTATATAGACCCTCATCTTTTATTAATTTTCACAAATGCTCCTTATCTTGCCACCTCATCATGCCACCTCATCAAAAGTTAACACTGTTAACACTCTGTTAGTTTGGGACTGTCAGAAGAAAATAGGGTGAAAGTTTGGCTCGTTAGAAAACATTTCCTGAGTTGGGATTATTATCGGCCAATTAATGATAGTTGGGATTATTTAAATCCAATAACCCAAATATTATTGACATAATTTATTTTAATCAGTTTTGGCTTGTTTAACCCTAAGTTGAGTTCGTTCAAATTTAATAGCCATATAAATATAAATTTCGTTTATCATGTAATATATTCAATAATCACACTAATCACGTGTGACCAATCTAATGTTTTAGTTTCGATGTTGTAGTTTAGGTTAGATAGTCGACCATTTACTGAC
>JBCNJP010000027.1:22849503-22868255 GCA_039602395.1 Deinandra increscens subsp. villosa | reverse complement strand
CACCCTAATACTACATGCACAATAAAAAAGGAATGTCAATCATACTCTCAGTTGGAAATGTCAATCATACTCTCAATTGGAAATGTGTGATTACTCGATAAAAAAAGGCGTATTATATTATATATGAACCTAAGTTGACACATTTCTCAAGTTACTAGGAAGAGTATGATCATTACCATCATGAATACCCCTAGCCGGTATACGAGTATCCTCATGTATATAATCAAGAGAATTCCTATCAATACTCCAATTAACAATCATGTTTATCTCAAGGTTTCCATCTAAATGAGGGTCTCCTTCCTAACCACACAAGAAAAATACTAATAAGGTATGATGAATTAAGTGCATATATCTAGAAAGACATGACAAGGAAGTTGAAAATCCTTTCTAAAGGAAAGCTATTCGGCTAAACGAATGTTATTCGTTTAATTTAAGATTAATGTTGTTAATTTAGGATGATTATATTTTAATTTATGATTGTAATGTTTTAATTTATTTGTTTTAGTTTAGATATATTTTAAATTTATTATAGAATTGTAATGTTTTATAATGCACCTATACGACCGGAATTGGGCATTCGATTACTATTTTTCGAAAACTCACCAGAAGTGCCAGATTTTTACAAACTGGAAGATGATGTCCAACTTGAAGACGAATAACCAATGGATGAAGAATGACTCGTATAAATTTTTATCCGAATAGTTTAACTCTCCCTGACTTGTATAGAGATGAGTCACGGTGTAGACCTGTTGTTTAACACCATATACAACTCGTATACTCTTATACAAGTCGTATAAGTATCAGAGGTGTTAAACAGTTTATGTTAGCTCGTGCGCGAATAACTCGTACCTTTAATTTTTGTTTAAATAAATACAAAAATGTTTAGATTATTTAATATTTCAAAAGGAATGGTTTGATGGTAAAATAGCAATCCTTGAATTAAAAATGTGTGGGTCAAAATCATACAAAAACATAGGTGTAAATAGGCTTGTAAACGAACTGAATGTTCATTGAAACGTTCGGTGGGAAGTTCTTTTATGTTCGTTTATTTAATAAATGAACGAACACGAACATATTTTTTAGTTCGTTTAATTAAATGAACGAACTTAAACAAATGCCACGTTCGTTCATTTATGTTCGTGAACGTTCGTTTATTTGTGTTCGTTTATGTTCGATTATGTTTGTTTATTTTCATTAATATAATATTATAAAAGACTTTTTCAATTAATAAATGAGTATATTATTTTTTTTACTGATACAAAGTGGTTGATTTTTTGGATGAATTTTGTGAATTTTGGATACTATGAACCTCTTAACTATTCTTCTAGATGTGTTTGTTTAAATTTAAACTTGTTGTTGTTCGTTTAACACACGCTTATGTTCATTTATCTAGCTGTTCGTTATGGTTTTGTTCGTTTATGAATATGTTCATTTATGTTCATGTTCGTTTATGTTCGTTAATGTTATGAACCGTTCGTTTAGAATTAAACGAACGAACATAAACGAACATGACATTTTCATTTTCTTAACGAACGAACACGAACAAGAAAATTTTGTTCGACTAATGTTCGTGTTCGCTTAAAAGTCAATAAACGAACACGAACATACCCTTGTTCTTGTTCGTTCGGTTCGTTTACAGACCTAGGTGTAAATATTTAGTCGCCAAATGGTCAAAGACTATTATTATTACATGCCCTTTTAAAGTTTACACTACAAAAATAATTTATAGATTGAAAGTGTAGTTTTAAGTACCAAAAATGTAACTAGCTATTTTGAAAAAGTCCCGTTCTGCTTTCAGGGGCGGAACTAGAAATTTTTTTGAGGAGGTCCACAATTTTTTTTATGTTCGCTTAAATTTGTGTTTGTTTAAAATTATGTTCGTTTATGAACGAACATAAACAAACACGAACATGTCCATTTCCTTAATGAACGAACACGAACAAGAACATTTTTGTTCGACTAATGTTCGTGTTCACTTAAAGTTAAATTGTTCGTGTTCGTTCGGTCTGGAGAGCATTATTAACTATTTAAACATATTTGAGCACTCAAATTATTAATTAATAAGAACAAATTGGAAACTCTTTAATTGTACAGAGCACTCAAATACTCAAATTATTAATAAGAACAAATAAGAACAAATTGTAAAAGAGCACCATTTATTAACTCAGAGCATTCAAACAATCTATTGCAAAAAACAGACCACTAATTAGTCAAATTCTTATAAACAGACCACTATTTAGAACATATTCAACCAAATCTCATTGACACATACAAAAAGCGGAACAAATTGAAAACAAAATATACACAAAGTGGAAGAAATTGGAACCATAAATCGGTAAATATTCTAATTGCGAGAAAAGATGAAGAAACTTAACTCACCGTTGTAAAGGATTCAGTGGATTCAAATTAATAAATTGAAAAAAGGAATACAGAGAGAGCACCTCAAAGTGGATTCATATTAATAAATTAAAAAAAGGAATACAAAGAGAGCACCTCGAACACACGACCTTCCAAACTCAACGGCCTATCTTACCACCCGGCTAATGGGAACCTTTGTTTTTACTTTACCAAACTATTTATTTAATAACTCGCTATTACAATTTTTTTTTCATCAAAACCGTTCATATAATTTTCACTTTGCGTACGAAGTTGAGGGGGTCCACGGGGACCCTCTGGGCCTTATATAGGTCCGCCCCTGTCTGCTTTAGTTGTTGAATCCCATAGTACCGCTTTAAAACTCACAGGACCACACCTGAGGTGTAGAATGCGATTTGTGACCAAACATATTACAATGCATGCATATGCATATGAAAATTAGAATTTTGTCGTCTTTAAACTCAAATTCATAGCTCCAATGATGTATGAACTAACTGATTGGCAGTATTCAATCTAGATCTAACCATGGTAACTTTTCTTTAAATCACTTTGACTGCTATGGTTAATACGATATTTTGATTCTTTTAGTTGTGTGCCGTGTATATAAATCAATCAATGTATTTTGAATCAATATCAGAGCAATTTATCATCTTGTATATATAGGATTAGATATTTTTAACAACGTTTTTTCGAGTCCCCTTATGACGGGATTTCAACTGTCTCAAGTTATTTGATGTTTCAGGTTCACCTCGAAAAAATCATCCATAGCCAGAAACCACCAACAACCGGGTAAAACCCTCCCCTGATGCTGATGCAGGCCACAAAGCTCAAACCTGCGACTTCTCTTAAAAGAAGTCACTAAACTACCACTAAGCCAGAAGACTCGTGATTAACGAGCTATCAATCAAAACCAAAGTTATCAGATCGGTTAAATTGACTTCATATTCGGTCTTTTTACCGTCTTAGGTGATTGTCTCCGATATTACCGGTTTTGAAGTCATTGTATATATATACAATAGAGAACTGGGCTTATGGAACTGTGCCCCTTAGATCCGACCCGTTTTAGATCCGACCCGTTTGCTTAAGCTGTATAAAGGCCCACGCTTTTTGTTCAGAACCCTAATCTTCTTCGTTCAGACTTCCCTTCTTCGCAACCCTAATTTCCAATCAAGGATTCCGCTTGTCGGTGCTTCGGTTACATGTTGTCGAAGAAGAAGTACATCTACACAATCGATGATGATTGCTTTGTAAGTTTCTGTTATTCCCTTTCGTTAAGATGCTATACTTTTTCCCCGTTCGCAACCCTAGCATCTCCCTTCATCGCCGCTGAAGTGAAGAAATCCACTCCGCTCTCCGCCGACGTAGTCTATTTTGGTGCTCCGCCCTCTGCCGCTGAAGCCTATTTTGGTGCTCCGCCGTTTCACCGATTTCAGGTTAGACCAGAAACCCTAACAATATATCTCCTTTTTGGTTGAATTGAAGACGTCGGAGTGGAAATCGGATCCGGCGATCTCACCAACAGATTAGGAGCGCAACAAGAACCCCTAATCTTGAATCTTTGTTTCTTCCACTTTGTGCACCAACAGGTCTCAATCATTTATTTAATTATCTATTTTGTAATGATGTTACTAGCATCTAATCAATACAACTAATTGTTCGAAAAGTAATCTAAATCTTGAGTTTGAGGTTCGATGTATTTAGTTCTTTGATTGGATTTGTAGCTATGATTGTTTTTTTTTTTTTTGGCTAATTTGTAGGGTGTGGGCTCCCCTTGATTTAGATGGAAAGTTATATATTGAGTAGGCAAGAACAAGTAATACAAGTTGTATCTGATGATTGCAATGCAAACAAGTTACATCTACAATTCAAAATTGATTTTTCTCTAATTTTCTTCATCACCGCTGAATCCAAGTACTGTTTAACTTGAAGTTTTTTATGAGTAAGGACTAAGGAGTATTCTGACTAAGTTTTTGACCTCTTTGGTACAATTCAATTTGTTCCATAACTTTTGTTTATTGGTTCTAATGTTTTTGACCTCTTCACTAATCCATTAAGTGATGTAAAATTAACTTTAAATGTTTTATATTACAAATGTCATGTATATGTCTCAGTATGCTTTGAATCCACATTGATTTCTTTAGTTAATTTTTCTATCTGTGTTATTTGTTTGAAGGTAACGGGCTTTAGTTTCACATTTTCTTCTCTGTATTATGTTAGGTAATTTTACTAATTCTGAGTTTCATTTTGGGTGTGTTTCAATTGGCTCAAGATTAATACCTATTTGGGGGTAATCTCTTTACATTTGGAATAGTTATGCGACCTTATCATCCAACTTTGATGTTAACAAAGGTGGATACTCACTTTGGCATAAAGTAGTTTCAATATATGGGTGGTCCTAATGAACAAAATTGATTCAATTGAATACTTGGATGATCGTTTCCTTTCAAATCTTTTTATGTATACTTTCTTGCAACTAAATCTTGACATTTGTGGCAAACATCTCCAGAGGTTAAGACAGAAACTCAATTTTCAGTGTAGGAGAATTGAGATAGGCAACGGGTCAACTATATGAGGTAAAGTGGCATTATAATTTTGAATTCTATGTTAGTGGAAATGGCAAAGGTTAGTATAAAGGGGGCTGAGCAAATGGGTCTAATACGTCAAAGAATCAAGTGTAGTTAACACATAAAACTTCCAAAATAATTGTCTTCAGAAGATTATATTGTTATTGAAGTATTGTAAACTTTTTAATCAAAGTTGTCTTGCTTGATAGTTATTACTTACAAAATAAGTTTTTTTCTGACATAACTGTTTCAGGGGTCAACCCGTCGAAGATTACGTATTGTGACTTCAACCTGTTTTGATCTGTTTGTCATGTCTTTCGTGTTAGGCGCATGACATCTTGCTGAAAATGTACTTGGTGCATGACATAGAGGTTTATAACGACTCTTTCTTATTCAATAGGTGAATGGGCTGCTTGAAAGTTCAAAAGCTACAGGTCAGTCAAAAGAGGCTAGATTGCACGGGTAAGGCTATGTCATCATATGATGTATACGGTATATTGGATGTTGGTTGTCTACATATATAATGGTAGTGCAGTTTCTCTCTTATAGAAAAACAATAGCAAGAAATATAAAACCAAAGAATGTGAACATAATGCTTGTGATGCTTTCTATAGGTTTGGGCTTGGCTTTCATCATGTCTTCAACAATACAAATAAGAAAATATAGAGTTATATGAGCTTCTTATAGCAGAGGTACATTGTGAATGCATTTATGTTCCTGCAATGTCTATAAAAAATGTGCTTACTTATACCTTTTAACAGAGAGCTAAGAATAAGTAAAAGCATATGAGGCACTCATAAAACAAATGTTCAAAGAATTGTCATTATCGGGGAGGTGAACATAGTGGAGTCAAATATGTTGCAAGTTTGGCACTCCTATAAAGGTTTCAATTTACCATTTGTGACTTGATTATTGTTTTCTTAAATTTGGATTATAATTTTGCCATTCTTGATTGTACAGTTTTCCTTTTTTTGAATATGATATTTGTGCAATTAAGAAATATATTTTTTACTTGATTCTTTTGGGTTTCTTAATGGGTTTACAAGTTATATGCTTAAAAGCTACGTGGTGTTTTTGTGAGAAGTTATTACTTAAATTGTAGATCAAGTTTTTCGAGGTAACATGGAAGAGTATAATCCTATTGCTTTAGTTAGATATTAATGTTTGTTCTGATGGTTGATTAATAAAAACATAGAGACTAAATAGTCGGTTTGGAGTGCAGATGACTTGATATACTATATGCTATCTTCCTATGATTACAAACAAAAATGTAAATTAATTTAGGCTATACTCTTTCACCATTATTCAACTTTCTATTACATTTGACGAGATTAAAAGCTCAAGATCCACATTTTGTTGGTAAGATATATGTTGGTAAGATATATTACATTTGACGAGATTAGGCTATACTCTTTCACCATTATTCAACTTTCAGTACACACATTTCCATGTACTTATGACAAATGTCGTTGAATGTTTGTCAAATGTTTATTCACGAATATGTATCCTCCTGTTATCCTTTCTGCTAGATTGTGCTACTCCTTTACAAGCTTATACCCGTTCCTGTTGGTATGGTGCACTGAAGAATAAGAAAAGGTATTAATAAATACCCTTCTTTGTTGATAAAAAGAAAATGAATAACTTTCATCCACTTAGGTAATAGAATAGTCAAAACTTATTTAAACTAACTGTTGGATTTGTATTGAAGTTCTTTTATGTTTATAAGCACATCAAATCTTATTACACTAATTTTGGATTCTGTTTTACAAGCTTTGTGGTGGGCTTCTTCAGTTTTATTGCTTCATCAATTTGCAGGTTTGTTTTTTTTCTTTCATTAATTGGTGGATCGATCTTCATTTAACCATTGTCATTATGTTTATTACACTAATTCATTGTAAGTTATTCTTTTGTGAAAAAAATGTTTATAACTTTATATATAAACTGGAATTTTGGTTATTACAGCTTGCATTAAAGGTCTTATGGTGTTTAGTTTTAAATTCCCACTATTATCATAATTGTTATTGATTGTGGCCACATTTTTCTGCTAGGTCTTTAGATTGCGTATTACTCCTTCATTCGCTTCAGATTAGTCATACGCGCTCTTCAACGTCTATAAGGTTTAGAATTATTTAAGTACGTGGAGTGGTTATATTTTTAAATATGAACCATGGGAATTTAAATAGCATTGCCAAAACAAAAGTTCAAGTACTTCAAACGTGAGTTCTTTTTATCTTCCTTTTTCCCTTACATTTCCTCTTTGTATGGTGTTTATGCTCCATGTTACTGCCGATTCCTAATAGAGACTTCTGTTTCTGCAGAAATAGGAGTGGCAGCAGTTTAGGTCACCAGGTAAGTCCCACGTTATCTTAATTTACGATAGGGCATTAGTTGTTTGCCTATTGCCGCTGTTGATTGATTTTGTTTGGTCTTTACAGTGGGTGGGTTTTGTTATACAGCATAGGCTGAATGATTTTAGCATGGAAATTTGCATAGCACGGGCTATATAACAGCAGAGAAACAACCCCTGTTGTTGTTTAGCTTTGAAGGCTTTCAGGTGCCAGGTTAGATTTCTTATGATCTCGATGCTCGGTTTGGTAGGCCGAATGAATTTGTTTTGTTTTGGTAAAATGTTGCGATAACCAAATTGAGAAATTTGCAAAGCATGTGAAAAGAAGTTGCTGACAGTTTGTAGGTGTCTATGTTTTTAAATTTATAGACCGCTGTATACGAACCCTACTACTCATATTTACACAAAACTATCTACATGTTTATAGTTTGTTTTGTTGTTTAATGTGATTTTACACTTTATAATTTTTAACTCTTTTACAGATATTTTCTATCTGTGTCTCATTGTATTTTCGAAGAATATAACCAGAAGAGTGGATGTTCCATTAAACAAAGTAGAATTTACACAGTACCTGTTCATTGTAGATATGTAGATAATATTACTAAGAGTAAGGTGTAGGAGATCAAGTACTGTGTGTAGCTGTAATATATTTTTATAGGCACGTGAAAGTTATGTTTGCTGACATAGCATTTGTCACAGGATACTTAGAGGTAATCATAATGCATAAAAATGTTGATTTGCTTCAATGGTTTATGAACACAGAACACTGCAGATGTTATGGAAAGCTAACAAAGATGTTATGGAAAGCATTTTAATCTAAATTTAGAGGGTAATCATATATATTTGTAAAAATTATTTAGAATTCAATATTTTTATGCATTATGCATTATGGATCGAAAAGAAAGCTCACTTGTATGTTTGATCTTTTCATAGAACACATGATTGTTTTCAAGTGGTTTATGCCAAGAAGTGTTCTGTGTTCATAAACCATTGAAGCAAATCAGCCGGTTCAGCCGGTTTGAGATTTATACCGTTAAGTTTGAAGAACCGGTTTAATGGTTTGGAATGACCCGTTCAATTAAATGAAACGAGATGCATACCTTTTTTGAAATATGCAGTTTTGCATTTGTATAATCTTTATCATTTTTAAAAGAGTAAACCGCCATTTTAGTCCCTATGGTTTGATTAATGGGAACGTGTGTTCTGATGATCATGCGTTCCAGATGCAAACTTTTAGTTTTACTCTAATATGTAAAATTCGTGGGATTGATGGTACGGTCACATTTAGGCCTTTTTTATTTCCTGAAAGAAGGTGATGTCTTATGCGTATCGAAAATATGTCAAATGTCTACATGCATCTCGGGTCAAATTGAACAAAAAAGTTGTCATATGTGATAAAGAATCATATCTGATCCTAATTCTTGATGCCAGAAACAAAAGTCAGAATGGGTGATGAACCTGTCAATGTGAAAGAATATCAAGAATTGGCAAAACAAGCCCTCCCGAAAATGTATTATGACTTCTTTGCTGGAGGATCTGAAGATCAACACACACTCAGAGAAAATACTGAGGCATTTCGAAGAATCATGTAATATGTTAAATTTATATTTCGTTATGATTTTATCAGCATATTATTTGTTCGTTGTAATTACATATTATGAGCAGTATTCGGCCAAGAATTCTTGTGGATGTGAGCAAAATAGATATGTCAACAACCATATTGGGTTACAAAACTTCAGCAGCAATTATGATTGCTCCAACTGCTATGCATAGGCCAGGGTTTTCGAAGTTTCAGAAACAGAATCGAAAGGTTTTATGATCTGAATAGTTTAGTTTCTTCGATACAAAAGTTAGGGTTTCTGAATTGAATCTTAACTTACATTGTTGTTATACTGAATGATCTTTTGGTTTGTACGAGATGCAGAAGCCTGAAAGGACAAAGCCTACCAGGCATTCTCCCGCCGGAATTCGTCAATCTTCCTTACCTCCAAAATATGCAACGATTCCTTCTTCCTTTCCTTTCCTTTTGATGTTCGTTAAATTAACTTCCATATATATCGTTTGTTTGTTTGAGTGAATTGTGCATTTTGATCTGACATACAGAGATTTAACTCGCAACTATCTCAGCGGTACAATCCCTCCAGAATGTTTACAGATGTACTTCTACTTTACCTATAATCATCTTTAGCATACTATATGTTGTTCTTTGGATCTTAAAGCAGTACATTTGACATTAAAAAGCTTATTTGCAGTTCTATTGTTGCGTCGCAGAATCACTTTAACTGGTAATCAATCTCGAAGGAACTCGGAAACATCACTACATTAAAGGACATTGCGAATTATAGTTAACTTTATATATTTTTTATATAGCTTCCAACGTTGTTTTAATCTTTAGTTATGAATACATGTTATTATTGCAAGATGAATAGTTTCAGTAACGTACTTTTAATCTGATAAAAATTGCTTACTTGACCATAATCAGACTACCATCATCCAAACTATTGAAAGTAAATCAGAAATTTGATGACATAGGTAAGCATCTTTTAAGCGATATTGAAGTGAATTTCAATAAGATTATAATGATTATTGATCTTCTGATTAGTTAGGGTTAAGATTAACAAATTTGGAAAAACAACTAATGAGTTGGTTTAGCAAAAATTATTAGTGAGATTACCGCAGCAACGCGCGGTCGATCTCTAGTTGAAAACATTACAATGAAATTGAAATGGAGTCAAACAACATGACAGCTATAGATGAAAATTTTGAAACAAAAAAAAAACAATTTAAAAGATGTTTTTTTAGGTCTAAAGTTATGATAGCCACTTATTTTCATTCAAGTACTAAATTGACTTGCTTAATTTCAATTATTGCGGATAGGATTATCACTTTTAATTTACGTTACCTTCTTTTCTATTTTTGTAAAAAATTATGAATATGAGTACATGACACGTGTCAAACCTTCATGAAATCGGATTACGTGTGATAGAACCGATATAAAACACCGGTCCCGAATGAAACTCCGTGACTGATTTAGACTCCTAACAAAAATCACTCACGATTTTCCCAACGATGGAACCAAACGGATCATCGCCGTCGCTAACAAAAATCGAACGGAACGGATCGTCGGCGCCGGCGATCATTGAGCACAAGGCCTTTGCTCGGATCGGACTTCTCGGTAATCCCAGCGACGTCTACTATGGGCGTACAATCTCTCTAAACATCGAGAATTTTTGGGCTAGTGTTCGTCTAGAACCTTCTTCAGATCTCCTCATCCGCCCGCATCCTACTCACGATCTGGTGAAATTCGCATCACTCGATCACTTGGTACGTACTCATTGATCGTTACTTTTTGCGTTCTTATTAATTACGCCTTCTAATTTACGGTTTTTGATTGGCGTTCGTATAGTTTTTTCGATTCTGTTCGATCGGATTTGCGGTATTTTGATAGTTTTACTCCTGCATGCAGTTATTGTGATTTTGATATTATACTGTTCATGGTATTGAATCGTGTGCCCTAATTATCCAACCTAAAAAAATAAGTAATAACCGTAAATTGGTATAATTAAGGTTTTTTATTATAAGCATTCAGACGATATTATTGCGTCTGAAAGTTGTTTTTTTGATTTTTTTTTATAAATAAGTACAAACGGAATAAAATGGGTTTAACTAGGAGTTAGCACTTAGTAAAGAAATAGAAAAGTACTCTTGAGGCGCGCTTTTAAAACCAAGGTTAACCATATTGTTATCAGTATTGCCATTATGATTGAAGAATGTTTTTTCATACGCTAGGGTTTGCTATCCAAAAAGGGTTTGCAGAGTTGCCTTGTGTGACAAATCTTGAGGCCGCTTTTAAAAAAGGAAAAGATCATAACAATAATAATAACAATAATAATAATTATTATTATTATTATTATTCTCTAACATAATCACAATTGTTACCATTTTGTGTTGCAGGTGAACAGGTTGAAAAATGAAGGTTATTATGGAGGTGTGAGGTTGCTGATGGCAACTTGTAAAGTTTTTACCAACTACTGTAAAGAACAGGGGATTCATCTTCACAATAACAACTTTTCCCTTTCATATGACACCAACATCCCTCGTCAGGTAAAAGTTCAAACCTTGTACTTGATTGTAACTTCTGTGTTCATCCTGGAAGAAAAAAAAAACTGAAATATGGGTTTTCATCTACCTGTCAGACAGGGCTATCTGGTTCAAGTGCCATTGTATGTGCTACCTTTAGCTGTCTTCTTGACTTTTACAAAGTAAGAGATAAAATTGCTGTGGAGATTAGGCCACAACTTATCCTAAATGCAGAAAAAGAGCTTGGAATTGTTGCTGGTTTACAAGATAGAGTAGCACAAGTTTATGGAGGCCTCTTATACATGGTGGGTCCTACACATGATTTATGTATGATGGTATTTAGTGATCAACATTAATAAATATAAACTCTCTTTTTATTTGCAGGATTTTAACAAGGAGAGCATGGAAAAATATGGCCATGGCAATTACACACAGTTAGATACAGGTCTTCTTCCACCTCTTCATCTCATCTATGCTGAAAATCCGAGTGATTCTGGGAAGGTACATAGCGCAGTTCGACAAAGATGGTTAGATGGGGACACATTCATAATATCATCAATGGAGGAAGTGGCTAGTTTGGCTCTTGAAGGAAAAAGGGCATTACTAGAAAAAGATTATGCTAAACTTGCAACCCTTATGAATCAAAACTTCGATCTACGAAGGTAAGTACATAAAGTTTATTGGAACTTTAGAGTTTCCTTGGTAGAGGTCTCAGGTTTGAAAACCATCTTTTAATGTTTTCTACTTTTCTGCCTTCAACCCACCTGGAAAAACTGAAACTTTGGATCATTATGTCAAATAAGACATGAGTTTTGCTTGATTGGTGATTAATTCAGATGGGAAATTATGTTTGCAGGCAGATGTTCGGTGATGCCTCCCTTGGGGCGCTAAACATAGAGATGGTGGAGGTGGCAAGAAGGGCAGGTGCAGCAGCAAAATTCACAGGCAGTGGCGGGGCAGTGGTGGCGTTTTGCCCTGACGGGCAATCACAAGTTGAGGTTCTAAACAATGCTTGTAAGAAGGCGGGATTCGCTATTGAACCAGTGAGAGTTGTACCTTCACTTCTCAATGAAATTGATATCAGAAATCAATCATCAGGGAATGCATAGGCATGAAGCAACCCCCCATCCCAACTTTTATTTCGTATGCTCTAAATTAAACAGATTTGAAGCTAATTAGTAGGTATTGATTAACCTTTAATCGTTTTTGTTATTGAAATTTAGTTACTCTTTCATAATTTTATCATTTAGAACATGAAAATACAACAATAAAACAACTCGAAATTTGCTGATAAGGAATTTCTGTACAAAAAATCACAAACAACTGCTAAGAAGTGGTTTTGCTGCATTATAAGAAAAAACAGATTATACATGTTCACCTACAGAAAGTGATGTACATTAATCACTAGAGAGGAGTATGCATCTGAAGATGAAGATTTCATTAAAGATTCCAACTTTATGGAAGAAATCTGAAATCTCATTCTTCTTCACATAACAAGCTAGTGATTAACTTTCGTGGGGAGGATTCCCAAATGGGTAGATAGATAAAAGGCTGCTTCAATAGTTGTTCTTGAGCACTGCAAATAGATTCAGCAGCATCACATAACGTTGAGACCTCGTTTATAAAAGCTTCTTGAGCTTCAACCTACCCACAAATTAAAACATTAGGGCTTTTCAACCTAATTTGAAAATGCACTTGAATAGTAGCTACCTGAAGCAGGAGGGTTTCAGCGAGTTCGCAATGCGTAGAATCAGATGAACGCTCCGTTGAAAGGGAAAGAGGCAGATCTGGTAACACCGAGGGTTGTGGGTGGGTTTGCAAGGCCATCAAGGTGTTGGACAAATGCTCCCAGTTTAGAATCTCTTGTTGGTACTTGGTTTTGAGTTTTAACAGTATCATGGCCTTCTGATAGGTGTTGTAAGTGCTGTATTAGTTGAGGGACTGTTCTGTAATATTGAAATAGTGTAGGGATCTTGTTGTAACATTTCAACTAACATGGTATTGATAGGTGTTGTAAGTGCTGTATTAGTTGAGGGACTGTTCTGTAATATTGAAATAGTGTAGGGATCTTGTTGTAACATTTCAACTAACTCGGTTAACAGTTAGTTGAGTGTATATCAGTGGTTGAATCGGGTAATAACAACCATGTTAGTTGATCCCCAAATTGATTCTTCTCTCTAAACTTTTCTCTGTTCTATCATTGGTATCAGAGCCTAATTGGCTCGTGATTACGGCGAGTTATTGTGATTCCGGCGACTGTGAATCATGACGACGAACACGCGAAATCAAGAAATTGACAAACAATTGAGAGATCACGACAAATCGCTATCTCAATTGAATGTCGCAGTGGAGGAAATTCGTAATTCTCAATCGGTAATGGAGTCAGCGTTGGCGACATTGGCCAACAGTTTCAAGGTTTTGGCGGAACAACGATCGAGCAGCAATGGTGGTAGCGGTGGTTCAAGGTTCAATTCGGATGGCGACGAGGGTGTACGAGCTGGTGGAAGGATCAATAATCGGTTCTGTAAGTTGGAATTTCCCAAATTCGATGGTGAAGATGTTGACAGTTGGGTGTATCGGGTGGAGCATTACTTTTCAATTGATGATACGCCGGAGGATTGCAAGGTGAAGTATGCTGCTATTCACTTGGAGGATAAAGCGCTGCAATGGCATCAAGCCCATCTCAAGACCTGTAAGAAGACCATTGCTGACTTCTCATGGAGACAGTATAAGGAAGCTATCGTTCATCGTTTTGCGGAATCTTGTGAGGACAGGGCGATTGAAGATTTGATTTCATTGACTCAAACAGGTACTCTTCGAGAGTACTGTGATGCATTTGATACTCTGCTCAATAAGGTGTCTATAAGTGAGCAATATGCTGTTAATATTTTCCTTCATGGGTTGAATCATGATATTGCTGCCCCAATTAGAATGTTAAAACCTAAAACCCTCAAAGATGTGTATTCTTTAGCAAGAATACAGGATACATCTATTAAACAGGCCACACCCAACTCTTCCAAAATTCACCACTCCACTTCTGCTAATGTTCCTAAGAGTACTACCTCTTCCACTACCAAATCTTTCACTCCTTTTAATGCCAACAAATTACCTTTGCTGCCCTCCCCAACTCCTATTTCCACTTTTCCTAAGAACAATTTGAGAAAGCAGATTCCTACTAAAGAGATGGATGAGAAAAGAGCAAGGGGTGAGTGTTTTTGGTGTTCAGAGAAATACACTAAAGATCATAATTGTAGGAAAAGACAGCTGTATGTGATTGAAGTGCAGGATCAAGAAGAGGAAGATAGCAATGACATTGTTGAGGAGTTAGTGGATCCTCAGATTTCTCTCCATGCAATAACGGGGATTAACTCTATTCCACTATGAGAGTCACTGGTATGATGGGTTCTAAACCTTTGCACATATTGATAGATTCTGGGTCAACCCACAATTTCTTGGATGAAAAATTAGCCCTCAAGTTTAATTTTCCTTATAAAGAAATACCTGCTATGAAGGTTACCATTGCTGATGGCAGCAAATTACCTTGTGTTAAGATTTGTTCCAACTTCAAATGGATCATGCAAGGTACTTGGTTTAAGGCAGATGTACTGCTTATTCCCTTGCAGAATTATGACATGGTACTGGGAATACAGTGGCTGCAGACGTTACAAGATATTGTATGGAATTTTCAGACTCTTACAATGAAATTTCAGATTGGGGAACAATCTTTTGTGCTCAAAGGGGCTGAATCTAATAAAATGAGTCTATGTTCCCTAGAAAAAATGGAAGAATTACTGTGTAAACCTGGTTGTTTGGTGCAGGCCCAATTGTTCAGTTTGCAGGTTCCCAATACTGAAAGATTCCAGCATGAACCTCATGTTCCTGCTGTTCCACTAAAAACAGCAGTTGAGTCATTGCTGTTAGAGTTTGAGGATGTTTTTCAAATTCCTAATGATTTACCTCCTAAAAGGCCTTGTGATCACAGAATCCAACTGAAAGATGAATCCATCACTATCAACCAGAAGGCTTATAGATACCCAATGATGCAGAAAAATGTGATTGAACAGATGACTGATGAGTTGTTACAATCAGGAGTAGTGAGGCCTAGCTGCAGTCCTTTTGCTTCACCGGTGGTTTTGGTCAAGAAGAAAGACTCAAGCTGGAGAATGTGCGTTGACTATAGGAGGTTAAATGAGGCCACCATTAAAAACAGGTATCCCATTCCACTCATAGAGGATCTGTTGGATGAATTAGGAGGGGCTACTATATTTTCTAAATTGGATTTGAGATCTGGGTATCACCAAGTTAGGATGTATGAGCCTGATATTCCTAAAACTGCTTTTAGGACTCATCAGGGGCTATTTGAATTTGTGGTACTTCCATTTGGCTTGACCAATGCCCCTGCTACCTTTCAAGCTCTCATGAATTCAACTTTCAAGAAGTTGTTAAGGAAAAAAGTGCTTATCTTCTTTGATGATATACTAGTATATAGCAGGGATGAAAAGGATCATGTAGAAGATTTACGGGAAGTGTTGTTGATTATGAGGGAGAATCAACTGAAAGCCAAACAATCTAAGTGTACTTTTGCTGGTTCACAGGTAGAATATTTAGGACATGTCATTTCCAAGGATGGAGTGTCCACTGATTCTACTAAGATAGAGGCAGTAAAGAATTGGCCTTTACCTGTGAATATTAAACAGTTGAGAGGGTTTTTGGGTTTAGCTGGGTACTATAGGAGGTTCATTAGATCCTTTGGGCTCATTGCTAGACCCCTGACTGACCTATTGAGGAAGGATGCTTTCCATTGGTCAAAAGAGGCTACCCAGGCCTTTGATCTATTGAAGCAGGCTTTGATTACAGCTCCTGTTTTAGCTCTGCCTGATTTTGATAAGCCTTTTGTCATTGAATCTGATGCTTCTGCTACAGGGCTTGGAGCAGTGTTGTTACAAGATCAACACCCTTTAGCTTTTTTGAGTAAAGCTCTTTCCCCTAGGCAGCAACTTTTATCTGCTTATGAGAGAGAACTGCTTGCCATTTTATTAGCAGTAAAGCAGTGGCACCACTATTTGACATTGGGTCACTTCATTATCAAGACTGATCAGAGGAGTCTGAGGCATCTTAATGAACAAACAATCACAACCCCTTTGCAGCAGAAGTGGCTTTCTAAAATGATGGGTTACAATTTTTCTATTGTCTATAATAAAGGGTGTGATAATCTGGCTGCTGATGCATTGTCCAGAGTTTCTGATGTGGCAATCTTTCAAATGTCAGCTTCTGCAATTGAACCTATTCTGTTGAACAGAATTATTACTAGTTGGCAGTTGGATTCTAATCTGCAACAATTGATTAACAAACTGAAGGAGGGAGAGGCAGTATCTCACTTTACTTGGGATGGCTCTTTACTTAAGAAAGATCAAAGATTGTGTGTGGGAATGGATAATGAACTGCGAAATGATATTATTCAATTGTGTCACTCTTCTTCTATAGGAGGTCATTCTGGAGTTAAAGCAACTGTGCACCGGATTAAAGCTGCATTTTATTGGAAGGGTCTTTCCAGTCATGTTAAAGCTTTCATTAAAGTGTGTGATGTGTGTCAAAGAGTTAAGAATGAAACTATAGCTGCTCCTGGTCTACTACAACCTCTTCCTGTCCCAAGAAATGTGTTTACTGATATTACAATGGATTTCATTACTGGTTTGCCTCTATCTCTTAATAAAGATGCTATTCTAGTGGTGGTGGATAGGTGTACTAAGTTTGCTCACTTTATGCCCTTGAAACATCCTTATACAGCTAAAAGTGTGGCTCAGGTGTTCATTGACACAGTTTTCAAAATGCATGGATGTCCAGCCACAATTGTGTCAGACAGGGATCCAATTTGTTTGAGTAAGTTTTGGCAGGAACTTATGTCCCTGCAGGGTATTACTTTGGCTTTTTCTTCAGCCTACCACCCTCAATCTGATGGTCAAACATAGGTATTGAACCGCTGTCTTGAGAACTATTTGAGAAGTTTGACACTTGGGAGGCCTCAGGATTGGTGTAAATGGCTTCCATGTGCTCAATGGTGGTACAACACTTCATACCACTCTTCTATTGGAATGACTCCCTTTCAAGCTTTATTTGGAATGCTTCCTCCTTTTGAAGTCCCTTTTGTGCCATCTGCCACTAAATTTGTTACCTTGCAAGAGTTCTTCCAAGACAGGAAAGAATTGACTGCTATTCTCAAGCAATCTTTGGCTGCTGCCAGAAATAGAATGAAGCAGCAGTTGGATAAGCACAAAACTGATAGGATCTTTGAGGTTGGGGATTGGGTGTTCCTCAAACTTCACCCATATGTGCAGCATACTTTGAGGCTGCAGAAATATTCTAAGTTGGAACCAAGATATTATGGTCCTTTTCAAGTGATTAAGAGGGTTGGAGCAGTGGCATACAAGCTGAATTTGCCTGTTGATTGTCATATTCATCCTGTATTCCATGTGACTTTGTTGAAGCCAGCCTATGGAGTCTATGATACAGTGTGGCCATTACCTACCTTATCTCATCCTTTAGATGAACCATTGGCAATTGTGGACAGAAAATTAATGCGTAAAGGCCATGGTTCAGTGGTAAAGTTTTTAGTTCATTGGAAAAATTCTCCCTTGGAAGCTGCTACTTGGGAATTGGCTGATGAGTTTTTGTGCTAGGTACCCTGATTTTCCTGTGTGATACAGCCTTGAGGTCAAGACTTTTTGTAGGGGGTGTATTGATAGGTGTTGTAAGGGCTGTATTAGTTGAGGGACTGTTTCTGTAATATTGAAATAGTGTAGGGATCTTGTTGTAACATTTCAACTAACTCGGTTAACAGTTAGTTGAGTGTATATCAGTGGTTGAATCGGGTAATAACAACCATGTTAGTTGATCCCCAAATTGATTCTTCTCTCTAAACTTTTCTCTGTTCTATCACCTCTCTTACGATGATGATTCCTTTCTTCAGCCGGTGGTGGTGGTGCGGTTGAGATTGAGATAGTGGGCAGGCGTTTGAGACGCTTGTAAACGAACCCATCGTCGTTGACGAGCTCCCACTCTTCCTCGTGCAATTCCATGGAGTTTGCAGTAACAACAGTTGCAAAATCTGAGGACCCAACAAAAGATTGAATCAAAATTGGTGGATTGGGTTTGAAAAAGAGGGAGCGGACGGCTGTGACTATGGAAGGGGGAAATAAGATGGTGTTCGAATTTTAAAATTGAATGTTTTATTTAATACCTTTGTTTTTTCCCCATTCTTCGGATACCGCAATTTTTTTCTTCACGCACCATCCTAGACTCTATGGTGTGGCCCGTCCAGGACGTTTAGAGTGGTACGTGGAGAAAAAATTACGGTATCTCTAGCACGGATCCTAATTACAGGGTGG
>JBCNJP010000027.1:22833350-22849003 GCA_039602395.1 Deinandra increscens subsp. villosa | reverse complement strand
AGCTTTTGTATGAAATGAGAAATCAATGTATAATTGACCGTCTATCTAACACTTAATTAATTGATATTGATTCTTTAGTAATCGATTTGGAAACTCATATCCAAACACCCCTAAGAGGGCATAAGTCATGTATTGCATTTTGTATGCACCATTACTTCATGATACTTGATTTTGACATGTTAAGTATCTTTGTTTTTCTTCATTTTCTGGTTTCAGGGTTGGACCATAGTGATAAAGATCACACTAGCTAGGAAATCATCTTTAACGTTGACTATATACATAACTTAATTCCAAATCAGACAGTTCAGAGCAATATGGGAACCAATACCCGCAGGTTCTGAAATCGAGTTCTTGTTTACTTTAATTAATGTTTTTTTTTGTTTTAATATTTGATTTATCATTTTTTGCAGTGTAATAGCAAGAAGATCGAACGAGACAATGAGGATAATGGTAACAACTTTTATCAGCATTGTATTTGGATTCTTTTTAGGCGTATCATTCCCGACAATTTCCTTAACCAAGGCATGCTTCATATTTTTCATTCTTCTATTCATCTGAAGCTAATTATGCCATCTGTTTATCATCTTCTACATGGATTAAATAAAAAGCTATGTTTTTGTATAACAGATAAACCTTCCATCTACCCTGCTCCCCTCCATTGATCTTGGTTACATAGAAGACAAGTACTCAGGCCTCTCATCACAAGCACTGTTGAATGTTTGGTCTTCTCTAAGGAATAAGGCTTTATCATTACATGAACCTGAGGACACAAAGGTAATTTCACCATCCCATTTAGTTCATAACTCTGTATATATAGTCTATACACACACATGTTTGTTTTACGCACATTTTGTCTAAATTTAATGCAGATTTGGGTTCCAACAAACCCTCGAGGTGCTGAAACGCTACCGCCAGGCATTGTTACATCTGAATCCGATCTGTACCTCCGCAGATTGTACGGTACACCCAGTGAGGTATATTAAGCAGCAGATTTTACTACTTTAGTTAAATTTATATGTTTTAGGTAATTATGTAATAAGGTGAGACTTGCAGGATTTGATTATTAGACCGAGGTACCTTGTAACGTTTACAGTGGGTTATGAACAAAGGGATAACATTGATAAAGCAGTGAAGAAGGTTAGATGGAGACCAGTTATGTCTTTTTGTGTGTGACTGTATTGTGTGTGTAAAATCGATCTAATTTTAGCATTATCAGTTCTCAGAAAATTTCTCCATTTTGCTGTTTCACTATGATGGTCGAACAAGTGAATGGAATGAGTTTGAATGGTCACACAGGGCTATACATGTCAGTGTTCCCAAGCAAACTAAATGGTAATCTTTTCATAGCAATTAAATAAATAGTCCTTATTGATTATAACAGATACTAGGCTTTGGGGGTGTTTGGCATTTTCTGATTGTGTTTTCAAGTTGCGAATTAATTGATTATTCGCACACACATATCGATAAATGATCAGAATCATCCAAACAGTCAAAAAACTGATTATCAAGCTACAGAACATCATCTCCTGCATCCTATTTTGTTACAATCCATTATCGGATTATGATTATTCCATGACACATAATCACCTCCCAAACTTGATGCCAAACACCCTCTTAGTTATCTTGGATCTTCTTGAAAACAGTCTGAAATTGGATTTAGGTGGTATGCCAAACGGTTTTTGCATCCGGACATCTTGGCACCCTATGATTATATATTTATCTGGGATGAGGATCTTGGATTGGAGGACTTTGATCCAGAAAGGTAAATATTCAAAAGCATGTAGCCAGTGGTAACTAGATTAATTTAGACACTTTTAAATTAACCTGCTAACTTTGATACGCAGGTACATAAGCCTGGTCAAGAAGCATGGATTAGAAATTTCTCAGCCAGGCTTGTCAGCTAATAGTGGATTAACATGGCAAATGACTAGGAAACAAAATGATAGCGAAGTGCACAAGTAAGCGTCATAATCAATTAATACTCAAATGTTTAAATTGATGTTATCTTCACTTTGTTATTAAAAGTTGAATATTATTTTACTTGTTGCACTTCCAGAGAAGCTGAGGAAAGAGATGGCTGGTGCACTGATCCACATTTGCCACCATGTGCAGCGTATGTGTGCCACTTCAAATTCACATTTTGAGTTATGAATGATTTCGTGATTAGATTATGCATTTTATACTTAGAAGTTAGAAGATAGACGCATCAAACAGTCATTTCTTTCAGCATTAAATCGTATGAAAGGTTATTAAAATGGTAACTTTCGATCCTCGTGACTGTCCATTCAGAACATTCATCAGATCACACATCACATTCTTATTCGGAACTAATCTTCATTCAATGTTAAAGAAATATAGTTTTATAAAACCGACCACATATAGTTCTCAAGTCTCAACAAATAGATATGTTTTGCTTCATAGTATACAGTAAACTAATCATTTCTTATGAAACAACCATGACACACAGATTTGTTGAGATAATGGCCCCTGTTTTCTCACGGAATGCGTGGCGTTGTGTTTGGCATATGATTCAGGTTTTGGTCTCTCACACTTAAGATATTCACTAGTAATTGTATTATTCTCTTTCTTCTTCTTCTTCTTTTCTTTCTGTAACAATCCTCGTGTTATCTTCTGCAGAATGATTTAGTCCATGGGTGGGGCCTTGATTTTGCTCTTAGGCGATGTGTGGAGGTACAGCTTCGAAAGTATATCATGCTTTATTTAATCATTAAATCCCTTAAAGAAGAAAAAGTATGAAGGTTTGATATTTGAGAAACTCTAACAAGATTTTTTTAAACAGCCTGCCCATGAAAAGATAGGAGTTGTAGATGCCCAATGGGTGGTCCATCAAACAGTCCCTTCACTCGGGAACCAGGTGAGTTTTTGCTTAATGTAGATGTGGCAAATTGACCCATCTGGGTCAATAATGTAGATGTGTTTTTGTTTAAAACAGGTCACACAAGTAAAATCCAAAAAGCTAGCTTTAAAGAAACAAGTCGTATGGGTCAATAATTGCTGCAGTATTAGTGTATTTTTAATGCATAGAACCTCTAGAGTGTGTATAGAGGCCCATCCCATGACCCCAAGTAACCGTTTCATTTATAATAGTTCCAATGGAAAACATGTAGGATGACAAAAATGCCCCTTAAACTTCTTGAATAGGCAATTTACCAATGGCTTGTGCCTTGTTGACATCTTATCAAAGTTGATTTTGTATGTCCATATATTTTTGTTAGGAAATATATGTGTGACCATAATATAAAAAGTTGAATTGATGGGTAGCTACCTATAAAGTAGATCATCATTATTGAAGTAACATGAACTTTTTAAATCACAATTGACATGTACCTAAAATTATTGTTTCTTATACAAACTTTGGGCCAATAAAACATGACCCATTTTGATATGTACCTAAAACCACTTTGTATAGTGTTCACCTGTTCGAGTGTCAGGGCTCAGGTTCGAATCTAGTTTCCACCGGTTTTCTACCTTTAAGCCGTTGTAGGTCATCTGCCTAACATATGCTGCATTTGACTTGATCTCATTGGTGGATCTTGTATGAGTTTTCTAATAATAGGTTTTTGTTAGATGTCTTGACATGATAACATGCTTGTTATAGTTTATTTATCTTAATTTTTTTTTCTTTCAGGGCAAGGCTGAGAATGGAAAGGCTGCATGGGAAGGGGTATATGATCAAGCACACCCTCTCTTTTACTAAAATTTGAAAATTATTACATCTCTGAAAGGAAAGTTGAGGCTTAAGTAATGGACCTTCTTCACAAACTTGTTTTGTTAATTGAATTGTGTTTTATTTTCAGGTGAGAGAGAGGTGTAAACAAGAGTGGACAATATTCAAAATACGGATGGCGTTAGCAGAAAGAGCGTACCTGAAGGCGAATGGAATAGATCAAACTGATTAATTAATTTCGTAAACAGCTAGGAAGGAAGGAAATTGGAGTTCAGTTTAAAATGATGGTAGTCGGTGTTTCAAATGATTCTATAAAGTAAATACAAGTATTCATGAAGCTAGTATGTGTGTGTATTAGCGACCATCAAGTTATGTAAAATCCTAGTCCTAGGTACGTACGTTTTATAGATATGGCAAGTGGGTATTGTATTGTATTCACCAGAACAAATATAATACTTATTTGATTATTGTAAAAGAAAATTCCAAGTTTTGTGAGATCGATTATGATAGTAAAGCTAAAGTTAATCTCTTTAAGTAGTTCTTGCATCTTCTTAAACTTGTTCTCTGCGAGAGTTTTCGTTACGATGTTGGTTTACTGTTCCTTGCCACAATTTCATTAACTGTTCCTTGCCACTAATATTGTGGGATTGGGTAAAATGATATTAGGGTCATTTTTTTGACATGCACCGGCGAAGCTTTGTTGAGACGGGGGGCGACCTCTCCCCCTCGGTTTTTTTCGGTCGTAGTGTTAATTTTTACGATTTTTGAATTTTTTTTATATATATTGAGAACCCCCCCATGATTAGGATCCGTGACTTTTTATCCCTTCCCCAAACTTTTCGCTAATGTAGACATGATATCAAGGGTCGTATACTTGTCTCATTGATATAGGTGGGTATTTTCCTAAGTGCTAGTCAGCGCAAATATGACAAAGGCTGTACTTTGTAATTTTAGACACGACAATAAATAATTGAATAGAAAGTTTATCGAGATTTTCTCGAGCTAAGTTTGTTTGTTTGTTTGTTTTTTTTTTGGCTAACCGATTTCCCAATGGTTAGTTTAAAAGCAATGTTTTAAAACCCGGGTCGAACCGGCCGGTTCAACCGGTTCGACCGGGGACCGGCCACTTTTCCGGTTCTTTAATGCCCGGTTTTTTGGGTTGAACCGACCCGCTTCGAACCGGCCGGTTTTCCGGTTTTTTCCGGTTCAACCGGTTTTTTCCGGTTCAACCGGTTTTCTGATTTTTTTTATTTTATTTTTTTTAACTTTTTTTTTTATTTTTTATTTTTTTTAAGTTTAAAACTTATATTTTCTTATGAAATACATATTTGATATTATTTTTGAGTGGATTATAATTGTATTTTAACTACTTTTGTTGGGGTGTACAAGTTTATTAGCATTTTTATAAAAAAATATATATAAATCCCCTAACCGGTTCAACCAGCCGGTCTAACCGGTCCGACCGGTCGAACCAGTCCCGGAAGGTTTTCCGATTCAACTAAAAAACCGGTTTTTAAAACATTGTTTAAAAGTATGGAATCTAAGAAAGTTAAAGGGTTGCTAGAGATACTGCAATGTTTTCTCCACGCACCACTATAAACGTCCTGGATGGACCACATCATAGAGTCTAGGATGGTGCGTGAAGAAAAAAATTGCGGTATCCAAAGAATGGGGAAAAAACAAAGGTATTAAATAAAACATTAATTTTAAAATTCGAACACTATCTTATTTCCCCCTTCCATAGTCACAGCCGTCCGCTCCCTCTTTTTCAAACCCAATCCACCAATTTTGATTCAATCTTTTGTTCAAGTCCTCAGATTTTGCAACTGTTGCTACTGCAAACTCCATGGAATTGCACGAGGAAGAGTGGGAGCTCGTCAACGACGATGGGTTCGTTTACAAGCGTATCAAACGCCTGCCCACTATCTCAATCTCAACCGCACCACCACCACCACCCGCTGAAGAAAGGAATCATCATCGTAAGAAGGCCATGATACTGTTAAAACTCAAAACCAAGTACCAACAAGAGATTCTAAACTGGGAGCATTTGTCCAACACCTTGATGGCCTTGCAAACCCACCCACAACCCTCGGTGTTACCAGATCTGCCTCTTTCCCTTTCAACGGAGCGTTCATCTGATTCTACGCATTGCGAACTCGCTGAAACCCTCCTGCTTCAGGTAGCTACTATTCAAGTGCATTTTCAAATTAGGTTGAAAAGCCCTAATGTTTTAATTTGTGGGTAGGTTGAAGCTCAAGAAGCTTTTATAAACGAGGTCTCAACGTTATGTGATGCTGCTGAATCTATTTGCAGTGCTCAAGAACAACTATTGAAGCAGCCTTTTATCTATCTACCCATTTGGGAATCCTCCCCACGAAAGTTAATCACTAGCTTGTTATGTGAAGAAGAATGAGATTTCACATTTCTTCCATAAAGTTGGAATCTTTAATGAAATCTTCATCTTCAGATGCATACTCCTCGACCTCTCTAGTGATTGATGTACATCAGTTTCTGTAGGTGAACATGTATAATCTGTTTTTTCTTTTAATGCAGCAAAACCACTTCTTAGCAGTTGTTTGTGATTTTTTGTACAGAAATTCCTTATCAGCAAATTTCGAGTTGTTCTATTGTTGTATTTTCATGTTCTAAATGATATAATTATGAAAGAGTAACTAAATTTCAATAACAAAAACGATTAAAGGTTAATCAATACCTACTAATTAGCTTCAAATCTGTTTAATTTAGAGCATACGAAATAAAAGTTGGGATGGGGGGTTGCTTCATGCCTATGCATTCCCTGATGATTAATTTCTGATATCAATTTCATTGAGAAGTGAAGGTACAACTCTCACTGGTTCAATAGCGAATCCCGCCTTCTTACAAGCATTGTTTAGAACCTCAACTTGTGATTGCCCGTCAGGGCAAAACGCCACCACTGCCCCCCCACTGCCTGTGAATTTTGCTGCTGCACCTGCCCTTCTTGCCACCTCCACCATCTCTATGTTTAGCGCCCCAAGGGAGGCATCACCGAACATCTGCCTGCAAACATAATTTCCCATCTGAATTAATCACCAATCAAGCAAAACTCATGTCTTATTTGACATAATGATCCAAAGTTTCAGATTTTCCAGGTGCGTTGAAGGCAAAAAACCATTAAAAGATGGTTTTCAAACCTGAGACCTCTACCAAGGAAACTCTAAAGTTCCAGTAATTTTTATGTACTTACCTTCGTAGATCGAAGTTTTGATTCATAAGGGTTGCAAGTTTAGCATAATCTTTTTCTAATAATGCCCTTTTTCCTTGGAGAGCCAAACTAGCCACTTCCTCCATTGATGATATTATGAATGTGTCCCCATCTAACCATCTTTGTCGAACTGCGCTATGTACCTTCCCAGAATCACTCGGATTTTCAGCATAGATGAGATGAAGAGGTGGAAGAAGACCTGTATCTAACTGTGTGTAATTGCCATGGCCATATTTTTCCATGCTCTCCTTGTTAAAATCCTGCAAATAAAAAGAGAGTTTATATTTATTAATGTTGATCACTAAATACCATCATACATAAATCATGTGTAGGACCCACCATGTATAAGAGGCCTCCATAAACTTGTGCTACTCTATCTTGTAAACCAGCAACAATTCCAAGCTCTTTTTCTGCATTTAGGATAAGTTGTGGCCTAATCTCCACAGCAATTTTATCTCTTACTTTGTAAAAGTCAAGAAGACAGCTAAAGGTAGCACATACAATGGCACTTGAACCAGATAGCCCTGTCTGACAGGTAGATGAAAACCCATATTTCAGTTTTTTTTTTTTTTTTTTTTTCTCTAGGATGAACACAGAAGTTACAATCAAGTACAAGGTTTGAACTTTTACCTGACGAGGGATGTTGGTGTCATATGAAAGGGAAAAGTTGCTATTGTGAAGATGAATCCCCTGTTCTTTACAGTAGTTGGTAAAAACTTTACAAGTTGCCATCAGCAACCTCACACCTCCATAATAACCTTCATTTTTCAACCTGTTCACCTGCAACACAAAATAGTAACAATTGTGATTATGTTAGAGAATAATAATAATAATAATTATTATTATTATTGTTATTATAATCATAATGGTAATACTGATAACAATATGGTTAACCTTGGTTTTAAAAGCGCACCTCAAGAGTACTTTTCTATTTCTTTACTAAGTGCTAACTCCTAGTTAAACCCATTTTATTCCGTTTGTACTTATTTATAAAAAAAAATCAAAAAAACAACTTTCAGACGCAATAATATCGTCTGAATGCTTATAATAAAAACCTTAATTATACCAATTTACGGTTATAATCTAAATTCTTTTAGATTGGATAATTAGGGCACACGATTTAATACCATAAACAGTATAATATCAAAATCACAATAACTGCATGCAGGACTAAAACTATCAAAATACCGCAAATCCAATCGAACAGAATCGAAAAAACTATCAAAAACCGTAAATTAGAAGGCGTAATTAATAAGAACGCAAAAAGTAACGATCAATGAGTACGTACCAAGTGATCGAGTGATGCGAATTTAACCAGATCGTGAGTAGGATGCGGGCGGATGAGGAGATCTGAAGAAGGTTCTAGACGAACACTAGCCCAAAAATTCTCGATGTTTAGAGAGATTGTACGCCCATAGTAGACGTCGCTGGGATTACCGAGAAGTCCGATCCGAGCAAAGGCCTTGTGCTCAATGATCGCCGGCGCCGACGATCCGTTCCGTTCGATTTTTGTTAGCGACGGCGATGATCCGTTTAGTTCCATCGTTGGGAAAATCGTGAGCGATTTTTGTTAGGAGTCTAAATCAGTCACGGAGTTTCATTCGGGACCGGTGTTTTATATCGGTTCTATCACACGTAATCCGATTTCATGAAGGTTTGACACGTGTCATGTACTCATATTCATAATTTTTTACAAAAATAGAAAAGAAGGTAACGTAAATTAAAAGTGATAATCATATCCGCAATAATTGAAATTAAGCAAGTCAATTAGTACTTAATCACTTAATGAAAATAAGTGGCTATCATAACTTTAGACCTAAAAAAACATCTTTTAAATTGTTTTTTTTTTGTTTCAAAATTTTCATCTATAGCTGTCATGTTGTTTGACTCCATTTCAATTTCATTGTAATGTTTTCAATGACTTCAAAACCGGTAATATCGGAGACAATCACCTAAGATGGTAAAAAGACCGAATATGAAGTCAATTTAACCGATCTGATAACTTTGGTTTTGATTGATAGCTCGTTAATCACGAGTCTTCTGGCTTAGTGGTAGTTTAGTGACTTCTTTTAAGAGAAGTCGCAGGTTTGAGCTTTGTGGCCTGCATCAGCATCAGGGGAGGGTTTTACCCGGTTGTTGGTGGTTTCTGGCTATGGATGATTTTTTCGAGGTGAACCTGAAACATCAAATAACTTGAGACAGTTGAAATCCCGTCATAAGGAGACTCGAAAAAACGTTGTTAAAAATATCTAATCCTATATTTACAAGATGATAAATTGCTCTGATATTGATTCAAAATACATTGATTGATTTATATACACGGCATACAACTAAAAGAATCAAAATATCGTATTAAGTATTAACCATAGCAGTCAAAGTGATTTTAAGAAGAGTTACCATGGTTAGATCTAGATTGAGTACTGCCAATCAGTTACTTCATACATCATTGGAGCTATGAATTTGAGTTTAAAGACGACAAAATTATAGTTTTCATATGCATATGCATGAATTGTAATATGTTTGGTCACAAATCGCATTCTACACGTCAGGTGTGGTCCTGTGAGTTTTAAAGCGGTACTATGGGACTCTAACAACTAAAGCAGAAGCGGACTTTTTCAAAATAGCTAGTTACATTTTTGGTACTAAAAACCACACTTTCAATCTAAAATTATATTTGTAGTGTAAAACTTTAAAAGGGCATGTAATAATAATAGTCTTTGACCATTTGGCGACTAGATCTTTACACCTAGGCCTGTAAACGAACCGAACGAACAAGAACAAAGGTATGTTCGTGTTCGTTCATTTACTTTTAAGCGAACACGAACATTAATCGAACAAAATTTTCTTGTTCGTGTTCGTTCGTTAAGAAAATGAAAATGTTCGTGTTCGTTTATGTTCGTTCGTTTAACTCTAAACGAACGGTTCATGAAGATTAACGAACATAAACGAACATGAACATTAATGAACAAATTCATATACAAACAAAACCATAAAGAACAGCTAGATAAATGAACATAAACGAACATAAACGTGTGTTAAACGAACAACAACAAGTTTAAATTTAAAAAAAAACACATGTAGATGAATAGTTAAGAGGTTCATAGTATCCAAAATTCACAAAATTCACAAAATTCTTCCAAAACATCAACCACTTTGTATCAGTAAAAAAAATAATATACTCATTTATTAATCAAAAAACTCTTTTATAATATTATATTAATGAAAATAAACAAACATAATCGAACATAAACGAACACAAATAAACGAACATAAATGAACGAACGTGGCATTTGTTCAAGTTCGTTCATTTAATTAAACGAACTAAAAACTATGTTCGTGTTCGTTCATTTATTAAATAAACGAACATAAACGAACTTCCCACCGAACGGTTCAATGAACATTCAGTTCGTTTACAAGCCTATTTACACCTATGTTATTGTATGATTTTGACCCACACACTTTTAATTCAAGGATTGCTATTTTACCATCAAACCATTCCTTTTTGAAATATTAAATAATCTAAACATATACTTTTAACACTCCTGATACTTATACGACTTGTATAAGAGTATACGAGTTGTATATGGTGTTAAACAACAGGTATACATCGTGACTCATCTCTATACGAGTTCAGAGAGTTAAACGATTCGGATAAAAATTTATACGAGTCATTCTTCATCCATTGGTTATTCGTCTTCAAGTTAGACATCATCTTCCAGTTTGTAAAAATCTGGCACTTCTGGTGAGTTTTCGAAAAATAGTAATCAAATGCCTAATTCTGGTCATATAGGTGCATTATAAAACATTACAATTCTATAATAAATTTAAAATATATCTAAACTAAAACAAATAAATTAAAACATTACAATCATAAATTAAAATATAATCATCCTAAATTAACAACATTAATCCTAAATTAAACGAATAACATTCGTTTAGCCGAATAGCTTTCCTTTAGAAGGATTTTCAACTTCCTTGTCATGTCTTTCTAGATATATGCACTTAATTCATCATACCTTATTAGAAATTTTCTTGTGTGGTTAGGAAGAAGACCCTCGTTTAGATGGAAACCTTGAGATAAACATGATTGTTCATTGGAGTATTGATAGGAATTCTCTTGATTATATACATGAGGATACTCGTATACCGACTAGGGGTATTCATGATGGTAATGATCATACTCTTCCTAGTAACTTGAGAAATGTGTCAACTTAGGTTCATATATAATATAATACGCCTTTTTATCGAGTAATCACACATTTCCAATTGAGAGTATGATTGACATTTCCAACTGAAAGTATGATTGACATTTCTTTTTTATTGTGCATGTAGTATTAGGGTGTCTCGTTACTTTCAGTCTTTCAGAATATACAATCTTATATCTCCGCTTGATTGTGTCTTCGTCCTCACACTTCCCCAATTATTTGTATTTTTTACTAAACAATGGGCAATCTCTAGACGTACATGTGAAATCGGCTCCCGCAACAATAACATATATAGTCCACGCTATCCATGATGAGATCAAATGTAACATTCCGGGTTTTCCGATTGTTTGATTTTATCCGTATTGTAACCCGATCAGTTGATTGATAATCTAATTTATGGGTATTGATTGATTTTGATGTTTATTAACCTAATATCATGTTATTGGATCCATTATCATGTTTATTGATCGATTTGATGTTCGATTTCCCTTTAATTTGGATGTTACACAAACATGTCACTGAATTACGTTTAACTGGGAATTTGATCAATCTAAACGTGTATGAAACTTGTGTGTAATACTAGTTACACACACAAGTGAATACAAGTGAAGGTTGGTGTGAATTTAAGGTCTAGAACGAAAACGGTGAAAGTTCGGTAAATCCCGCGCGATTTCGATCTTAACCGGGAGATCACATTTTGAGTTTCGTATATCAACTTTATCATGTTTATGAGTCATATGATCATTTACCATGTCATGAGTCATCAGACACTTGATCGGATCGCAAAACATTGGTGAATTGCTTAAAACGAGAAAAACGACAAAACCGACACAAAAATACACTTTTTATGATATTTTATCAACCATTAATCATTTGGAGACATATGATATATCAAATTTAATGGATTGAATGTGGTTGACATGATGGTAAACTTAAAATAATGAATTTGGGCGAAAACGGGGGTCGAATCGGGGTTTTAACGCGGAAACTGGAAGCGGAACGGCACGCGGGCGCCCCAGGAAAGCGCCGCGTATTGCGCAAACTCTCTAGGCATGCCTCGCGTACCGCCCACCGACCACGCCGAGAAAAAAAATCGGGTTTGCCCTAAAAACTCGAGTATTTAAGCCCTCTAACCTCCTCTAGCCTCCATAACTCTCATCCTTAGCCACCATAAAACCCTAGTACGGCTGTAGTAAGGATAGATCAAGATTCTTGAAGCTTTTGAGGCCAAGTTTGGTGATTTCAAGCATTAAATCAAGTCGGTTTTTTCACCAAAAAGGTGATCTTCGGGTTTGATTCACGTCGCTATTCTTCGGTTCTATTCTTGACGCTTTCTCTATCATGTGAGTTTTCATAGCCCCTTTTTACTTAAATGTTTTTGGGGTGCAACATGTATCATTTATCAAATTCTATTTTCACATGCGTATTCTATGTTCGATGATTACTTGAAACTTGTATAATTATTTTGATTGGTTGGTTGAACGATTGAACGATGGAACGATGAACGATTGAACGATGAACGTAATTATTAACATTAAACATGTCGGGGTTACGATAATAGATCTATTGGCCTGACAAGTCCACTTGGCCTGCCTCGCGTGCGGCGTCTTGTGATTTAAAGCCTAATTGTCAAGGGTTGGATTACGTTAACTTATTATTTATCAATTATCAATTTATCAATTATCATTTTGTTAAACTTGTACGCATGATTTTGAACGTTATCATTAAAGCTATGAATTCTCACCAACTATTTTAGTTGACTTTGTTTATAATATGTTGCAGGTAATGCGGTTTGACTTTGGATATCGTCACCATAGGGTTGCATCGGCATTAGAGAGACCTAATTAAATAATAAACTCTCATGTTTAGTTTATGCTAATATGTCTGATTATCGTACGTTATGAATTGGAATCTATGTGTGTTTATTGTTATGAAATGAGTGACTATTATGAATATCACAACCTAATTTTAGTGTTGTGTGCTTCTGGACAATTTTCGCGCCCCGACATATTCCGCTGTTTGTTGGGGTGTGACATCAAACTACTTGAGATTCTAGTTAGCCTGCAAAGAAAGAACATGCATAACAAAAGAGAACATCTGAATAAAAATGAACAAAAAATAATAATAGTAACAAAAAATTTATTTTTGGACTTTTTAGAGTTTAAAAGCAAAATTAAACAAAGCAATACAATATTAAGCGCACAAGTTCCCTGATAACGGTGCATTTTTAATGAATCGTCATCAAATCATTTTGAAATCCGATTTATTTATATAGATAGAGTAAGTAGGGTATGATAACCACGAAGAGCATGTGTTCATTATTATATGTTTTCTTTGAGTGTAAAACACATATATATGATTGATTGAAATGTAAACAAGGCAATAGTTTTGTTTGATTGTAAAAACATATATTTGATTGATTGAAATGTAAACAAGGCAAATTGAGTAAACAAGAAGTGAATTGAATAAATAAGTTTAAATAATTAAAATGTGGTCTAACCAAGGTTTAGGCTTAATTATGCAACACATAACTCGGTCTAGTCATATACACTCATCCCTACATAGCCATAGCTAAGTTAATTACATTCATACATTCTTTAATCAATAGGTTATTCGATCAAACAATAAGTTTTAACAACAAATTTTTTAACAATTTTATTCTAGACCGAATAGACTATGTTGTATGATGGGGTTTTTATAAATTACAAATTATGTACCTGATGCTGTCAATCAGAACGTTCTCTAATGATGAAAACCAAATAGCAAAAACAAAGTAATGAAGTGTTCAAAGTATTTTAAACGTAAAAATGTAAGCAACACATGAATTAAAAAAAGTACTTAATAATTTAAAGTGAAATCATGTCAAATGTACTTTTCAACCAGAGTAAATGTCAAGTATAATTAAACCCTACAACTAGATGCAACCATGAAGAGCCAAATGACTCATGATGTGGAAAATGATGATAGAAACTTGAATCTGGGAAGCAAATGGTTGATTTACAAGCCATTTAAACTCGTCAAAAATCCATAAAAAACTAGATCAGGTTGGGTTAGATAGCGTATTGCAAAGGTACACCAAGTAAGAAAAAAAATTACCAAGTAAAGAAACAAAATACCTTTAAATACATCCGAAGCAACCTCACATCTCCTCCATTGCTCCCATGTGAAGTGTAGCCGGATCTATTGCTCAATCAAAGAAAACCAAGAATTTTATTTTTTTAAATTTTCTTAGGCTTCAATACTGGAACTTGATCGGAAACCAACTAATTTCTTTCTTTTCAAATGCTCCATACCGTTGTTTGTATTATCAAATTGATGATTTTTCTCTTATTACTTGATCCATTAATGTGCTTGTGCATTTCGAGCGGGTCATCCACACCAAAAGCAAAGAATATGTTAACTTTGCACCATTGTGTAATGGTATCCTAAATAGGGGTATGAGTTTTTGACACGACCTGAAAAATGACACGAACCCAACCCGAAATTTACAGGTCTGGGTTTAGTATAAACGGGTTCAGGTCAGCTACATGTTTAACCCGCGAACCTGTTTAGCTAAACATGTCGTGTTCGGGTCAAGCCCCGTTGAGTTGGCTGGTTAACTCGTTTAACTTATTTATTTGATATTTTATACCTTTCTATGTGTTTTATGTCATAAATTAAGCTGGTATTAATATTTTTATTGAAGTTAGAATCTAAAAGAGAAATTAGCATAAGCTTTTATGATTAAAATATAATTATTTTACATACATTTGTAATTTTGATGTCAAATTGTAAATTTAAAGCATTGCCCTAAGTTAAAAAAAATTTAGGTTAAACGGGTCATGTTCGGATCAACCCTTTAATATTCATGTCGTGTTAGGGGTTAACGATCCTCACATGACTTTTGGATTCGGGTTTGTATCAATTTTTTTAGATTTCAATCAGGTTGATGCGCCAACCCGCAAACACGACCGACTCATTCTCCAACCTAGGAACGGCACCTTTTTGGAAACCTAATTACTTTATACGAGAACTTTATCGGGCACTGTATTTTGAATTACTTGTATCTTCGCTTTTACACTTTTGACCAATAAGTTTTAGACCAACAATTACGCAAAAATACGAGGACGAAACTCATTGGCCGACTAATTAATGAAATGTGCAAAGATCACGAAACGACATATTAACAACCAAAGCATCTTTCTTTCACATTTATCTTACGTTTTCAACAGGTAATGCAAACAAATTCGTTTTTGGAGTTTGTGGGCCACTCCGAGTTCTTCATCACAAGAGTCCTCACATCAATTTCATTCAAAACCGAAGCTACAACTTTCACCGGGACCACCGTGAATCCCGCCTTCTTACAAGCATCCGTCAACACTTCAACTTGTAACGGACCATCCGGGCAGAACGCCACCACCGCCCCACCGCTGCCCGTGAATTTCGCGGCCGCACCCCACTCTTCTCGCCACCTCCACCATCTCTATATTCACCGCACCAAGGGCGGCATCACCAAACATCCGCCTGCACCATAATT
>JBCNJP010000027.1:22710679-22832850 GCA_039602395.1 Deinandra increscens subsp. villosa | reverse complement strand
TATTGTCATGATCCGGATTTGTTGGCCGTAAAACAGTAGGACCACCACCATTGTCATTTTAATTGTTGCGTCATAGTAATAAGTTATCTTACAGTAGTTAAAAAAATAAGGATTTTTTTACCATAAAATAACTATTAATTTAGAAATTTAAAAAATTTATTAATTGTACTGTTGAGCTTTATAAGTTATAATAAATGTTCAGAATTTAAATTTTAAAAGTTATAATAAATGTTCCGAATTTGAATTTTGTAAAATATAAATTTAGAAGTTTTAAAGATCTCACAATTACGTTATATTAATAATAAATTTAATATTTATTAAATATAATATTGAATTTTATATGTGGCAAGTTAAAATAATAAATTTTTTATATTGAATTTTCAAAATTCAAGTTTAGAAATTTTAAAAGATTTGAAGTTTCATTACATTTAATTAGAAATTTAAAATTTATTAAATGTAAGGTTGTAAGGTTCAATTTTATATTTGGATAGTTAAAATAATACATTGAATTTATTTTAAACTTTATATACTGATTTAATAAAGTATTGATATGTGGACATAATAATATGGAGACCCTAAGGGATCATATGACAACCATCTTATTACTTTATTAAGATTAATAAAGATATCCAAAATTCCCAATTGTTTGCCCTTTCTTTTTTCTTCATTTCCGTGTCTTTTTTTCCTTTTTTTCAATTTTTTGTTTTTTAGTATTTGACTTTTATGTTTGTTTCTGATTAATTATTTATGCCTTTACATCTACGTTTTCATTTACGTTTTATTACGAAACCGCTTATTCCTAGACTATTGAATGGGTAACCTCTTACGTTTTTAGCATACTTAATCACATCGATTTGAACTTTCAAAGCTAATATCATTTTAATATTATAATTATTTTTAATAATATTTTATTTTTCTTTTATAACTTCTAATTGTCATTTTACAAAATTGAAACTGTTTTATTGTTTTTATAACAAGAATTATGATCATGTTTTAAAGAGGTTTATAGAAAATTAAAATACTACTTAGATAAAGTGTTTTTAAAAATGGTTTTTGAACTTTTATAGAGAGCGTTTTTTTATTATTTTTTTCCATATTTTAAATAGACACTTTTGTTTATTTTCAAAAACGTCATTACTTTTACATGAAAGTTTTTAAAATTTTCTTCTAATAAGTTTGTTTATTTCTTTAGTAAACTTTTTTCTTTAAAATAAAATTTCTAGTTTCTTTTACGGAAAATATTTTAATATTCTTATACAAGGTTTTTAATATTAATGAAAATCTTTTAAAATGTTTATTTTTTGTAATTGAGGGGGGGGGGGGGGGGGGGTGGGGGGGGAGGGTGTTAAAAGCTTACCCCTTTTTGTTCCACAATAAGGAAATGTATTGAGTAAATTACATATTACGTCCTTTACGAATTACCCAAATTTCAAATTACGTCCTTTAAGTTTAATAATAGCACAAAACATCATTTATGTTTGCAAACTGTTACACGTTAGGTCCAAACACTAACGCCCGTTAAAATTTTCTGGCATGCCAGGCACGTGACATCATTTAACCAGAAAATTTTAACGGGCGTTAGTGTTTGGACCTAACGTGTAACAGTTTGCAAACATAAAGGATGTTTTGTGCTATTTTTAAACTTAAAGGACGTAATTTGAAATTTGGGTAATTCGCAAAGGACGTAATATGTAATTTACTCAAATGTATTTATAAATTTCAAAATTTCTGGTGCGACGTATTTAATTTTACCTACGTTTCAATACAAATTTTAATCGAAAATTAACCACCACAACACATAAAATACCTATTTTATCTAAAAATCAGTTTTACATTATATCTTCTAGATAGTTAAATAGAAAATATAAGTTTAAGTACAAAATTTCTTATTATAAAAAGTCTAAAAATGATTTTTTTAAGCTCATAAACTGTCTCAAACGAGCATCGATTATACCCATTCCAGCGACATTAGAACCAACTCGCCAGACTCTACTATCATATTAGCTTTTATGGTTTAGCTTTTAGGTTATAAAATTTACGTTTCTCATATCATTGTGTCTTTATACCAGTTATTGTGTATTTATGCTCGTTATTGTGTCTTTTCTACTTGTCATTGTGTTTATAGGGTTTAGGGTGTACTTTAATGTTTAGATTTTAGGTTATAGAAATTTATGTTTTCCAACTCATCGTTTCTTTCTGTTTGTCATTGTGTCTTTTTTGTTCGTTATTGTTTTTTTTTTGAGGTTTAGCTTTATGGTTTCGGGTTTACCTTTAGTGTTCTAGAATATATATTTTTCAGCCCATTGTGTCACCCTGCTCATCATTATCTTTTAGGTTTTAGATTTAGGGTTTAGTATTTGACAAGCCGGTTTCAACCTTGCATTACACATATATAAACTTAAAGTATATCTTTTTCACTTCTAAAAATATAAACTTTATTATTTTTGAAACCTCAAAATAGATTAATCTCGGTCCTCAAAACATTTGATCGCGAAGCGATCTCTCTCCTCTTTGACCATTTTTAAATGGGAGTTAAATCAAAAATTATTTACATCCACTAGCTTAGTTAAATGGCAAAGATGTATGACCTCTTAATTAGAGATCTTGGGTTCAAGCCCCACTTGTAACAAAAGAATTAAAATTGGGGTTACAAGTTGGACCATAGGTTTTCTTACCAGTGGTGAGTTTTCTCTTGATAGGGATTAGAGATGATCATGTGTATGGTATAATGTCCCCGTTAGTAATCCAAATTTGCCGTTCAAAAAAAAAATAAAAATCAAACACTATTTACGCCCTTTCAAAACCACATTAACTCATAAGTCATAATCAAACTAAACAATATTGATGATTCAGCAGTGTCGGAATGGTTAATTTTCAAAACTAGGGTCACCGACTGCTAGAAGTTCAAAATTTTAGGGAAAGTCAGAGAAGAAAAGGTAAAACATTATAGTTTTCTCATTTTGCAAGTGTGAAAAGAGAAATATAATCGATTTTTATATGCACCGACATGCCTTTCAAACCAACCCTTTTGTTTTTTCTCAACAACTTTTTCCCCCTTTTACTCGGATAAAAATAGTCATTTAACTTGCCTAATGTAGATTTCTGGTACCAAGGTATGAATTTACTAGAATCCAAGTATATCCGGTAGCATCATATTATACATACTAGGTTATAAAATATAATAAATGATGCTAGAATAATAAGAAATTTATGAGTCATAAATCTATCTGATAGAAATCAAGTATTTAGTATTACATATAATAAAAATGTAAAAGAAATTAAGTATTTAGTATCTTAATCCTAATATCCTAATATCCTAATAAAGTAATAAAACTATTTTCACATGTCTTCTTTTTATTTTTAAGGTGTCCACATCATCAATGCCATATGTCAAAACCAGATTTAATTATCAATTTAGTAACCAATTAATACTAATTATCAATTTTATCTAAATAAAATGTTTATTTAAAAAAATGGCAAACATTATGTAGATTTGATAAATTACTCAATAATTTAAATCTTTTTAAGGAAACAAATCAAGAATTTGTCATCTTTAATGTATTAAATTATAAATTAATATTTTATAATGAATTATGTCATTTATAATTTAAAATTTCTTAATCGTTTTTTATCATATTATGAACTTAAATTCAACCCGTGTAGTACACGGGTTACTAACCTAGTTACATATAATAAAAAATAAAACAAATTAAGTATATATAATAAAAAATAAAAACTTACGGTTTTGTGACGCTATAGTATGTAATATATGCAAGCAACCTACATTCTGTATCTAAAACAGAACAGAAAACTATTAAATAGATTAAAAGTTAAAGTAATCATAGTGCATTCTGTATCTTTTTTTTGAACGGCCAACAAACATAGAATTGTCCTGCTGGAAGCAAGGATAGAACCTGGATCACTTGGACACAATGTGATCACTTTAACCACTCCAACAACATGTCATTAGCAGTGCATTCTGTACCTAAAACAGAAAACTATTAAATAGATTAAAAGTTAAAGTAATCATAGTACATTCATATCCTAACAAACCATCCAAAAATTTTAAGAGTCAACTAACATAAAAAAATAATCAATGGATAGAAAAATAGAAAATGACTCAAATCAAATTCAAATGGAAACTCTACTAGAAAACCATATATGTAGAACAATATAAAATCCACATAAAATAGAAACTTATTGGGTTTTAAAACAAAGTTAACATCAATATATTAGAAATCACATTCTATGTATAACCTCATATCTTATTTCTCTGCATCAAACATTTGTTGTCTCTTTTCTTTCTAATGTTTTATATTCTTGAGTCATATTATCATCATCCTCGACAATGGATATGACTTTTCTAGCCAAAACACCCTAATATTCACACTTTCAGTTTTTTCAAATTCTTATTTCATGTGTAATCATATTTTTTTCAGGCTCATCCTAAATTTATCATACATTATCTACATAAATGGATTACTTCAATACACATGTTAATTTCCGAAGTTTTTTATTGTGTGAAAAGTTAGCTCTAAAAAAATCTTATGTAACCAAAACCCACAAAAGATGAAGAAATCTCTATTAAGCATGCTAAGTAGTTACAATTCATATGTTTTGATTATTGTTTTTCACTAGTGGATATTGATAAAACAAAATAATAATAAACGTTTACATTTATCAAAATATTAAACCGTTAGGATTCATAAATTATCGATCAGTGTAGGTACGCATCTTTATTGATTGGAAGCTGCAAGATTCAAGAAACACTTAAAATAAAATTATGAATTTTTTCTATGCATACGGAGTCACCGTAAATCTTTTTGAAGGCCCAAAACAAATTATAAAGTTAGGCCTTCTTTCAAAAAAGAATATATATATTTTGCTTTGAAGTAACAAATTTCATTTATGATAAAGTTGCATACATGTATTGAATTGTGAATTAACCATATATGATTGTATGATTTAAGATAAGTTATCAACTAAAAGTTCAAAAGTGTACATATCTTAGTTTTAAATTCGTTAAACAAGAGTAATGTAAAATTCTATATTTCGAGCATTCCAATTCAATGGTAGCACTTATAAACATTTTGGTCGCAAAACTAGAATTGTTTTAAATATTAGATTAACAAAATTTAAAATAATTGTTACATAGATCTTGGTTTAAAATATAAAACAATGATTTAACTATGACACTACATGTTGTTGTTCTATTTTGTGGACTTAATTGACCCGGATATAGTTACCATGAATGATATTCACACTTCTTGTTTTATATATTAACCAAAGTACCAAGCAAACGTCAATAAATTGGAAATAAATTATTTTTTTAATATGACTAAAGCTATTTTATAATTTTTGACTTTTAAAAAAAATGTAAAATATATTATAAAGTTCAAAAACTAAAAAAATAAAATTAGCTTTTTAAATAGATATTTTGAATTTTCACAATAAAAATGGTTTGTAAATTGTAAGAGGTGGAGGTTGGGGGCGGATAACTAGTCGTCGGAGACGGAGCTTAGTCGCTGGAGACGGAGCTCTAGTCGTCGGAGAAAGAACAGATCTCTTTTAGGGTTAAGAGGTTCTAAGATGTTCTAAAAGGTCTTGATGGTTAAGACGCTATTAAGATGTATAACCTCTTAATAACTGGAAAAAGAACAAACAACTCTATATCTGAATACGTCTGACCGAATCAGATATAACATTTATTATGTTTTTTCAAAAAACAAACATGACCTTAGTTTTTTAATTTTAAACAAATGATAAATTTGTTGCCATCAAAGATCTATTATTATACCAGCGAGCAATTGTCTCAATGATATCTGGGGGACGATTGAGTTTCTGACTGAGAGGTCAGAGGTTTAATCGTCATATGGGGTTTTCTGATAGTTGGCCAGTTTTCCCCTGAAATTGTTGTCTTGATTTAATACATGGCTGATGTACGAGCTTTCCCATAGAGGACTTGTCAATCTCTGTCATACCGGAAATGGAGATGATATGGTGAATGATGTAATACCTCCGTCAGTAATCTAAATCGCCGTTAAAAAAATATCTATTATTATATAGTAAGTATAAATAATTGAGGAGCAAAGTCTAAGTATAAAAGCTGCATCATCCCTCAATCGAATCAATTGCATCCAATCCAAATATTTCTGGTTTACGCATCTCATAAATATTTTAATCACCACTTAAATAATACACACACGATTCTCCCCGACACACTTTGCACAATTCCTTTCCTATCTCTGCAGATCAATAACTCAACCCAACTCCCCATCAATTACTCCAGATATTTTAAATCTTTCAAGAACCCATTGATCTTGCTCACAGCCTTTTGTAATGGGTCTTTAAGGTTTATTAAAATTGTGGGGTTAGTTTGTTGTCTCGCTGAACATGGGGGTTTTTATCTTTTTGTCTCCTAAACAAAGGCAATCTGATTGCAGTTTTTTAATTGCGTCTGTTTGTGTGGGTCTCTGCCATTAAAGGTGGGGTAAATTTCTTGTATGTTGCTAAGCTGATCTTGTTTGCAGGTTTGATTATTTATGTTGTGGGTTGTAGCTCCGGAATGTGTTGTTTGAGATTTTGCCTGTAAGGTGTTTGATAAAAGTCCTCAAAGAAAATGGGATCTGGAAACCAGTTTTCTTCCGCAGGGGAGTTTAATTTGGAAGCTAAGTGGTTGATTGATCCCAAGCTTCTGTTTGTTGGTCCAAAGATCGGAGAGGGTGCACATGCCAAAGTATATGAGGGCAAGTAAGTCAGATTACATTATAATTAATTGGTGAAATGGATCTCAATTCTTGTGTTCTTAATTATTATGCATCTAGTTGCAAGCATTGAATGTCTTTTCTAATTCTTGATCTTTTTTCATGTAACCACTTGAGTTATTCAATTACATAAGAATAATTGTTGGAATTGTTTAAGTTTATGTAACTGATTATGTTGTTTTTATTGGTATCTGTATTCATTCAGATATAAAAACAAGATTGTTGCGATTAAACTTGTGAATAAAGGCGATACTCCTGAAGAGATAGCAAAGACAGAAGGTCGTTTCGTGAGAGAAGTAGCAATGTTATCTAAAGTGCAACACAAGAATTTAGTAAAGGTTGTTCTTTTATCATCAATTGGATAATGATTCAATTCTTTTGAGCATTTAATGAAAAAAAGTTATCTTTTTTCGATCAGTTTATTGGAGCTTGCAAAGAACCAGTGATGGTCATAGTAACTGAGCTTCTTACTGGTGGAACTTTAAGAAAATACTTGGTGAATATGAGACCAAACGGGTTGGAAACACACGTTGCCATAGGGTTTGCACTTGATATTGCCCGTGCAATGGAGTGTTTACACTCTCATGGAATTATTCACCGTGACTTAAAACCTGGTAAATTTCCTCGTATTTAATTACATAAATAGATCTTGTAATAGATCATTGCAAACTTATGATCCTTTATGTTTATACCCTTACAGTCGATTGACTAACGTGTTACTCTTGCTATAATTTGTTTTTTTCAGAGAATTTGCTGCTTACAGCTGATCATAAATCAGTAAAACTTGCTGATTTTGGTCTGGCAAGAGAAGAATCATTAACAGAAATGATGACTGCAGAAACTGGAACGTATCGCTGGATGGCTCCTGAGGTAATTACTAATTAGTAATCATGGTTAACATGTCGAAATAAGTTTGGGTGAAAACGGGCTGGGTTGGGACTATACACTTTCTCGTCTTCTATTTATAGATCTATATATATAAATAGACCGGTACTAACTATGATTATGGAAGCTTTATTGTAAAAAAAATAAGCATCTTTTTTTCTTAATAAAACAATATGTAAGAATTTAGATACATTTTGGTCGATTTTCAACATGTTCAACAGTTCAACTCATTTGGCAAGTTAAAAATGCACTAGATATAAATTATAACCCTAATTCAAACTTTTTGAAGGTAAAACGAGTTGAAATTGTCACATTTTCCTCGGTGATTGATTCTGCATCAGAAACTAAAAAAGTTAACGGTCTTTATGTAGCTTTACAGCACGGTAACACTCAGGCAGGGAGAAAAAAAGCATTATAACCACAAAGTAGATGCCTATAGTTTTGCAATTGTATTGTGGGAGCTCATACACAACAAGTTACCATTTGAGGGCATGTCAAACCTACAGGCTGCCTATGCAGCTGCTTTCAAGGTATTTATCTTCTCTCAAATATGTTGGGTCAAAACGGGCCGGGTCAGATTGGGTCGGCTGAGCACTTGACAGTATACTTGAAGTGACCTTTAATCAGTTTGACCCGTTTCCTATTAAGTTAAAACTTAATAAATTTATGCATGGACACTTTATAAGAACAGGAATAAATTGTAGTAGAAAACAGTGCAACTAGAATATGGTTTTGTTACTCATTTATAGATGGAATATATGCAACCCCACTCAAATTTCAAATCTTAAAATTCACTCATCATATTTAATCATTAAAAAGAAGATATTTCTACTGTCTACAGAAAAGGTTGAGTTTAGATTCAGAGAACATTTCAGCTAACTAAAACTACTTTCCATGATGACCATATGAAAATGGGCCAGTAGGCAGTAACATCATGGAAAAAGTCAATGATGTGGTCCTTGTTTTACTGCCCATATAGGCCCCCCTTCTGCTACAATACAACCAACTAACCAAGTAACCAACCCTCTTTTTGAAACAGTTAACTGCATTAAAAAATTAACACACTTTATAATCCATTATTTGTTGTTTTTGGAATTAATATACTTTTTATTTTCTAAAATCAATATTTTTGTGATTGAATGAAGCAAATTGGAAAACTTGATCATGATGAGGAGATCTGAGCCGTTAATTATAAAAAATTATGAACGACAAGATTATCATAATTATCATGTTTTGCTTCACAGAATGTGAGACCGAGTGCTGAGGGCCTTCAGGAAGATTTGGCTCAAATTGTGACTTCTTGTTGGCAAGAGGATCCAAACGCCCGCCCGAATTTCACTCAAATTATACAAATGCTTCTTCAATATCTATCATATAACGCTCCCTCACGCTCTGCGGCTATCCCACCTCGGATTTTCACTTCCCAGAATGCTGTTTTTTTACCACCATCTCCTGGTACAAGCACCTTGATTGAAGACAGAGATGAAACCCCGAAAACGCCTGTGGAAAATAGGCCCGGAGGTCTGTTCTCCTGCTTTTATCAGTGCTGTTGATCAACAGATGAAAGTAGTAAGAAATGGAGGTTGATTTGGGAAATATGAATAGAGTTATGCATATGCTATTACTCATTATGAATTTGAAATTGGTTAAAAAATGTAGTGAAGTAGATTAGAAAAAGGGGTAGGGTTGATGTGATGTTGTAGTTGTAGTTGTAAAACATAAGTTGCATCCAAAGGCTCTTTTATTGCTCCCTTAAGCTATAATGTATCAATCCTTTTTTTTCCACTTTTTTACGTTGCGTTTTAGTAATGTGACTATTTTGTGTACTCACGTTATCTCCACAGTAATAACCATCCCTCGATCATTATAGCTTTCTCATAAATTGGTATAAACTATCCCTCATTATCACATATTCAACACGATGTTGACTTGTTCCTGTTGAGGCAATCAAACCTTTCAATTGTCACAGTCGGTTTATTATCATAATTTGGTCAAAAGTACTACAAAATTTTTGTTAATAATAATAAAAATAATTAAAAAAAATTAGATCAACTCATCATGTTGTTAAAGAAAAAGTAGATACAATGTAATTAAATATTAAACCAATAACAAATATAGTATTAGATAATGTTGTAGCGTCAAATAAGTTGTATGAAGGATATACAACCGTAACACATTTCATTACTTCTAATCTAGATTTTTTAAAAAGAATATTAGTGACCTGTGGGGTTGTCAATCGCAACAAATATGCTTTCAATAGCAACTTCTAACCTAGCTTCTTAAGAAGATACGATATTGGTATTATTTAGTAGAGCTGCTTCATGAAAACGGAGATGATGTTAAGAGGAACGGTATTGCTATTATGTAGCCTACCAAAAAACAGGTATGATTTTGGTAGCATAGAATAGTAGTAATTATTCGAAGAGTGAATATCATCAGTTATAAAACATAGATTAGTATTATTCAAGGGAGAATATACACAAACAATCAATGGGATTTGATATTTTCACATGATCAAAATGACCGTTTTGACCCAAACGGTCGTTTGGACCAAAACGATGTGACGTGACATGACATGACGACGAAAACTTAATAACGTTTGTTTTTTTATGAAACATTGGATTTGAATAATCCTAAATTTCATCAATTGGTCAGCAATAATCCCAAGTTTCATAAAAAATAATACAGTTTCATCAATTGGCCGGCAATAATCTCAAGTTTCATAAAAAAAACTAATGTTGTTAAGTTTGTGTTAGTTAGGGATCATCGTAGGAAAATAGATTAAAAGTTGGACTCGATAATAAACATTTCGTTACTTGGAATTAATGTCGACCAATTGATAAAACTTGAAATAATTTAAATCCAATTTGCCTATAATATATCGTTTTTAAATTGTCTTTTAATTCATTTCAAATCGTTTTTAAGCGTTTCATTACTTTTACACCATTGCCATTAGGTATCTATATTTTTTGTATATAACCGGGATTCTAATTTTAACGTCCTTACGTAGTTTTTTTATATTTCCGTTTATTTACGTTGCGTTTTTGCAATGCCACTGTTTTGTGTACCAGTGTTATCCCGCAACAATGCACATTTAATAAAATCTAGTTTATAACAATTTATAAATACATCTAAATGATTAGCTAGTACTTGTTTATCAAGTAGCTAAATGCAAGATGAAGGTATAAAACATGGGGCATTAATTTAAGTAAACGTCACGTTAGTTATCGTCTCGTTGGTTTCTTGTTAACAAAACAAGCATGACTACATAGTTAGATTAGTTAATTAACGCCAATCGAACTACAACAACATTGTTTCATACGTTGACTTTTGTATCACATTTTTTATTGATAGATGGGATCAGACGATCAGTAACTAACTAGCTACAATATTGTATATATGATATAAGTTTGTAATAATTAAATAGGGCTAACAACTACATACATATATGGTTGTTGAGAGAAGTGAAGGTGTTTAGAGGTGGAAGGTTCAACTAGTACAAGTTCTAAACTCATTCAAACCTCTTCAAAATTCAACTCCCACATGTTCACGCAATCGAAGGAAATATTCTCTGTTGCCAACTACTTCTTAATTACCATTTCAAATATTGTTTTACCCAACGAGACTAGTCGATCTCCCTCTCGATCTCTATGACTCTATATATACACACAACTCGTTTACAAATTCTTTCATGCAAGTATCTATCGTTTTATATAGTGTTGCTGGTCGGGCAATGGGAGCGAACTCGATATTTGCGGTTGGGTTCGTGCTAGCTTTCTTCTCTTTGTCTCTTTCTACGGCCTCTGCTGGTATCGTGGAGACTTCATTTCATGTAATTATTAACCATCTCATCTCGACTCGTTTACAGTTTCAATCATTTCATGTAATTAATTCCCGGCCGCATGCAGGTGAAGAATCTAACGGTGAATCGGCTATGTAAAAATCAAGTGATCACGGCCGTCAACGGAAGCCTTCCGGGGCCAAGGTTAAGAGTTAAGGAGGGTGACACGGTTATTGTTCATGTTTTTAACAAATCTCCATACAACCTTACTGTTCACTGGTATATAACTAGTTAATTTGAAGTTGTTTTGGAGGAGGTAGTTTGTTATAATTAGTTAGGGATATACATGGTGTAATGCAGGCATGGGGTTTTTCAAAGGTTAAGTCAATGGGCGGATGGTCCTGAGTTCGTGACTCAATGCCCAATCAGGCCCGGAGGTAACTATACTTACAGGTTCAATTTGACTGGACAAGTGGGGACGCTTTGGTGGCATGCACACTCTCAATGGCTCCGAGCAACCGTATATGGTGCTATCGTCATCCGCCCACGAAAAGGACAAAAGTACCCTTTCGTTAAACCTTATCGTGAAGATACAATTATCTTAGGTGTGTACGTACATACAAATAAGTTGAATGATACACACATAAACATATACATATACACACATATATATATGTATGGTATGTACGAAGGTTAGGTTAGCTTATATATATGATTGATTTCAGGTGAATGGTGGAATGCTAACCCTATCGATGTTGAGACTGCTGGACTCGCCACTGGAGCCGCACCTGTTAACTCTGATGCTTATACCATAAATGGATGGCCTGGTGATAAGATTAACTCCTGCCGTCCAAGCAGTAAGTTATTTAACTTTTATACCATACAATTCAAATACATATTGTTTAATTTTTCTTTGAATTAGAAATATACAGGCTAGACGTGGTAGCAGGCAAAACATATTTGTTACGAATAATCAACGCTGCCCTCAATGCTCAGTTCTTCTTCAAGATAGCTAACCACAATCTGACCGTGGTTGGGGTGGATGCAACCTACACCAATCCATTCCAAACAGACGTGGTCGTGATTGGGCCAGGTCAAACCACAGACGTCCTATTAACCGCAAACCAGTCACCGGGACTATATTACATGGCGGCTCATCCATACATTAGCGCAGCAGGTACCTTATTCAACGGAAACACCACCACTGCAATCCTTGCTTACCAAAACGCCACACAGACGCCAATTATGCCAGTCCTACCCGCCTTCAACGATACACCAACAGCCTTCACGTTTTCAAGCAATCTAACAAGCCTGATCACGAGCCCCTTCTGGTTACCGGTTCCAAAGACAGTGGACGAGGACATGCTAGTAACCGTTGGGCTAGGATTATCTGCTTGTGGGGGTTCCAACTCCAACCAAACGTGTGGAGGGCTATTCGGGCAAAGAATGTCTGCAAGCATGAACAATCATTCATTTGTTCCACCAAGAAGCATCTCTCTTTTAGAAGCCTTCTTTAGAAATGTTAGTGGGGTTTACACCACTGATTTCCCCGATCAACCACCCATGGTATTTGATTACACAAATGCCAACAATAGCTTCAACCGAGGTCTTTTGATGACACCCAAGCTAACAAGTGTGAAGAAACTCAAGTTTAATTCCACGGTTCAGGTGGTGTTCCAGAACACCGCCTTGATCGGTGTTGAAAATCACCCCATGCATTTGCATGGATTCAATTTCTACGTCTTGGCTCAAGGCTTCGGGAACTATAATCCAGCTAACGACTCCAAAAATTTCAATCTAGTCAACCCACATAAACGGAACACGATTGGAGTTCCTGTCGGTGGTTGGGCTGTTATCAGATTCCGAGCAGATAATCCAGGTACGTACATACTAATTATTATAGGAAATCACAATGATCGATTATCCAAATCGTCTTAATTCATTAACAAAATCTCGTTATATAGGAGACATATTTACAATAATTGTCCCTACATAATTACAAATAATTAACTAGAATATAAACTATAGAAAACTATATTCTAGTCTAATACACCCCCGCAGTTGAAGCGGGAGGAGAACGAATGCTGAAACTCGACCTGAAATCCTCAAATCTGGATGTGCCTGTGCCTAACCAGCGCCCGATTCTTCAACTTGTCTCGGACCTCAGTGAGCAATACGACTATACGAGGGCATAGCCATGCTTCTCCAACAGACGAATGACGTTACGGATGTTGGTAACACTCGTAGCAGGATGCGAGTTAGACTCCATAGAAGAGGGAAGGAAGGAACCGAAAAAGAGGTGGCTCGAAGACAGGGGAGGCCGGTGGCTTCGGGGGGGGGGGGGGGGTAGATAGAAAAAGTTAGGGTTAGGGAAGGGAAAGATCGCAATTCACAATGATACCGTATACGAAATCACAATGATTGATTTTCCAAATCGTCTTGATTCGTTAATAAAGGCTCCTTATAAGAGAAATATTTACAATAATTGTCCCTACATATTTACAAATATTTAACTAGAGTATAGACTATAGTATATACAAATTTAACTATATTCTAGTCTAATAATTATTAATACCCTATAACATTTATAAACTTTGTGAATAGTAACTATTCACTATTTACTATTTTGTTCTTAAGTTTTTTCTTCTTTTCTTTAGCATTACTACTGTAGTGTTATTTACGTAACGTTATAACAATTCAACTGTTTTATGTGTCCATGTTATCTCCGCGACAGTACGCGGGTCCTCAAAAACTAGTATATATCATTTCACTTAATTTTTAATTCAATTCTTTGCCTCTCACACCATTTTATATATACACATATTTGGCAGGTGTGTGGTTTACTCACTGTCATTTGGATGTACATTTGTCATGGGGTTTCGCCACAGCTTTCTTGGTGGAGAATGGAGGTACACCGGAATCAACTTTGCCGCCACCACCTGCAGACTTTCCTCAGTGCTAGACATCATGATCGAGGTCAACATATTAATTGTTCGATCGATCATAAGATCGGCGGGATTTGCAGCATATGCATGTGTTTGTTTTTGTTTGTAATATTGTTTTCAGTGAATCAGTTATATTGACGTATTGTAAAATGTATACTCGGATCGATCTCTTTTGGATTACATAATTCTTGGTGCATTTCTGGTTGGCTTAATAATGAATTCAAGATTTCCAAATGATTTTGCTTTCATCGTGATATACGATTGATTTAATGTCTATAAATTTGATTTCACCATCATATATACTAGCTACCTAATTATTTTAAGAATCGAAATTGTCTACGCCTATCATTTTCAGTTACAGTAATAGAATTAAAATATATATACACATGAAAGTTATATAGGTCCATGTTTACTTGTAATTAATGATTAGTATATTAATTATGTGAAAATGCATGTCACGTCATGAGTGGTCTTGGTCTTGCACAAATATTAAGCCCGATAATCCGATGGATCCGGATCCAAACCCGTATCATTTCATGACGGTCATTAACAAAATTTATTAGTTGTTGGTCAGGATCAAATCATATATGCAACAATAAAATTGAGAAACTCATTGGTATCAGCTGAACCCATGGAGTTAGACTAGGGTTGCCCTGAGGGGAGGCCGTACACAGTGGTGAACCACCTAGGATTTTTTTTTGATGGGGTTTGGAAATTTCTGGCATTCGATCGTCCACCCAATATATAATTCTTTTTAGACCGGTTCGGTCGGGTCATTTTACCGATAAAAAACCAACTTACATGATAAAGTCGGGATCCCTTGAATAAAAAACCAATTAAAAAAGTGAACAGTTTCGACTAATGGTTTATTAATGATAATTCAGTTATGGTCGGTTGGTACTAGCTAGTATGAAAATAAAGATAGTAACTAATTTTAATTTCACACTAATTTTGAAATAAAATAAATGACGCTTTATAGTTCTTTTTTACATAATTACTTTTCAAAATGTCTCTACTCTAAAAAGTGATAAAATTAAATAAGAAAAATAAAACTCTTAAATCATATAAACTATTAGGTGATGTTTAGATAAAAAGATTTACTAAGACAATTAAACAATAAAAAAAATCTAATATGTTGCATACATTTTTGTATCAAACGGAATAAGTTAAAAAAAAAAACTTAAGAAGGTAATGTTGGATACAATCGGTTAACGAAAAACGTACAAAAGAAAACTTGGAACTTTGATCAGATCTTGCTCGGATTTAGGAAGGAAATTGCAAACAAATTATGCCAAAAACAAACTGAACTCTTTCGTTAATAATTGTGGTGCTGCAAAACAAAGCCTACATACCTATTTATAAGACAAAATAACCCTATCAACTAGGAATTAGAAACATATCCTAATTCTAATCCACCGACTTACTAGGCTCAAAACTAAATCCTACTAATTTTCTAGAACATTCAAATCAAACAAACAAACTAATATTACGTAAACTAATTAAAGCTAATAATTAAACTTAATTTAACCTAATATTATTATACCCTTAATATTATAGACCTCTTTCATTTCACACCCTTAACTTGTAACATGTGAACAAACAAGATTAACCTTTCATTCACCCCCTTAATCTTAGTTTGATCACATTCTTCCTTCACATGAGCGGCGGACCTTTGTTAAGATTGAGAATTGCTTCCTTTTCGTTCGGTTCTTTCTCTTTATCATTCCACTTAGTACACTCATATCCAAAGTGACCATATTCACCACATTCAAAACACCTGAAGCTACTCTTATCTCTAGTTCCACGACCCCTTCCACGACCTTTTCCAGAACCTCCACCACGACTACTTGATTCCTCCAAAAATAATTTATTCTGATATGTGTCTTCTGGTTCACCATGACCCTTTAACCTTTCTTCAAACGCTTTCATCCTTCCCACCGCATCTTCAAACAACATCTTATCAACATCACAATATTGTTCTACTGAGGCTACGAATGGTACGAACTTCCTAGGCGTTGATGTTAGTAGCTTTCTCACGACCACCCTGTCCTTTAGAACAGAACCAAGAGATCTAAACTTGGCTCTTATCCCATTTAACTTCCCCGCAAAACTATCAACCGTCTCATTCTCCTTCATCTTCATAGCTTCTAGTTCAACCCTCAAATTCTGTAGGCGTGCCTTCTGAACCATCTCTGATCCCAGATGTAGGATCTTAATCGAATCCCAAACCTCCTTTGCGGTTTTATACTGAGCAACCTGCATTAAGACATCTTCAGACAGAGTCTGAAAAATCATTGCTTTCGTAGTAGCAACCTTCTTTTATTCTACCTCTGTACCTTCTTCAGCAACTACCACATCCCAAAGGCCATACGCCCTCAAGATCTGCTCCATCAGAATCGACCACATGGTGTAGTTCGATTCGGTCAAACTCGGACATTTAAGTGACACGTTCCCCTGCTCACGACTCACTATAGGCCCGCTGTTGTCTGCCATTCTTTCGTTCTACCTTCTTTTTTTCTTACCTTCTTGACCTTCTTCCTTCTTGACCTTCTAACGTACACACCAGGAGCCTACGCTCTGATACCAATTGTTGGATACAATCGGTTAACGAAAAAAACGAACAAAAGAAAACTTGGAACTTTGATCAGATCTTGCTCGGATTTAGGAAGGAAATTGCAAACAAATTATGCCAAAAACAAACTGAACTCTTTCGTTAATAATTGTGGTGCTCCAAAACAAAGCCTACATACCTATTTATAAGACAAAATAACCCTATCAACTAGGAATTAGAAACATATCCTAATTCTAATCCACCGACTTACTAGACTCAAAACTAAATCTTACTAATTTTCTAGAACATTCAAATCAAACAAACAAACTAATATTACGTAAACTAATTAAAGCTAATAATTAAACTTAATTTAACCTAATATTATTATACCCTTAATATTATAGACCTCTTTCATTTCACCCCCTTAACTTGTAACATGTGAACAAACAAGATTAACCTTTCAGGTAATTCATGAGTACTCATTTTCAAGGAACAGTGGTCAACTTTAACTTTTCTACAGACTATCAATATAAAAATATTTGTTTTCTTATTTACCGTTAAAACTTTTAAATAAAAAGAAAGGTCATCTTCTTCTCCATTTATTTACCCTCTGAACCAGTTCATCGCTGGAAAAGTGATGAAGATGTTATTTGATGACTTCAATTGTTTTTTTAAGTTAGAGGGTTGGTAAAAAAAAATCATGGGGTCCAGTGACCAATTTCTTAGGGTTCGGTTCAGTAAATATATATATAAAAAAAAATACTACGTCACATAAAAAATCATTTGTGTCTGACGAACCCATAGGACATAGCCTAGGTTCGCCCCTTGGTGTACAAATGATAAGACCCTATAAAAATATATAAACACACAGCAGGCCCCCCTTTCCATCTAAAGGCCGTTAGAAATTTCAAACGTACCGATGAACAAACACCGCCTGCAAACTCATGTCTCACAAATAATCAACAAGTGAATTTTAAAGGGGTGCGTTTGCTCTTAAAAAGGAATACTAGTACCAAAAAAGTCATTTTAGCAAAGATGAGGGGTTATTTGTGACACACGGTTTATTGTTGCCATGTAAGTGACTTGGGGAGCAAGCCACATCCAGGCTCCGTATTTCCAGTTTATTTTAATACTTACAACTATTTTAGCTTCGGATCTAGGCTCGAGACTAAAATGCAAAACATTGACAAATCTAGATTCCCACAACATTTCCCGAAGCTGAGGTTCGGATGTATTGTCAGGGGGGAGAACGCGGCTTCATCCTCCGGCTCGTATATTTTTCCTTATATAATCTGACCATTTCACACTCACTCACTCACTCTTTCTCTCACTTGTTTACTTACCCAGGTGGAGAAACATTTGGAATCTACAGGTTGCTATCTGATCGATCATTCGTTCGTGTTAATCTTCCATTAATGGCGAAGTTAGTGCTTAATATAATTTACGGCCTTCTAATTTCTTGTTTTGATCACGATTCACGCCAATCGTCTCTGTTATCTGGGATTATAATTTAGCATGATTTTAGGACTGAAATTTCAGCTATGTGTGTGTGAATTTGTGATCTTCTCTCTCGTTTTCCTGTTTAATTAACTAATTAATTTTTGTGATAATATATCCGACAAGATGCATGGTTGAAATTAACCTGCAAATGTATGTATATTCGTATGAATTTGTGATTAGCAGCTGTTGTATCCAGATCGATGGTTGAAATTAAGTTCATAAATTTGTGACCGGAACAGTTTTACTTCACTTCTGAATCGATCTCTTTGTCCTAAGAAAAAGTTTGAAATCCTGAAACATTTTATTTTCCTATGAAAAAGACCAGAAATTTGTACAAAATTAATTAGTGGAGAAAGATTAGTTTTACAGTTAGTTAGAAATAGTTAGATGATGGTGTTGAAGAAATGTAGTTAATTAACTACCGATTTCAATCGGAAAGGATGTTAACTCATATTCTTGTTTTTTATATAAAAGTAGAAACCTTTATACTTTATATATATAGCTCACCTTTTGTTGAAATGGGATAGAGATCTGTTTGTTTTGTTTGTAGTCATCCTCATTCACACACATACACATAGATCATAATCATAATCAATTAATCATATTAGTTGATAATTAGTTTCGTTACCAACTGTAGGCTGACATTTAAATATTGCAGGAGTTGGTTTGTTGATGGTAGAACATTAGCAAAGAGGATAAAAACATCTGGTCTTCCTTCTCCACATGATCAAGTGAAGGACTATACTGGAGCAAATTGGGAATGTCCACAATGCAGTTGCAGCCTAGATATATTTAATGTAAGATATCAATTTTAACTTCATTTGTGTTGTGGGATTTCATGAAATGTTTTTGACTTGTAATTTATGTTTCTGTTAGAAGGAGTCAAGTGAATGGCCTGGGCTACCCAGTGGAATGAAATTTGACCCAACTGATGTTGAGCTGTTGGATCATTTAGCAGCTAAATGTGGAGCTGCGAATGAAAAGCCACACGAATATATCGACGTGTTCATCCCTACAATCGACGTTGAGCAGGGAATATGTTACAAACATCCTGAAAATCTTCCTGGTTAGCCACTTATTCCATTTTACATGGACAAATTGAATGTCAAACTAATAACAAGTATTTGTTGAGACAAATTATTGTTGTGATTTTGCAGGCGCGAGAAGGGATGGGAACAGTTTTCATTTCTTCTACCAGACTACAAATGCGTACGCTAAAGGTCAACGAAAACGTAGGAAAATCTGCAACAGATCGAGTTTAAAAGAGGATGTTCGTTGGCACAAGACGGGTAAGACTAAGGCCATATTCAAGAATGGAGCTCAAATTGGGTGGAAAAAGATACTGGTTCTTTATGGGACTGTTGTTGGGGGATCGAAACCTTGTAAAATGAATTGGGTTATGCATCAGTACCATCTGGGAGCCAATGAAGACGAGCAGGAAGGCGAGTATGTGGTTTCGAAGATATTTTATCAGGCACAAAAGCAGCAGAGTGAGGATAGTGCTAATATTGGTGTTGTAGATGAAGTATTGGATCCCAAAACTCCGATGATTGATGCTTCGGATCCACTACGGCCAGGAAAGACTCCTCTATATGAAGATGTCACCTGCGATTATGTTATCGAGTCGCCTGCACAGGTTAGTAACCTAATCTTTTTACTATTTAGATTATTACCTGCATATAACATGTTTGTCTGACTTTTTCAAACTTTGACTTTTTAAACTTTAAAAAAAGTTTGACTTTTTGAGGTTTTAAAAGTAAAACAAAAGCTACTATAGCCTTCCATAGCATTTGAAAAGCTTGAAAAAGTCAAAGTTTGAAAAAGAGTCGAAGTCTAAGAAGACATTGTGGGATTAGAAAGTTGATGGTGTGGGAATACGACATCCCTTCTAACTCTGAATATTGTTGTTTTTTCCATGTAAGGAACCCGAGTGCTTTGAGGAGAAATACCTTCCTCCTTTGTGTACTGATGAACTCAAGGATGATCTAAACGTACCGGCTTGCAGGGATGATTCTAAAGCCATTGATCTAGATGTGTTTTATAACTCGTTCTCCGGGCAAGACAATATGGTTGCCCGTTACTCTCTTTGCGGTTCGAGTTTCTATACTGATGATGCTGCAGGAGCTGCTAAGGACATAAGTCTTGGAACCACATACCTGGAGAATTTAGAGTTGGGTGGTACACCTTATGGCAACCTTGCGGTAAGCTTGGCCTTTCATTCCTATTTTGTGTTATTTTGCATAAAACTGGCCAGAGAACATGAACTGTTGATCACTATTTAGAGGGAAGAAAAGTGATAATTATACAACCTAGCTAACCCGAACAAATTAAAGGAAGTTTAACAAATGATAAATATATTCTTGAACCATTGCTCAATTTCTCCATTCTTACTAAAAGTCTAAAACTGCAATAACTTACTCCAACCGGCATGAAACTGAAGCATGAGGAAACTACCCATCCTTTTAATTGTCCAAAAATATGATCAAGGTAAATACAAATGAAAAAATAAAGGGAAAATCACCCATCTAGTTACTTTGACTAGGTTTTTAACAAAATGGACCACCAATTTTGTGTCTTCTTCGTATGGCCATTGACCAAGTTGGCCAATCACGACACGTCACATAAGCATTGGATATTCTATGGTCTCACATTTCAACGAATCAACAACAGCCACGTGTCACAGAAGACTAAAAAGCTAAGAAGGCAAACTTTGTTGTCCAAGCTTTGTCGCTACTAAACTTTGTCTTTCAAGCTTTGCCGCCAGAAACTTTGCCTTTTGGGACATGTGACAGGATCTGATTGGGTGACGTGTGGGCCTTAGAAATATTCAATGATTGAGATATTGGCCACGTAACCACCTGACCTTGCAGTCGTTCTGTCTTGCCTACGTGACGACTTGTTAGTGACATTTTTGGGACACTAGGTGAAGAATGTTTGTCGTGGATGGTGACATGACTGCTTTTAGTGGCTTTAGGCTCAAGTGTCATTTAGAAAAAAATAAAGATAGTCATTTTGGGGGAAAAAATGGTAAAATGGTTCATTTCGTGATTTTTCAATAAATAAATATTATCTTTAATATATTAAATTATTTATTTTATTAAATTATTTTTCTTTTATTTGAAACATTTCCTTTTCTTTTTTAATATATTTATGAAAATTATTAATTTTTTGTTTTGGAATATAAAAAAAACACGTCTATTGAAAAAACTGTGATTATTTATTTTTATTTATAAATTAATTTTATTTTTATGTTCTGAAAACGCTTATTTTCACAAAATATAGGTTTTAACCTAGCTTTCTCATAAGATCCCGATATGCTATTACGACAAGAGATGATTGTTAGCGTCTTGACGAGCTGCTATAGAAACCCTAGGCTTTGCTTTTACGCTAGAGTATAATTCATTTAAGATATAAAAAGATAACATAGCTAATCAAATATATATTTATAGAGGTGCATCTCAAGGCGGTAGTATTTAATTTTATAGAGGTAAAAAAACAAGCTAATATTTCGAGCCATGATTTATTACTAACTTACCAAATGAAAAGGTTAGAAATTAAGATAAAATGGAAAACTATTTAAAAGTGACCTAGTAAATGGTTTATTTGGTATTTTTGCTTTTATTTGTTATCTTTTGATCCTTGAAAGCTAATGCAATTTTTATGAATGATGCAGGAGTTGTATTTTCCATGCGAGGATGGCTTTAGTGGGAGGTTAGATTGGTTATAATTTTAGATGAAGTTTTCAACTTTTAACCGCATATTCCATAAGATTGGTTCTTGGCACTATCTTAATGATGGTTTCTTTCTGACTTTGACTGTGACTGCATTGTATTAGTTTGGTATGTAGTATGGTGACGTGTTGTACAAGTTATTTTGTATTGTAATTTTGTAGTTATTAATATGTGTTCACTTTTTAAGACATATATAATATTAGCTTGTTGTAACAATGTAGTCATGTACATGGTTATTCATTTATTTTCATGTACATAAATATTTATAACAACATTCACAATAGTATTTTTTATCTTTATTCCCTATATATATTGATAAAATACAAAATATATATATATATATATATATATATATATATATATATCATTTCATATTAAGATCATGATGTAAAGATAAAGTGGTTTCTATATTTATATTTGATAGACTACTATTTATCCTTATTTTTTATTTGTTATGAGTGGATATAAGTGGTAGAAAGAGAAAAGGTAAATCAAAATTAAAGTTAAATGGCATTTTCGTACATGCGGTTTGGTCAGAATTCAGAATTGACATTTTCATTCAATTTTTCAAAATACGTCATTTTCGCCCCAGTGGTTTCTAACTTTGCCATTTTAATCCAATTGACTGATGCCATCTATTTTTCTCCGTTAACTTAAGGGGTATTTCAATCATATACACAAATAACCAATTATGTAAATTAGTAAAGTATAAGGACTTTTTATATAATTTTGTTAAATAAATATCCCTTGACCTCTCTCCTCACACCTCTCTCTCTCCCTACCCGCGTCGCACATCCCTTCCTATCTTTTTCTTTTTGTCCGAACAAAGGGGAACGGAATGGAGGAGAATACTATGTTTTTTATATGGTGTAGAATGACGAAGATGCCCCTTACGTGGTTTTTTAACAAGCTTTAGTGGAAAGGAATGCCAACATGTAAAAGTATTAAAACAAATGACGAAATTAGTAATTAAGTAAATTTAAAGGACGAAACCAGTAACTTCATATTTATAAAAAACAAAATTAGTAATTTACTCTATTGTTTTTAAACATAAAGGGATATTACACTATATATTAAAAGCTAAGATTTGAGGAATAATTCTTCAATTGTTTTTTATCTGATTATGCAATTTCAAAAATAGATAATATAGTGTGCATTTGTCCATTTTCCTTTTAGGGCATGTGGTGGGGGTGTGCGTGAAATAATAATAATAAAAAATGATCCGAAATTAAAATACCAAAAATTCAAAGTGAAAAAATCAAACTCAAAAAGAAATCGATGGTTTTGGGTTTAACCTTTTTAAAAATTAAAATTTCGGATCGATTTCATTTTTAGCTATTAAAATAAAAAAAAACAAACCGACCCATAATAATTGAACTTACACAATCCATTATGTATGTATGTGAATTTTAATTTCATTTACTAATTAATAATGATTAAGAGTGACTTGGAAGTTTGGATTTTGGAAACGTTTTTGAGATTAGATCATTATGCATTTGTTTTAGATTAGATCGTTATGCAACATTATGGATATTTAGCTTTTATTTTGAATGTTATTAGTTTATACGAATCTCATATTGTAGCTCAATATTTTAAGCCAAAGTGCACACTTGTTAATTAATCTATAACTGAAAAACAAGGAGGCCCAAATTTAATATTATGAATTTTTTTTTCGGCCAAAAAATTCATAGCCCAAGTAGGCAAAAACCGAATCCAAACCTTACCCAGACTGAAAACCAAAAATGACGAAACCGAAAAAAATCAAGTCCGAATAGATTTGAAAACTGTAAAATCCAAAGTTCAGTTTTAGATTTGGTTTTAGCAAAAATCCGATCCATGCACACCCCTAGTATAGGGTACACTCATGTAAGTTTGGTTGTGTGAATCTGTAACGTAGGCAGTGACTACACACAAGTTATCACACAGATAGGGTATATCTGTGTGAGTTGTATTATTTTATTATTTTTTTAAACATGTTTTTAAATTAAATTCAAACATAATATTTTAATTAGTAAAACAATTTCATTAAAACATAAATAAAATAATACAAGTCTAATAAAATTAAGAAAATGTTTAAAAAACATTACATCAAAAAAGAAAAAAAAAAAGAATAACTACGTCAACAAACAGTCATAGATACTTTCAATTAGGCTATCCGTAATGGTTAAAGCCCCATAAAGCCCCACAAGGGGCATTATGCGCCATGTGGACGCTGACTGGGCAAGTGGCTTTATGGGGCTTTATGGTGTAGTGGATAAAGCCCCATAAAGCCCCACCATCATTACTTAATATTTATTTATTTTTTTACTTTTTTTTAAACTATTTTAATTAAAATAAAATTTTCAACTAATTAAAAATAAAAGATTACAACTTAATTAAAATAAAAATTACAACTAATTTAAAAAAAAAATTACAACTTAATAAAAATAAAAATTACAACTTCCATTTCTTCTTGATTCGTTCCATCTTTTTCTGATGGAGGGCGAGGTAAACCAGATCAGCGTTTTCAGGCGGTTTTTGGGCGAGGAACTCGAGATCCTTGTCGAGTTGATAATCGTCGATTTGCTCGACTTGCTTTTTTTTTCGACCGTGCAAGATCTTGAATACTCTCGGCCATCACCGCGTGATATTCGGTGACCGGAGTCTTTCCACGGTTAGCCCTCGCGAAATCTCGACCTCTTGGCCTCCCACTAGTAGTCTCCACGGGTGGAGTCGGAGCATCATCCTCATCATCATTGTCCGAATCATTCAAATTAATATCGAATGTTCGAGCGGTGGAGTCAAACGACTCGGGATCGGCGGAAGACGACGTCTTGGATTTCTTGCTTTTTCGGGTTTGACGTGTTGTTATATCCGCTTTCGATCTCCACTTCTCGCTTTGGTAGAGAAACGACCAACACCTCTTGAGAGTGAAGTGACCACGCTCCGCTTGGTATTCGATCACCGCCCTATCGTAAATGTCGGCGTCGTTCGCACCACTCGGCCAATTTGATCTGGACCGATCTTAGTAAGTTGAGAAAGCTTGACATTTTCTGTTTATTTCTCTCCATTTGGACGATAACGAATCCGGGTTTCGGTATTCGCCCTTCCCCATCAACATGAAAAACTTGGACCGAATCTCGTCCCAAAATTCTCTCGCATCTTGATTGTTTGCTAAAAAAAAAAGATACAAAAGTTAGTAAAAAAAAAATTATTTTTTTTAAAAAAAACATAACTTTTAGTTAAAAAAAAAACCTTTTGTCGGGTTCTCCGAAGCTTCAATTTAAACTCGACAAAGAGCGAAACACTCGTCGTCGCTCCAAAATTGTATCTCCTTCGTCGCTCTCGCGTCATCCTCTTTTTTTTTGTGAGATCGTTTACTCTTTGTAGAGGCTAGATTATGAGGCTTGTAATATTAAATATGTTGGGCTAGGGCTTAGAGGGTTTAATTAGAATCATAGGCTAGTTTGATTATTGTTTAGGCTAGTTTATGATTGGACTTGGGTTTACTATTGGGTTTTTGATCCAAAAGGGGCCCAATAGTAAACCCAATGGTGGTCTATATATAGACCACTTGACCTCCTTGTTGAGGGTTGCTGATTACGATTCTTGAGGGCTGCCTTTTAGTGTTTACGATCGTAATCGTAAACCCGAGATTAGAGAGTGATTACGATTTCCTGTTTTTGTACCCGACAAGCTTTCTTGTGTGCAAAGATCAAGTTTTCTTCGTGTTTTCTCTTCTTCTCTTCTTGAATCAGTCACCTACGAGGATTCCGCACTCGTTTGTGATAGAAATATCGTGACTTGGTAGATTTTCTGGACCTACAATTGGTATCAGAGCCAAGAAACAAGTGTTTCGAGGTTCTCACGGTATTGGATTCAAGTTTTTGTTGGAAAAAGTTCGGGTTTTTGAAGGTTCGAAGCTGTTTGGGGAGTTCACGATCAAGCTACTGCTGTTTCTGAGTGTTTACGACATTTTTCTGGGTAGAGTTTGGTGTTTGCGACCTGCTGCTGTTGAAGATCTGCTGTGTTCTTGTGTTTACGACTTCAAGATCACGTTTTTAGGTGTTTACGATCGTGATTTCTGGGTTTGGGTTGAAGATTGCCTGTTTACGACCCGGCAAAAAGTGTTTACGATTGTACTTGTTGGTCGTACTTGTGTTTACGATATTGCAGAATCGTAAAGGGTGTTTACGACATTTTCAAATCGGAAACAGGTGTTTACGACTCCGGTGGTCGTAATCGTAATCGTAATCTGTGTTTACGATTGTTTGAGGCGGTTAACTGTTTACGACTGTGACGTGTGATCGGAAACGGTGTTCACGATCGTAATCGCTATTTACGATCGTAATCAGGTGGTTTTGATCGGAAACCCTTCTTTTGCGGCAAAAAGTCACTATTTCACACTGTTACGGAAACGGGCGTAACTTTTGACTCGTTTGGAGTTAGAGGCTCAAATTTTAACACGACGTTCGTGACATCGAGTCCCAGATTTACCCCAGACTAACGTCCAGGGGAGCTCGTTTCGACCCCCAAATTCCACTCCGAAGGCCTCCGTTTTTCAGTTTTAAGTTTTTGACACTATTCTTTGAATAGTACTTTTGCCGATTTTCAGTTTAGTGGTTGAAGAAAAGAATATATTTGAGGACGAAGATGCTGAGATATGCCCCAATCCTTCTTGTGCTCGGATAATTCCTGAACTTAAAGAAGTGTGTAGAAATTTTCAGTCAGAATTGTTTGAGACAAAGTGCGAGAAGAGTTCCTTTAAGGGTAGATGGCAAAAGAATGAAGAGAAGGTAAAAGCTCAGAAATTAGATATAGCAAAATATAGGAACCTTGCAACTGAGAACGCCTATCTGTATGACAACGCTAAATTAGAAATAGCTGAGCTAAGTAAGCAGATAGATGACCTGAAGCATAAGAACAATGAGATGCAGGTTAAGCTTGATATGAATCAAATGAGGAGCAAAAGAATGCTTGATGCTGGAAAGGAATTGTCACATGCTGTTGTGACTGGTCAAGTTGGGAAACACACACCTGGATTTGGATCAGAAAAGACTGATAAGGCCTTGGCTGCAAACAGCATCATACCTCCACCAGTTCCCAGAGACATTATCGGAATACTTCTTAATGAGGATCAAGTTGTACGAACCGAGTCTGATTATAAAGAAGCTGCTCCTCCTGTTGATAGTGTCTTGGTTGGAACTACACCATTGACACAAGAAAAAATTGATAATGAAGCAAATATGACTTATGGTGAAGGGAGGGTAAAGGATATATGAGAAAATGATGCTGAGTGCCGAGAATACAACAGGTGTCATAATTCCAAGTCTGATGAAGTTGGGGTAGAGTTGAAACCATACCCTAAAATTGAAACCCCATGCTTGAAAGTTGTTGACGAAGTCAAAAGGGAAAAGGTGATCTTGACGACACGGCCTGGGGGAAGATCTTTATGACATCTGGATCTATGTTTGACCAAGAACCAGATGTTGGGTATGACTTACCATCCTTCTCCTCCAAGTTCAAGGGATTAACTGATGGAGTGGTCGGTGAAGCTAAAGTTGAGAAGCCAAAGATCACCATCAAGCATCCAAGTGTGAAGTCAACAACTGTGGTGAAGAATGAAAAACTCAAGGGAGTGGCTGTGTCTCCCATTTCTTCAGTTGGATCATGCAGTTGCTGTTGTAATTGCAAGGATGGTGCTTCAACGTCAAAGAATCAAGGAAGCACAAAGATAGTAAAGACAGGTTCGACACAGGCTTCGACGAACCAGCAGAAAGTCAAATCTGAAGCAGCAGTCAAAGCAACGAAGCAGACACAAGGCAAACCAGCTCCATATCAGCCACCAAAGTCAAATGGGTACACGTCTGACTTCTATCTAAAGAAGCAGACTTGCTTTAATTGTGGCACTGCTGGTCATATTGCTAGGAACTGTCTGTATCGCCCCTATGAACCCTACTTTCCAAAAAGTCAAAGGGTTTCATCTCAGGAGTCTGTAAAGTCTAAGTCGATGATGGTGCAGAAACCTAAGGCAATGAAGACTGTTACTCCTAAGGTTAAACCCTCTGATCAACATTGGGGCGCTGCCAAAGCTGAAAGAAAATCTATAAATCAAAACAACAGCTTTCCAAGTTACAAAAATTTTCAAAAACAGGTGAAGAAACCAGTTTCAAAACAACCAAAGCTTGAAAAACCCAAGGTAACTAGAACTGTTTTAAAAAATGATTCTAAAACAAAGAAGGTTGAAATTCCTAAAGTCACAACTCAAAAGGTGACTAAAACAAAAACTGTTTTGAAAAGTGAATCTAAAACGAAGAAGGTTGAAATACCTAAAGTCACAACTCCAAAAGTGACTAAAACAAATGTTAAATCACCTGGAATTTGGAAGCCAAAAGTCAAGGCAGCTACAACCGAATCATCACAACTTCCTGATTTTTCAAAAGGAATGTTTTTAAAAGAAGTTTCATTCATTGATTCCTCAGGTGTACCCAGAAAAACAATGGCCTGGGTACCACTGGCTAACTAATCTCTCACTCTGTGCAGGAACGATCAAGGAGGATTATCACTAACGTTTTTATTACTAATTTGTTTGTTGATAAGTGATTGTTCCAGGCACAGTTTAGGAGACGTATCTTCATGTCATGTCTAGTAATCTATAAATGGAAGGTATGTCTCATTGAGAGGTAAAAGGTAAAATTCAGCACGAAAGGTACTGTTCTTAACTTGGTTGTGTGAATGAAGCGGCAAAGGGTGTTTTGAGTCAAACCAAATTTCCTAAAATTTTCAATTGATTGATTAAGTGGTTGACTTCAAATGCAATGAAGTGTGCATGTCATGAAACCCTATTTTCTAAAAAATTTTCAAATCAATACTTTGAAAGTTAGCTTGGCCAGATGTGTGTAAAGTCATTTAATTTTTTTGTGTGTTTGTGTGTTTTATTTTGTTAAAAAAAAAAAAAAAAAAAAATGATGATGCTCACAAAATTGTGACATTAAAAATCAAAAAGCAAGGGGAAGAAATGTAAAGAAGATGAAAATGTTGACCCCTCAAAAATAGTGTGCTTTTCAATTTTTAATTGTTTCTTGTTTTTGAGAAGTTTAGGGGAAGTAAAATGAATGTTCGGGTTGGAGATGGCTGACACGCGTAAGGCGGAAGTGAAAGGCAAGCTCCACGGTGATATGCTCGGTAGGCTCGACCTAAACTTATGACCTCCAATGAAAGTGCAGTGAACTTAAAAGATATATATGTTTAGCTTCCCATCCTAGGTTGCATAGTTTAAAAGACTGAGTCCCGACAAAAACGGGTTGAGAGTGGTAATTATACCTAGTATTCACTCTCTCACACGCCATGTTTATGCTATCTTGACAACACCACAGAACAAAAGAAAATGAAAAAGAAAAGAAAAAGAAAAAAAAAAGAAAAAGAAAATGAAAAAGAAAAGAGAATAAATAATCACTCAGTTGGTCTTCTTTGCGTGCTTAGCGGCCGACCTGATCACCAACTGATGGTTAATGAAATAAGTGGTAGTCATAACGATGATGCATGGTTCCTCAAGTTGGGGGTTTGTGAATCCTCAATAAACTCTGAGGTTGGGTAGGTTTTGCTGTGTACGCTTGGGTGTGGGGACAATTAAACATGACGGTAATAATGTACTATATTAAGCATGACGCATTCGGTTGGGATTAAACGGGTTTGAGTTTAAAGCGGTCAAACATACCGGCAATCACCTGGACTAGTCAAGTAACTGAAGCTGAAAAGGGTTCCTCAGTCAGATTCATACGGTTTGATCCCTTGTAAACTTTCTCATGTTTGGTTTGGTAAGTATTTGTTTATTTTTATCTTTAGTGTGTGAGTCGTTAAGTTCCTTTTTATGTGTTTTCGTCTTGGCCAGGTTGATTTGAGAAGTCAAAATGTGTTTTTCATGGGTCTTAATGCATGACAATGTGCCCCCGACAGATCTTGCCAAATTTTTAGGGGAAGGAGTATGGGATAATAAGTATTATCCGAAGGGAACTCGAGGATGATACTTATTATCTAATGGAAAAGACTTCCTCCGTCAGATCTTGACAAATTTTTAGGGGAAGGAGGGAGGATAATAAGTATTATCCGAAAAGACTTCCATAATACATAGTATCCGAAGGGAACTCGAGGATGATATGTATTATCTCAGGGGAAGTCCTTAGCTGAGGGGAAGTCTTTAGAGGTCTTGGGTTCAGGGGAAGTTTATAGAAAACCCGTAATCTATATTAGGGTTTTTGGTTAAAATATTGTTAATTTGAATCAACTGAACTGATGATAATTAACCTCTAACCCAAAGATCAGTCATCAAATGTCTGGTGGAGTATATTTTTTCAAATGTGTGTCAGACAGGTTGATGATAGAAAGATGCTGCTGATGCTGCTGCTGCTCAAAGTTAAAGAACCAGCCGGACAAGACTTCCATCTGAAAAGCAACTATTCAGGGGAAGTTGTTGGTGTCTTTACAAGTCTTCAAAAGCATCGAAAGTTTTTCAAAGAAAATGCTCACAAGGTTAGGGGAAACTGAAGATTTCAAGTCAAATCTTTGAAACAGAAAATGAGAGCAGTCAGAGATCATAAAGTTTGAAGATCAACAATCAAGTTCTCCAAAGTTAGGAGGTTTTCAAAATTTACCCTCTAATTTTTGGAGATTCAAGACAGTTACCGAAGATTCAGCAAGAACCAGTTCTTTCAAAAGAAGCAAGTCAATGAGAGTCCTCCATTTCATTGCTTGTTCATTTCAAGAAGTTAGAGCTGATGCTGATCAAGAGAAAGTCCCAAGTGCCCGTCACGAAACCCAATGAAGATTTCTGCGGAAAGAATCTTCATCAATATCTATGCCAGCCAGTCAAATAGAAGAATTTCAAAGATTGAAGACGGATTAATATCACAAGCCTAGGGGAAGATTGTAGAGGCTAGATTATGAGGCTTGTAATATTAAATATGTTGGGCTAGGGCTTAGAGGGTTTAATTAGAATCATAGGCTAGTTTGATTATTGTTTAGGCTAGTTTATGATTGGGCTTGGGTTTACTATTGGGTTTTTGATCCAAAAGGGGCCCAATAGTAAACCCAATGGTGGTCTATATATAGACCACTTGACCTCCTTGTTGAGGGTTGCTGATTACGATTCTTGAGGGCTGCCTTTTAGTGTTTACGATCGTAATCGTAAACCCGAGATTAGAGAGTGATTACGATTTCCTGTTTTTGTACCCGACAAGCTTTCTTGTGTGCAAAGATCAAGTTTTCTTCGTGTTTTATCTTCTTCTCTTCTTGAATCAGTCACCTACGAGGATTCCACACTCGTTTGTGATAGAAATATCGTGACTTGGTAGATTTTCTGGACCTACACTCTTTCCTCTAGCTTTTTGTTTTGGTTGTGATGCACCGACCTCTTGTGTTTCTTGGACGATTTCAACGTCCTCATCTTGAAGAGAAAAGGGTTGAGATGCTCGAGGGGTTGGAGTTTGTCGCGAGGTTGGAGAAGGTCGTGGGGTTGGAGAAGCTTGAAATGGTTGAGGTGGATAACCTCCAAATTATGGTTGGGAGAATTGGGAAAAACCTTGAGAGTAAAGGTTCATGTTTGTGAATTGATTCGGGAAAGGTTGAGTGGCGGGGTTCATTGACGGGAATTGAGGGGGAGGCATGTTCATAAACATTTGCCAAAGGTTTTGATCGGGTTCGTTCTCCCCGGTATTAGGTCGAGAGTTGGGTTGGTTGTTGGGTTGGTTGGGAAACATTTTTAAAAGAAAATAGATGAAGTAGAAGAGAATTGAGTTGGTGTGGTGTGTGAAAGTTTATAAAATATGTGAGGTATTTATAGTGAAAAAGGTGTTTAAATTAAATTTAAAAAAAAAAAAGTTAACGGATATATAGCCGTTCAACGGCTAAATTTTTTGACTTTTTCCTTTTCTCCGGCGTTATCACGCTGACGCCCCGGGCGAATTTGGGCTCCATAACGCCTCATAACGCCTGGGCGTAGTGGGCCGGGGCGTTATATGGGGTGTTATGGGGCGTTATGGAGCCCAAAAACGCCCCATTACGAGTAGCCTTAAATCAACTTTAAATTAGTTATGGATATCTCGGTTTTATATTTCTCCAGCTTCCTTTTAGTTTTCGGATTAGTCATTTTTCAATATACTTAATCGAAGAATATAACCATGCTAAAATAACAAATTAACAAGAACCGTCGGTACAGTTTTGATAACGTAAAGGACCACCAAGATAATTACGCCTAATTGCCTAAAGCTAAAACCCTGGATGAAAAGTGAAAACCCCTAACTTCACTGAGAACCGATGAACAAACAAGCTCATCAAACCTCCAATCTCTTAATCAAATCATCCATGGAAGCCAGACCCTAGCAAACTCAAATCTCCGTCCAATGTTTGCAACGAAGAACCTTCAGACCCGCTGCTTTCAAACCCTAACCTCTCGTCTCCTCACCAATTGCTCCAGGTAAGTATACATCTATAATCCTATGCCTATTCCGTACTGTTTATTGAAACTGATTCGATTCTGTATTGTTTCAGGGATGTGAAGTTGTTCAGAAGATATGTTATGCCCGATTTCACACCGGAGTATGCTATCCAGTCCAAATTTGTAACCAGAGACGACGACGTTTTGAGGTCGTGGAATTGCTTCCATGGGAATCGGATGTTTTCGACTTCAAAAGGTCGGAGCATGAGGAGTAAAGTGGAGATGCGGATGAAGAAGGAGTCTGGTAAAACCCTAAGGGAGATCAGGCGAGCTAAGAAGATTCAGAAGAAATTGATGACAGACGAAGAACGCCTCATTTACAATCTCAAAAGAGTATGATTCTTCTCTTCCAGTTTTTCATCATTTTAGGCAATTAGGTTTTCAGTTGCTTCGTTTTCCTTGAGTTTGTTACACTCCTATATTGTGTGTTTTGTGAAATGGTGCTTGTAATTATGAAATTAGAAGACTTGGAAATCTCTAGGTAGATCTCATCTCAGTACTATATAAAAGATGATAATAATCTTTGAGAAGAAAATTGCTATATTATTCAATGAGAAAAGGCAATGCATTAAGCTCCTCATAGTAAAGCGAAATCAAACAGAAAGCCTAAAATTGGGGGAAAATGGTCAAAGGTAAAATCGAGGCTCCGGATGAAGGAGTTAGGGTCCTGTAGCTCCAAACGGGTCAGAAGTTATGCATGTTTCAAGTTGGGCCCTTTTCTAACCCTCTGCCTTTATCCAGTTTCTCAAGATATGAATCTGCAAACACTTGTATAAGCTTTGTGTCAGTTGTTCAATTAGATTTGTATCAGAAAACCATTAGTTTGTTATAATTACATTCCACTTGAATTCTGACTTATGCAGGCCAAGAAAAAAGTGGCATTACTTCTTCAAAAGCTGAAAAAATACGAGCTACCAGAGTTACCACCTCCAAGGCATGATCCCGAGCTATTGACCGCTGAGCAAGTTCAGGCGTTAAAAAAAATTGGTTTCAGAAATAGAAATTATGTACCGGTTGGTGTTCGTGGAGTGTTTGGAGGTGTGGTTCAAAACATGCACATGCATTGGAAGTTCCATGAAACTGTGCAAGTTTGCTGTGATAATTTCCCGAAAGAAAAGATTAAGGAAATGGCAACCATGCTTGCAAGATTAAGTGGTGGTATTGTGGTCAACATACACAATGTTAAAACGATTATCATGTTCCGTGGTAGAAATTACAGACAGCCCAAGAATTTGATACCGATTAACACACTTACCAAAAGAAAGGTGCGACTTTATTATGTTTTATTTGTTGTGCCTCTAAGATAAGTTGATTTAGAGGGTCTTTGGTACTCTTTATTAAATCACAATAATTTGTTTTTAGTATTTGGATAAACAGATTCTGCTTCTGATTATCACGGGTCAAATGATTAGTTTTGTATAATCAGTTACATACCAACCACAAGAAAACTTATTAGCTAAAGGTAAAATAAAAGGGTAAATACCATAAAAGACCAAAATAGTTTCTGTTTTTTCTTACAAAGGTCTCTTAACAATTTTTGCACAAAAGTAAAAAAAAACAACAAAAAAACAACATGCCTTATGTTTTGTCTCACAAAATTTCCTCAACAATTTTTTGCATATTTAAGTCCTTTCACATGTTAAATTTGAACGAAATCATGATTTTTTTTTAAAACAACTTGGAACCAGTACATTCTGTTGTTTTGCGTAGTATACTTTTTTTCTTACGTGGTTTATTTAACTTATGGGAGCTTGAACTCGGCTCAAAGTTGTAATTCACTGTTGAATAAGATTTACAATTTCGTTCAAATTTATCATGTGAATGGACTTCAATAGGTTAAAATTGTTGAGGGACTTTTGTAAGGCAAAATAGAAAGTATGTTGGTTTTGTGTGCAAAAGAATGTTAAGGGGCTTTTATGATAAAGAAAACATAAAGTATGGTTGTTTTTATGGTATTTATCCAAAATAAACATATATGATAACCTAGTTTGGGATTTATACCATATTAGAAATCACTAAAAAGTTTAATTGCAAAAAACGTCATTTTGGTCATTTTATCTATTAGTTTCTTAGATAATCAGAAATCTTCACAGACTCAAAACATCTTATTATCTGATTATTACAAATTTAAACAAAAGAAGAAAATTCGAACTCAAATATCGCAATCAAAATACTTATCTTGTGTTATTCTTGATGGATGAATTACAAATCATGATTACTATGCAGGCCCTATTTAAAGCTAGATTTGAACAAGCACTTGATTCTCAAAAACTAAACATAAAGAAAATAGAACAGCAACTCAGGAGAATGAACCTGAACCCAGATGATCCAGTTGCAATGGCAAGCATACAAAGAGTGGCGTCCACTTTTTTCAACGCAATAGACAAAAAAGAAGGAAGCCCGTATGTCTTCCATGGCGATAAACAGAGTGGGCCCGGTTCTGTGAACATTAAAGAACCAGAATCTGGTGAAGACAGTGATCAAGAAGAACTTGATAAATTCATAGCAGAGATAGAAGATGCAGCTGATAAAGAATGGGAAGCAGAAGAAGCTGCAGAGAAAGAAGAAGTCAACAGAATTCGATATCTGTATAGAGAAGATTATGATGGTAGGTATACAAAACCAGGAATGGGTAGGATGGCCCCACAGAGAGGTAGTAACAGTGAAAATGATGAGGTGGATGATGGCGATGAAATTGACTCGGATGAAGCTCCTGCTGTTTATGATGCTCCTAGAGTTGAAAGATGGAACAATGGTAAAAATGGAAGACCTGCTAATGGTGGGAGATTTAATAGAAGAGATGAAGAAGAATCTGAGTCAGAAGACGTGTTGGATGATTTGCAAAATGTCATGTTTGAATCTGATGAAGATGAATCAAGATCATCGTCAAAAGCTACAAATTATAACAATGAAAGCGAGGCTAAGACAACAAAAAATTTGGATGAAGATTGGGATAGTGATTAGATTTTGGAGGTATTCCTAATGAGGTAGTGAATCATATGGCTAAAAGAAAATGGGTCAAAAATCATCCAAAGAGCATCTCTATTTCACACAACGTCCTGTATTGTTTAATTAAAAAAATTGACTGTTAACGTACCAATCTAGTTTTTGTGATCATTTATCGGACTTGCCTGTTTTGACCTGAACCCAATACCCAACCTGCCATTTTGCAACCTCTATTAGTAATTCTGTCTGAAATGAAAGATTAACTATTCTTGGTGTTCATCCAGGAGAAGTTATTATTTCTGTTTATGCGGTATAACTGAATCAAGCGTAGATTGAACAAAAAAATGTGCTGCTATCTAATTGCGATCAAGAATTGTCATGAAGAACAGTCTGAGTCAAATATACAGGAAGGAGCTCTTGAGATGTTTGCTCCCTTTATTGAGATTGTGTAGGGAGTTCTCAGGTAAGTAAAACATTTTTTTTATAATATGTTATAATCATTACTATATATCCCTCTGGATACTTGATTCTGAGCCTGATATTTCTTGTTACTTAGCTCAGATATACTATTATTGTTTTGCTAAGCTTGTTTCTTTTTTTCCCGCTAATTTGATAGTGATAGCCAGTGATTTCTCTCTAGTAATGTAGAGATCACCTATACACACCACTTAATCTTCGCCTCTCAAAAAAAAAAAAAAAGAGGTGATCACCTTTGGTTTCTTGTTACTAATCTAGGTAGTGAAACTGATCACATTCACTCATCCTACTAATCTTTTGATGGTAATCACCACTCGCAAAGACGTATATTCATTTTGATAATAAACATTACATTCTTTAGCACAAACACATGATCTTTTAAACATCTTGATATTGATCACCTGCATCCACGCCTTCACGTGGCGTGATCCGCAAGGAACACCACCCCTTACTCCTTCACACGAAAACAACCCCTCCGTGTGGACCACTCCACACGAGTTCATCTCCCACATTTTTTATTTAACTCCTTAATATTTACATATTACCCCCTTGATAGCATACTACCCCAATTTGTTTACATACTATCGTAGTAGAGTGATCCATAACTATGGTTGAGTGGAGTCAGGAGTGGGATGAAAAGAGAGAAAACTGGCGTGATTGCTGATATGGCACTAGGTAGAGAAGTAAAGAAGTCCTTATAGGTTAGTCTTACTAGTGGTATGATCCATGTGCGTTGTGGCAGGGATCATCACGCTTTACGACAACGGAATCACACGTACACAAAAAGCTAATGGAATCTGACACATCCACGTCTCAAAACCTACTCTATATCGCAACGACCATACACTAGCGGGGATCATCATGTGTTTGTTAAGATTCGTACACTTTACGACAACAGAATCACACGTACACAAAAAGCTAATGTAATCCGACACATCCATGTCTCAAAACCTACTCTATATCGCAACGAACATACACTTTGAAACTTAAATAATAGTAAAACAAATGAGATCTAAAAGGAAAAAAAAAGAGGCAAAAAAAAAAGTTGGAACACGTTTTAAAGAAAGGGCATCCCCAACATTCGAACCCGAGTCATCTCCGGATTGAATCAACGAACACGCATATCTTTGAAACTTAAAAAAAGAGATGAGATCTAGAAGGAAAAAAAATCTTGAACACGTTTAAAAAAAAAGGACATCCCCAAGATTCGAACGCAAGTCATATCAGCGCAACATCATGTCCTAACCAATTGAGCTTCGCCCCAACCTAATTACATCTTGCAAACCTTAGTACTACTACCTTAGTACTACTAATAGACAACAAATTTTAAAGGAAAAAAAAAAAAAAAATAGAATGCAACCCAAAAATTCGAACCCGGGTACGCCCCAGACCACAAAAATGCAAAGCACCAAGCCTTGACCAATTGAGTTGTGCCCCAACTTGGTTATCCCCTAACAAAAATCTTATTCATACACAAAAAATTCTAAAGTTATAAAAAAAGGAAAAAATATGGTCCAGCCATATTCCACCACATGACAAAACCGACTAATCATATTAAGTTACTATTCCACCGTTTACTTTTTAAAAATATAGATAATCTCCTATGAAAGTCTAAATGCACCACCAGTTACAGAAATAATATCTTAAAATTAGTTGGAAAAGTCTTAAAAAGGACCCAATCATAACAAAGAAACAAGAAACAAGTCTATCCACTAAAAAATCTCACTCATAATAAAAAATTATATGTATGTGAAATAAACTTTTTTCTCAATCCTCAAAGATAGAGACTGCTCCCACTGAAATTCCCGGTTTATAAAAAAAAAACTCTCCTTTATTTGATCTGTAAAATATAGTCATCTGGATAACATAAAGTATCGTTAAGAAATCCAAGCAACAACAAATAATAGTAGTAAACCATAGGAAAAACTAAATAGTAATGTACAACTTATAAATCACCCCCTAATCAAGAAACACAGCCTAAAATCTACCGCTAATTGACTAATCAAGTACTTAATCTATGTTTATATCATGAAAAATCACAATAATACAAAATTCAACCCGCTTCCCGGATGCAATTACCGGGCAAAAGATACCTGTATGTATCTGCATGATTCAATAGATATGAAGGAAGATGAACTGCTGAATAAGAATGAGGAATTGGACCCATTTTCGCTATGATATCCTTAAACGTATACTCCACGGGAAGCATATCATACAAGTCATAACCGTTGCATATTACATTCTGAATCCTTTTCGGGTCAAGATAGTGAGTGAATCTGACCCGATCCGTGTGGCTGTAAGCTTTCATCTGACCCTTTTCGTGGGTAATACCGTGATTTCCAACCGTGGAGCTTGCAAAGTGAGTCCATTGAAACATTTTCATGATAGTAATTATGTGGGATGGGGACAAAGGTTTGGGTGGAGATTGCCATATAATGGTCTTAAAAAGTAGGTGATTTTTTGTCCATGAAAATAAACACCGATGGAGCCGGTAGGAATGACTAGAACTAATATAACAAACGATCGTATATCAAGAGTTTGCATCATGCAACGAATTCGACCCATTTTGGTAACCTCCTACAAAACCAATAAGCATCAAATTGGAAGTGTAATTTGATGATGAAAAAACCTAAAATAGAGACATAAAGAAGGCATTATGAAGCAGGAACATAATGAACCCAATAACACAAATGGTGTGTTTTCATGTTAAGCTCATAAAATGAACATCTTGACACCCCTAAAGGCCTAAATAGAACATGTATGAAGTTGGATAGCCTTTTTTCTTCAAGAAAATGAACATCTTGACACACCTAATTGCAAGTTTGGTCTCAACTTTTGGGAAATTGCAAGTTTTGTCCTAGTTGTTTACTCATAAGGTGTTTACTCATAAGTAACACCTATGGTACCTGACTTAAACGCCTTTTAACTTTTTCCGTTAAGTTAACATGAAATGACCAAAATACCCTTTACGAAACTAAAAGTGAGAATCTCTCCCTTTTGATTTCAAAACAATGGGGTTTGGGTATACATGTGAAAGTAGAGTTGGTTTCCAGAAGCACAAATTGTGATCTAATTACACTTCAATGGAACAAATACCTGACTGCAAACGTCCTCCCAATTGTTATCCTTCTTTTTGGAAGATGAATAGCCATGAGGCATGATCGAAGGCTCAAATTCGTCTGCAAAATCACTGATCAAATGCCTGGTAATCGAGATTTTGAACTGAAAAAGCAAAAACTGAAGGAGAGCGGTTAAATAATAATAAATAAAAAAGTTGCCCAAAATGGGAACAAATTTTCAGGAGCTGGTTCTACGATATACATTTCAATTCAGCCGTCCAAATTATAGCCGTTTGCTCGATATATAGATACGGATTCTGTAAGTATACATATGCATTGTTTATTTTGGAGTGTGTTCTAATGGAATGTGGAATCAAATTTAGTACGTTGAATTTATTGATGTAACAGGGAAAACTTGTCGATCATATATCATGGAGTATACTCGTATAGTTGGTTACAAAACTTGAGAACTATAAAAAACTGTACATTTAAAGGCATGTATTTTTTTTTATCTATGGCTTCTTTTTTACAAATTTGTTTCTTCTCTTTACAAACTTGCTATTTAGACTACATCATTTCTTATCTTTTCATTCATTGTTATATTAGCAGCCATCCGTGATTGTTCCAGGTTTATATGTTAGAAGAGGCAAAAATAAAAATAAACACTTAAATGAATTATATTAAATCATAAGTATAAAAAAGGCATCATAAAATCAAGAGTGACGCAATGACCAAGCAATCAAAGCTAAGAGACTTGTGGTCCCCAAAAATTAAAGGTCTCTGACTTTAATAAAAAAAAAAGAGTTAATTACATTTTGCGTCTCCGAGGTTTGCTGTTTGTTGTCATCTGAGTCCATTTTTCAGATTATTAACAAATTTTGTCTGAGGTTTGCATTTTGTTGTCATCTGAGTCCTTGAGACTAACAAATGTTAACTTTTTCTATTAAGTTAAAGGGCATTTCAGTCAATTCATACATAAGGGACTAGTTCTGTGAAATAGTCGGACGGACAAGATGAAAAAAAACTTTTTTTTATATAGGTGAATATACGTAAAATTAAATTAAAATAACAATATTAAATTACCCAAATACTCTTTATTTAATATATTTTTTCTTTAATTTTAAGTTTATACATTAAAAAGGGGTTTTATGGGAGCTATACCTCTTGTGATATTTCTTTTTCGGGGTTTTACTTTCTTGATTACCCTGTGTTTTAACAAAGGTTTCATTTAGTTTCTTTTTTTTTTTGTTAAAAAAAGTTAAGTTTACATAAATATAACTATTACACGATGATGTAGCAAAATAGTAACTTAAATTAAGTTCTGTCAATTTAGATTTTTTGAAACCGCGTTTAATTATTCGACTGGCAGGATAGGGGGTGATTGGCTGTCTCCAAATTGGCATGTTGATTGAAGTTCAACGTCATGTATATATATATTTAATATTTTCGAAAAATTTAGAGGCCGACAGTTGAATTTTTTTATATATTTTTTTATATTATCCATTGGAAAAAACTTAAAGTAATTATTTTAAAAGGTTAAATTTTGGGTCAAGAACCTGACGATTCTATATTATCGTGTCTTTCTAATTATAACATGACTCAAATATTTGTTAACATCATCAGAGAAAACCCAAGCAGATGGATAAAATCTCTCACAGCTTAAACGTTAGGCTTAAAACCAGTGACCTTCCATTATTGATGGTCTTCGAGATATCATTTGACCGAACCGACAACGTATTTAAAAGAAACTATAGATCAAAAATTAAATAAAACAATGTATTTAAATTTATATTATTAATAAAATACTTATCAACAAAATGAAATAAAATATAAAGGTAAGATTAACTAAAAAATAAATTTATAAAAAAAAAATTAAATCACGAGAACTTGTCTGAGTGGTTAGTGGTTTAAGATCACCGATTCAATCATTGAGCTCTCAGGTTTTATCACCTGACCACATCACATGCAAAGGTACATTTTTTCTAGAATGATCTCATATAGTATAAATACTTTCTAATTATCCATGGTGTTAGTATTTATTTATCGTTAAAATTTTAAGAAAAGAGTTACCCACCTTATTTATTAAACAAAATAACATATCACTAGTTTTAACATTTATTAAAAAAACATTTTAAATAAGGGAAAAAACTGGTCACGTAATCAATAATCCTATGATTCCATGGAGGTGACTAGGATACTTATCCATTTCTTGATCAAATATGTATCATGGCCACCTCACCCACACCCCTATATAAGACCACCCACATCGGTGGTATGTCGCCGAGTACGTACGTACGTACGGCGTACGTAACCGATGTGGGTTACGTACGTACGTGCGTACGTACGTATATACAAACCCTCACGTACGAGACCAAGGCGGGACCCACTGGATTATTCTTTTTTTTCTTTTTTTTTTCCTTTAACATATTTAAACATTTAAATTATTTTGTTTTATTTTAACATTTAATAATACAAATAAAATATAAATAAATTTCAAAAAAATCTGAAAAAATGTCTAAAATTCATAATTAAATAAAACATTAAATTTAATATTTTTTTTAAAAAAAACGGCTAGTTTTATTTTTTGTCTTATTATAACGGCTAGTTTTTTTTGTCTCAATTAAAACATAATTAGATTAAAACTGAAAAGCAAACAAAGATACTTTTATTAAAACTGAGAAACAACCTAAAATACTTATTAAAACATACAACCTAACCATTACACACACACGTAGATACTTATTAAAACGAGTTATCAGACGAGTAGCCGTTGTATCCGGCCATCTGAGACGTAGTCCTCTGGATAGTGTACTTGTCCATAGTACCAAGTCTCAAAATCATCAACGTTGTGAACATCTTCAATGTTCATCCCAGCTTCTGCTTCCCGTTCCAACTCAAAGAGTGCTTCCCACTCTTCAGCATGGTCATCATCAACAAATGGTGGGGATGGTGTACGGCCAACACGAGGTTGTCGTACTCTTCTTGCAGCAGCACTGCTTGACTCGGCACAGTGGAGGTTGTTCATTTGGGTGATTGGTGGAGGTGGTGGTGGTTGGTAAGGTGGAGGTGGTGGTGGTTGGTAAGGTGGAGGTGGTGGTGGTTGGTAAGGTGGAGGTGGTGGTGGTTGGTGATGATGGTGGTGGTGGTGATGGTGCTGGTGGAGGTGATTGTGGATGTGGTTGAACTGGTTGGGTACTTGAGCTTGAGGTGGTGGTGGTGGTGGTGGAAGTTGTTGTTCATAGCGGGTTAACCACAACATCCGGTAGTGCTCTGATACATCTTCAGGAGGTGTGCTAGACATGGTGGTGGTAGAGGTTGGTTGATGGTTGTGAAATGAGAATAGATGTGTGAATCTAAGCTCTATTTATAACCTTTTGAAAAACTAGCCGTTGGCTAAAATATCTAAGTTTGAAAAACTAGCCGTTGGCTATTAAATATTATTATTTTAAATGATTTAATATTCAAATAATAATGATTAAAAATTTAAATAAATATTTATTTATTTATTTATTTTGTAAAAAAAATATTATTTTAATTATGTCGATAAGTTTTTTTTTTAAATTAAAATAATATACGTTTTAAATAAAAGAATTAATTTGTTAACTAGTTTTTAAAATAAAGATTAAATAAAATGGTGATGTGGAAAATAAAGGAGGTATGTGGGGAAGTACTTGATGTGGGAAAAAGTTGGGTTTTGTGGTATGTGGGAAGTAAATGATGTGGCATGCTGGACTGGACCAAAAAGGTGGTATTTAGGTGGTATTTAGGTTGTATTGATGTGGGTGGTCTAACAAGCCATCTTCTCCACTCTATCAAATACACACAACATAATTAAATTCACACATATCAACGTTAATAATTATGGAACAAAATGGATCATCATCGGCGGTTGTAATTGAGCACAAGGCCTACGCTCGCATCGGTCTCCTGGGCAATCCCAGTGACGTATACTACGGTCGCGCCGTCTCTTTAACCGTCGAAAACTTCTGGGCTTGTGTTCGTCTGGAACCGTCTTCAGATCTCCTCATTCTCCCTCACCCTACCCATGATCTTGTCCAATTCACTTCACTCTCTCATCTGGTAGGCTTTGAATTCTACTGCTTGATTAATTAATATACGTTTGTAACTAACCAACTAACTAACTGGTTATGGTTATAAATTTGCAGGTGAAACGGTTGGAGAACGAAGGGTATTATGGTGGTGTGCGGTTGCTGATGGCCACTTGTAAAGTTTTTACTAGTTACTGTAAAGAACAGGGGATTCATCTTCACAGTAAAAACTTTTCGCTTTCTTACGACACCAACATCCCTCGTCAGGTAGAAAACATATACATTTATATGAGAGCCGGAGCTAAGGATTTAGGGGCACTGTTCGAGCTAAAAATTTTAGGTCTCAAAAAACAAATAGAAAAAGTTTTTAAATAAGAAAAATAATTAAGTTATAGCAATAAACATAAGAAAATTACAGTTTTAAATTGACATTTTTAATAGTAAATTGATTGATGATGATCTTCATAGTTCAAATTCTCTAATATTTCGTACTCAATGGCTATATTACATATAAAATTTTAAAAAATATGGCCTCGTAAAATGATGGGTCCTGTTTCGCCGGACCTCCCACACATGCTCAATGCCTTCCCTGATATATATATATTACATTTGAACTAGAATTGAAAATTAGAAACTAAAATTGGGTCCGGGTTTGGGTTTGGGTTTGCGTTTCAGACAGGGTTATCGGGTTCGAGTGCGATTGCATGTGCTGCATTTAGCTGCCTTCTTGATTTCTACAATGTCCGAGAGAAAATCGACGTGAAGATCAGACCGCAACTTATTCTCAATGCCGAGAAAGAACTTGGAATTGTTGCGGGTTTGCAGGACAGAGTAGCACAGGTTTATGGTGGTCTTGTGTACATGGTGAGCCTGCCATATGGACTAAATCATTCAAGTCAATTTTGTTGGATTCATATATGATGATATACCCAACTAACTTTGATTTGCAGGATTTTAACAAGACTAGCATGAACAAAAATGGGTATGGCAACTACACACAGTTAGACACGAGTCTTCTTCCACCTCTGCATCTCATCTACGCCGAAAACCCGAGTGATTCGGGGAAGGTACACAGCGCGGTCCGACAAAGATGGTTAGATGGAGACAAGTTCATAATATCGTCCATGGAGGAGGTGGCTAATTTGGCACTCGAAGGGAAAACTGCATTACTCGAAAAGGATTACGCTAAACTTGCAACTCTCATGAACCAAAACTTTGATCTCCGAAGGTAATTAATTAATTACGCAAGGCATATCGAAAAAAATATTAAAAAATGACTTATTTACTTATGGGAAAAAGACGAAACTAGCCGGTTTGACCACGGTTGGACGAGAAAGTCCCCCCCTTTTCAAAAAAGGACGAGAATAGCCGCATCCACGGTCGTCTATGACCTGCATCCACGGTCGTCCGACCGTCAAAACAGGTGTCAAAAACAACGGTCGTCCGACGAAAAATACACGGTCGTCCCGCCCCCACGTACGGTCGTCCCGCCCCCCACGTACGGTCGTCCCGCCCCCACGTACGGTCGTCCCGCCCCCACGTACGCACGTACGGTCGTCCGCCCCCACGTACGGTCGTCCTGCCCCCCCGTACGGTCGTCCGCCCCCACGTACGGTCGTTACGACCGTCAAAAACAACAGGTGTCGTTTTCTTATAGCTTCGTCTAGACGGTCGTCCGACCGTGAATGGCGTGGCCAGGACGACCGTGGAGCCGGCTATTTTGGTCCAACCGTGGTCAAACCGGCTAGTTTCGTCTTTTAAAGCATTTACTTATTAGCTTTTCAAAAGTTCAATAAGTCAAAGATAATGTTTGACAAACTCAAAAACACTTTGGGAAAAAGACGAGAATAGCCGTGTTGACCACGGTTGGACGAGAATGTCACCACTTTTCAAAAAAGGGACCAGAATAGCCATGTTCACGGTCGCCTAGGACCACCCTTATACGGTCGTCCGACCGTGCCTCTGAGCCAATCAGAAGACGACCGTACGTTGGGCCCCAACGACCGGATATTCAGCTGTCCAAGGTCGTCCGACCGTACGTTCGGATATTCAGCTGTCCCTCATCATTCCACGGTCGGATATTCCACGGTCGGATAAATCCCTCATCTATAAATCCCTCATCATTCCACGGTCGGATATTCAGCTGTCCCTCATCTATAAATCCCTCATCATTCCACGGTCGGATATTCAGCTGTCCAAGGTCGTCCGACCGTACGTTGGGCCCCAACGACCGTGCCGAAATTCCTCCTGCAACGGTCGGGCCGACCGTCTGACACGCATGTCGGAGGCGCCGCCACGACCGTGGAAGATTTATTTTTCGTCGACGAACGTGTTTACAATCGCCTGACCTAACTAAACCTCCCCTATATATTTTCCACCCAACTAAACCTCCCATATATATTTTCACACTTCGATTGTCGTTATACTTTGATTGTTAAACTTTCTCTTTGAAATATGTTCACATCAACCGTTATTTGTTCAATGACAATCTCATTTTGAAATAATAAAAAAAACATTTCACGGTCGTGGTGACCGTGACGGTGTGTCAGACGGTCGGCCCGACCGTTGCAGAGAGGATGTCAGATGGGCAACGGTCTGACATACGTGGCACGCGATGATTGGGTGGATCGGACGGTCGTCCGATCGTGGTTGAGTGACCAGGACGACCATGAAGGGTGGCTATTTTCGTCCAACCGTGGTCAACACGGCTATTCTCGTCTTTTTCCCAAACACTTTTCAATGTAACTTTTTATAAATGATTAAAAAACAGTTTTAAAAAGCTAGAAAACCCTGGTTTTTTTTTGAAGTGTTTTTTGGTTTTTTGATGATGCAATTACAATAATACTTTTATTTAATCTTATATACAAGATAATCTCATTTTTTTTAGTCATTTTACATATAAATTAAGCAATTTCACCATAAATGTTAATCGAAACATTTTTTGTTAAACTTCTTTAAAAAAAGTTATAAGTCAATAAAGACTTTTTTACCTAAAAACACTTTTACACTCAAATAAACACTCTAGAAAGCATTTTAGATCAATAATATAAAAACAGACGGACGGATAGTTTTATTTTAATGTTTGAATTATGGTGCAGGCGGATGTTTGGTGATGCCGCCCTTGGTGCGGTGAATATAGAGATGGTGGAGGTGGCGAGAAGAGTGGGTGCGGCCGCGAAATTCACGGGCAGCGGTGGGGCGGTGGTGGCGTTCTGCCCGGATGGGCCGTTACAAGTTGAAGTGTTGACGGATGCTTGTAAGAAGGCGGGATTCACGGTGGTCCCGGTGAAAGTTGTAGCTTCGGTTTTGAATGAAATTGATGTGAGGACTCTTGTGATGAAGAACTGGAGTGGCCTACAAACTCCAAAAACGAATTTGTTTGCATTACCTGTTGAAAACGTAAGATAAATGTGAAAGAAAGATGCTTTGGTTGTTAATATGTCTTTTCGTGTTCTTTGCACATTTCACTGATTACTCGGCCAATGAGTTTCGTCCTCGTATTTTTGCGTAATTGTTGGTCTAAAACTTCTTGGTCAAAAGTGTAAAAGCGAAGATACAAGTAATTCAAAATACAGTGCCCGATAAAGTTCTCGTATGAAATAAAATTTTTTTGTACGGCTAAATTTTTATTTTATGTCATCAATGGGTTTTTTTTTTTTTTGGAACGGCATCGATCAGGCGACTTTGGTCTCACGTGTAAACCTACCCTTGCGGGGCTATGTCCAAGGTCGATTACTCGGACCTCCGTGAGAACCAAGACACCCCCTCCTGAAGCTTTCTCCTGGCAGAAACCCCCTCCTGGGACTTGTCCTAGTGGTTACCCCCTTGGCTCTTAGGGCTTTGGTTACTATGTGACCCAAGTTCTAATCCAAGGGGAGGCAATGGGTTTTGAACCCTCACCAAATGGAAAGGCTATGCCTTATCCAACACCAAGATACCATTGGGGCAAATGCCCATTGGTTCGTATGAAATAATTAGGTTTCCAAAAAGGTGCCGTTCCTAAGTTGGAGAATGAGTCGGTCGTGTTTGCGGGTTGGCGCATCAACCTGATTGAAATCTAAAAAAATTGATACAAACCCGAATCCAAAAGTCATGTGAGGATCGTTAACCCCAACACGACATAAATATTAAAGGGTTGATCCGAACACGACCCGTTTAACCTGATTTTTTTTAAACTTATTAATGCTTTAAAATTACAATTTGACATCAAAATTACAAATGTATGTAAAATAATTATATTTTAATCATAAAAGCTTATGCTAATTTCTCTTTTAAAAAATGGTTTTGGTGTTTTAGAACGGAGCCCGGAATGTTGTGGAGAAAGGTTATAATCGGTGTCCACAAAAATCCTTCCGGAAACAGTAATGATATTCCTAGGAGACGTTGCATGGGGGGGGGGGGGGGGTATGGAATAATATATGGGCTGCTTGCAATGGGCTAAAAGGGTTGGGGGTTGACGTGGAGGGCCTGATCAGATTTAATGGAAGTGGGTTTGAGTGGATGGGTGACGCTTCGGGGTCTTTTTCGGTGGCGAGTATTCGAAGATTGTGGCATTGGTTCCCCCGGTCGAATGGTCTCATTATGCCTTGGAATAAACTTGTTCCAAATAAGGTGAATATTTTCTTTTGGAGAGTGCTCAAGGATCGGATAGCCACTAAGGAGGCGCTTGCTAGTAGGAGGATGGTTATTACTAATCCCTTATGCCAAATGTGTTCGGATTGTAATGAGTCTCTTCACCACCTTTTATTGGGTTGTCGGGTGGCGGCGGGTGTTTGGGAGTTGGTGTCCGGTTGGTGTAAGGTCCCCCATATCTTTGCTATGGAGTTAGGTGAGCTCCTTAATCTAGTTGAAGATTCCCTGTTTGATCGAAAAGGGAAGATGGTGTTCTACGCGGTTATCATGACCACTTGTTGGGTCATTTGGATTGCAAGGAATAAATGGGTCTTTGAAGGAGTGAAAACTTGTGTCTCGGCGTTGTTCAAGGATGTCAAATGTAATAGTTTTCTTTGGGTCAAATATAGAGGTAAGTGGGCGGATCTCACTTGGGATGAGTGGGATAATTTCTCGATGTAACCCACCTCCCGTTTGTTGTTGTTTGTTGTGTTTTGTGCCGTTTCTAGCGTCTAGCTAGTCGGTTTCGTTTTAATGAATCCGCAGTTCAAAAAAAAAAATTCTAACTTCAATAAAAATAATAATACCGGCTTAATTTATGACATAAAACACATAGAAATGTATAAAATATCAAATAAATAAGTTAAACGAGTTAACCAGCCAACTCAACGAGGCTTGACCCAAACACAGCATGTTTAGCTTAACGGGTTCGTGGGTTCAACCTGTAGCTGACCTGAACCCGTTTATACTAAACCCAGACCTACAAATTTCGGGTTAAGTTCATGTCATATTTTCGGGTCGTGTCAAAAACTCATACCCCTATTTAGGATACCATTACACAATGGTGCAAAGTTAACATATTCTTTGCTTTTGGTGTGTATGACCCGCTCAAAATGCACAAGCACATTAATGGATCAAGTAATAAGAGAAAAATCATCAATTTGATAATACAAACAACGGTATGGAGCATTTGAAAAGAAAGAAATTAGTTGGTTTCCGATCAAGTTCCAGTATTGAAGCCTAAGAAAATTTAAAAAAGGAAAATTGGTCTGTAATAATACAAGTTTTCACTCTTTGGCCAATAATAATATGAGTTTTTGAGTTGGTCTGTAATAATACCAGTTTTCGAACTATTGGACTGTAATAGTATGCCGTTAGTTCTTACTTAACGGGGTTAAATCCCCGCCTACGTGGCTGCCCACGTGGCTGCCCACGTGGCTTCATTAATCATACGTGGCATTTTTAAGTGGGGGTTTTAAAAAGGAAAATTGGCCTGTAATAATACAAGTTTTCACTCTTTGGCCAATAATAATATGAGTTTTTGAGTTGGTCTGTAATAATACCAGTTTTCGAACTATTGGACTGTAATAGTATGCCGTTATTTCTTACTTAACGGGGTTAAATCCCTTTATCAAATGTATATGACACCTTAGCTATTCCCGGATCCCAGTCCATTTGAATCCCTCTCTCTCTAGTCAATCCATTAATAAATTTTGTATATTTCTTTTTCTCTATCTCTGGTTATTGTATTAGAGTATTATATATAAGATTAGGGTTATATTAATATGAGTTTACGGGCCCATTAGGTATTTAGGGTTTGGATTACATTCTCTATAATATATAGAGAATGTATTCCAAACCCTAGATACTTAATGGGTCCGTAGACTCATATTAATATAAGCCTAATCTTATATATAATACTCTAATACAATAACCAGAGATAGAGAAAAAGAAATATACAAAATTTATTAATGGATATGTGGTTAAATCCCTGCCTATGTGTGTCACACCCCCAAATTTCCACTAACGGAGTGTAACCGTGTGGGGTGTGAGCCAGACCAGGATCCAAGACTTTAGTTACAACCAAGCCATAACGGTAAATAAATAAAAGATAAGGGGCTTTATAATAAAATAGATGAAAGTTTGTTTCACAAATACATAAGTCAGAATTAAGGGATCAGCGGAAGCATAATAATGTTTACAAGTTTGAAGTACAAAACACAAGTTCATAAAGTTTGGAAATATGAATTTCCCAAAAGTTTGTCAAAGAGAGTACTGCCGCCACCCGTGCCATCCAAGAATCCGCCTAACGACCTGAAAAGTACACAACGATCAAGTGTCAGCTAAAAAGGCTGGTGAGTTCACTAAGTCAGTCTACACAATACCGTGTAGACCAAGAATGCATACGAATCATAAAGCAATAAATTCGTAATCTAGAAATGTAAGTATTATCCGTATCATTAGGTAGCTAGCCTATGCTTATGCTCCTCTGAACGTTCGCAACCAAAGCTGACATGGTATTTGATAGGTATTCACCTATATAATTTTGCCTTCCCCGTGTCTTTCCCGATCACGGTGTTCCTAGGCTAATATTGGTCTCAGTCCGACCGCCAGTCGGGAGGGTGCATCCTGTGCACCGCTGAGCGGGGGTGTCAATCCCCAGTAGATCTACTCAACATTACCTCGCTATTCAATACTAATGGCCCGATAAGTAAGGACTTTTGTTTATAAAGCAATTCAGTGAACATGTGATATAATGGGATAAATACTCAAGTAAAGAAATACCTTTACCGTGTGTTGCCACCCCTTACCGGATGCAACTATAACAGTAAGTGAAACTCACCTTAGGTTTGCTCGACTTAAGCTTCAATTAATCAGGTTATGATTGTTAATGAGGACCTAATAATCACATTAAGGTCTTAGGTGTAAGGTTGTGTTTAAAACTATTAGCACGTTGGGAAAACACGACACAACATAACGACACACGATACCGATGGTTGATCATAAACAGGGGTTCACTTAATACAGAAATCAAACATGTTCATCATAGCATAATTGTATAAGTCATGGTGAGGCATTTAAACAAATTGCATAAGTTTGGATTCTGGTCACAATTTCGCTAGCAGTTTCGCTAGGCAGTTTCGCTGTGTACACGGGCAGCACTTTCGCTAGGCAGTACCCGATGACACAGTTTCGCTAGGCTAGTTTCGCTCGAAACTGTTGGCACAGTTTCGCTAGCCTAGTTTCGCCCGAAACTGGTTTGAACTTTCGTTCAGGAAATTTCGCTCGGTAATTTCGTTCGAGCAGGTCTGGTTGGTTTACCGGCGACACTATAGTTTCGCTACCTAGTTTCGCTGGATGAAGATATACATAGTTTCGCTACATAATTTCGCCTGATGAAGGCACAGTTTCACTAGTCGCTAGAAAAACCCGTAAATTTGACTAAAAACCTTTCTAACAGCTTCTGTATCACATGCAATTCGATATCTAGCATACCTAAACGTTTACCAACATCATATAAGCAATTTTAACACCTAAAACATGGTTTCTAGTCATCAATTTGTCAAGGATGCATTTTCACATAAGTAGCCTAATCTAGCATGGATCTTCATACTGGCATGTCAAGATACAGAATTTATGTTATGTCTAGCATCCCTAAGCATCATAGCAGTAGCAGAAGTCATTGCATGTGGATTTTAAGCATACATTTTGGTTAAACATACAAGAAATGCATAAAGGAGGTTTATGTGACTCACGGTTGATCTCAAATGCTTAAATGGATGGAGTTTTGGGGCTGGAATCTCTGTGGTTCGAGCTACTTCCTTGCTGGTCGGAGGTCTTGAGAGAGGGAGAGTGCAGAAGTGTGTGTGGTAATTTTTTTCCTTACTTGGTGTATCTCTGCAATACGCTATCTAACCCAACCTGATCTGGTTTTTTATGGATTTTTGACGAGTTTAAATGGCTTGTAAATCAACCATTTGCTTCCCAGATTCAAGTTTCTATCATCATTTTCCACATCATGAGTCATTTGGCTGGCTCTTCATGGTTGCATCTAGTGGTAGGGTTTGATTATACTTAACATTTACTGTTGAAAAGTACATTCGACATAATTTCACTTTGAATTGTTAAGTACTTTTTTTAATTCATGTGTTGCTTACATTTTTACGTTTGAAATACTTTGAACACTTCATTACTTTATTTTTGCTATTTGGTTTTCATCATTAGAGAACGTGTTCTGATTGACAACATCCGGTACATAATTTGTAATTTATAAAAACCCCATCACACAACATAGTCTATTCGGTCTAGAATAAAATTGTTAAAAAATTTGTTGTTAAAACTTATTGTTTGATCGAATAGCCTATTGATTAAAGAATGTATGAATGTAATTAACTTAGCTATGGCTATGTAGGGATGAGTGTATATGACTAGACCGAGTTATGTGTTGCATAATTAAGCCTAAACCTTGGTTAGACCACATTTTAATTATTTAAACTTATTTATTCAATTCACTTCTTGTTTACATTTCAATCAATCAAATATATGTTTTTACAATCAAACAAAACTATTGCCTTGTTTACATTTCAATCAATCATATATATGTGTTTTACACTCAAAGAAAACATATAATAATTAACACATGCTCTTCGTGGTTATCATACCCTACTTACTTTATCTATCTAAATAAATTGGATTTCAAAATGATTTGATGACGATTCATTAAAAATGCACCGTTATCAGGGAACTTGTGCGCTTAATATTGTATTGCTTTGTTTAATTTTGCTTTTAAACTCTAAAAAGTTCAAAAATAATTTTTTTGTTATTATTATTATTTTTTGTTCATTTTTATTCAAATGTTCTCTTTTGTTATGCATGTTCTTTCTTTGAAGGCTAACAATCTCAAGTAGTTTGATGTCACATCCCAACAGACAGCGGAATATGTCGGGGCGCGAAGATTGTCTAGAAGCACACAACACTAAAATTAGGTTGTGATATTCATAATAGTCACCCATTTCATAACAATAAAACATAGATTCTAATTCATAACGTACGATAATCAGACATATTAGCATAAACTAAACATGAGAGTTCATTATTTAATTAGGTCTCTCTAATGCCGATGCAACCCTATGGTGACGATATCCAAAGTCAAACCGCATTACCTGCAACATGTTATAAACAAAGTCAACTATAATAGTTGGTGAGAATTCATAGCTTTAATGATAACGTTCAAAATCATGCGTACAAGTTTAACAAAATGATAATTGATAAATTGATAATTGATTTATAATAAGTTAACGTAATCCAACCCTTGATAATTAGGCTTTCAATCACAAGGCGCCACACGCGAGGCAGGCCAAGTGGACTTGTCAGGCCAATAGATCTATTATCGTAACCCCGGCATGTTTAATGTTAATAATTACGTTCATCGTTCATCGTTCCATCGTTCAATCGTTCAACCAACCAATCAAAATAATTATACAAGTTTCACGTAATCATCGAACATAGAATACACATGTGAAAATAGAATTTGATAAATGATATATGTTGCACCCCAAAAACATTTCAGTAAAAAGGGGCTATGAAAACTCACATGATAGCGAAAGCGTCAAGAATAGAACCGAAGAATAGTGGCGCGAATCAAACCTGAAGATCACCTTTTTGGTGAAAAACCGACTTGATTTAATGCTTGAAATCACCAAACTTGGCCTCAAAAGCTTTAAGAATCTTGATCTAGCCTTACTACAGCCGTACTAGGGTTTTATGGTGGCTAAGGATGAGAGTTATGGAGGCTAGAGGAGGTTAGAGGGCTTAAATACTCGAGTTTTTAGGGCAAACCCGATTTTTTTTCTCGGCGTGGTGGGTGGGCGGTACGCGAGGCATGCCCAGAGAGTTGGCGCGATACGCGGCGCTTTCCTGGGGCGCCCGCGTGCCGTTCCGCTTCCAGTTTCCGCATTAAAACCCCGGTTCGACCCCCGTTTTCGCCCAAATTCATTATTTTAAGTTTACCAGAAAAACGACAAAACCGACCAAAAATACACTTTTTATGATATTTTATCAACCATTAATCATTTGGAGACATATCATATATCCATTAAATTTGATATATGATATGTCTCCAAATGATTAATGGTTGATAAAATATCATAAAAAGTGTATTTTTGGTCGGTTTTGGTCGGTTTTGTCGTTTTTCTCGTTTTAAGCAATTCACTAACGTTTTGCGATCCGATCAAGTGTGTGATGACTCATGACATGGTAAATGATCATATGACTCATAAACATGATAAAATTGATATACGAAACTCAATATGTGATCTCCCGGTTAAGATCGATATCGCGCGGGATTTACCAAACTTTCACCGTTTTCGTTCTAGTCCTTAAATTCACACCAACCTTCACTTGTATTCACTTGTGTGTGTAACTATTATTACACACAAGTTTCATACACGTTTAGATTGATCAAATTCCCAGTTAAACGTAATTCAGTGACATGTTTGTGTAACATCCAAATTAAAGGGAAATCGAACATCAAATCGATCAATAAACATGATAATGGATCCAATAACATAAAATTAGGTTAATAAACATTAAAATCGATCAATACCCATAAATTAGATTATCAATCTACTGATCGGGTTACAATACGGATAAAATCAGATAATCGGAAAACCCGAAATGTTACATTTGATCTCATCATGGATAGCGTGGACTATATATGCTATTGTTGCGGGAGCCGATTTCACATGTACGTCTAGAGATTGCCCATTGTTTAGTAAAAAATACAAATAATTGGGGAAGTGTGAGGATGAAGACACAATCAAGCGGAGATATAAGATTGTATATTCTGAAAGACTGAAAGTAACGAGACACCCTAATACTACATGCACAATAAAAAAGGAATGTCAGTCATACTCTTTTTTGGAAATGTCAAATATGCTCTCAATTGGAAATGTGTGATTACTCGATAAAAAGGCGTATTATATTATATATGAACCTAAGTTGACACATTTCTCAAGTTACTAGGAAGAGTATGATCATTACCATCATGAATACCCCTAGCCGGAATATGAGTATCCTCATGTATATAATCAAGAGAATTCCTATCAATACTCCAATTAACAATCATGTTTATCTCAAGGTTTCCATCTAAATGAGGGTCTCCTTTCTAACCACACAAGAAAAATACTAATAAGGTATGATGAATTAAGTGCATATATCTAGAAAGACATGACAAGGAAGTTGAAAATCCTTCTAAAGAAAAGCTATTCGGCTAAACGAATGTTATTCGTTTAATTTAAGATTAATGTTGTTAATTCAGGATGATTATATTTTAATTTATGATTGTAATGTTTTAATTTATTTGTTTTAGTTTAGATATATTTTAAATTTATTATAGAATTGTAATGTTTTATAATGCACCTATAAGACCGGAATTAGGCATTCGATTACTATTTTTCGAAAACTCACCAGAAGTGCCAGATTTTTACAAACTGGAAGATGATGTCCAACTTGAAGACAAATAACCAATGGATGAGGAATGACTCGTATAAACTTTTATCCGAATCGTTTAACTCTCCCTGACTCGTATAGAGACGAGTCACGATGCAGACCTGTTGTTTAACACCATATACAACTCGTATACTCTTATACAGTCGTATAAGTATCAGGGGTGTTAAACAATTTATGTTAGCTCGTGCGCGAATAACTCGTATCTTTTATTTTTGTTTAAATAAAGACAAAAATGTTTAGATTATTTAATATTTCAAAAGGAATGGTTTGATGGTAAAATAGCAATCCTTGAATTAAAAATGTGTGGGTCAAAATCATTCAAAAACATAGGTGTAAATAGGCATGTAAACGAACAGAACGTTCATTGAATCGTTCGACGGGAAGTTCGTTTATTTAATAAATAAATGAACACGAACATAGTTTTTAATTCGTTTAATTAAATGAACGAACTTGAACAAATGTCACGTTCGTTCATTTATGTTCGTTTATTTGTGTTCGTTTATGTTCGATTATGTTTGTTTATTTTCATTAATATAATATTATAAAAGAGTTTTACAATTAATAAATGAGTATATTTTTTTTTTACTGATACAAAGTGGATGATTTTTTTGAAGAATTTTGTGAATTTTGGATACTATGAACCTCTTAACTATTCATCTAGATGTGTTTGTTTAAATTTAAACGTGTTGCTGTTCATTTAACACACGTTTATGTTCATTTATCTAGTTGTTCCTTATGGTTTTGTTCGTTTATGAATATGTTCATTTATGTTCATGTTCGTTTATGTTCGTTAATGTTCATGAACCGTTCGTTTAGAGTTAAACGAACGAACATAAACAAACACGAACATTTTCATTTTCTTAACGAACGAACACGAACAAGAAAATTTTGTTCGACTAATGTTCGTGTTCGTGTTCGCTTAAAAGTAAATGAACGAACACAAACATACCCTTGTTCTTGTTCGTTCGGTTCGTTTACAGGCGTAGGTGTAAAGATTTAGTCGCCAAATGGTCAAAGACTATTATTATTACATGCCCTTTTAAAGTTTTACACTACAAATATAATTTTAGATTGAAAGTGTAGTTTTAAGTACCAAAAATGTAACTAGCTATTTTGAAAAAGTCCGCTTCTGCTTTAGTTGTTAGAGTCCCATAGTACCGCTTTAAAACTCACAGGACCACACCTGACGTGAAGAATGCGATTTGTGACCAAACATATTACAATTCATGCATATGCATATGAAAACTAGAATTTTGTCGTCTTTAAACTCAAATTCATAGCTCCAATGATGTATGAAGTAACTGATTGGCAGTATTCAATCTAGATCTAACCATGGTAACTCTTCTTAAAATCACTTTGACTGCTATGGTTAATACTTAATACGATATTTTGATTCTTTTTAGTGGGCAAAGTTCTAGTACAAACCATAATTATCATGAGAACTTAAGAACCAATAGTTTTTGGGTTGGTTTTAACAAAAACAATACATCATGAACCTTTTTAAAAACATACAAACTGGAGGGGCAAATTTGGAATATTTTTTATAACTCGTGTTGAAGAAGTTTTAGACAGACGAACCGCCAAAACCAACTCTCTCTCTATTCTCTCTCTAAGCATACGATCAGCGATGGCGATTACCTAGGGTTTGCGATATTGAACGGAATCTCAACAAAATTTCGCACACGGCTTGGAAATCGAACGCGATCGGAGTTAAAACACTCACCTACGAGCATACCGAAGCAAAAAAAACTCCAAAAACAGCGACAATCGGAGTTCATCGGAGTTCAGTTAGTCTCAATCCTCTGTTACAACTTAGGTGCTACGATAACAGCAGGTAATCGGTTTCTCCTTTACACGATTTTACTTCAAGTGTGTATGAAACTAGGGTTCCTAATTAAAATTTTGATTTTGAGCGGTTTCAGTTAGGAAACTAGGGTTCCTAATTAAAATTTTGATTTTGAGCTGTTTCAGTTGTTTTGTGGATGGTTCGTGGTTTGATTACTACTTATCATGTTGAAACTGAAGTAATGATTGGTTCCAGTAACATTGTTGCATATACGCATCAAAATAAATTCAAAATTTAGTCTCATTGTTGTATAACAGTTTAATAACTTACTGTTTTAAGGCTTGTTTTGAATCTGATCATGTGAATCATGTTATAACACAGTACATTGTTGTATAACATGGTACAAAACTTTAATTTGAGTAGTTAAATCAGTATATATACATGCTATAAGGCAAGTATGTGACACATATGCACATGTTGTGTATACAGTCTAATGATGCAATGATAATTGTGAAAATTTCAGGAAATTCACACAAACAAAAACCATGGCAAAGCAGAAGGATAATATGGATGAAGGGCTAAGAAACGTATATGCAAGAAAGTATAATAAAAGAGAAAGACGGGATAGAACTGTTAACACGGGTGATAATGAATCTGAAAAGGTGGTAGTAAAGAGTATAATGAGTCTTGTAGGAGGTGATATAAATGAAGAACACCAAGATAGAAAGAAATCAAATTTGCAAGCTCAGAAGAACACGGAAAAGAAGACAACATCAAAGCTTGAGGGTGATGATCTGTTGGTGAAGAATATTCTAAGTAATGTGGTGGGTTCGATAAACACCGAGAATGAAGTGAATCAAGAAGAAATCACAAACATCAATAAAAATGATGTAAATTTGGAAGATAATGAAGCTGGAGATGGTGATGACAATGCAAACGATCAACAAAAGGATGGCAAGAATGCAGGTATATTTATAAATTGCATATATGCATTATAAATATAAAGTAATAATAAAATTATTAATATAAACATCACAAAATGGACAGGGTCAGAAAAAAGAAATAAGTTGATGAAGAGTTTATCTAAAATGGTTGAGCCAACCAAAAAACAAAATAGAAAAAGGAAGTTACAAAAGAAGGATGGTAATGGTGATGAGTTAGTTGAGAACGTCATCAAAGGTATGCATCAGTTTTAAATGATTCAAATTCATGTCACTTTATGCAACAAACTATCGATTTATAAATGGTAATTGATATTAAAAATATCAGATACTGAATGCAATGCAACAACAAATAAAGAGGGGAAGAGAAAAGTTTTGAAGAAGGCCGTAAACGAAGATGTGTCAGGTATAAAAAATACGTGAATACACAATTATTTATAATGTTGCATATATGCACTAATGATTTGGATGACAACAATCACAGAAAGAAGAAGATCCAGTAGGAAAATAACACAAAAAGATGCGCAAAAATCTGGTAAGGAGGTCGGGAAAGGGAAAGGCATACTCAAGGATATGAATGAGGCTGCATCAGGTATGAATAACACACACACAAACACACACACACATATATATATATATATATATTAATTGAAGGGTAAATGTACAATTGGTTTAAATATTAACACTGGAATATCACAGAAAAATCTCAGTGTAGCGGGAAGAAAAGACACCAGACAAAGGAAAAAGCAAACGGATCCGATGGACATCAAAAATTGATGGACGAAACTGATTCTGAATGGGGTGAGGATGAAGAAGAACAATCTGTTGAAGGTTAGAATATATATATACTTTGGAAAAAAAAAAATTAATAATCATGTATGAATGGGATGTGGTGTTACAAATATGATGCATATATGCATTATATAATAGATGCATATATGTAACATATTAATATCTGATGCATATATGCATTATATATCAGGTTCATAGATTGTAAATTAGGTTGCATATGACACTGGTTCATATATGCATTATAATGTATGTTACATTTATGAATCAATAACATGTTGCATATACGCATCATAATAAACATGGTAAAGATGTTAGAACTTTAACACGTAGTGTATAATAGGTGCATATATGCATTATAATGTATGTTACATTTATGAATCAATAACATGTTGCATATACGCATCATAATAAACATAGTTGGTAAAGATGTTAGAACTTTAACACGTATAGTGTATAATAGGTGCATATATGAATTATAATGTATGTTACATTTATGAATCAATAACATGTTGCATATACGCATCATAATAAACATATGTAAACATATTAATATCTGATGCATATATGCATTATATGACAGGTTCATATATAGACTGTAAATTATGTTGCATATGACACTGGTTCATATATGAATTATAATGTATGTTACATTCATAAATTAATAACATGTTGCATATACGCATCATAATTATGTTACATATATGCATCATAATTATTCATATGGTAACATTTAATACATTTTTTTTAATGTGCAAAAGGAAAAAAAACAGCTTTGAAAAGAAAACGACCATTAAAGAAGAATAAGGATGGAAAAGGTGTAGAAGAGGGGCAAAGGGCGAGAGGTGGAAAAGGGGCAAAAGGTGGAAAAGAGGAAAATGAGGGAGAAGTCAATACGAGCAAAAATGATCTACCAGGGTTAAGGCCACGAGCATGCCCAACAAAGTTGGTTGAAATAATGAAAAAATTGAGCAATAAACAAATTCAAACGGTTAAGGCCATGGGTTTTGGTAAGGTGTTGAAGTTACAGTTGGATAGGATACCAGCAAAGCTGGGTCATTTTGTGGTCGATAAATTCGACCCAACAAATATGGTTATTGATCTGGGAGAAGATAAGAAGATAGTGGTGAATGAAGATGCAATTCACAAGCTTTTGGGGTTGCCAAATGTTGGTCTCAAGTTTTCAGACCGTAAAGCAAAAATATCATGGAAAGGGTTAAAGAAAGAATGGAAGGATAGGTTCCCAGAAGCGCAGGTGTTACCATCTGATGTAGCAAGTAAAATTAAAAAAAAACCCAGATGACGATGGTTTGATGTTCGAGATTGACTTTGCGGTTCTATTTCTAAGCACAATGGTTGTTATACAAGGTCAAGGAAAATGCAGACTAAAATTTGTGCATTATTTAGATGAGAACGTATCAGTCAAAGATATCAACTGGTGCAACTTAATTGTAAGTTACTTGAAGACCAGTAAAGAGGGATGGAGAAGATGTGATACCACAAGTTATTACAATGGTCCTATCACAATTTTGCTGGTATTTAAGTTTTAAAAATAATAAATATTATTAATGTTGCACATATGCATTATATTTACTGATATAATTAACACTTGTGTTATGTGATATAAAACGCAGCTATTATATGCCGAAGCAATTGAATCGCCAAGTTACAAGATGGAAAGAAAAACAGGACCGTTGCAATATTGGACATTTGATAGGCTGAAAGAGAGACAGGAGGCAGAGATAGAAGGAGAAGGGTTTGGAAACGGGAGTTTAAGGGAGTTGGTTGACGAGCATAATTTAGAAGCGGACGATGATAATGAGAGCAACGGTGGAGAAGGGGATCGTGATCAGAATAGGCAAGAAAAGGTATGATGAGGAGGGTGAGGACGGTGAACTACATATATTTATGTTACATATACACAATATTATTATGTTATTAATATTTATATAGTACGTTTAAGAAACTAATACGTTTTTTGTGGGATCATGTTTGCGTATATAAGGAGGGTGAGGACGGTGAACAACCAGATGTTGAGAGGACAGAGAGCGATAAAGCAGAAGATGATGATAAGGTATGTAAAAGTAAAATGATGCATATATGAACCAGTATGTTACATATATGATATAGATATAATGCATATATGTAACACAATCATGATGCATATATGAACCAGGACCAAAAAAAAAAAAAAACATCATATACAAATGAAAACAGTAAGTTATGTATTAATTTTTTTTTTTTTTTGTAAATGTTTATATGAACAGGTTGTTATAAGTAGACTTGTGACAATGCTCGGAAGGTTGGAAAACAAAAAGAATGAGTTTGAAGTTGCAATATATGAGGCAAGTTGTAAACTGCCTGGTAATGAAGATTTGGATGCTGTGTTCAAGCAGTATATGAAACTTTTCACAGCTGATGTGGAAAAGAATGTAACACAAGAACAATGGACACAGTTTATAGAAACGAATATTGAAGAAGTTGAAAGGTCTTTGGATGCAGAACTGAAGAGGAGAAAGGGAAAGGTAAAAGAAAATCGGAAGAAGAAGGATGAATCAGAGCCGAGCTTTAAACTTTTATCGGACACGGAGGAAACTGAAGATGGTGAGAATATCATAAATCTGGGGGACAATGATCAGACGGGAGATGTAGTTGATGGAAGCGTGCATGCAGCAAAAGCAACACAGAAAGGCGATACCCCATTGAAAAGCAGACCAAAGATGTTGAAAAAGGCATTCAAGACGATGGTTGTGGCAGTTAATATTAATGAATATCTAAACGATGATGAGGAAAGGTTATGGAGGTATTTCTTAGCAGTCGTGGATGAGAAAAGAAAGATAGAAAGTAAAAAATCAAGTCAGGAAGAAAGGGATATGGCGTCACTTGAGAGAACTTTCATGTAAGTTTAGTCAAAATGAATTAATGATTATGGTACATATATGCATCACAAATATGTTGCATATATGCATCACAAATATGTTGCATATATGCAACATAATCATATTACATGAACACGTACATAAACATATGACAAATACATAGATTGATAGCTGTGTATATATTACAAATGTTGATTACTTAACACACGTATATAATGACATGTGTAGGCGGAATTTTTACTCTAAGAAAAACGGAAAGGACGTGAAAGCACTCGCTATCAAAAGTTTGTTGCCGGGATCACAGGTGTGTGAAGAAGTTATTGACTGCTGGGCTGCAATATTAAATCATAAAGAAAGTATGAAAGCTGCCGGTTTACCACGAAGACTGATTCTGTATTCATCTACAATTGTAAGTGTTGTAATTGAAAAAAAAAATATAATTTTATAAATATATATATATATATATAATGATTAAATGTATACTGTTTGAATATTTAACAGCCCTACAAGGAAATGAAGAAGGGGGCAACAAAAGAAATAATGGAGAAATTCAAAAAAAATATGTTGATTGTGATTGAAGGATGTAAAGCGAATGATGGTTTTGATGCGTACGATGTGTTGGTTGCCCCGGTTTTCGAAAACAACCATTTTTATATGGTTTGTTTTGATCTGAAGAGTGAAACAACGTGCATGGTAGACAACGTACAACCATCAAAGATAATAATTAATGATGATAACAAGTTTGTGAAGAAGACGATGCCTTGTAAAGTGGTAAGTATTACATAGCAAGTTGTATGATTAATTGCATATGCATCATCATGATTGTGTTGTATATATATGGTTCAAGGTAAGTTATGATGTGCACCCAAGTTATGATTTAGTTTGAAGCCACAAACAAAAACATGTATATGATGCATATATGAACAGTATCTGGTAGAGATTATAAAATCAACATGTAATGTGTATTCTTATCACAGTTTTAGTAATTCACATACGCATCATAAAATAATGATGTGTATATGCAACATAATTATGTTGCATATATGCAACATGTTTTTTTTTTATTTTAATATTTATTATTTAACTATTCGATAACTGATTATTGTATAAATGATTTGTAATATAACAGAAGTCCATTATTACGAGTTACCTGAAGGATGTGAAACACCCCAAAGCTGAGGCCATGAAGAAGGCCAGTATTGTGAGAACCCGCGTACCTTGGGCGACAAGAAGTGATACTACTGATTGCGGGGTTTTCTTGATGCGCCATATGGAGGTGTATACAGGGGGATCACAGATGTTAGGATGTGGATTTGTGCTAAAGGAGGAACATCTGGCAACACAAGTTACAAATCTGAGGATGAAATACGTTGTGGCAATAATGTCAGCTGGAAATAATATTTACAAGGATAGAGTGATGAAGGAAGCAATGGAGTACGATGCAAAGCTCAGAGGGACAAAAACGTTTGATGAGATAACAAAGAATTTGGAGGAACACAAGAAGAGGTTGAAGGAGGTTGAAGAACATGAGCAGGAAATGGCAAAGTAACATCATATAATCAGTCATATCAGTTTGTTATGTTTTGTTGTCTATGGTTTCAAACATGTCTATGTTGGAATGATTTTTTTTTTTTTGGTTGAAACAATACTGTTTAACAATGTTGCATATGTGCAACTGAATATTATGGTTTGGTTATGAAAACTATATTATCACAACTATAAAGTTTTGGCAGACAGGTTTGATGTCTCATAGTATCACATAAGTATTGTGAACAGGTTATTTACAAAGTTGTTTACATGAAATAGTGGTGTGGTATATACATATCAGGTAATGTCAGCACACGCCCTTTATATGGAAAAAATAGTGCATATATGCATTATTACAGAACATACGTAAAACATACAACATATTTTAAAAGTTTCATATATGTAACAAAGGTCGTCCATGTAACAAATGACAGTTACAGGGCCATTGACATTTATAATGCACATGGCAACAAATAAAAAAAGAATCATGATGCATATATGCAACATATATAATTTAAATGTTGCGTGTATGCAACATGATGCATATATGCAACATATATAATTTAAATGTTGCGTGTATGCAACATGTATTTATCTTGCATACCCGCGGGACGTAACATTTATGTGTAAATATTAAATGCATAAAATGTAAAAATAATGACATCACATAAAATTTAAGACTTGTTCATACGCGAAATAAGCCAAAATGTAAAAATAATAATAATAAATATAATCAGGACATAATAAATTTAATAATCAGAAAAAACAGAAGTAGCAGCGGCAGCAGTAGTGGTGGCAGAAGCAGTAGCGGCAGCGGAAGCGGCAGCAGTAGTGGAAGCGGCAGCAGCAGCAGTAGCGGCAGCGGCAATGGCAGCGGTATGTTTTGCACAGCTGCGAGAGTTGTGACCAAATTGACCACATGAATGACATTTCCGCTTTCCTTTTTTATGCTTTTCAATAGCTTGTTCACGGTCACCAACAATACGTGCATCACTATGTCTGCCTTTATGTTTCACAGCTTCTGGTGCAACAAGTACATGGCCATCAGATCCAGAATCGGTTCGTCCAAAAATATAACTGATAACAGCATCTTTGTTGTTACAAGCAGGCTCTTCTGGAACATCAGAAAAAACCCGATCTTTGATAGTGAGCAAATCATCGCGTAGCATGGTAAGTCTTTGGGGATTTGATCTTAGACGATCAGCACATTGTGTAACAACATCAATAATTTCATTCCTAAGATTGGACTCTTCACTGTTGTCAGCCGAGTATCGATGTTCAAGTCTGTAAACATGTTTTGGGAGAGCGTCACGTCTCCAACGTTTACAAATGTAACGGTCAGGAATCTTGTCAACTTGATTGTAACTGAACACAACAAAAATATGTCGACACAAATACCCAATACGTGTGAAACACAAACAAGTACAAGATGCTGAATTATCTTCTGGTTTGAACTTAACCTGTACATATTAAAGTACAAAAAAATGTTATGATGCATATATGTAACAGTATAGTTCTATGGGGCCCATAGTTCTATATGCATTACACATATGGTGCATATATGAATTATAATACTAAATCGAGATGTGTTCATATGCGCAACCATCATTATTTAATATATTATTAATATCAATGAAAAGAATATAAATCCACTAAGAAATACCTGATAATCAGCCACACGGTTACGTTTTGCATTATATTGTGCAACGGTGTATTTTAAGATACCATCAACCTCCCCATCAAAGGATGGTAGAACCCGATTATGAGATCGGTCTATTTCCTTTTGAACTTCTAAGAACACGTTGTTGGTGTATAATAACGCCGCATGTCTTTCAATTGGAAGTTCAGTTTTAAAACGATAATATGTTGTTTCACTTGCGAATTCCGCATCACGTTGGTGGTATCGTTGCCAATCAATAGCCGTGTCGAAGCATAACAGAAACTGGACAAGAGTGTTCGATGCACTAGAATTTACTTTGAACATTGCATTGGTACTCTCACACCTCGATGTCGTTTTCATTAGGCAACACATCGGCAAATCTTGGAAATATGACGGGATCCATTCATCCCTAATGTCATACATTTTAGTTAACCACGTATGGTTTCGCAAATTATAAGTATTTATAAGCTCTTGCCATTTTTCTTCAAATGTTTCAGGTGGGATGATTAAGTTCCATACTAGCTTATGAATGGATGCACGTATAGATGTTGTATCCAACGTCGCATCAGTTTCAGCTGAAATCTGCATATAAAAAAATATATATATATATAAACAGAGACAGTATTAATAATGAACGATGAATAAGTGTATCAAGGATATAATATACATATGCATCATATTTGTGATGCATTATGTATCATATTTGAAAATAATGATGCATATACGTATCAATTTTACAGAGTATTGTTGCTTCATTTTTTGTGATGCATATATGTAGCATATTAATAATAATGCACATATGCATCATTTATTACCTTCGCAGGAAGTTTATCCATGATGTGCCACATACATAGTCGATGCACAGATTCTGTAAAAACACGTTTAATTGCACCCTTCATTGCAGAATCCTGGTCAGTTAATACAAGCAAAGGTTGTTTCTTGTGAGCACGAAGGAAAGTCTCAAGGAGTAACACGTAGGATTCAGTCGTCTCATCACATAATAGGGCAGCTCCAAAAGTAACGCAGCGTTTATGATGGTCGACACCAGTAAATGGCACAAAGATCATACCATACCTAAACAATAAAAAAAATAATATTAAAAAAATATATGTATATATAATTATGATGCATAAGTTATAAAACAAAACAAACTTACTGATTGGTTTTATAAGTCGCATCAAACGCTAACACATCTCCAAAAGATTCATAATTCAGTATTGATATGCCGTCAGCCCAAAAAATGAATCGTAATTCATCATCAACAGCCACATGGTAAAAGAAAAAATTGTCCATAGTCGACATACGGCTTGACAGAGTGTCAACAACAAGTTGCGCATCAACGTTATTTAGAAACACCCTAACGTCTCTAGCAAAATTCTTAAATTCAGTCGAAGTACCTTTAACATTGTGTACCCCTCCTTTAATAGCACACCGCAATTTATACGCTTTAGTAGCACCAATTTTGTTTAATGCCATCTTGTGAACAAATTGGTACTCATCAAAACCCATTTTTCTGCGTTTACGTGAGAAATCTATATTGTCTCTATCAATAAGGCAATGATTATGCGCCTCTACAAACTCATAAACAATGTATTTTGTAGTGTCTGCTATAGGTTTCAATCTAATACATGCTTCACAATTTGTTACTTTAATCTTACTTTGACGAACACGCTTAGACAGAATAGATGGTGATGTACATGACCTAAGTTTGCGTGATGATTGTGTACTAGCTCTATGGCACAATATGTATCTATGTGTGATAACCTTAGTCTTCGGGTGCAATTTTGTTGTACCAATACGTGTGGTAAAACCGGCCTTTTCCGCATAAAGATCATACGCTTTAACCGCATCAGACCAAGTGTTATAAATAGTACCCTTGATGGGTTTGGAACTTTCAGAAATTTCTGGCATCCATAGCATAGTTCCACTTGATGTCGCATATACATGGCTCGTGATATGTCCTACAAATAAATATGCATCGACAGATTGAAACATAACATATATGTAACATAAAGTAAAATTTAAATTTGGAAACAATGGGTGCGGGGTTTACCACGTTCTTCGACATCAATTAAACGGGCCCCTGGTGTATTATCAAAATGACTAGTAGTGTCGGAGCTACTTTGAACATTAGAATCTGTTAACACATGAACTTCGGTAATGTCCGGCTCTATAACCGAGTCATTAGTTTCATTTCCATCCAACAAACTCGTGTGTGATAAAGCAACAGATGATCGTACATCAACAATCACACAAGCTGAAATTATATCAAGAGTGACATATTCAGTTTCAGTAAAAAAAGTTGGATGATAATTAAGATTATGATTGCAGTAGTTGATTTCAGCCTAATGATAATGCATACATGATACGTAATGGTGCATATATGAATCACAATGACATAGATTACCTCCATTGTCAATATCGTTGATATTGATTTCATCAACAGATAATTCTTGAACTGATTCTCCAAAGTTGCAAACTGAATTGGTGATTTGTTCAGAACTAGCGTAAGGTACAATTGCATTTGATTGATCAATGGCAGAAGAACCCTCATTAGAAGACATCGCTGTAGAAATTAATTGGTATGGAATAATGAAATCACACATATATTTGAAGGAAACAAAGGATTAAGGTCGGAATTCGCAAAATTACCTGTTGATATATACAAAGGATTGAGGTCGATTAGGGACTGGGTGTTGCTGATTGTGATACAGACGTTTATATATGGGGAAGCAGGGACGGACGAAACTATGGCTAACGGAGAGAACGCCGGATGGAACGACCGCCGCTACAGTCGCCGGACGGGATGAACACCGGTGATGGCGCTACAGTCGCCGGCGGACGGGATGGACGAGAGATCGCATGTCGCGCTAGGGTTTATAATGAAGGGGATAAGCGGCTAATGTAAAAGATGGATAAAATTACTTATTTGACCCTATTTTAAATGGTTTGTAAGTTCCTACAATAATTATTGGTTCTCACAAGAACTTTGCCCTCTTTTTAGTTGTATGCCGTGTATATAAATCAATCAATGTATTTTGAATCAATATCAAAGCAATTTATCATCTTGTAAATATAGGATTAGATATTTTTAACAACGTTTTTTCGATTCTCCTTATGACGGGATTTCAACTGTCTCAAGTTATTTGATGTTTCAGGTTCAACTCGAAAAAATCCTCCATAGCCAGAAACCACCAACAACCGGGTAAAACCCTCCCCTGATGCAGGCCACAAAGCTCAAACATGCGACCTCTCTTAAAAGAAGTCACTAAACTAGTAAACTACCACTAAGCAAGAAGACTCGTGATTAACAAGCTATCAATCAAAACCAAAGTTATCAGATCAGTTAAATTGACTTCATATTCGGTCTCTTTACCGTCTTACGTGATTGTCTCTGATATTGCCGATTTTGAAGTCATTGAAAACATTACAATGAAATTAAAATCGAGTCAAACAACATGACAGCTATAAATGAAAATTCTGAAACAAAAAAAAAAACAATTTAAAAGATGTTTTTTTAGGTCTAAAGTTATGATAGCCACTTATTTTCTTCAAGTACTAAATTGACTTGCTTAATTTCAATTATTGCGGATAGGATTATCACTTTTAATTTACGTTACCTTCTTTTCTATTTTTGTAAAAAATTATGAATATGAGTACATGACACGTGTCAAACCTTCAAGAAATCGGATTACGTGTGATAGAACCGATATAAAACACCGGTCCCGAATGAAACTCCGTGACTGATTTAGACTCCTAACAAAAATCACTCACGATTTTCCCAACGATGGAACCAAACGGATCATCGCCGTCGCTAACAAAAATCGAACGGAACGGATCGTCGGCGCCGGCGATCATTGAGCACAAGGCCTTTGCTCGGATCGGACTTCTCGGTAATCCCAGCGACGTCTACTATGGGCGTACAATCTCTCTAAACATCGAGAATTTTTGGGCTAGTGTTCGTCTAGAACCTTCTTCAGATCTCCTCATCCGCCCGCATCCTACTCACGATCTGGTGAAATTCGCATCACTCGATCACTTGGTACGTACTCATTGATCGTTACTTTTTGCGTTCTTATTAATTACGCCTTCTAATTTAGGGTTTTTGATTGGCGTTCGTATAGTTTTTTCGATTCTGTTCGATCGGATTTGCGGAATTTTGATAGTTTTACTCCTGCATGCAGTTATTGTGATTTTGATAATATACTGTTCATGGTATTGAATCGTGTGCCCTAATTATCCAACCTAAAAAAATAAGTAAGAACCGTAAATTGGTATAATTAAGGTTTTTTTTTAAGCATTCAGACGATATTATTGCGTCTGAAAGTTGTTTTTTTGATTTTTTTTATAAATAAGTACAAACGGAATAAAATGGGTTCAACTAGGAGTTAGCACTTAGTAAAGAAATAGAAAAGTACTCTTGAGGCGCGCTTTTAAAACCAAGGTTAACCATATTGTTATCAGTATTGCCATTATGATTATAATAATAATTAGTGTTCTCTAATATAATCACTATTGTTATCATTTTGTGTTGCAGGTGAACAGGTTGAAAAATGAAGGTTATTATGGAGGTGTGAGGTTGCTGATGGCAACTTGTAAAGTTTTTACCAACTATTGTAAAGAACAGGGGATTCATCTTCACAATAACAACTTTTCCCTTTCATATGACACCAATATCCCCCGTCAGGTAAAAACTTGTACTTGATTGTAACTTCTGTGTTCATTCTGTAAAAAAATGGAAACTGAAATATGGGTTTTCATCTACCTGTCAGACAGGGCTATCTGGTTCAAGTGCCATTGTATGTGCTACCTTTAGCTGTCTTCTTGACTTTTACAAAGTAAGAGATAATATTGCTGTGGAGATTAGGCCACAACTTATCCTAAATGCAGAAAAAGAGCTTGGAATTGTTGCTGGTTTACAAGATAGAGTAGCACAAGTTTATGGGGGCCTCTTATACATGGTAGGTCCTACACATGATTTATGTATGATGGTATTTACTGATCAACATAAATGAATATAAACTCTCTTTTTATTTGCAGGATTTTAACAAGGAGAGCATGGAAAAATATGGCCATGGCAATTACACACAGTTAGATACAGGTCTTCTTCCACCTCTGCATCTCATCTATGCTGAAAATCCGAGTGATTCTGGGAAGGTACATAGCGCAGTTCGACAAAGATGGTTAGATGGGGACACATTCATAATATCATCAATGGAGGAAGTGGCTAGTTTGGCTCTCCAAGGAAAAAGGGCATTATTAGAAAAAGATTATGCTAAACTTGCAACCCTTATGAATCAAAACTTCGATCTACGAAGGTAAGTACATAAAAATTATTGGAACTTTAGAGTTTCCTTGGTAGAGGTCTCTGGTTTGAAACCATCTTTTAATAGTTTTCTGCCTTTAACAGTTCAACCCACCAGGAAAAATTGAAAGTTTTGATCAATATGTCAAAGAACTAAAGAAGACATGGATTTTGCTTGATTGGTGGTTAATTATGATGGGAAACTATGTTTGCAGGCAGATGTTCGGTGATGCCTCCCTTGGGGCGCTAAACATAGAGATGGTGGAGGTGGCAAGAAGGGCAGGTGCAGCAGCAAAATTCACAGGCAGTGGCGGGGCAGTGGTGGCATTTTGCCCTGAAGGGCAATCACAAGTTGAGGTTCTAAACAATGCTTGTAAGAAGGCGGGATTCGCTATTGAACCAGTGAGAGTTGTACCTTCACTTCTCAATGAAATTGATATCAGAACTCAATCATCAGGGAATGCATAGGCATGAAGCAACCCACCATCCCAACTTTTATTTCGTATGCTCTAAATTAAACAGATTTGAAGCTAATTAGTAGGTATTGATTAACCTTTAATCGTTTTTGTTATTGAAATTTAGTTACTCTTTCATAATTTTATCATTTAGAACATGAAAATACAACAATAAAACAACTCGAAATTTGCTGATAAGGAATTTCTGTACAAAAAATCACAAACAACTGCTAAGAAGTGGTTTTGCTGCATTAAAGAAAAAACAGATTATACATGTTCACCTACAGAAAGTGATGTACATTAATCACTAGAGAGGAGTATGCATCTGAAGATGAAGATTTCCTTAAAGATTCCAACTTTAATCTGAAATCTCATTCTTCTTCACATAACAAGCTAGTGATTAACTTTCGTGGGGAGGATTCCCAAATGGGTAGATAGATAAAAGGCTGCTTCAATAGTTGTGCTTGAGCACTGCAAATAGATTCAGCAGCATCACATAACGTTGAGACCTCGTTTATAAAAGCCTCTTGAGCTTCAACCTAATAATCAAATTACCCACAAATTAAAACATTAGGGTTTTTCAACCTAATCCCAGAATTTGAAAATAGCAGCTACCTGAAGCAGGAGGGTTTCAGCGAGTTCGCAATGCGTAGAATCAGATGAACGCTCCGTTGAAAGGGAAAGAGGCAGCAGATCTGGTAACAGCGTGGGTTGTGGTTGGGTTTGCAAGGCCATCAAGGTGTTGGACAAATGCTCCCAGTTTAGAATCTCCTGTTGGTACTTTGTTTTGAGTTTTAACAGTATCATGGCCTTCTTACGATGATGATTCCTTTCTTCAGCCGGTGGTGGTGGTGCGGTTGAGATTGAGATAGTGGGCAGGCGTTTGATACGCTTGTAAACGAACCCATCGTCGTTGACGAGCTCCCACTCTTCCTCGTGCAATTCCATGGAGTTTGCAGTAGCAACAGTTGCAAAATCTGAGGACTTGAACAAAAGATTGAATCAAAATTGGTGGATTGGGTTTGAAAAAGAGGGAGCGGACGGCTGTGACTGTGGAAGGGGGAAATAAGATGGTGTTCGTATTTTAAAATTAATGTTTTATTTAATACCTTTGTTTTTTCCCCATTCTTCAGATAACCGCAATTTTTTTCTTCACGCACCATCCTAGACTCTATGGTGTGGCCCAACCAAGACGTTTAGAGTGGCGCGTGGAAATATATTTACGGTATCTCTAACAACCCTTTAACTTTCTTAGATTCTATTCTTTTAAACTAACTATTGGGAAATCGGTTAGCAAAAAAAAAAAGAAACAAACAAACTTGCTCGAAAAAATCTCGATATTCAATTATTTCTCGTCGTGTCTAAAATTACAAAGTAAAGCCTTTGTCATATTTGCGCTGACTAGCACTTAGGAAAACACCCACCTATATCAATGATAAAAAAATCGTAAAAATTAACACTACGACCGAAAAAAACCGAGGGAGGATCGCCCCCCGTCTCAACAAAACAAAGCTTCGCCAGTGCATGTCTTAAAAAAAATGACCGTAATATCATTTTACCCAATCCCACAATATTAGTGGCAAGGAACAGTTAACGAAATTGTGGCAAGGAACAGTAAACCAACATCGTAACGAAAACTCTCGCAGAGAACAAGTTTAAGAATGTTATGTTAGAGGTTAAATCAGTTAAATAATACTCAAATAGTCAGTTTGGGCCAGAAGTGTAAAGTTGCAGAAAGTTGAAGGTTTAAGCTGTGTATGAATATCGGGTGAAACTTCAGGGGTATTTTGTGTCAATTCTATTGACTAGTTTAAATGACCGTTGCTAGTTAGTTGCAGAGAGGGAGCTCGAGTTCATATAAGTAGGGTTAGATTAGGCGTTTTCTTTTTAGTCTTGTAATTTCCAATTCCTTGTAATACTTTGTTCTAATCTCTTTCGTCAATAAGATTTCGCATTCAATTTTGTTTCATATTCGATGATTTGAGTTCACAGTTGAAATCCGATGATTTCGATACTATAACTCAACAATTGGTATCAGAGCCATCAATTAGCTCTAATCATCGAAGGTTTTCGATCAAGAAGCATGGTGACATCAACGAAGTTTGATATAGAAAAGTTCGATGGAAGAAACGACTTCAATTTATGGCGGTTGAAGATGCGTGCGTTTCTGGTTCATCAGGGGACAGTTGATGCGTTGAAGGGAGAAGCAAATTTGCCTGAAGAAGCTAGGTCACAAAGGAAGAAAGGAAATCAGGCTAGATCTAAGTCCAAGACTAGGCTTAGATGTTTTGTGTGCAATTCTGATAAGCACCTTAAAAAGGATTGTCTTGAGTTTAAGAAAAAGAAAGGAGAATATAGTGGTTCTAAGAATTCTAGTAACTTTTCTCAAGGAGAAGAATCTGATGGTTGTGATTCTGTGGATGTATTAGTTGTATCCAAAGATGATATGAAATCAAATTGGATTATGGATTCTGGATGTTCATATCATATGACACCCATCAAAGATTTCTTTAGGACTTTGAGATTAGAGGAACTAGGTTCTGTGAAGCTTGGAGATGACAGACCATGTAGGGTGATGGGTACTGGTTCCATTGTATTTAGACTTGAGAATGGTACAGAAACTAAACTTGATGAGGTTAGGTATATTCCTGATTTAAAGAGAAGTTTAGTATCTTTAGGGACATTTGAAAAGGCAGGTTATACTGTTAGTCTTAGAAATGGTAAAGCCAAGATCATTAAGGGGTCTATGGTGGTGTTATCTGGGACTAGGAAAGAGAATAACCTGTATTTTTTGGATGGTGAGGTGTTGCTAGGTTCTGCACATGTTCTAAGTAGTGAAACCAGTATTGTTGCTGCTGTCTTATGGCACAAAAGGCTTGGACACATCAGCCAGCAGGGTTTGGTAGAATTGCATAAGAAAGAAGTGCTAGGAAATTTGAACTCCTGTGATATAGGTTTCTGTGAGACTTGTGTGTTGGGCAAGTCTCATAGGGTAAAGTTTAGTCAAGGAGTTCATACCTCAGGCAGTGTTTTAGACTACATATATTCAGATCTTTGGGGCCCAGCTAGGACAGAATCCTTAGGAGGGGCAAGGTATTTCATGACCATTATGGATGATCACTCAAGAAGAGTTTGGTTGTACACTCTTAAGGGTAAACATGAGGCTTTGACTAAGTTTCAGGAATGGAAGAGCCTTGTGGAAAATCAAACTGGTAAGAGAGTGAAAAAGCTTAGGACAGATAATGGCCTTGAGTATTGTAGTGGTGATTTCAATCAGTTTTGTAAAGATCAGGGGATAGCTAGGCACTTGACTATACCTGGGACACCACAGCAAAATGGTGTGATTGAAAGGATGAATAGGACTATATTAGACAAGGTTAGATGTATGCTTTCTAGTTCAGGTTTGCCCAAAAGTTTTTGGGCTGAGGCTGCCAGTACTGCTGTATATTTGATTAATAGATCTCCTTCATCTGCAATTGACAGAAATACCCCTATGGAGTTATGGTCTGAAAAGACTCAAGATTATAATAGGTTGAGGGTATTTGGGTCCATTGCCTATGCTCATATAGATCAGGGTAAACTAGAACCTAGAGCAATCAAGTGTGTGTTTCTTGGTTATCCTGAAGGGGTTAAGGGCTATAGGTTATGGAGATTAGATGAAGGTAGGCCTAAATTTTTTGTCAGCAGGAATGTAGTGTTTAAAGAAGATACTATGTATAAGGATTTGAATGGCAGTAATGAGGTGGAGGTGAGTGGTGAACCATCTAGTAAGAGAGCCCAAAATGAGGTGGAGAGTGAACCTGAGGATGAACAGGAGATAGTTCAGTCTAGTTCATCAAAGCAAAGTGAAAAGTCTCCTGAGTATAGCATAGCAAAGCATAGGACCAGGAGACAAAGTGTTCTACCTCATAGGTTTAGAGATACTGAAAGTATTTCTGCATATGCATTTATGAGTGCAGAGAATGAGAGCATATATGAGCCTTTGTCATATAGGGAAGCTTTAGACTCTAGTGAAAGGCTTAAATGGGTTCGAGCTATGGAGGAAGAAATGGATTCTTTGTATAAGAATCATACCTGGGATTTAGTGGAAAAACCTAATAGTCAGAAGGTTGTATCTTGTAAGTGGTTATATAAATTGAAAGAAGGTATTCCAGGAGTTCATGAACCTAGATTTAAGGCTAGACTAGTTGCTAAGGGGTTTACTCAAGTTGCAGGAATAGACTATAATGAGATTTTCTCACCTGTAGTTAAGCATTCTTTAATAAGGGCAATATTGTCATTAACTGCATTTCATGATTATGAGCTTGAGCAATTAGATGTTAAGACTGCTTTCTTACATGGGTTTTTAGATGAGAAAATTTATATGAGTCAACCAGAGGGGTTCATAGAAAGGGGACAGGAAGATAAAGTGTGTTTGCTTAGGAAGTCTCTCTATGGTCTTAAACAATCTCCTAGGCAATGGTACATGAGGTTTAATGACTATGTTGTATCACAAGGATTTAACAGGAGTAGTTATGACAGCTGTGTTTATTATAAGGAGTATAGGGTAGGTGAAATGATCTATCTCTTATTATATGTTGATGACATGTTGTTAGCTGCTAAGGATAAGAATGAAATAGTGAAGGCTAAGGAAATGTTGATGAAGGAGTTTGAAATGAAAGAACTAGGTGAGGCTAGGAAAATTCTTGGTATGGAGATAAGCAGGGATAGAGAGAATAGGTCTCTGAGGTTGCATCAGTCCTCATACATATCTAAATTGCTTTCCAAATATAGTATGAGTGATTGTAAGGCTGTTAAGACTCCTTTAGCTCATCATTTTAAGTTGTCTAATCAAAATAGTCCTCAAACTGATGAGGAAAGAGATAAGATGAAGAATATTCCTTATGCAAATGCTGTAGGGTCATTGATGTATCTAATGGTATGTTCTAGGCCAGATTTGGGATATGCTGTTAGCCTTGTAAGTAGGTTTCTAGCTAATCCTGGTAAGGAGCATTGGATGGCTGTAAAATGGATATTTAGATACTTGAAAGGTACCCAAGATGTTGGTCTGGTGTTTAGTAAAAATGATAGGTTTGAGGCTGTTATTCAAGGGTATGTTGACAGTGATTATGCTAAGGATTTAGACAAAGGGAGATCTGTTACAGGTTATGTTTTCTTACTATATGGTAATGTCATGAGTTGGAAGGCTTCCTTGCAGCATGTTGTGGCACTATCATCAACTGAGGCTGAATACATTGCTTTAACAGAAGCAATTAAAGAAGCAATGTGGATAAAGGGTTTCATTACTGAGTTGGGTATTGAGATTGACAAAGCTTTAGTTTTGTGTGATAACCAGGGAGCATTGCAGCTGTCAAAGAACCCAATTCATCATGAAAGGACTAAACATATTAATGTAAGATTGCACTTTATAAGGGATGTGATAAGTGCAAAGGAAGTAGAAGTTGATGCAGTTGGGACTGAAGAAAATTGGGCTGATATGCTCACAAAGATTCTGACTGGCTATAAGTTTGAAATCTGCTTAGAGCAGTTAAAGATTGCTTGACAGAATTTAACACATTGATAGTCATGGGAGTTGAACTCATTTGTACACACAAATTCATTGAATCACTGGTGTGCTGTGCAGCTTCTTCGATCATGGCTGATATGGGGTTAATTCTGATGTTGTTTCTAAACTGATTTAGCTCTAAAGGTGGAGAATTGTTATGTTAGAGGTTAAATCAGTTAAATAATACTCAAATAGTCAGTTTGGGCCAGAAGTGTAAAGTTGCAGAAAGTTGAAGGTTTAAGCTGTGTATGAATATCGGGTGAAACTTCAGGGGTATTTTGTGTCAATTCTATTGACTAGTTTAAATGACCGTTGCTAGTTAGTTGCAGAGAGGGAGCTCGAGTTCATATAAGTAGGGTTAGATTAGGCGTTTTCTTTTCAGTCTTGTAATTTCCAATTCCTTGTAATACTTTGTTCTAATCTCTTTCGTCAATAAGATTTCGCATTCAATTTTGTTTCATATTCGATGATTTGAGTTCACAGTTGAAATCCGATGATTTCGATACTATAACTCAACAAAGAAGATGCTTTAAGAAGATGCAAGAACTACTTAAAGAGATTAACTTTAGCTTTACTATCATAATCGTTAATTCCCACAAAACTTGGAATTTTCTTTTACAATAATCAAATAAGTATTATATTTGTTCTGGTGAATACAATACAATACCCACTTGCCATATCTATAAAACGTACGTACCTAGGACTAGGATTTTACATAACTTGATGGTCGCTAATACACACATACTAGCTTCATGAATACTTGTATTTACTTTATAGAATCATTTGAAACACCGACTACCATCATTTTGAACTGAATTCCAATTTCCTTCCTTCCTTCCTAGCTGTTTACGAAATTAATTAATCAGTTTGATCTATTCCATTCGCCTTCAGGTACGCTCTTTCTGCTAACGCCATCCGTATTTTGAATATTGTCCACTCTTGTTTACACCTCTCCCTCACCTGAAAATAAAACACAATTCAATTAACAAAACAAGTCTGTGAGGAAGGTCCATTACTTAAGCCTCAACATTCCTTTCACAGATGTAATAATTTTTAAATTTTAATAAAAGAGAGGGTGTGCTTGATCATATACCCCTTCCCATGCAGCCTTTCCATTCTCAGCCTTGCCCTGAAAGAAAAAAAATATAAGAAAACTAATCTATAACAAGCATGACATCATGTCTAGAAAACTCATACAAGATCCACCAATGACCAATATCATGCTAACCAATGAGATCAAGTCAAATGCAGCATATGTTAGGCAGATGACCTTCAACGGCTCAAAGGTTAAAGGTAGAAAACCGGTGGAAACTAGATTTGAACCTGAGTCCTGAGACTCGAACAGGCGAACACTATGCAAATAGGTTTTAGGTACATGTCAAAATGGGTCATGTTTTATTGGCCCAAAGTTTGTATAAGAAACAATAATTTTAGGTACATGTCAATTGTGATTTAAAAAGTTCATGTTACTTCAATAATGATGATCTACTTTATAGGTAGCTACCCATCAATTCAACTTTTTATATTATGGTCACACATATATTTCCTAAAAAAAATATATTGACGTACAAAATCAACTTTGATAAGATGTCAAGGCACAAGCCATTGGTAAATTGCCTATTCAAGAAGCTCGAGGGGCGTTTTTGTCATCCTACATGTTTTCCATTGGAACTAATATAAAGAAACGCGTACTTCGGGTGGGCCTCTACACACCCTCTAGAGGTTTTATGCATTAAAAGTAATGACTCATTCAACTTGTTTTTTTAACGCTAGCTTTTTGGATTTTGCTTGTGTGACCTGTTTTAGATTAAAACATAACCCAGATGGGTCGAAATTGCCATATCTACATTAAGCAAAGAACTCACCTGGTTCCCAAGTGAAGGGACTGTTTGATGAACCACCCATTGGGCATCTACAACTCCTATCTTTTCATGGGCAGGCTGTTTAAAAAAATCTTGTTTAGAGTTTCTCAAATATCAAACCTTCATACTTTTCTTCTTTAAGGGATTTAATGATTAAATAAAGCATGATATACTTTCGAAGCTGTACCTCCACACATCGCCTAAGAGCAAAATCAAGGCCCCACCCATGGACTAAATCATTCTGCCAAAGATACCATGAGGATTGTTACAAAAAGAAAAGAAGAAGAAAAAAGAGAATAATATAATTACTAGTGAATATCTTAAGTGTAAGAGACCAAAACCTGAATCATATGCCAAACACAACGCCACGCGTTCCGGGAGAAAACAGGGGCCATTATCTCAACAAATCTGTGTGTCATGGTTGTTTCATAAGAAATGTTTAGTTTACTATATACTATGAAGCAAAACAGATCTCTTTGTTGAGACTTGAGAACTATATGTGGTCGGTTTGATAAAACTGTAATTCTTTAACATTGAATGACAACTGGTTCCGAAAAAGAACGTGATGTGTGATCGCTGTGATGAATGTTCTGAACGTACAGTCTCAAGGATCGAAAATTACCATTTTAATAACCTTTCGTATGATTTAATGCTGAAAGAAATGACCGTTTGATACGTGTATCTTCTAAGTCTAAAATGCATAATCTAAGCCATTAATAACTCAAAATGTTATTTGAAGTGGCACACATACGCTGCACATGGTGGCAAATGTGGATCAGTGCACCAGCCATCTCTTTCCTCAGCTTCTCTGGGTGTGCAACAAAGTAAAATAATATTCAACTTTTAATAACAAAGTGAAGATAACATCAATTTAAACATTTGAGTATTAATTAATTTTTACGCTTACTTGTGCACTTCGCTATCATTTTGTTTCCTAGTCATTTGCCATGTTAGTCCACTATTAGCTGATAAACCTGGCTGAGAAATTTCTAATCCATGCTTCTTGACCAGGCTTATGTACCTGTGTATCAAAGTTAGCAGGTTAATTTAAAAGTGTCCAAATTAATCTAGTTACCATTGGCTACATGCTTTGAATATTTACCTTTCTGGATCAAAGTCCTCCAATCCAAGATCCTCATCCCAGATAAATATATAATCATAGGGTGCCAAGATGTCCGGATGCAAAAAACGTTTGGCATACCACCTACATCCAATTTCAGACTGTTTTCAAGAAGATCCAAGATAACTAAGATGGTGTTTGGCATCACGTTTGGGAGGTGATTATGTGACATGGAATTGTAACAAAATAGGATGCAGGAGATGATGTTTGGATGTGCTTCTGTAGCTTGATAATCAGTTTTTTTACTGTTTGGATAATTCTGATCATTTATCGATATGTGTGTGCGAATAATCAATTAATTCGCAACTTGAAAACACAATCAGAAAATGCCAAACACCCCCAAAGCCTAGTATCTGTTATAATCAATAAGGACTATTTATTTAATTGCTATGAAAAGATTACCATTTAGTTTGCTTGGGAACACTGACATGTATAGCCCTGTGTGACCATTCAAACTCATTCCATTCACTTGTTCGACCATCATAGTGAAACAGCAAAATGGAGAAATTTTCTGAGAACTGATAATGCTAGAATTAGATCGATTTTACACGCACATACAGTCATACACAAAAAGACATAACTGGTCTCCATCTAACCTTCTTAACTGCTTTATCAATGTTATCCCTTTGTTCATAACCCACTGTAAACGTTACAAGATACCTCGGTCTAATAATCAAATCCTGCAAGTCTCACCTTATTACATAATTACCTAAAACATATAAATTTAACTAAAGTAGTAAAATCTGCTGCTTAATATACCTCACTGGGTGTACCGTACAATCTGCGGAGGTACAGATCGGATTCAGATGTAACAATGCCTGGCGGTAGCGTTTCAGCACCTCTAGGGTTTGTTGGAACCCAAATCTGCATTAAATTTAGACAAAATGTGCGTAAAAAACAAACATGTGTGTGTATAGACTATATATACAGAGTTATGAACTAAATGGGATGGTGAAATTACCTTTGTGTCCTCAGGTTCATGTATTGATAAAGCCTTATTCCTTAGAGAAGACCAAACATTCAACAGTGCTTGTGATGAGAGGCCTGAGTACTTGTCTTCTATGTAACCAAGATCAATGGAGGGGAGCAGGGTAGATGGAAGGTTTATCTGTTATACAAAAACATAGCTTTTTATTTAATCCATGTAGAAGATGATAAACAGGTGCATAATTAGCTTCAGATGAATCAAAGAATGAAAAGGTATGAAGCATGCCTTGGTTAAGGAAATTGTCGGGAATGATACGCCTAAAAAGAATCCAAATACGATGCTGATAAAAGTTGTTACCATTATCCTCATTGTCTCGTTCGATCTTCTTGCTATTACACTGCAAAAAATGATTAATCAAATATTAAAACAAAACAAAAAAAAACATTAATTAAAGTAAACAAGAACTCGATTTCAGAACCTGCGGGTATTGGTTCCCATATTGTTCTGAACTGTCTGATTTGGAATTAAGTTATGTATACAGTGAAAGTTAAAGATGACTTCCTAGCTAGTGTGATCTTTATCACTGCAGTCCAACCCTGAAACCAGAAAATCACGAAAAACAAATATACTCAACTTGTCAAAATCAAGTATCACGAAGCATTTGTGCATACAAAAATGCAATACATGACTTATGCCCTCTTAGGGGTGTTTGGATATGAGTCTCCAAATCGATTACTAAAGAATCGGTATCCCTTAACTAAGTGTTAGATAGATAGTCAATTTTACATTGATTTCTGATTCATACAAAAGCTTGTAGGTTTCTTTGAATTTCATAATTCTTGAATTTTTTTTTAATGGGGTTTGATCTCACTCTCAGATTAAAGTATTTTGTGTTTACACGGAATCTTTAATCGGAGTATCGGATAAGACAGAAAAGTTCTTACAAGAACGAGATGTTTTGTTTTCGTGAAAAGTATATTTTAGAAAAAAATGTTTTCTAACTAGGCCAAATGAACTCTCATATATAGATGTTGAACCATCACAGAATTTAAGATTAAGTGTTGTTACTCTTTATGAAAGAAGTCAAAGAACACAGCAAATGGAGGTTATAACTGCCAAAGTTACTACGGTTGTAGTGTTGGGTATCGATTGGACAGCAAATCACCAAACTCTCTCTTCCTCTCACGCCCTCACGAAAGAAAGAAAAACCAAGATGAAACGGAGACACACGATATATAGTGGTTCCGTCTAATCTGACCTACATCCACTCTTCAACTAGTGATTTTTATTTCTCAACCCAGATTACAATTACAATGCTGACCGGCGTTGCCTTTGGACCCCATCTCCTAACTCATATCAATTTTTAATATAAATATTCTTGTTTGCTCTCTTGGGTAAATCTAATTATACTAAAATAGCAATTATGACACTAAAATCACCAACAAAGCTCCTTACTTGCTTCTCCAAATCTGTTATATTTTGACATGTAAAAGCAGAAAATCATAATCACAATCAAAATTGAGTACTGTTATTTAAAAGGCCCCAATATTACCTTTCTATGATGTTTAATCATAGATCCTTAGCAATGATTATAAACTAGCTGAACTTAGGATGATATGATTATGTATAATGGACAAAATCTACCTACATTGTGGAATTTCTGTCTTCTATACCAACCGACAAAAATATTCACGCACGAAACCACGAATCCAATTCCATATTCACAAATAATCTAGGCCAGCGGAAAAACAAGATCAAGTTGTTGTCTAGTTCAATAAATGCAAATAAAGTGGGCGTAGATCGTAATCCGATTACATGAACCGTAATATATAAACAAAAGCAGCAATCAACACAAATAAAGCAGCAATATCATGAGTTTATCTAACTCGATTTACCTGGAGCAGGAAAAACCAAACCCTAGATTCAAGGCGTAAATTTCTACTTCATCAAAAAGTACTAACTGCAAGTTCAAATAGCCTGATGAGTGAGTGAGTTCCAGAGAGCTAAATTGAGTCGGCAGAAACAAGAAGATTTCATTTCATAGATGCTTAGTTCATTATGAGACGAATGTATATGACTTGAAGAATCTCTGAAGAGACAAACTTCTTCTGATAATTCTTGCCAATTCTTTATTTATTTATTTGAGAGCTTGGAGAATTGTTGGGAGAGACTGTGTGGGGCTCCACTCTGGTTCTTGTCAGAAACAGTAAGATCTGACGGTCAAAATTGTTTTGGTTGAGGTCCACGTGTAGGGACAAATGATAATTTCTAAACCTTTTCCGGCTTTTCTATAAAAGAAAATACGGAGATATTATTTTTTTTTACTCGTGTACTAGATGGTAGGGGCCGTGTGTTGGTGCTCGTGTTAGTTTAATATAACTTTTGATGCTATTTATATGTTATAAAAGGGTATGTATGGTGAATGTTGTTATGAGTTGTAGATATTAATCCACTGTAATATAAATACATGTCATATTTTTTTTTAACGGCATATTTGGATTACTGACAGGGGTATTACCCACTTATCCGATCATCTCTAATCTTCATTAGGAGGAAACTCACCCATATGTGAGAAACCCTCTAATTCAACCTGTAACATGATTACAAGTGAGACTTGAACCAAAGACCTCCCCATTACAATGTCTTTGGGTAAATACATATCATATTAATTAAATGAGACATTATAAAGTTTAGATGCATAAACGCAACTCTATTAAACTAAAAAGTAAGCGAGTCTAAAAAACGTTTAAAAGAAAACTAGAAATTACATTAAAAAAAAGAATTTCAAAGATGAAACAAAAAATGATATTTGTGTTTCTAGGACCTAAAGATTATATTACACATCTTTATCTACTATACCACCTAACTCATTTGTAAGTCGCTTTGTTTAGATTGAGCAAGTTTGTGTAATTTTTCTTTCCTTCCTACTACGTAACCTTGTTTCCTAGCTCCTTGCTAGTTTCTTTTATATTTGTCGGCCCTTGAAAAAAAAATTGTGTTTAGTTGTTTACACACATTTATGACGAAGGAAACATTTTCTTTTAAGCATTACTCAAGGCCTGCCACTTGGCAGAACTTGAATTGTGCTAACTCGTGATTACTATTCCCTGAACTTCTTGTTTGTATATAGGGCAACTAGTTATACCAACTCATATAAACAAGTAAAAAATGTTATTTTTAGTAACTCCATATATAGTTAATATTATATTTTTTAAGCATGATTTAAATATAAACATAAAAGAAATAATTAAATTTTGTAACCATACACCCGTGAAATAAAAAATAATAATATTCGAATTATAAATAACGAATAATGGAGATTTAAAAATTTTAAAATTATACTTTAAGATAAGATATAACTGAAATCTCATTATAATTTATTAAGTTTTAAACCGTTATTAGAATAGGAAGAATTATACTTTTTATATTAAAAATATAATTTAGTTTTTTTTAACGACACGTTTGGGGGCATTATCTCTTTATATACTCATCTGCAATTTCAGAGAAAACTCGGTTATTTCCGGAAAAACCACTGTCTCCAGCTTGTGAAGTATTTTTGTTCACACCTAGTTTTGAACCGAAAACCTTAAGGTCTCAAGTCCCTTCAAATACCATTGAGTTATGAGCTCTTTGGTATATAATTTAGGTCGTGGTTGACGCGTCATATGCTAGCTTATAAGCTAGATTTTTGACGTTATCAAACGGGGTTTTTTATTTCTTTTAAAAAGCCCCGTTTGGTAATGTTAAAAAGCTAGCTTTTCAGCGTTTCAACTAGCTTTTATAATATTTTCAGTTTTACCCATCGCTAACTAATTATCTAGATTTGTTTTTAAATTTTAGTTTATTTATATACATGTACTTTTATTTCATTTTATATTTTTCAGCTAGTTTTTACCAAACGTTATTTTTATCAGCTAGCTTATAGTTTATTAACTAACAGCTAGCTTATCAGCTAGTAGCTAACTTATCAGCTAATGTCCCAAACACAGCCTTAGTTATTTAAAATTATTAATATTAATATGAGAGATGATTGATATTTATTAAGAGAGAGACGTTAAAATTTTGATGATAGTGAATATGATAACACATGACATTGATGTTTTTTGTTATTATATAGTAGATATATATACGAAAACAAAGCGGTGTCGACGAGATGCAATGGAGAATACAACACACTATCACAGACACTAGTAAAACATTTGAACAATTAATTGATGAATGATCATATAGATTTGAAAGTTTAATAAAAGTTTATAAGATAAAACAAATATAAGAAATAAGATCATATAAAACAAAAACAATTTTTAGAATTTAGTTAAACAAGAAATTAATTCTTTACATAATTAGATTTTTATTATTTAATTAATTTTCGGTATTTAAATATAATTAAGATGGTCAAATTTATTTTTAAAAATTGGCAACTTAAATTCTTAAAAATTAATCTTAAAAGACAATAAGGTCCCAATCACTATGTATTATAGTATAGTATGGATAGGGATAAATATTTCTAATCTAGATTATTTTATGAAATATCTAGTATTTATGGATCATTCAAAGAAAAGGAAAAAAAATATACAGTATTTATGATTTTCTAAGACCGTCTCATATGGACCATGTCTTTACGTCGTTATGGACCATGTCTATACGGCGTGGAGGAGTGTAATGTTGCAAAGATGGTGTTGGATGTGCATGGTTTTTTGGTTTTTTCTAAACAACTGAACTAGACATGAATAAGGTAAAAAAAAAAGAGAATGATGAAGTTGCAAAGAAGGTGCTGATGTGGAGGTGGCATGGAGAACGAAACACCATCTGAGATACAGTTGACTTTATGCCCACCAATCACCGTGGTGGGCTTGGTAAATTCTAATTCAATATGTTTTAAGGGTTGAGTTCTATAGAAAACCAATATTTTGTAAAAAATCAAAAAACCAAGAAAAAAATTACTTTTTTAAAAACTTTTTTTGTATGTTTCTTTAATGATTTTAAAAATACTGGAAAAGAAAAAACTTTAAAAACATTCTAAGTTTTTTTTAAAAATAAAATAAAATTCGGATTTTAGCTTGAAATTAATAATGCATTATGCAACAATAATATAAAATTGGTTTATGAATGCCAAATCTTTGTTTTTTACATTATTCGCATAAACCACGTCCATATTTAAGTTAATTTCTTATTTTTAAGTAGTTTTAATTATAATGTAAATGTATTATGCAATACTATTAGTATTATTGCAAGATGCACTAATAAAAATTCACTAAATTTTTTATTTTTTAAATTTTTTTCACATAAATAAAGCTAATAAAATTATAGACCTTTTGGTGAAATTCTTTTTAAAAATTATTAATATATGAAGAAGTTATAGAGAAAAAAATATTGATTTTTTGATTTTGTGGAAAATTGTTGGTTTTCTATAGATTTTTTCAGTCTTTATCCGTCTCATTCTCACCTCCCTTCTTCTTATCCCTTCCATGTCGTCTCCAAGAAAAAGAGAAGAGGCCTATGCTAGAGCAGAAAGAGAGAGGCAATGAGGTCGATGAAACCGCTTCTAGAATCCGATAAAATCCACTAAGGTTGATGAACCGCTTCAAGAATCCATGGGAGCTTCCTGGTACGTTTTTTAGCCCCTTTTCATTCGATTTACTGTATTTATTTCTTTATTGGCACATAGGTTTTTTTAGGGTTTATTAGTTTAATCAAAGTTCGATTGCTCCTGTGATTGTTTAGTTAGTTTGTAGCTTTGAATCAGGCTATGAATTTTTCTGCGCTTTGGTGTACTGATGTTAAGCACCCGTCGTCGATTCAGATGAAAATGAGGCATAAAGGATCTGGAATCATTTGTTTTCAAATGAAAAGCACCTGTCGCCGATTCAGACCAACGGCTAGGGTTCCGGTGAAGGTGGAGACGAGCATCTGCTGCTAAAGCAGGCAGGAGAAAGGCCGACATTTTCTTTGTTTCCTCGTCCATGGAACAAGAAAATATGGTTTTTTCTCGATTTCTGATTTCCTTTCCGGCCAGACAAGTTAGTTTTTATATGGCTGTTACAGATTTTGTTTGTATAGTATAAATAGTTCTCTTAATGGGTAGAGAGACCCTTTTAAAAATTCACAAACAAATTAGCCATATAAAATTCAAACGACGTGTGTTTGTGTATATTTGTTATGTAAAATTCAATTTCAATTCTTTTTATTATGGCCTTATTATCTATGAATATTGTTTCAGTGTTTTTGTATCTAAATTGTTTGTTAACAAACATCCAAATGTGGCTTAAGTTTATAGAAGTTCGTATATGCAGACTGATAGTATTTTTAATGCTTATTTTTCATTTTATGTCAACATTATGGAGGAATTAAATTCCCAGGTTAGATTATGTGGATTCTTGGAGTATTGAGGAGTGAGCTGGATATCCGTGGAATATGACTTTAAACAAACTCCAAGATGCATTGTTCTTACATTCCATACATTAATTAGTGTTGCAATGTGATGCTAAATGGCTACTGTTATATGTATGTAATGAATGTTTGAATGTTTGCTTATGTAATGTTAGGTGGTACATATGTGGATTTCATGGTCCTTCTAATGTAAAACCAAATCGTGCCTATTTTTTGGTAACAGCCTTATGGCAGGATGTTTCTATTCCAAATGGCTTAGTTGTTTTCATGCACGCTTGCATTGTTTCTTCTGTTTTTATACGATGACATGTTATACTATTTATGTTATGGGTGGCGCGTCGCCTATGCAGTCCAACACATTCCCATGTAAGTGATCGCCCAAATTGTTTGATTGTTACTCACAGCCTCACTTTAAGTTGGATTCTTTGTTTGCAGGCACGCGACCAAAGCGTGGCATGGTGTTCAGGGCTCACGGCATGCATCGCTTTAACTAGAGAGCTTTGTTTGCAGGCACGAGACCTTTATTTTTGGTGTAATAGATGTACTCATGTAACAAGTCAAACAGGAACAAGAGGTTTGGTTTGACAACACCATTAAAAATACTAATGAGTAACACGGAAATGAAACAAAAGCTCGCTTTCAGCTACGAGGGCTCAATCATTGGGTTCATCAACACCAAACCCAGGTGCTATACTGGATGCAAAAAGTGTCGTTCAAAATCAGGCCTACATGTAATAACAGTAGGATTGCCAAACAGGTTCTTCGCTTATTAACATGTCTGTCAGTTTGGATGTTTGTGTTAATGCAAGGTTTTCTTTTCCTTTTCTGTCGCCAGGACTACCTTTTAGATGAGGTTTACAACATGCGCCCATGAGGTTTACACATGCGCTTGGCTGACGTTGGCTACACGCATGACCATATATGGTGGTGCCGCCGCAACGCGCGGTTGGTCACCACCTAGTACTATACAATAACTTATTCTTATAAAACTTCCAAACTAAAAATGGCCCCAAAATCGACGACACCGCCACCATCATTGTGTGTCGTCACCGCCTACTGGTTGACATTGCCCTCGCCTATCTCACAATCACCACCACCACCATCATCAAAGCTCCTTGATCATTGTCGCACCAAGATCATTGCTTCGCAACTGGCGTATCGATTATCGTCAACACCTCCACCATCGTCACTAATCCTCGTAAAAGCAAATATAGAAGACGAACTCATTTTTTATTAATTTTTTTTTTTCTAAAACGGCCCATTTCAAGATGCACCGATACTGTTTGATCAAAACTAATTTAAATTTTTCTAAATGACCAATTGTGACCTGAGCTTATTTGAGCCATCTCTCGTTTTCTGAGGGTTATTACTATTTATTGCCAACTAAAGAAGAATTTATACATAATATGATACTAATGAGGAATATGAATATCAATGATAAACAATGGTTCGGTCACTTATTTCACTCTTTTTATATAAAACCATGATGAGAAATTGGAGGGTGAATTTTTGGTAGGCAAAAGGCCAAGGTAAAAGAAGACGAATATTGGATATTGACCATACTGTTAGCACACTAGTTAACAGTAATTAATTTGTAAGAATTTTAAATAAAATATGGGCTATACCATATAACTGTACTTTTAAACAAAAAACAGAGAAAAATGTTGATGGTTAAATGGCCTTATTCTTTGGCAAAAATGGGGCAGAAGCATTCCCACCAGTGCCAAAGTAACGATCACCAAACTCACCCATGCCTGGAATCACTCTTGAAAGCTCATTCAGGCCTACATCAATCTCTGACGTCACTATTTTCAGCCTTGGATACTGCCTACAAACTGCATGTATTCCTTCTGGTGCCTGCACCACCATCACCCAACTTTACACCATGCACAAATCAGCCTAAGCCGAGACTGGTCTCATAACGCGAATTTTTTAAAATGTGTTGTTTTAAAAAGACTTGACAACAAATGGGGGGCGGTTTTTTGTTTCCAATCATGGGTTAGTTGTTATCTAAGATAGCGACTAACCCATAATTGAGATAAATTTTTTTTTTTTAAAAAAAAGAGTCCCTTAGGAAGCTCGTTAGGGATCAAAGGGATAAAATGACAGGAGCTTACAGCTATAAGGTTAAGGAAGATGATGTTAGATTCGGATACACCCTTGTTCATCAACAAGGAGATTGCCTCCATTGCAGATTCACCTGATTATCAATAACAGTTTTTGATCACCATATAAGCATTCATTGAGGTTAAATTGAAGTAAAATAGTTAAAAGATTATGTGTAAAATTAAAACCTGAAGCAAGCACTGGATCCAGCAGTAAAACCTGACGACTTGCGATGTCTTTGGGTAGTTTTTCATAGATCAACTGCAGCAAAATGGGTACAATCAGATATTTTTTATTGACTTGTTAGTTTGACCGATATAAACCAAAATCGAGGGAGAGAAACACAAGTTTGACCTGCCGTCCATTGCCTTCTCTTTGAATAAGAATTTTACCAATTTTGATTCCTTTGCAACAAGCTCTTAATGCATTCTCCATGCTTTCACCACTGGAAAATGTTCAAAATTACTAATTTAGACATGGTAGCTTAAGATCTAAATGCTTTTGGTCATTGTTCGTTTTGGTAAAAGGTCGGTCAACAATGTCCGTTTTGGTAATGTTTTCAAATAAACAATGTTGAAAAGAATTACCTTCTGATTATTGAAACACCACACAATCTTTTGCAGAATACCACTCCTGTGTAGATGGATTCTGCAATCAAGCCACCAAAAAGATGTACCCTTTTTAGTATTTTAAACATACGTATGGCCGTATGGCCAATGGAGATACATATAGATATCATTTATAAAAAATAAATGCACTTGATTCTCAAAGATGATTAAACAATAGAGATGATTTGCAAATTTCATCTACAACTATCTATGAGAAATACGAAAAAGGAATAGATGATCTAAGTTACCTGTTGGAGTAATTATTTGTTTTTCGGTAAAAGGAAGATGACCTAGACCATGTTCCACAACCTAAAACATAACTCAAATCCATGTTTGGTCAAATGAGTCAAACTATTATCAGTCAGAAAAGAGTTTCATAATATGAGATATGCCAAGATGGTCATACCAAGCGAATAAGACGGTCTGCATAAAAAACAAAATCATGCTTTCTTGTTTTGGCATCGCGTATAAGTGTGTGCATTCCTCGTATCTGAAGGACCAGAAAACATAATCAGATGATACCAGTACAAAAAACTGAAATAAATTAAAGAATATACAAAAGTAGTTGCCTGAAATGTTGATGGTATAACAAAAAGGTTCTGATATATTTTACAAAGATCATGTTGACCAAGTTTTGTTCGAATATGTTGCACTATTAAGTCGATAGCAACATCGTTATCTCCTCCCCTTGGGATTATAATATCTGCATGTTTCTTTGATGGAAGAATGAATTCCTCAAAGCTAGGTTTTACATGTTTATGATACTGCAAATCATCGTAAAAAATGTATCATAAAACTGATCAATCAAGTCAAAGTTTCAACATCTGAATGTTTATCAAGCCAAAAGAGAGCTCTACTAACTTGGTCAAGCACATACTGAATATTTCTCCCTCTCTCAACCGTATCACGTTTTATCCTCCTTCCCAACCGCACATCAGAATCTGTATTACATAAGTTGTAAGAGTTGTTTTCATAGGATGGAAGATTCATGAATCTAGTTACAAACATGTGAATCAAAGAATATATTAAATTTGTATTATTTACTACTAATTTGACAGAAGTATATGTGAATTTACTTTCTTGAATGCAATACATATATAAAGACAAATCATAATGTAACAAACCTGAATCAACAAAGATCTTTATGTTCATTAGATCTCGAACTCTCTCATCATGGAGAACTAGAATTCCTTCCAGAATGATGACATCCGATGGGTTTACCTGCATATGTGATTCAATCATTCAATGAACAGAAATTTTTTATACTGTAATATAATGTTTTTATTATTATATTTTAACATATATCTTCAGCCTTATGAATATGCTTGTACCATGCGGCCTGGTCCACTTTTCTTATGGGTCTTATAATCATAATCTGATATATTAACTGTCTGCCCCTTTTTTAATGTTTCCATGCATGAGAGGAGAAGTTCTGTGTCGAAAGAATCTGCAAAACCATAATGTAAGTTTATACCTATTTGAAAAACCAATATGTGTTACTGGAATTTGCAGATAAATAGATTACCAGGGTGATCAAAATTATAATCTTGGGGATTTGCAGATTGCTCGTCGCTAAAAGAATGGTAAAATGAATCCTACAATATTGCATAATAACTAGCATTCACCACTTGATAATGTTGTATGATAATATAATGAATATCCTAGAACTCTAGAAGCAAGAACTTGAAGTGAAGTTTAAGTCTTTAACATGCCAGAATAAATTCAGTAGTTAAAATAAGATGTTTATAATCCAATTGAAGCATGGAGTCTTACTTGATTGATAAGGACAACCCTTTGATCATGGAGTCTCGATATGATCACATTGCAGACAGTTGTCTTTCCAGATGCCGTTCCACCAGCAACGCCTTAGTTTAGGTTTTACAAAGTGAATTAATTTGCTAAGAGTCATATATAAATATAACCATGACATAGACACAATCATTGTAATATCCGGCCGTTAATACCAACCAATATTGTCCATTTTGCCCATAAAGAGTTCACGGATTTGTTTTTTTTATTTCTCGAGTAAAGACATGTCACCCACCCAAACACGCTTAACTGTATAGTTCTCTCACATCCACAGACAAGACAATACGCCAAAAATATGTTGGTGGTATTTACAGTTGGACATTACTTATAAGCCCAAGATCTCACGAAAGATGTGGGCTTTGACTAGAGTGTTGCAAGTTACAAACACCATAACTCAAGAACAGTCATTTTACCAATGATGAATGGAACTTTATTTGGGATAGGCTGAGGAGAAGGCTGATCATGGGGAACTTCATCATCCATCACTGAAACGAGGCTCTGAAACCAAACAAAAGTACTCAAGCACCAAATGAAGCAAACTTCATTACATACAGCAATCAAAATTAATCTGCCTAATTAGACGTCAAATCAATTCGAAACAAGTTGGACAAGCACGAGAAGGCATGCCTCGAGAATCAGCATGTGTTTGTCCCCTTTGCTTTTGACACGTTCGGGCACCTCGCGTCAGAGGCTGCGGACACGCTCGGGCGGATCCAGAAGGTTATGCATGGACATATAGTGACTCCTAGAGCTAGGAAACTTGTTTTCATCCGCTTAGGTTTTGCTATTCAAAAAGGGCTTGCGGCGCAGCTTGTTGCCCGCTTGCCCCGTATGTCAGACTGAGTTGTAACCTTTATTTTGGTTTTTAATTGATCATCTCACCATTCACCAAAAAAAAAAAAAAAAAAAAAAAAACAAGTTCCACGCAAACATAATTATTGCAGCCTAATCAGACGCAATTATTATTCTTTTAATTCTAAGATCGACAAAACGACGGTACGATAAACCTAATAGTAGATAACACATTCATTCAGCAACAATTAGGGGTATCTGATTGATCAATTTCAATTCAATGTGGCGTAATTTAGTAGCTGTTCTTTTTCATCGAGACACATTGTGAACACATACAAACGCAGGGTGCAGAGACGTTTGATCGGAGGAAAGAAAGAGTGAAAGGGGGTGAAGAGAGAGATACCTTGGGTGGGTTGTACGATGAGTGAAATAGTTGAAATTGAGCTATAATTTGGAAGAAATCGCCATTGATAAATAAGGTAGAATTGGTCTACGTTTCTACAAGTTATAGGGGGATCGGGGGCAAGCGGGAAAACCGCAGTTCATGAGTTGATGACGTGTCGTCGTCATTGATGTTGCGTCTACACTTCATGCAGCTAGCGGAGCGATGTGTTCTTTCAAGTTTAAGGTACAGACAAAATCTGTTTCGTTCTCTGTTTTTTCACCCCGGAAGTAATTGTCATTTGTGACAATCTTAATTTTTAAAAAAAAAATCCACATCACATCTCATAAATCGTTCTTGAAGGCTGAAGCCCAGCTGGTTTAGGACTCCAACAAGAGAAGCTCAAAACGAACCGGAACGGTACCGCAGTCATTGCTACGCGTATTTACCCGGACCCGCTCAACCAAGGTCCGGGGACAAGGAAATGGCCTTAGCATGTGTATGGAAAATCACCGATCTAACCACTTTGATCAAAAAAAATAATAATTATCAAAATGACCAATGAAAGTTACCATATCTAGTTTTCACGAATCAAGGAAGGTCACGTCGGCTTCGCCTGCTAAGGAGGCAACATCCTTACCTTCATCCCAGTCATTGGAAATTCCGTAGGACCCATAGGAACCAATGAGCGACCTACACATGTCCATGTCAGCTAAAATTTAGCCTGAGGGCAACCATTTAGCCGACATGGACATATATAGGTCGTTATTAGTTGTCATGCGGGTCCCATCGAAATTCTAATGATTAATGGAGGCTAGAGCGTTGTCTATTTAGCTAGCGAAGCTCACTTGGCGTTCTCTAATTGGTGAAAGCCGAATAAGGTTATGATTATGTAATCTAAATTTTAGTTTTTTTTTTAATAAAAAAAATATAAATTAAACGGACAGATTGATCATTTTCACTTTATAAATACCAATTATCTTTTGTTATTATTAGTATAGGTTAACTAGTAAATATCTTTTGCTTTTTAATCTCTACCAGATAAGTGGCCCGCGTTTTGCAACGAGAAAGTAAACATCTCAGATAAGTGAAAAGATACAAGCATACAAAAGATTTAAAAATAGAATAAATACTCATTTGTACTCACAAATTAATACAAAACTTAACATATAACAATTTACATTTCCAAAGCTAACAAGCATAAGATTAAGAAATATAGATCTGCAACTTCCATTGTGGTGTAGTGGTAGGAAACATGTGTTCTCTACTTGAGACACAGGTTCGATTCTTACGGGCAACACTTTGGAAGGTGCATTGGCGATGAGGGGAGACTTGGGGCTGAAAGGTCACAAGTTCGATCTCTGAGCTCCCATGTTTTACCATCCGTCCGCTCGCGGAGGTGGATTTTTCCTGGAATGAGCTCAACTGGTGTAAATAGTCCCCAGATTTTCCGAGACATTCGTTGACCGTTCAAAAAAAAATATATATATAGATCTTCGATAATTAACTCATCTTGATCTCCGAGCACAACAATCATCCAAGAAATCATTACCTGACATTATAAAACACACTACTGGTACAAAACAAAGTGAATAAAACACCCAGAACAATATGTCATAATTGTCCATTAGCCCATCTTGTTGGGAAAAAAATTAGCAAGGCTCAGATTAGGTAGTGAAAACCCTAAAACAAATCATCGTAGTCCCGATATATGCCATTTCCAATCATCAGACTTCCCTATAATATCGAAATAAGTCTCAAAACCCGTGGAGAAGATCATCATAGCCCTAACCAAAATGAAATCATATTTGCAACAAATAATTTATCAGTTACCGCAAACATCGTAGCTAAAAAGAAACAGAATTGACGCAAAACATAAGCAAAAGTTTTGCCATATCCCATGGAACTTGACCGTCATTGCCATAAAGGCTTAGATTTGTATAAGGTTCATATCTGAACGATGGCTACTAACACCTTGTCTGTCGCAAGAAATAAACATTAGAACCTAAAAGAAAACGAATAAAGGCAGGAAATAAGCAACCACCACCAAACATACATTATGAGACATCCAATAAACCGACAACAACAACTCAACAGTGGACGAGAGCCACCTCCTATCACCAAAACGCCATAAACCAAATGAGAACAGAAATCTGATAATAAGCATCAACCACAATATATCAATGTCGAACATCCAAAAAATTTGCGACGACACTTTAATGGTGGACGAAAGCCAACGGTGGTCACCAAACCAAAACAAAACAAGATCGTGGGCAGCTCATAACTTGTAAAGATTTACAAAATACATGATTCAACAGAAAACAACACGTGTAATAAACATTGACTTGACGTGTCCGTTTTTCTACTGAAAATGTCGGATGCGAACCATATGGGTCAGACCCAACCCAGACAGACGGTCCGTCTTTTTATGGCCAACACTTTGGTTAACTGAGTTGCATGCGGACCGTCTGCTCTAACTTAAGTAAAGCGAACGGTCTGCTTCTCCAGACCGCTACAGACGAAGTAGTTGAGGTGGACCGTTTGGTCCGGAACTGGACGGAACGCATCGTGCCACTGATCAGAATGTACATTTTTACAAACTTATAATTCCTTTCATTTTGGATGCATTGAGCATCCATGGTGGTTGATCATCAATACATCACCAAAACTTACTAAATATAGTAACTTTTTCAAATGCACAAACCCAAAATGCTCACCTCAAGACTTGTTGCTGCAATGGTTGTATCCAAAGGATTTGTGACCTTCCTTGATCACTCCTGGAACACCCAACATCATTGCATGAGCCATCCATAACTCAATAAACAATAAAAAAATATGAACTTAAGAACTAAGAGGCTTACCACACTTGATTTGAAGTATATGCGGTTTGAAACTTGAAGAATCAATGTGCACAACTTTCGATGATACGATATTTCCGAAGTGTAATCAAACTTAGGCTATCCGTAATGGTTAAAGCCCCATAAAGCCCCACAAGGGGTATTATGCGTCATGTGGACGCTGACTGGGCAAGGGGCTTTATGAGGCTTTATGGTGTAGTGGATAAAGCCCCATAAAACCCCACCATCATTACTTAATATTTCTTTATTTTTTATTTTTTTAAAACTATTTTAATTAAAATAAAATTTTCAACTAATTAAAAATAAAAGATTACAACTTAATTAAAAAAAAAATTACAACTAATTTTAAAAAAAAATTACAACTTAATAAAAATAAACATTTGTCAAAGGTTTTGATCGGGTTCGTTCTCCCTGGTATTAGGTCGAGAGTTGAGTTGGTTGTTGGGTTGGTTGGGAAACATTTTTAAAAAATATAGAAGATGAGAAGTAGAAGAAGAGAATTGAGTTGAGGTGATGTGTGAAAGTTTATAAAATAGATGGGGTATATATAGTGATTAAATATGATTAGATTAAATAAAAATAAAAAAAAGGTAACAGTTAAAAAAATAGCCGTTTTGTCCCTGACGCCCCCCGGCGAATTCGACCTCCATAACGCCCCATAACGCCGGGGGTAATGGTCGGGGCGTTATAGACGGGCGTTATGGGGCGTTATCGAGGCCGAAAACGCCCCATTACGTTTAGCCTTATAAACTTCGATTTAAAACTTGTACTGTAACACCTTAACAACAAGACCATCGGAATCATCCATTGATGATATGAGAAGTTTCTAAGAACCGCACATGATAATGCATCAGAGAATCTATCCAGGTTAATCTCTTTGAATATACCTGTAAATAGATTCATCGATCCGCCTGTTTTCCTCTTATAAAATTGCTAATCACTGATTAGGTCAAATTCTGAACCTAAATCTGATGTAGATCGTTCAATTAACAGAGTCAGCGCCTTCGTCGTTTTGGGCAATGGCGGTGCAGTGGAAACGCTCATGTAGTTTGACCAGAAAGAGTGACGTTGATTTACGTTTCTTCTAGGTGTAAGCGATTAGTTTTTAGATGTTTCAGTGCCGTGTTTTGACCGACTTCTTTCACAACCAAATAGCTACAAATTTTGATTCAATTTGTTGCAGGTTTTCCATAATAAAATAATTTAAAATGTTTACGTGATGATGTTACTCAAAATACATGAAGATCGCTGAAGCTTCCGCCGTTCTACCGACTTCGTAAGGTTTTACATAAATCGTTATCTTCAAAGTCCAAACAACCGCGTTTATCTCGATTGTGCAACAAGTCATAATACAGTTTTCATTATAAATTAAGGCTTTCACTTTTCAATCCAGATTTTAGATTTTGCATTCACAGTTTGCATTCGATAAGTTTTTTTTTTTTACAAAGAAGAATATATCCATCTATCTGGTTAATCAATCAATGGGAGGCAGGAGTTCAAGGGAAGAAGGGGCGGGATATAGACATTCATCATCGTTTCAGTCGACTCCATCCTTTTCTGGAAATCAGTTGGACAGTTATTCTCCTCAACCGATTTACTCTTTTCCGTCACAGGGAGATCAAAATTATCCGGTCCAAGATGTGTATCCTGCTACTAGCTCTGCCTATGGATCCCAACCTAATAGACCACAGAAGAAGTTTGAAAAAAGATATTCAAGAATTGGAGATACTTACACTTCTTTGGAACAGGTAACATGATTGCTTCTTGTGTGTTTGTTCTCTCACAAAATTAATATGAAATAAATATCCTCCTAACCGAAAAATTTTATCTGCAGGTGACCGAGGCTCTTGCACGTGCTGGGCTCGAGTCTTCTAACCTCATTGTTGGTATTGATTTCACCAAAAGCAATGAATGGACAGGTAACTTTGTGAAATATCCTTAATGTTTTTTTTTCCTTGAAATTTGATCATTGTAAATGGAACATGTTTAACGTTGGATCTCGTGTAAATAGGATCAAGATCTTTTCACAGGAAAAGCTTGCATCATATTGGGGATGGTTTCAATCCCTATGAACAAGCTATATCTATCGTTGGAAAAACATTAGCAGCTTTTGATGAGGATAATTTGATTCCATGTTATGGATTTGGAGACGGTAAGTATATCCTTATTTCTATATAATGGTGCTACAATAAACAAGAATTTAGCACAATCTTAAGTTTTTGGCCTTGTTAATTGTGCAGCATCAACACATGATCAAGATGTATTCAGCTTTTATCCTGAAGATAGATTCTGTAATGGATTTGAGGATGTGTTAAGTAGATACAGAGAAATCGTCCCTAATCTAATACTTTCAGGTACTTAATCTACTTTACCCCTCTTTTTCTTCTTGCTAATGAGTAATGGCCCTTTCAAGCTCTATGATTTTGTCATTTCTGTTTCTAAATAAATATTTATTAATCTTGCAGGACCAACATCGTTTGCACCGGTCATTGAACAGGCCATGACAATTGTTGAACAAAGTGGGGGCCAATATCATGTGCTGTTAATCATTGCTGATGGGCAGGTTGGTATTTTCGGTCATTAACATTAATTACATTTGTTTCTCTGAATTGAGTTGATATGTTTCTAATAATATAGCTGTTGTTTTATAGGTAACAAGAAGTGTGGATACAGAGCATGGTCGATTAAGTCCACAAGAACAGAAAACAGTAGATGCCATAGTTGAAGCAAGGTGATTGTCTGCAGAATTTGATCAAGTATTAAGCTTTTATATCTAAAGAGTTTTTTGGGCTTCTGTTAAAGTATATTATAATTTTCTTTACAGCAAGCTTCCACTCTCTATTGTACTAGTTGGAGTCGGAGATGGGCCTTGGGACATGATGAAAGAATTTGATGATAACATCCCTGATCGTGACTTGATAATTTCCAGGTAAACAGTAATGTTAACTTCTAGAGCTGGCTAGTTAACTAATTGGTCATTATTAGTTGGGTCGAAACGGCAGGGCCGGGATTGGTTAACCTGCTAAACACATTTTCTTTGTTTTTCTAGTTTCTTTGTATATACTATATAACTAAACAAATTTGCTAAATATATACTATATATTTGTAGAATTGTAGAATATCTTCTTTAAGAGGCTGCACACGTTTTAAATAGTCTTTAGAACCCGTTCCCCTTTAATTAATTATTTTATTTGATCTGTTTAAGATAAAATACAACCCAAACGGATCCATATATAACTAAATGGGTTAAAAACATAAAATTGCCACCTAGAGGCTCTAATTTCATGGAGCTACTGAGATACTATATAATTCAGTATGCGTACTTATGGTGTTATTTTATTTGTTGCATCAGTTTGTCAATTTCACAGAAATCATGTCAAGGAATGTACCTTCAATTCAAAAGGAGACAAAATTTGCTCTTTCTGCATTGATGGAAATCCCTTCTCAATATAAAGCAACGATTGAACTTAATTTACTAGGGTACGTGACATCCGTCTTCCTTTTGACTTTTTGGTCAAATAAGTTTGACAAATCCATGATTGTCTTCTTACATTATGTCATGTTCTATCTTTTTAATTCGCAGTAGTCGGAAAGGAATTTCCCCCCAAAGGGTTGCCCTTCCTCCTCCGAGTCGTAGACCATCCTCTTATAGCAGCCCAAAACCGTCACATTTGTCCAGTTTTCAGAAGGGTTCAGAGTCTTATTATGGCCATGCCAGCCCTGTTCATTCTGTTCCTGATTATGGTAAAAGTCAAACTATTCCAGATCACACATCAGCAGCAATTTCAAGATCCACTTATGACAACCAGGTACACGATTGTTCTATTTTTATTTATTGCAGCATTGTTTCTATGATCTTATGAGTGCTAACCGTGGTTTAAAGTTTAAACTAGAGGTGAGGTGATAGTTTTAACATATTTACTTGAAAATGTATCTATTTGGTTTCTGGTGTTACAAAATAATGTTCTCCAAAATTCTATGCTTAAAATGGTTTTGTGATCATATATTAACTATTTATGAAATCAAAAAGATTATAGACAGAAGAAAGTGTTAATGGGTCAACCTGAACTGGCTTTACCTGTTTCAACATGTAAAAGAATTTATCTGTTTTGGCTCGAACCTATAAGGACCCATTATTGCCACCTGCACCTACAAGTTTTTTTCTAATCCATACAATTTTCTTGAAAGTACTTTGCATGAACATGATTCTTGCTTGAACTCTAGCTTTATTAGATTGATCTTAGGAAGCAATGCTGATTTTTTTTTTAATATTCTTTTGTATCTTATGCAGCTATGCCCAATTTGCCTTACTAACATCAAAGACCTGGCCTTTGGTTGTGGACATCAGGTATTGTTATTTGTTCATATTTTACTTTCAAATAAATCTTAATTCTTTTTGCATTCAGTATTAAGTTTGTTGCTTTTTCGGTATTTGCAGACATGTTACGAATGTGGAGAAACGCTTGATTTATGCCCGATTTGCCGGAGTTCGATCCAAACTAGAATAAAGCTCTACTAAACATTGATTATTTTTTTGGTCTAGAATATGATTTATTTTAGCTACAAGTCTACATTCTCTGGTAAAAAAAAAGGTGTTTTATGTTTTTTTTCAAGTCATTCAATTGATTATACGATATATATTTTTTAAATTATGTATATAACAGTGAGGGTAGTCTGGTATTTACCTTATACGGTTTTATTTATTTTTTAATGTAATGTAATGCAGTTACCAGCAATTATTATCTTATTCGGTTATTTGTCAACTTCATGTTTACTATTATATTTATTGTGTGCACTTGTCAAGTTAGCGTGATCTTATTTAAATATTTGATACCTTTTAGCTTACCATATCACATAATATTATACCCAGACGTGGCAATGATTTGGAGTCTGTTCTCATAAATGATTCAACAGAATTTGGATTTAAATAATCTTAAATTTCATCAATTATTCGACATTAATCTCAAGTAAAGAAATATTTGCTATCGAGTTTAACTTTTAACATATTTTCTTATAACGATCCCTGACTAATGGAAACTTAACGGTGTTAATTTTTATGAAACCTGAGATTATCGCCAGCCAATTGATGAAACTTGAGATTATTTGTGATTATTATTTTTGAAAGTTGGGATTATTACCGGTCAATTGATGAAACTTGGGATTATTTAAATCCAATGTTTCATAAAAAAACTAACGTCAATAACTTTCCATTAGCCAATGATCATTGTAGGAAAATAGGTTAAATTAAAGTTGGGCTCGGTAGTAAATATTTTGTTACTTGTGATTAATATCGGCTAATTGATGAAACTTGGGATTATTTAAATCCAATTTCCCATGATTTAAACTAAGACTGCTATCTTAAAGCTTTTTGAGGGGCATTATCTGTTATGTGGTACCCATCTTATCAAGGGGCTTCATCACTACTTCACTAGAAAATACAAGATTAAAAAAGAATTATTGTTTCGATTTGACACAATGATCTGAACACATCTTCAGATCATTGTGTTAAATTATCACTACTTCACTAGAAAATACAAGATTAAAAAAGAATTACTGTTTCGATTTGACAGAATGACCTGAATATCTTCAGATCATTGTGTTAAATCAAAAGAGTGTTTTCACTGTACGCGTTTTAAAGATTTAAAAACGTTTGTTTTATGGTGTAATTTTCTTTAAAAAAATAATGTTGTATGTAAAAGTTAAGGATGTTTAAAAAATGGAAAAATTTAATAAAAAGTCAACAAAGATGGCTTAGACTAAATTGACACTCATTTTTTTTTTAATTAGATTGAAGATCAAACGGCAAAGATGACTTCTTAGCCTTCTTATCCTAATGAAACTAATTACCAAAACATTTTCTAACATTATATGTAATTAAATCTTTGTTAGACATATTTAAGATAGGTTCGTTATATTTAAACACACACATTTGCTATCCACACACACTTGATAGATCGTTTAGGAAGGTAAAACGACCCAATACGGTTGTTTTGGACAAAAAGACGGGGAAGTATTTATATAATAAAAAAAAAATTAGACCCAAACGACATCATACGACTATTTTACTAAAAACTACCGTACGAAGTATGTGGGAATATCAAAGCCGCATCCCTAAAATAAGATAAGATAAGACAACGCCAAAATTAACTACTTTTACACTATAGTGTTTTACGTCAATGTCTATAATTTTCTTTATGTAACATTTTAAGAAAGATAATATATCCATGGTATTCAAGAGATTAATTTATTTAGTTTCATATATATGAATCATCATCATCATTTCATCTACCACCTCGTTTTATCATTTAATGCAACCAACAGCCTACACCCTCCTATAAACACCCAACTCCACGTACCCCCTCAATCACATTTCACTTTTCCGATTGTAAACATAATGCCGCCGGCCACCGGATTTTCATACCAGAAACTGCGGAACGACGAAGATGAGCACGAGGAACAAATTAAGATGGCGATCGATCAGGTGAAGGCCAGAATCCGAAGGTCAGCTTTCAGGTCGCAGCTGAGAGTGCAGATGAGAAAGAGGTTGAAGATGAAGATCCCGAACCTGAAGAAGCTGATGAGGAGGAGAGCTCGATTAGTCATGATTTCAATGGCCAAGATTCTGAAGAGGCTCAAGGACAGTCAATCGCATCTCGGCGATCTGTTTGCCGGTAATTACTTGTTCATGCAGGTCAATCCTACTCCTCTCAAATCTTCGTCGGAAATTAGGGCATCGATTAAGAGGATAGAAGACGAATTGCGCCAATAAATTAATCTCGCTTTAGTTTTAGTTAGGGTTCCGTTTCAGATCCATTATCTATGGATTTACGTCAAGTGTATCAATTTGCTTATCACTAACACACCGATTATCTATGGATTTAAGTCATGTTACGGAAACTTCGAGAGTATTATTTACACCGTGAACTCTTGAAAACTCGGTGATCAAATTAGTAACATCTTCGTCACAAGTCTCCTCATAAAAAATAATTATTCGAGGTCTTCATGATTTATTACGAATTAATTAATTATTGCTTTTCTTGTACCTATATATGGTCCTAGTAATTATACACCAATAAAGTTCTTATCTACGTCGAGATTTAACTATTAAATAATGTAACAAATTATACAAAGATGACATGTTACTTGTACCCATAATTTGATAATAATATGATAGCATATTTTTTTTACTAACTATCATGTTATAGTAAAAGAAGTTGAATAGGAACATTATATATTTTGTGTTTTAATAATGTGTCTATCAATGTTTTAAAACCCGGGTCGAACCGGCCGGTTCAACCGGTTCGACCGGGGACCGGCCACCTTTCCGGTTCTTTAATGTCCGGTTTTTTAGGTTGAACCGACCCGCTTTGAACCGGCCGGTTTTTCGGTTTTTTCCGGTTCAACCGGTTTTCTGATTTATTATTTTTTTTTTATTTTTTTTAACTTTTTTTTTATTTTTTATTATTTTTTAAAGTTTAAAACTTATATTTTCTTATGAAATACATATTTGATATTATTTTTGAGTGGATTATAATTGTATTTTAACTACTTTTGTTGGGGTGTACAAGTTTATTAGCATTTTTATAAAAAAAAATATATAAAAATCCCCTAACCGGTCTAACCGGTCCGACCGGTCGAACCAGTCCTGGAAGGTTTTCCGGTTCAACTAAAAAACCGGTTTTTAAAACATTGGTGTCTATATTTATATAGATGTATAAAAAGATTAACAAAAAGCATGTCATTTTCTTTTTTGTTTTTCTTAAACACCGTTTAAAATATAATTTTATTATTCGTTTATAATTTTTAATATATAATATTTGTATAATTTCTTGTTGTGACGGGGACATAAAGAAGTAAACATCATGTTCAAGTGTGTTGTTGCAAATGGAGAGTAGTCACATGAGTATTGTGTGACAATATGTTCTCAACAACAAGATTAAAGGAGAAATTTTATAAGGTTAGAGTTTGACTAACTATGTTATACTGTTAAAACATTCACGATAGCTTTTTAATCTTTTTTTTTAAATTTACTAACAACATATTTATCTATAAAATTTAAAGATTAAAAAAAAACACGCCACTATCGTATTTTTTATCCTTAAAAAAACACATATGATTGCTATATTTATCAATTCATTTCTTTATAATTTACTTAATAATAAAGTTTAAATAAAAAGATGTATGAGAGAAAGTAAATATTCTTTTAAAAATTTTAAGATATTATATTATATATATATAAAAAATTAACGTGAACGCTTGAGTACACAAGAACGAATAATGAGATAAGGAATGAAATTTTTCTTTAGAAATAGGAGTGACATATATCTCGGATAACATGAAGAGGAGTCAAATTACAACTACAATAAGAACTTTAGAAACTCTCACTATGGAGATCATAGGGAGCAACGGTGGATCCAAAGCCATATGAGATAAGCATATTAAACATTATTTGCTAGACTTGTAATCTCTCTAAAAATATGATTGTGAATGAGATGAGCGTTTGGTACCGATATCGTACCGACCGAATATAAATGCTACTCCGGTACTCGATTTTAGCTAATTTTGAGACCATTACTAATCAGGGTCGTGACTAGGACTGATACTAACGAGGAAATATCTGAATGGATACCGATACCCAATAAAATATAGATGATCTTTTTCACGTTTATAAATAAATTGATATTATCCATAAGTACTCGATTAGCTAATTTTGGGACCGTTACTAACAAGGGCCGTGACTAGGACTGATACTAACGAGGAAATATCTTAATGGATATCGATACCCAATAAAATATAGATGATCTTTTTCACGTTTATAAATAAATTGATATTATCCATAATAAATGATCTGTTAAAACTTAAAAAAAAAACATATTGGCTTTGATCTGTTATATTGTCAAAACTTAAATTTAACACTGTAATCCATAATAAATTGTTACTATCTCTTTTTTTTAACGGTAAATATAGATTACTGACAGAGATATTATACCAAATTTGATACTATCACCCCCTTGAATTTTATTATGGATAATTTGTTAGTTTAAAATTTTGATCTGTAAGTGAATGGGTTCATGTAGGCCTGTAAATGAACCGAACGTTCAGTGAACAGTTCGTGGACCGTTCGGCGGGAATTTCGTTTATGTTCGTTTATTTACTAAATGAACGAACACGAACATATTTTTTTGTTCATTTAATTAAATGAACGAACATGAACAACTATCTCGTTCGTTCATTTATGTTTGTGAACGTTCGTTTATGTTCGTTTATTTATGTTAATGTATGTGTGTTCGTTTATGTTCGATTGCGTTTATTATATAAGAAATTTTATTAATAAAATACTTATATTAAGATTGTTGGATGAGTCTTTATCGATTTTGGAATGATTTTTGAACATTTGAACCATTCGTTTAGATGTTTTTCTTGATTATTGACATTGTTAGAAACAAGGTGTGGTTCTTTATGTCCGCTTAAATTTGTGTTCGTTTAAAATTATGTTCATTTATGTTCGTGAACCGTTTGTTTAGTCTTAAACGAACGAACATGACCATTTCCTTAATGAATGAACACGAACAAGAAAAATTTTGTTCGACTAATGTTCGTGTTCGTGTTCATGTTCGCTTAAAGTAAAATAAACAAACACGAACATGCCCATGTTCATGTTCGTTCGTTTCGTTTACAGGCCTAGGTTCATGTGGACACTTGAATATGTAATAATTTGTTAATTTAAAGTTTTGATTCCAAAATCGTTAAGTGTTCACAGACTGTAAGTAAGTCTTAATGTTTATGGAGTTTGTTCAACATAAAAATATTAGCGACTATAATTATAGATGTGAAGATAAAATATGACATAAAGTTGAAACAATCGTTTCAGATGTCTACATGACTGTTTTAGACATATATGATCTATATAGGTTTTATAAACTAATAAATAAAAGTGTTGTTAATCTCATTTATCTTATATGTTTGTATAAGTCAACACTACCGTTTTAGACATATATGATCTATATAGGTTTTATAAACTAATAAATAAAAGTGTTGTTAATCTCATTTATCTTATATGTTTGTATAAGTCAACATTCTCATATAAATCCATCAAACGACACAGTCAAATCAATAGAAATATTAAAACATAAAACACTAATTTTTTTGGTAAAAAGAACCAAAGCGGGTATCAAATCGGTACCATACCGAGAACCCAGTACCAGTACCAATGTCATACCAAAATATCCGATACCAGATTCGGTATCCATATTTTGTTAAATTCGGGACCGGTATTAACGAGTATTCGTACGATACCAAACTCTAGAATAAGAGCAGAGGGTATAGATCTGCTTTATACTTAGTCTTTAATTCTTAACATTTTTCAACACTTTTTTTTGCTTACCTGAGATTTTTCCTAGTGTTATATTGGCATATATACATTTTTTAGGAGATGGTATATTTATTTTGTTTATAAGAATCAAAATAGAGGGATTGATGTTCATTATTCTCTTACAAATGAACAGTTAATAAATTCGTAAAAGAATACTGCAAAACATATTCTTAATTGTGAAGTCACATATATCACGTGAATAAGTACGTATTTGATCAAGAAAACTAGGAAAATTGATGTATAAAAAGAACATCAATAAATTGAAGTTGTTACATATTTAGTGCTTCCGGTTCTTTATTATATACAAATTTTTTTTTAAACAAAATCCCATCTTCCATCTCTTTTTTTTAAGAGCAAACATTCGGTTACTCGAGGGTCTCATCATAGTAAATAATGTTACCCATTACACACTGCGACCACAGTTCATCCGAGTAACAAAAACCTTCAGTGTTACACGTCCAACCCAAAGGAAACCCACCTACTAAAGACCCACAATGGTAAAACCTCTGACTCACCTTCATAATTTAGTGGGATTTAAACCCTTGACCTTCATATTGAAAGGTAAAAGGTATCTACTCCACCAAATACTAGGGATATCCCATCTCCCATCTAATTTAAATAAATAAACTACATTTTCTTTCCCACTTTCAATTAAATAATAAATAATATTTTTTTATACCTTAATCATAATCTTTTCATTTTCTTTGATTCACAACCACTTTAAAAAAGTATTTAAAAAACAGAGAATGAATAGTTCTTTTATCAAATATAAAGATGAACAGTAACATTTTCTCTCTGCTCCACTCACAACCAAACCTTAAATTTTAGGGACTCTACTCACACAAATATAAAGAACGGGCTTTGAATGCTCAAAGCAAAGTCGTGTTGATAACATGCTACGTAAAAAGTAAATAGCAAAGAAGAGACCCTTTTCAATTTTCAATGACAAACATAAAGATAGGTGTAACGAGTCAACAACGTTAAGACCTATATTGTTTACGGATGTCAAAAAAAACATTTGGATGCTCAAAAGTTAACATCACACGTTGATTTACTCTTTTGTGCACCATCTTTAGCTGTTGTATGTACAGCTTTCCTAAAAGATATACAATGACTTCCTCAGACAAAAATGTTAGATCATAACTGCAAAACTGTCTTCTCAGCAGTTGGGTTATATGGAGAACCTGTTATGATCATCATGCAAAAGCTTCCTTCTACAAAAGCTTTCTAGCATTTTCAACCGCTTTAACATGAAAGTATATTCTCCAGAGTGTTGAATTGTCCTGCATGGTAATATTAATAATAAGATTATAATGAAGAATCATGATTTTGTCATTTGACTAAAATACACATTTTATTACCTCGTTTTGCAGCTCAACGGTAATATCATCCCTCGAATGTTTTTCAGGAGGCTTTCCCCGTTGTAAAATTTTCACAATACGATCCATGTTTTGAGGATGCAGATTTTGAATCAGTCTCCTCAGTTCATGTTTTTCAGCCTGGGTCATTGCCCTAATTTGATCATCAATTTAGGATTAGACGGATTTTTTTCATAAAACTAAAATTTAATAATACATTTCCAAAGGCCAAAACACCAGTTTATCCCTCAAATACACTTTAAATCCACAAACATGTATAGGATTTTTGTGAAAATAAACGCATTCATTTAACTACATTGTGTGATGTCAAATTTGGAACCAGCTTATAACAACCAAAATAGCAATTACCAAAGCTAAAGGGTGCATTTGTGAACAAAAGTAATGGAATAGCCCAACCTCTGAAACCAGATTATAACCAGAAGAATATCTTTCTGTGTCTGAAGATATGATGAGATCATCATTTATATCCCAGATTCTTAAGAAAAGAATTAAATCATTCCATCAATTAATACATAGCTAGACTAGAAAGCAATGATCACAAAAAATGTCAATTCATCTATTGATTATAGATATAAGATATACCTGCAACTCGAAACAACAATATCAAGAAGTTCTTCAAGTTTATCCTTCATTCTTTCAAGCTGAAAACCACACATTTCTCATCAAATTGGCCAACAATTCAATTCTTAATGAAAACTAGTAAATGCTAGAAAGCTTAGGAAATCAAAAGGGTACCATTGCAGATAACTCAGCAGAATGTTTCTTCACCTTTTCTTCAACCTTAGAACCTCTGTTTAACAGAAGGACTTCTAGAGCATCATTCACCTGGAGAGAGAGATAGGGAGAAAGAGAAAAGGTGCCAAAAAGTTAAATGGTAAATAACAATAAATCAATCATGCTTTCTAGCAATGAAACTGTAAGATTTTGAATAATAAAGATCCTTGTGTAATAGAATATGTACCTCTCCATTTTCTTTATCATCTCTTGAACTTGATCCCAGAAATGACTCATTCATACCTTGTTTTGAACAATCGCCACACAAGGACTACAGAAATAAAAGACGACACTAAAAACAATCAGTATCAGAGTAGACCATGAGAAACACATGATTCAGTTACCTTGATTTCTTCATTGTTACTTTTCCAGGCATAGTTCCCACATTCCGTATTGTTACACCTTATTAGTGATTTACGCTTACCTGGTTCAACTTCAACCACACCCTTTCTTTCACTTAGAGAACCCTGTGTATTTCAATAATTTGAGGAATGACATGGCAAACTATCAGACAAAAAATGAAAAGATCTACAGGTTGTCATTTAAATTCATTTAACTAGAAACAGTTTAGCTCTCTCAATTCAGCACTTAATTATAAAAAAGAACAGTTTGAAATGTAAAATAGCAATGCAATAAAAGAAATTAAGAATGAAAGAAAACAACTGATTACGTGTAAAAATAAAATGACTAGCAGTTGTACAAACAATATACCTCCCCAGTGAGAATACAACTGGCAGAGCTGACATTCAAAGGTTCATCAACTTTAAGCCTTTTCTGTGCACGTTCAACCGACTCAACTTTGCCATTTGCATCGGGATAACTAGCATAATTCTTTTTGGATGACAAATGAGATCTTAGCCGAAGTATTGTAAATACAGGATCCAACATCTGCTTTATGTACATAATCATGTAAATATGTTATAAAGGAGAAGATCATTTGAGAACTAACTGGTTTTGAGAACTTTTGAGAACCATTCTAAGCCACTAGTTTATATATATGGAAAACCCCCCATGAATTATAATGGTCCCCACCTGAAATTAGTGGTTGAGATTTAGTTCTCAAAAGTTCTCAAAATAAATAGTTCTCATTTGAACTCAACCCTATGTTATAACTCAATAAAGGTAATTAATGATGTATTAATATTAGAAATCAAATTATTAACTATATTGTGATTTCTCCACAAGATGTAACTTTAAGCCTATATAATACAACTTTACACTTCATCAGATGCCATGTTTAGGGGAAATATAGGCTACCCACAATGATGAGGCAAGTTTGAACTTCAAATTTAACAAAAGAATATGTGAAATACTGGAATTGTAATGTATTAGGAGCAATTTTACTAGATATTTAATGCCTTAGTTTCCAAATTTTTAATTCACTTCAATACTCAATTCAATGGGGATCAATCAATCAAACAAGAAAGAATACTCTGAATCATAGAATTGTAACAAACTATAGAATCCACCAACATTTATCGATCTGAATTGACGAGCTTTTATTATAATAAAAAACAAAATCATTTACAAATACCTGATCAACTTCCCCGCTTAAAGCAACAACACTTTGGCGTAGCATCGCCACCAGCCTTTCTTTTCTGTGACCCGAAAGCCCGTTTCCTGCAGCATTAGAAAACAAGACAGGACGGTTTTTTTCATTCCCTCCACTTCCCTCTTTTCCCAGCTCATTGTTCCTAAAACTCCCGTTTTCCACGTCAACTAACCGAGAATTCGTCACAGAAGACGGTGAGAAATCATCTATGGATATCAATGCCCGAATGCCATGAATATAGTATCGAAATAAATCCATGCCCGTATCCATTTCGGTTGATGTATTCGCATCCTTTGAGATTTCAGACATGGAACAGATTCACCACTCCTGTTGCAAGATCAAGAAAGGATTAGGACATGATTTTTAATTTAGTTAGCATAGATTTTACTTAAAGAGTTCTTATCAAAAGTTTACAAAAAAATAGAAAGCAAACAGGAATTTGAACGCTATCAAGGCCTCATGAGCGAAAAAGCCAAAGTAATCAATAGGATGAAGTCACGTAATCAAGCCAATAAGACACCGAACTAAATAAATATTAGAAGCAAGCAGAAACTAAACCATAGAAGAACACGAATTACCCTAGAATAGATTGAGCATAAACCCTAACCCTACGAAATTAGGTTTCAAAAAAGTTGAAGATCAAAAACCAAACCTTCGGTAACTGAAATGAAGCTTGTAGGGCTCCGGCGTCCGGCGTTTCGTCGGTTTCACTTTCGCATTGCGTGATTTCCTTCCCGAGAGTGAGGAGGCTCTGCAACAAGAGATTTTGTGAGATTTATTGATTAAATGGGCGATCGATTGGTAGAAATTTCGTGGGGGTTTTGGATTTATAAATGGAATCTGCTATGGATCCTCAACGTCACGCATCAATCGCGCACATTTGTTCGTTCATCGGCATCATTCTTCGCAAAACCGTGCTCCACTTTTTTTGTTTTTTTTTTTGAACGGGAACATAAACTTTTTACTTCCGTGCTGTACTGTGCAGGAGGTATGGGCGTGGTCGGGAAGCGGAATATCTGTTTATTTATTTTTAACTGACTTAATATCGTTGAGTATTATTATTGTTATTTTTTCTTAATTCATGATTTGAGATTTTCAATTTTTAACTCTGTGAATACATTTTGCTAACACCGTTTAAAATACTTGTATGCAGGGTTGTTTACGAGTCGAATCGAATGGACATTTGCTCATGTTTAGTTTGTTTATAAACGATATGAGTCGAACTCAGTATCTTTCAACTAAGCCAAAATTGAACGAGCGTCTTTCGATCCTAGTATTTTTCGAGTAATCGTCGAGCGAGTTTCGAGCATCGTAGTATGTAGATATGTAATAAGACTTGTGTATTATATCATGCTAGTGGGCTTGTTAATGGGATAAAGAGGGTTGTCGTGATGGGGGTATTGGGCCGAAAATGGGTTTGTGGATTGTAAGGGATTGTATGGTTAGCACTTAGCAATATAAAAACCCACAACCTCCTCAATTCATTTTTAGACATTCATAAACCATTTTGGAGTAGGGTATTGAATGTTGATCGGGTTTTGTATTTGGGTTTCGAGTTAAACGGGTCGGGTTTTTTCGGGCTTTCTGTAGATGGAATCCAACCCACAACCCGACCTTAATTGCCCTTGGGTTGTTCGGGTTTCGGGTTTCGGATTGCGGGTTGATTCGGGTTGGGTTATTCGGGTTTCGGGTTAAATACAAAAGATATTAAGGGGCCGTTTAGTTGTGGAAAATATTTTTTAGTTTTTCATTTCTAGTTTTCTAGAAAATGAAATGAGTTTTCCATCTCTAGAAAACACATGAAATTTTTTTAAAACGCGTTCAAATTTGAAAGATGGAATTTTCATTTTCAAAATTAAAAAACTAGAAAACATGTTCAAATCAAATATTTTCTATTTGTTTTCTATCTCTACATTTCATTAGATTTCCTTACATATGACAAATTAAAGAACAAAAGTATTAAAATAAAACACATAATGTAAAGACAATACATATATAAAAGATTTAAAATAATAAGTATTTCTTAATGGAGGAGAGGTCGAGCGGCTGTGCGTATAAACCCTAGACATTGAACGCCCCTTTTCTTTTGTATATATTTGGAAAACAAAAATAGAAATCAGAAAACAGTAAAAAAGGTGTTTTCCATTTTTAGTTAAAATTTAGAAAATACTATTTACTGTTTTCCTGAAAAACGTTTTCTAAAAAATACAATTTGAACGCGTTTTCTGTTTTCCTTGTTTTCTTAGAAAACGGAGATGGAAAACACCCCCTGTTTTCCACAACTAAACGCGCCCTAAATATCTTGTCTTAACCTAACTTACGATTGAAAAGAGCGGAATCAACCAAAGAAGTTGATGAAACTGAGTTCGTAATACAATGGAAGAATGGATTAAACCTTATATAACTTTAACTGTCTTAAGAAACTAAACTTCTAATAACCTAGAATATAACGCATAATATATATCGTATGATTTTTTTAGAATAGATGGATTATAAAGTATAAAATGTGTATCTAGTAATTTAAAAAGATAAACAAATTTGATTGGAATAAGGATATCCATATTCAAAAATATATATGGTGTTAATTACAAATTGAATAAGAATATGGAGTCATGGATGGTTGGATGTGCAAATCTCATATTTAAAATATATTCGACAGAATGAATATGTGTATTCGGGTTAATCGGGTTGACCCAAAGTCCAAACAACACAAAATCAACCCTATTACCAACCCATATAACTAATTTGGGTTCGGGTTGAAGTGTAATTCGGGTTTGGGTGATTCGGGCTTACAATAATTCGGATCGGGTGGGTTCGGGTCGGGTTCGGTAATCGGGTTTCGGGTAAAAACGACACCCCTATTTTGGAGGTATAAGGTTCTCACTCGAGATAGTTTATGTACTAGACGTTTCATATAATAACGTGTGCATTGAAGTGATTTGTTCGTGTGTTCATCATTGTCATCTACTTCTCATTCTCTGGTTTCCTCGAATCACATCTCTAAACAGGTTTCGCATGTTTAAAGGTAATCTAGATATTGTTTGAGGATTGCTCGTTCATTATACAGAACACACAAATTAAATGGCGGTGTGGATGTTAGTTTCTAGAGTAAAGTGTAATTTCCGTCCATGAGGTTTGTCACGTTAGAAAACTTTTAACACTTTAAGCCGTCCATATTTTTAATTTTAACACATTTCGTTTAATAACTAACATACTAGCCTTGTTGTTAACATTTTTTACAAAATGATCTAAATGTTGGTGGTCATCTGACATAACACATTCATCCCATCTATTTATCTTTTTACGAATCCCATACATCCATAAACAAAAAGCTTCATGATTTGCTCGTAGAAAACGAAATGATGAAATCAACGATGAAAGAAGATGAATTATTTTATCTTTCATCTTAATTCTTACTTTAATTTTTAATTAACGTTTCTTTGTATTTTATTGAATTTTATTGGACCAACCAACATAAATATGAAGTGAGTCTCTGGCTTGTATATTAAAAATTATATATAATCATATATATATATATATATATATATATATATATATATATATATATATATATTAGAAAATAAATCGAGCCAACCGAGCGAACGTACATTTGCTCGTGCTTGGTTTATTTACAAACCGAACCAAACCAAACCAAACCAAACCAAATCAAATATTTTTATACCGAGCCAAAATCAAACAAGCGTATTCCATGAATTTTTTAAACGAGTATCGAACAATTTCAATAGTCAAATCACTAAGAATTAATATAATATTCCCCTCCTTACAATCAATAAAGTTACTTTTGCTTTGGATTTGGTTTTGATCATTTAAGTATCAATTCATAATTTTTGAAGTATTTTAATTTCCTTTTTTATTATTTTCATTTTTTCTTATTTGTTGTTAAAATATATTTAAATATTTTTCCAAATGAAGATTTAACATCATATAACCCATATTTGCTCGAATTGGTTCGAAGTTCTTAAGCTCCACTTTGAGGTTTTTCATTTTTTCAAACTTAGTTGGGGTTTTCTAAGTCTTATGGGCTGTTTACTTTTTATGACTTAAAATAGAGGAAACTTAGCATGCTTTGACAATTTGTATGCAACTTTTGATGATGATAATGTTTTTTTTATAATTATAAAGTTATAATTATTCTTCAATGATCATGTGTGTTTATTTAGATGAATGAAATATTGAATCTTGTGTAGAAAATGATCTCACCATAAGTTCGTGCACATTGTCACTGTGTTGCTAAATGGATTCGAAATCCGAATGATACTTTTCTTGACCGGTTATCTTCATCTTTGTTACTTGCACCATTTACATTTATTGCTAGTTAATTTAGTTAATTACAATACAAACAATCCGTTTTATTTTATCGGCTAGAGATTGATAAATGTTTAGTATGAGGAGCTTCCGCATCTTTAGATCTATACTTGCTTCTTAGCAAAACTATTACTTTAATTAATTTTTGGTTAATTTTCAGCCAAACGCATCCATTTCTTCAAAAGCAAGATTTATAAATTGTAATCACTCAAAATACTTGCACAAAGTCTTCACTCTTCAAAACAAACATTTAGCAGTAACATAAGTACATAACTCATTTTTAATCCTATATTAACATCTTATACTTAATTTGTGCATACAATCCATCATAGGTGAATTCAACCCCTTACGTTAAATTCCCTCCATATGCATAACACTCATCGCTAGATTCTCAAACTAAGATACATCTAACAAGTTTTAAACATCTCTAATATCATACTATTAGAAGTATAAGTTTTATCTTATAAAAAATCTATGTTCGGTCTAAAACCAATAAAAAATATAAAAAGTAAAAGAAAAACAATTTTTCAATGTTTAATTATTTGACTTGTTGCAATACAATAAATTCGGCCCTTATAGCTCAGTGGTAGAGCGCCAGTCTTGTAAACTGGAGGTCTGTAGTTCGATCCTGCATGAGGGCAATATATTTTTAGTTTCGGGTTTTGACATTTTTTTTGTTTTTAAATTTATACAGCATCGGATCTGTCAATTATTAGGAGCATATGAACACTCATCATAGTTCGAATATTTTTTAGCGCTTCTTTATGAGATTAACCATTTTACTTTTGGAACAAGAGGAGCATTATTATTTAGATCTTATGCCTTGTGAGTTGTGTATATTATTAGAGAACATGATCACTTTAACAAAGTCAAGAATGGAATGGACCCATCATAGATAAAGATTGTGCTTTTTTTTTTTTTAGTTTCCCATCCCAAAAATTAAACATACCGTTAGCATATTGTCATATATCAGTACTAAAATAAGTGCTACTATGCTACCGCTACGCATATTTTGTCACATATGTGTCAAGAAAACGGGTTTACAACACAAAAAAAAAAAAAAAACTTAAAATAATTGTGTTGCAAAAGCATTTACAACAAAAAGACGATTTCACAATTTAATTACTATTACTACCATTAGTTTTTAACTTTTTATGTTATTAATATTACTATTATTAACATACTTTTAGTATTTTTTAATTAATCACAATTTTATATATTACTTGCAGTGACTTTTGCGACAAAAGAAAATCTTTTTTATAGTTGTTGTTAAATTTGTGGTGTTGTTAAAACAGGCACATTCTCTACTCATTATGGGTATTCATGCCTATATCTACTTTTTCACCTCCATGAAAACAAGGTCTCACGCTCCATCATTTGAATTTTACTTATGCTCAACGGTTTGTGCTACAAGTTTTTAAGAAAATGAGAGGTTGTTATGTTCTTCTAATCTACTCTAAAATGTAATACTACACATACTAATATACTATATATGTTAAGCAATATAATTTTACAATATAGATGAGACAAAGTGTTATATGAGAGCTAGCATATCTAAAGTTAAGTGTAATGGGCGAGCTGGGCCGGCCTCACCATCACCGTCCCCTACACTGCACCATCGTAGCGGTGTTCCTTACCCCCAGGGGCGGACCCACTAAGGCCCAGGGGTAGCGCCCGCTACCCCTGAACTTTTACCCCGACGTGTAATTTTTTTTTTATAGGTTTTCGTTTTTCGCGACCCCTGAAACGAATTTTTCGCGACCCCTGGAAGAAATTTTATAGCTTTTACTTAAAAATATGATCAAAAGCCTCTTAAAAATATGATTAAAAGCCCGTTAACTACCTAAAAAAAATTTCGGGGACACTGCCCCCGAACCCCCGTTAGTCCCCGCTACCCCTGATATTCTTTCCTGGATCCGCCACTGCTTACCCCACACCGCTCTTCCTTTCTCCTCTTTGCGTCTGTCATATATCGGTGATTTTCCACCCTATATCTTCCATTTTCTAGTCTTGTGAAGTGAGAAAGGTGACATGGAACTCCATGGACCATGGGAAGAAAGAAAAGAAAATGTGGGGATTGAACATCATAGGTTTTGTGAAAAGATAAATTGAACCATTGTAGTTATAAATAGTAAGTCTAGTAATTGTTTTTTTTTTTGAAACGGCAGTATATTATATAAAAACGGCTCAAAAAAGAGCAAAATTACATGAAAAGAATGGGATTTCTCACCCAATTGGTCCACCCGATTACATCTTTATTCGATCCGCATAGCGACACATTAAACTGTGAAGAAATATTATGAAAACGTTGGTAAAGATAAACATATCAATTCCTTTTGTGTTAGGTAGAGTTAATAATATATAAAACTAGAAAATAAAAAAATAAATATAAAACTCAAGAAAGAAAAAAAAGAGGGTAAAATAAAGAAAAGAGAAAAACTAATTCGGATGCCATCCAATTAACTTTTAACATTCTTTTTTTTTTAACAACTAAAAACAAAGCTCTGACCCTTACAGGGAGTCCACTGGACAAACTCATATCCGCGAGTAGCCGAGTGGTAAAATATGTTAGAAACTTGTGACCTTACATGTCATAATGATTAACTTTTAACATTCTTTATAAATTTTATATATATTATATCTTCATTATTTAATAATATCAACTTATTATTATCTATCATCTTAGAGACCACGGATCAAACCCGGGTCTCATAACTCACCCACAACCTCCTAAATCACCTTACTTATTTAAAAAAAAGTCATAACAAATGAACATTCAATTACTTGTATATAAATAAACAAAATAGGTTAGATTTACTTTAAAAATATTAAAAGTTGAAAGAGATAGAAGAGTAAAAAGTGAGGGAGGGAGAGTGCATTCAAATTTATTAATGAGAATTTAATAAATCATTAAATACGAAAAAAGGAGAAACTATGATCCATGCGCGCAGGGCCAGGGTGCCCCCACCCCACCCCCACCCCCCTTTCATGGCCCCTATATCCTCCTCCTTCCTCCCTCCCTCCCTCAATAAAATAAAATAAAATAAAATAATAAATCGCCGCTTTCTCCCATGTTTTCTGGGGATTACACTCTGCCACCATTCCATCTCCCCACTTCAACATCATCTCCCACCTCCCCTCTGTCCCTCTGCTACGTATAGGAGAATTAAGATGGGTGGGATGACGTCATCCATGGCGGCGAAATTCGCTTTCTTCCCGCCCAATCCACCCTCCTACAAGCTCGTCAAAGACGACCTCACTGGCCTACTCCTTCTAAGCCCTTTCCCTCACCGCGAAAACGTCGAAGTTCTCAAACTCACCACTCGTCGAGGATCGGAGATTGCTGCCGTTTACGTCAGGCATCCCATGGCTACTTCTACTCTTCTGTATTCTCACGGTAACGCCGCAGATCTAGGCCAGATGTACGAGCTCTTCATCGAACTCAGTATTCGCTTACGAGTCAATCTCATGGGGTACCGTTTCTATCTCAAAAGTTGCTGATAAACCTCAAAATTACATGACTGCCTGTAATTGTTTAACGAATCATGAATCCTCATTTTCAAATTCCGCATGAAGAAGTTGTTTGCGGTTCTGGATCTCCTTGTGATTTGTTTAGATTGATTTTCTAGGGTTTTGTTCAATTTGCTGATTGAAAATTCAAAACAAACTCATAGTTTTGAATTTTGATCCAATAATAAGATGAAAATCAATTATGTTGTACAATTTTGCTTTATTGTGATCACTTGATTAGAAGTAATAGCCATTCTTAATGTATTTTTGTGCAGGTATGACTACTCAGGGTATGGACAATCCACAGGGAAGGTGAGCCAATTCAGAAAAATTTCAGTTTATTAAACTAAAGTGTCAATAATTAAATTCTGCATATAAGACTGTTCATGAAGATGGATGTGAAATTACCTACCCAACCCTTGGCCCTAGTATCCAAGTTCCAAAAACCCCCTTTAGTGGTCCTAATTTTCATTAACAAGCTCATACTTTTCTTCATGTGGTGCAGCCAAGTGAGAATAATACATATGCAGATATTGAAGCTGTTTATAAATGTCTTGAGGAAAGTTATGGAACTAAGCAGGAAGATATTGTTCTATATGGTCAATCGGTTGGAAGTGGGCCCACTTTAGATTTAGCAGTCCGGCTTCCTCGTCTAAGAGCGGTTGTGCTTCATAGTCCGATATTATCAGGGTTAAGAGTCATGTATCCTGTTAAACGCACATATTGGTTCGACATTTATAAGGTATTATTATACTTTTCGCTAGGTATTTTTCTCCTTTATTCATAGTGATCTCAAATTAAATCTTTTTTAATGGCTTTGCAGAACATTGATAAAATCCCATTCGTCGATTGTCCCGTGCTTATTATTCATGTAAGTCTGCAAATTCTATACTTCATAGTTATATTCAGTGTGAATGATCTCTATGTGTTTATTGAAAGAAAATATTGTATTGGAAGAGTCAACTAAATGGACCCATATCAAATCGTTTATCTTGTTTGATGGTTTATGATTGTTTTTGCTTTATATAATATCAGCACCATCTGACTGTCATTATATGGTTTTTTGAGTCTTGTAGTTGATGGCCCCTACCCTCTACATGTTTTGCTTATCATGTTATGGCCTGATTTAATGTCTCAGCTAATTTCTAAATGATTGCCACCTTCTTCTTTATAATGATTAAAAATTAAAAAGATTTTCAATGCTGTCTAGCATAAGTGTCAAAGTTGGTAGGTGAGGTAATGGGTTAACTTGACTTTTCATTTAGGCTGGGCAGGTTAACCCGGAAATACTTGTTTTCTGTTTTCTGAATTTCATGACTCATAAAATTATCATTGAATTTATACGAATGATGCAATTCAATAGGGTTTAGACATAAGCTGTTTGACTATTTTATTTTGTAGCTTCATTTCTTGATTTTATCCATTGAACCACTTATTTATAAAACATACTAATGTAGGGAAAATTTAAGAAAACGAAAAACATTGGATCCCTAAACTTTTTCCCTTCAATATTAGTTCTTTAAAAACTTTAACTTGTAAAGTTGCACAAAAAGTTTGCTTTTACAATTGTTTGACCTCACAACAGTTAAAAATAACATACTGGGCTCTCAAGTGTGCAAACAAGCTAAACAAACATACCCAGAAAAAATCCGACACAAACATCAGATCAAGTGTGCAAACATGCTAATGTGGATAAATCTTTCAAGGGCAAAATTTAGGGAGAACCCATAGCGTTTACATTTGGTAAGATCCATTTATGTTAGGAACTGGAAACGTAGATGCGAACATGGATTGTGGGTACTATTTCCATGACTGGAGGAGAGATTTGTGACCCACAAATGAAAGATTATTCACTATAATGAGTAGCAAAGTATGAATGTATGATACTTGATCTTGAATAAACAGAATCAGATAAACTGATAGATTATAACTGAAAAATATCTGAAAACTTTTTATTATTTTGCAGGGCACTGCAGATGATGTTGTTGATTTCTGTCACGGGAAGCAACTATGGGAACTTTGCAAAGAAAAATACGAACCACTTTGGATCAAAGGTGGTAACCACTGTGATTTGGAGCTCTATCCAGAATACATCAGGCATCTAAAGAAGTTTATATCAACGGTCGAGAAATCACCATCACACAGGCACAGCAGCAGTTCAAGGTGGAGCGTGGACCTCCGATTTGACCAACCGAGAAGGAGCACTGATGTGTTTGAAGCATCAAGAAAAAGCACCGACAAAAGAGAGAAACCGAGAAAAAGCATGGAGAAATCAAAAGGCGAAAAGATTGAAAAGATGAGGATGTCGTTTGACCAAATGGAGAGGTCAAGAAGAAGCGTGGATGTGATTGAAAAGTCGAGAAAGAGCGTTGACCTTCAACAGTTAGAAAGAGGTAGAAAGAGTGTTGATCGGATGGATAGACTGCGAAATGGGTAGTTCTTGTTTGAGTTCTGATATTATTTAAGTTAAAAAGATGTAAAATCTATGCATGGTTTGATGTTATTTGCCATATGTTACTATCTGTTACATGAAATGAGAAGTCTATGATGGTATCATTTGGACTACTCTATTCTTTTTGAAGCATAAAAATAAAAACATGTAGTATGTGTAAAGAGTAAATGTTAACATGTTACCCCTTTTATAGATCGATTTTATAATAAAATTGCAAAAATATACAAAATAAAAAAAACAAAGTTTTTAACGGGTCAAAAGATTTAAACCGAGAAAAGCTGCCTAATTATGTGGCTACTTTGCCTCTAATCCTCACAAGCATCAGTGATAAAAAGTAGCTCCGCCACCCATCTCCACTATTTCCGCTTTCATCACCAACTATATAAACAACCCCCACCGGAAATAACCACTGACAACGCTAGCCACTCCACTTCAAAAATGGCACGCCACATAATTGTTCTAGCTCTCACAACCATAGCCCTGGTCGGCTTCGTCTCCGCCCACGCCCCCGCCACTTCTCCATCCGGCTCCCCCAGCCCAAGCTACACCCCGCCACCCAAACCCGCCCCGAAAACCTCACCGAAAGCCGCACCCAAATACGCACCCCCACCGAAATTCACCAGACCCGCGGCCTCACCCAAGTCTCACAAATCAGGTGGCTCACCAGACACCTACTCTCCTCCCTCCCCGTTACGCGGACACAGGTCGCCGTCTCCACCGGCCCATAGCGGCCACACACCCGCGGCCGATGCGGCACCGGCGGACGCACCGTCAGCGGCGGGAGCCAGCTTGAAGGGATCTGCAGCTGTCATGGGTGCAATGGCTATTGCAAGTTACTTGTTTTACTAGATTTAAGTAATGATCAGATAATTGAATTCAAGGTTGACATAAAGGAAAACACACAAACACACACATGTGTGTTTTTGGATTTGATTTTTGGCATTGTTCGTTGGTATATGTACTGAGGGCCGCCGCTATATATCAAATGCCGTTGCTGCTGCTGCTCTTTTCAATACTTCCTCTTCCCGCCTTCTTTTTTTGTCTGTTTTTATTTTATTTTTGATGTTTTTATAACGGACCGGATACTGAACCTGTTATCAGCTATCTTATTGGTCCACTGGTTGAAGAACGGTCTTATATAATTTATTTCGTTTCTTTATTTTCTCTTTTACACTGCTAAAAAGGTCTAATTAATTATATATCTATTTAATTATCATCATAAGTAATCGCACATAGTGTTCTATGAGTAGAAGTGTAGAAGATTGAGTTTTTACCGAGCCTTTGAAGTAGAATTAGTAGTATATTAGATAGTGGTGATTATCAGTTCCAAACCAGACCAAACAGGAACTGGAATTCGACGTTATGACTTATGAGATCGGAACCGAACTGATATATGACAAACGAATTTCGGTATGGTCCATATTAGTGGTTTGGTTATCGGGAATTATAACCGCCAGAAGTGACTTTGTTTGGGTATTGGGCTGGAAATAATGTTGGCTACTTGGCTGGACACGAATTTTATTGGGCTTCAAACAAAGCAACAAAATACCAAAAAAAATATGTTGTTTAACAATTACATTTTTTTATCGGCATTTGGGCCGTTCTTCAACTTTTTTTTTTTTTTTTTTTAATTTCTTCCCCATCTTACGTAGTATTTAATATGGTGTGCATGTAGGAAGGACGGGTAATTTAGTGTTTGAGCTAAAAAACTGTTTGGGAGGAGGATTTGGAATGATGGATAAAAGGCTAATATGACATGCTGACTAGGACTGTTTGTGGGATTGTGAAAATGATTGTTGTTAACGTTGCGAACAATCTAAGTACTCACACATAGTGTTCACTAAAACGGATAAAGATATGTCACAACCCAAACGATGACGAAATATGTCAGGGTGTGAGGAAAGTCCAAATGCTCGCAACCACTAATTAAAGTTGCAATAATCTTAATCAAACCCATTTAATATATTCATAATTAAATATTGTCTAACACTTAATCCAAACAAAAACCAAACACATAATAAATAGTTGTTTTAAGTCTCACCTAGGCCCATATGATCCTTATGTGTCATCATCAAGTACTTCAAACAATATTCCGTGTAACATGTACAACATAAAAATTCAACTACGAATAGTTGGTGAGTAGTGTAAAGCATGTAATCCATGTGTTAAGTGGAAGTTTCATAGAGTATGACAAACAAGTATATGAGATAGAGTATAATTGCGTAAATCAAACTTTTAATTTAGGTCAATCACCCATCGAAAATACAAACACATTTTTAATTTGATGGGTGAGTTATCAACCAATAGATCTATTATTGTTATCATAACTTGGTGTTGTTAATGATTACGCGTGTTCATCGGGATAGAGTTTGAGCATATCGTTCACATCGTTCACACCAATTCACACAAGTTTAACATACCAAGAAACACACATAAACAAGCATAAAGTTGCATAAGGTTTTAGAGGAATATATAGAGTTTGATAAACATAGTAATTCAGTTTGAGATAGGTATGCATGTCGCACCCTAAAACAATTAAAGAAAAAAGAGACTATGAATACTCACATGGTAACTGAGTCGAGCGAATGAGAACAACACCAAGTGTATGATAAATTTAACCCCGAAGTTCACCCTAATGAGACGAAAGGACCAAGTGAATAATGGGACAAAATAACTAAGGTTTCTACGTTCATAACTAACTTGGGATATAATGTGTTAAAATAGTTTGGATTGATTGAAGTAATAACACTTAGGCGTTATTAGTCATGCTTTGGCATAATAGGTTATAACACTATCATCGAGACTTTCCAGATAGGCATCCGGATCCAACGGTATAACAATTTTTAACATTCCTACTTTTTTTCTATTTTAATAATAACAATCAACTTTTAAATTGTCAATTTAATAAGTTAATTTTATATAATATTTTTTTTTAAAAAAATATATTTAATATTTTATAATATTTATGACGTCATCCGATTCTTAAATCCAGTCTGGCCAGTCC
>JBCNJP010000027.1:22572259-22710179 GCA_039602395.1 Deinandra increscens subsp. villosa | reverse complement strand
TATTTTCCGGTCATCGGAAAAACGCAAAACTCGCATACGAACCCCAGAAAAGACTCGAATAACAAGGATTAGGACATACCTCAAGTTGGGGATGAAATCCGATACGTTTGCGATGTCAACCCGAACCGAACACGACTCCCGCTTCTTCGATCACGTGACCCGCAAAAGTCCTGAAACCTTTGGTTGCTTCGAACAGTAGCTCAAGATGACAGAAGGGTTCTCGACCGGAAATCAACAGGAACGAAGTTGGTGGCCGGATTTTCTCTCGCCGGCGATGGCTCACGGTGGTGCTACGAGAGGGTTCTTCGGGATTGAAAGAGAACGGTAGGGAGGGAGATGTGTGATTAATTTGCAGGGAGAATGAGGGTGTTGATCAATTGATGAAGGTTATTGATCCAACTTAATTGCCCGACGTTTGAGAAATCATAACCGATGGTGTTTGTCACGGCGATCGGTTTTCTTCGGTTGCCAGGAATAATCTGTCGAGCTTTTAGGGAGTCATTAAATTAACTTTTGTGAATTGGCATGAAGGGTCCTTCATCAAATTTCATAGAAGGTTACGGGGTTTTAGAAATTACACCACTAGTCCCTCCAACTTATTGAATATAAAACAAGTTCTGAAAATTACAAGTTAGACCCCTCAACGTTTAAGAATATTAACGAACACTCTAACGGGGTTAACGATGTAACCTGGAGATGATTATTCGAGTTATATACCTTTCACATAAAATCATAGTTATAACCCATAACTATACGTTTTTAAATTTCTATAAAATCATAGAAATAGTTCGTATGATTACGTGACACACCGTCACATAAAATCATAAACCGATGTGCATATATAAATATACATATATCCCACGTAAAGATAATAAATATACTTGTCACATAAAATGACGAAACATTTTCGTGAAATCATAAAATATGATTTACATAAAATCATAAAATATAATTATTCAAGTAAGTTAACCGACGTCTAGACTCAGGTGCGATGTTCGTGTAACTATTCTAGTTAACTGATGTAACGGACGTTATCAAAATATAACACAAGTTGTTAACGGAGTTAACCTGGGAAATTGCCGGTTGTCACAAGTTGGGTTGTATAGAAAACCAATATTTTGCAAAAAATCAAAAAACCAAGAAAAAAAGTTACTTTTTTTAAAACTTTTTTTGTATGTTTCTTTAATGATTTTAAAAATACTGGAAAAAGGAAAAACTTTAAAAATATTTTAAGTTTTTTTAAAAAATAAAATAAAATTCGGATTTTAGCTTGAAATTAATAATGCATTATGCAACAATAATATAAAATTGGTTTATGAATGCCAAATCTTTTTTTTTTTACATTATTCGCATAAACCACGTCCATATTTAAGTTAAGTTTCTTATTTTTAAGTAGTTTTAATTATAATGTATTATGCAATACAATTAGTATTATTGCAAGATGCACTAATAAAAATTCACTAAATTTTTTATTTTTTAAATTTTTTTCACATAAATAAAGCTAATAAAATTATAGACTTTTTGGTGAAATTCTTTATAAAAATTATTAATATATGAAGAAGTTATATAGAAAAAAAATATTGATTTTTTTATTTTCTAAAAAATTGTTGGTTTTCTATATTCTTGCCTCCCTTCTTCTTATCCCTTCCATGTCGTCTCCAAGAAAAAGAGAAGAAAGAGGCCTATGCTAGTGCAGAAAGAGAAAGGCAATGAGGTCGATGAAACCGCTTCTAGAATCCGGTAAGATCCACTAAGGTTGATGAAACCGCTTCAAGAATCCATGGGAGCTTCCTGGTACGTTTTTTTAGCCCCTTTTCATTCGATTTACTGTATTTATTTCTTTATTGGCACATAGGTTTTTTAGGGTTTATTCGTTTAATCAAAGTTCGATTGCTCCTGATTGTTTAGTTAGTTTGTAGCTTTGAATCAGGCTATGAATTTTGCTGCGCTTTGGTGTACTGATGTTAAGCACCCGTCGTCGATTCAGATGAAAAGGAAGCATAAAGGATCTGGAATCATTTGTTTTCAAATGAAAAGCACCCGTCGCCGATTCAGACCAATGGCTAGGGTTCCGGTGAAGGTGGAGACGAGCATTTGCTGCTAAAGCAGGTAGGAGAAAGGCCGACATTTTCTTTGTTTCCTCATCCATGGAACAAGAAAATATGGTTTTTTCTCGATTTCTGATTTCCTTTCCGGCCAGACAAGTTAGTTTTTATATGGCTGTTACAGATTTTGTTTGTATAGTATAAATAGTTCTCTTAATGGGTAGAGAGGCCCTTTTAAAAATTCACAAACAAATTAGCCATATAAAATTCAAACAACGTGTGTTTGTGTATATTTGTTATGTAAAATTCAATTTCAATTCTATTTTATGGCCTTATTATCTATGAATACTGTTTCAGTGTTTTTGTATCTAAATTGTTTGTTAACAAACATCCAAATGTGGCTTAAGTTTATAGAAATTCGTATATGTAGACTGATGGTATTTTTAATGCTTATTTTTCATTTTATGTCAACATTATGGAGGAATTGAATTCCCAGGTTAGATTATGTGGATTCTTGGAGTATTGAGGAGTGAGCTGGATATCCGTGGAATATGACTTTAAACAAACTCCAAGATGCATTGTTCTTACATTCCATACATAAAATAGTGTTGCAATGTGATGCTAAATGGCTACTGTTATATGTATGTAATGAATGTTTGAATGTTTGCTTATGTAATGTTAGGTGGTACATATGTGGATTTCATGGTCCTTCTAATGTAAAACCAAATCGTGCCTATTTTTTGGTAACAGCCTTATGGCAGGATGTTTCTATTCCAAATGGCTTAGTTGTTTTCATGCACGCTTGCATTGTTAATTCTGTTTTTATACGATGACATGTTATACTATTTATGTTATGGGTGGCGCGTCGCCTGTGCAGTCCAAAGTCCAGCACATTCCCATGTAAGTGATCGCCTAAATCGTTTGATTGTTACTCACAACCTCACTTTAAGTTGGATTCTTTGTTTGCAGGCAAGCGACCAAAGCGTGGCATGGTGTTTAGGGCTCGCGGCATGCATCGCTTTAACTAGAGAGCTTTGTTTGCAGGCACGAGACCTTTATTTTTGGTGTAATAGATGTACTCATGTAACAAGTCAAACGGGAACAAAAGGTTTAGTTTGACAACACCATTATAAATACTAATGAGTAACACGAAAATGAAACAAAAGCTCGCTTTCAGCTACGAGGGCTCAATCATTGGGTTCATCAACACCAAACCCAGGTGCTATACTGGATGCAAAAAGTGTCGTTCAAAATCAGGCCTACATGTAATAACAGTAGGATTGCCAAACAGGTTCTTCGCTTATTAACATGTCTGTCAGTTTGGATGTTTGTGTTAATGCAAGGTTTTCTTTTCCTTTTCTGTCGCCAGGACTACCTTTTAGATGAGGTTTACAACATGCGCCCATGAGGTTTACACATGCGCTTGGTTGCCTTTGGCTACACGCATGACCATATATGGTGGTGCCGCCGCAACGCGCGGTTGGTCACCACCTAGTACTATACAATAACTTATTCTTATAAAACTTCCAAACTAAAAATGGCCCCAAAATCGACGACACCGCCACCATCATTGTGTGTCGTCACCGCCTACTGGTTGACATTGCCCTCGCCTATCTCACAATCACCACCACCACCATCATCAAAGCTCCTTGATCATTGTCGCACCAAGATCATTGCTTCGCAACTGGCGTATCGATTATCGTCAACACCTCCACCATCGTCACTAATCCTCGTAAAAGCAAATATACAAGACGAACTCATTTTTTAGTAAAAGAAAAATTTCTAAAACGGCCCATTTCAAGATGCACCGATACTATTTTGATCAAAACTAATTAAAATTTTTCTAAACGACCAATTGTGACTTGAGCTTATTTTAGCCATCTCTCGCTTTCTGAGGGTTATTACTATTTATTGACCAACTAAAGAAGAATTTATACATAATATGATACTAATGAGGAATATGAATATCAATGATAAACAATGGTTCGGTCACTAATTATTTCACTCTTTTTATATAAAACCATGATGAGAAATTGGAGGGTGAATTTTTGGTAGGCAAAAGGCCAAGGTAAAAGAAGACGAATATTGGATATTGACCATACTGTTAGCACACTAGTTAACACTTAACAGTAATTAATTTGTAAGAATTTTAAATAAAATATGGGCTATACCATATAACTGTACTTTTAAACAAAAAACAGAGAAAAATGTTGATGGTTAAATGGCCTTATTCTTTGGCAAAAATGGGGCAGAAGCATTCCCACCAGTGCCAAAGTAACGATCACCAAACTCACCCATGCCTGGAATCACTCTTGAAAGCTCATTCAGGCCTACATCAATCTCTGACGTCACTATTTTCAGCCTTGGATACTGCCTACAAACTGCATGTATTCCTTCTGGTGCCTGCACCACCATCACCCAACTTTACACCATGCACAAATCAGCCAAAGCCGAGACTCGTCTCACAAGGCGAATTTTTTTAAATGTGTTGTTTTGAAAAGACTTGATGACAAATGGGGTCGGTTTTTTGTTTCCAATTATGGGTTAGTTGTCATCTAAGATGGCGACTAACCCATAGTTGAGACAAAAAAATTAAAAATTGACCCGTTTGTCATCAAAACTTTTAAATATAACTCATTTTAGAAGAAAAAAAGTCGCTTATAAAGCTCATTAGGGATCAAATGACAGGAGCTTACAGCTATAAGGTTAAGGAAGATGATGTTAGATTCGGATACACCCTTGTTCATCAACAAGGATATTGCCTCCATTGCAGATTCACCTGATTATCAATAACAGTTTTTGATCACCATATAAGCATTCATTGAGGTAAAATTGAAGTAAAATAGTCAAAAGATAATGTGTAAAATTAAAACCTGAAGCAAGCACTGGATCCAGCAGTAAAACCTGACGACTTGCGATGTCTTTGGGTAGTTTTTCATAGATCAACTGCAGCAAAATGGGTACAATCAGATATTTTTCATTGACTTGTTAGTTTAACCGATAGAAACCAAAATCGAGCGAGAGAAACACAAGTTTGACCTGCCGTCCATTGCCTTCTCTTTGAATAAGAATTTTACCAATTTTGATTCCTTTGCAACAAGCTCTTAATGCATTCTCCATGCTTTCACCACTGGAGAATGTTCAAAACTACTAATTTAGACATGGTAGCTTAAGATTTATATGCTTTTGGTCATTGTTCGTTTTGGTAATTTTTTCAAATAAACAATGTTGAAAAGAATTACTACCTTCTGATTATTGAAACACCACACAATCTTTTGCAGAATACCACTCCTGTGTAGATGGATTCTGCAATCAAGCCACCAAAAAGATGTAACCATTTTAGTAATTTAAACATATGTATGGGCGTATGGCCAATAAAGATACATATAGATACCATATTTAAAAAATAAAAAAACATTTGATTCTCAAAGATGATGAGATGATTTGCAAATTTCATCTACAGCTGTCTATGAGAAATATGAAAAAAGAATAAATGATGATTAATGTTACCTGTTGGAGTAATTATTTGTTTTTCGGTGAAAGGAAGATGACCTAGACCATGTTCCACAACCTAAAACAAAACTCAAATCCATGTTTGGTCAAATGAGTCAAACTATTATCAGTCAGTGAAGAATTTTATAATATGAGATGCCAAGATGGTCATACCAAGCGAATAAGACGGTCTGCATAAAAAACAAAATCATGTTTTCTTGTTTTGGCATCACGTATAAGTGTGTGCATTCCTCGTATCTGAAGGGCCAGAAAACATAATCAGATAATACCAGTACTCAAAACTGAAATAAATTAAAGGATATATAAAAGTAGTTGCCTGAAATGTTGATGGTATAACAAAAAGGTTTTGATATATTTTACAAAGATCATGTTGACCAAGTTTTGTTCGAATATGTTGCACTATTAAGTCAATAGCAACATCGTTATCTCCTCCCCTTGGGATTATAATATCTGCATGTTTCTTTGATGGAAGAATGAATTCCTCAAAGCTAGGTTTTACATGTTTATGATACTGCAAATCAAAGTAAAAAAATGTATCATAAAACTGATCAATCAAGTCAAAGTTTCAACATCTGAATGTCTATCAAGCCAAAAGAGAGCTCTACTAACTTGGTCAAGCACATACTGAATATTTCTCCCTCTCTCAACCGTATCACGTTTTATCCTCCTTCCCAACCGCACATCAGAATCTGTATTACAGAAGTTGTAAGAGTTGTTTTCATAGGATGGAAGATTCATGAATCTAGTTACAAACATGTGAATCAAAAAATATATTAAATTTGTATTATTTACTACTAATTTGACAGAAGTATATGTGAATTTACTTTCTTGAATGCAATACATATATAAAGACAAATCATAATGTAACAAACCTGAATCAACAAAGATCTTTATGTTCATTAGATCTCGAACTCTCTCATCATGGAGAACTAGAATTCCTTCCAGAATGATGACATCCGATGGGTTTACCTGCATATGTGATTCAATCATTCAATGACAGGAAACTTTTATACTGTAATATAATGCTTTTATTATTATATTTTAACATATATCTTCAGCCTTATGAATATGCTTGTACCATGCGGCCTGGTCCACTTTTCTTATGGGTCTTATAATCATAATCCGATATATTAACTGACTGCCCCTTTTTTAATGTTTCCATGCATGAGAGGAGAAGTTCTGTGTCGAAAGAATCTGCAAAAGCATAATGTAAGTTTATACCTATTTGAAAAACCAATATGTGTTACTGGAATTTGCAGATAAATAGATTACCAGGGTGATCAAAATTGTAATCTTGGGGATTTGCAGATTGCTCGTCACTAAAAGAATGATAAAATGAATCCTACAATATTGCATAATAACTAGCATTCACCACTTGATAATGTTGTATGATAATATAATGAATATCCTAGAACTCTAGAAGCAAGAACTTGAAGTGAAGTTTAAGTCTTTAACATGCCAGAATAAATTCAGTAGTTAAAATAAGATGCATATCATCCAATTGAAGCATGGAGTCTTACTTGATTGATAAGGACAACCCTTTGATCATGGAGTCTCGATATGATCACATTGCAGACAGTTGTTTTTCCAGATGCCGTTCCACCAGCAACGCCTTAATTTAGGTTTTACAAAGTGAATTAATCTGCTAAGAGTCATATATAACCATGACATAGACACAATCATTGTAATATCCGGCCGCTAATACCAACCAATATTGTTCATTTTACCCATAAAGAGTTCACGGATTTGTTTTTTTTATTTCTTGAGTAAAGACATGTCACCCACCCAAACACGCTTAACTGTGTAGTTCTCTCACATCCACAGACAATACGTCAAAAATAGTTGGTGGTATTTAAGACTGGACATTAGTTATAAGCCCAAGATCTTGCAAAAGATGTGGGCTTTGACTAGAATGTTACAAGTTACAAACACCATAACTCAAGAACAGTCCTTTTACCAATGATGAATGGAACTTTATTTGGGATAGGTTGAGGAGAAGGCTGATCATCCATCACTGAAACGAGGCTCTGAAATCAAACAAAAGTACTCAAGCACCAAATGAAGCAAACTTCATTACATACAGCAATCAAAATTAATCTGCCTAATTAGACGTCAAATCAATTCGAAACAAGTTCCACGCAAACATAATTATTGCAGCCTAATCAGACGCAATTATTATTCTTTTAATTCTAGAGTCGACAAAACGACGGTACGATAAACCTAATAGTAGATAACAAATTCATTCAGCAACAATTAGGGGTATCTGATTGATCAATTTCAATTCAATGTGGCGTAATTTAGTAGCTGTTCTTTTTCATCGAGACACATTGTGAACAATACAAACGCAGGGTGCAGAGAGACGTTTGATCGGAAAGAAAGAGTGAACGGGGGTGAAGAGAGAGAAATACCTTGGGTGGGTTGTACGATGAGTGAAATAGTTGAAATTGAGCTATAATTTAGAAGAAATCGCCATTGATAAATAAGGTAGAATTGGTCTAAGTTTCTACAAGTTATAGGGGGATCGGGGGCAAGCGGGAAAACCGCACTTCTTGAGTTAATGACGTGTCTTCGTCGTCATTGTTGTTGCGTCTACACTTCATGCAGCTAGCGGAGCGATGTGTTCTTCCAAGTTTAAGGTACAGACAAAATCTGTTTCGTTCTCTGTTTTTTCACCCCGGAAGTAATTTTCATTTGTGACAATCTTAAAATTTTAAAAACAATCCACATCACATCTCATAAATGGTTCTTGAAGCCCAACTGGTTTAGGACTCCGACAAGAGAAGCTCAAAACGAACCGGAACGGTACCGCAGTCATTGCTACGCGTATTTACCCGGCACCCACTCAACCAAGGGCCGCGGACAAGGAAATGGCCTTAGCATGTGTAATGGAAAATCACCAATCTAACCACTTTGATCAAAAAAAATAATAATTATCAAAATGACCAATGAAAGTTACCATATCTAGTTTTCACGAATCAAGGAAGGTCACGTCGGCTTCGCCTGCTAAGGAGGCAACATCCTAACCTTCATCCCAGTCATTGGAAATTCCGTAGGACCCATAGCAACCAATGAGTGACCTACACATGTCCATGTCAGCTAAAATTTAGCCTGAGGGCAACTATTTAGCCGACATAGACATATATAGGTCGTTATTAGTTGTCATGCGGGTCCCATCGAAATTCTAATGATTAATGGAGGCTAGAGCATTGTCTATTTAGCTAGCGAAGCTCACTTGGCGTTCTCTAATTGGTGAAAGCCGAATAAGGTTATGATTATGTAATCTAAATTTTAGTGGTCTTTTTAATAAAAAAATATAAATTAAACGGACAGATTGATCATTTTCACTTTATAAATACCAATTATCTTTTGTTATTATTAGTACGAGATCTGCGACCCGCGCGTTGCGGCGGGCGAGGCCTCGTTGTCGGGTGTACTTCTGTTAAGTCTTAGGATGTAAAAGGGGGTTAAAGTTACCATTAGACAAATCAATCAGTACCCACAGCCATCACCAATAGACATATCTGTTTATAGATAGCAGCAACCCAAAGCAATTACAATGTATCATTTTTGAGAAATCTGTTTATAGTCCAAATCAATTACCAACCCCGCGCGTTGCCGCGGGGCGAGATCATATATTGTAATGCGTTGAGTTTGTGCGTTGAGGCTGTTAATTGTTAGTTTACGTTGAAGGTTTCGCATTGAAATAAGTAAAACGGAATGCGGTTTGCCGCAAGATACGTTACTTTATTGAACATAATATCGTTCTATATTTTGCATCTTGAGTTTTTAAGTATCTTCGTTCATGCTATAGATCTGTACCGTTCCCTAGATCCATGTCTTTTAGTTACATATTATTAGCTAATTTAATTTAGTAAGTCATTACAAAGTTTGATACATTTTCTAGCATGTCACTGATGTATAAACTTGACCTTTAAAAAAAGTTATCAAATCAGATTATGATGATGTACTCCCAAAAGCTCAGTTCACTAATTGCAAATACAATTGAGGTTTAGACACATGTTCTGACATCACGTGTAATTGGACTAACCAAGAGTCAAACACGTGTAAATTGAGCAGGTTTACGTGTTCACCTACAACACATTTGTCTTCTTTTTATGTAGTTCCCTTTCCAAAGTCACTCCCTGTTACATTTAACTTAAAAAACAAATTAATATTGAAATGGAGATATGAACTGAATTCAGAATGCAAATTTAGATCTGAAATGTGGTTTGTATTTGTCTCGAAATAAAGTGAAACAGTTGAAGAAAGAACCGCCTAATCCATCCATAACCGTCGTTAAACAAAAACAAAAAGACCCAATAGGTAAAGCTACCATCTTGATCTGCAACCTTCAAACTGATATTTATGTGTAGAATATCTAGACTTTAGACCAGAAAATTAAATTTATATCTAGATTTTAGACCAGAAAATTGAATTAGATATTAAAAAACAAAAAGAATAAATCATAGAAAAAGATTTTTTTTTTCATATGGCTCAGATTTACAAAATCACATCACAAATCCATGGTGGTTGCAAAACAAAATTGCCCTCCTACACATGGATTCTCACCAGATTTTTACACCAGAAAATCATCATCGCCATTTACAGCCAACACCATCGCCATTTACAACCAACAATTCCGTTTCAAGGTCAAACCAACACAAACCATCATAAATCCATTAAACTCAGATTCAAAGTTCCTTAAATTTCCAACACCAATTCAAATCTGGGTTCTTTGAAACCCGTAATCAAAGAAAAATAGTGTCAATCGAATGAATCAACCGTTACACAGTAACGCAAATGTGACATGGGGCACGTTTACCGACAGTTCCAGAAAGTTCTTCAAGCCATAACCATGAAACGCTAACAGCAACAGCAACTATGAAACATGAATCACGAATCCCAAAAATTTGTGACCATCATCGCCGTAAAGGCTCTGGTAAAAGGGAAATCGATGACCCAAAATCATCATCAGAGCCGCTTATACAGCAGCGGTAAAGAAATCAGATGAACAATGTAAAAAGCAAACAGATCTTAAACAGATCCAACGGCGGCGCACCGACAGAGACACAACGGATAACTCCGGCGGCATCTAGCCGGCGACCGTGGAGAACACCGTACACCAACGACAACACACCTTATTACGTCGACGGCGGCAGATCTTCAACCCTCCGACGCAATGGTGGTACACCGACGGCGACACACCGGATGACTCCGGCGGCCGCCTAGCCGGCGGCCTCATAGCGAGTATCATACACCAACGGCGACGCACCATAATACGCCGGCAGAGATGAACGGCGATCCGTCGACGGCGCAGCGATTCTTTCGCCGATGAAAACCATCGGCGGTGGCGGTGGATTGTCTTGGTGACAGAAAATAGAGAGATGAAGAGAGAGAATAATGAGGCAAGAGAGAGAGGGAGATGTTCCTTTAATCAAGAGAAAGAGAGAGTAAGGCGGTGGAGTGGTTTGTCATCACCGCCACTCCCACCCAATGAGAAAACACCACACAATAAAGAAAACCAATAAGCGGAACATGGTTTTAATAAAACCATATCCTCGCACACAGATTTTGTGCAATAAGTAAGTATAAAAAATTAAAAAAAAAACTAAACCATCTACCACCTGACACCTGGCTTCCATGCGTGCGGACACGTGGTATGAATAGTGCTCCGCTAGTGTACACGTAGGATTTTCAAAATGATATATATATAATAGGTTAACTAGTAAATATCTTTTGCTTTTTAATCTCTACTAGATAAGTAGCCCGCGTTTTGCAACGAGAAAGTAAACATCTCAGATAAGTGAAAAGATACAAGCATACAAAAGATTTAAAAATAGAATGAATACTCATTTGTACTCACAAATTAATACAAAACTTAACATATAACAATTTACATTTCCAAAGCTAACAAGCATAAGATTAAGAAATATAGATCTGCAACTTCCATTGTGGTGTAGTGGTAGGAAACCTGTGTTCTCTATTTGAGACACAGGTTCGATTCTTACGGGCAACACTTTGGAAGGTGCATTGGCGATGAGGGGAGACTTGGGGCTGAAAGGTCACAAGTTCGATCTCTGAGCTCCCATGTTTTACCATCCGTCCGCTCGCGGAGGTGGATTTTTCCTGGAATGAGCTCAACTGGTGTAAATAGTCCCCAGATTTTCCGAGACATTCGTTGGCCGTTCAAAAAAAAAAAATATAGATCTTCGATAATTAACTCATCTTGATCTCCGAGCACAACAATCATCCAAGAAATCATTACCTGGCATTATAAAACACACTACTGGTACAAAACAAAGTGAATAAAACACCCAGAACAATATGTCATAATTGTCCATTAGCCCATCTTGTTGGGAAAAAAATTAGCAAGGCTCAGATTAGGTAGTGAAAACCCTAAAACAAATCATCGTAGTCCCGATATATGCCATTTCCAGTCATCAGACTTCCCTATAATATCGAAATAAGTCTCAAAACCCGTGGAGAAGATCATCATAGCCCTAACCAAAATGAAATCATATTTGCAACAAATAATTTATCAGTTACCGCAAACATCGTAGCTAAAAAGAAACAGAATTGACGCAAAACATAAGCAAAAGTTTTGCCATATCCCATGGAACTTGACCGTCATTGCCATAAAGGCTTAGATTTGTATAAGGTTCATATCTGAACGATGGCTACTAACACCTTGTCTGTCGCAAGAAATAAGCATTAGAACCTAAAAGAAAACGAAACAAGGCAGGAAATAAGCAGCCACCACCAAACATACATTATGAGACATCCAATAAACCGACAACAACAACTCAACAGTGGACGAGAGCCACCTCCTACCACCAAAACGCCATAAACCAAATGAGAACAGAAATCTGATAATAAGCATCAACCACAATATATCAATGTCGAACATCCAAAAAATTTGCGGCGACACTTTAATGGTGGATGAAAGCCAACGGTGGTCACCAAACCAAAACAAAACAAGATCGTGGGCAGCTCATAACTTGTAAAGATTTACAAAATACATGATTCAACAGAAAACAACACGTGTAATAAACATTGACTTGACGTGTCCGTTTTTCTACTGAAAATGTCGGATGCGAACCATATGGGTCAGACCCAACCCAGACAGACGGTCCGTCTTTTTATGGCCAACACTTTGGTTAACTGAGTTGCATGCGGACCGTCTGCTCTAACTTAAGTAAAGCGAACGGTCTGCTTCCCCAGACCGCTACAAACGAAGTAGTTGAGGTGGACCGTTTGGTCCGGAACTGGACGGAACGCATCGTGCCACTGATCAGAATGTACATTTTTACAAACTTATAATTCCTTTCATTTTGGATGCATTGAGCATCCATGGTGGTTGATCATCAATACATCACCAAAACTTACTAAATATAGTAACTTTTTCAAATGCACAAACCCAAAATGCTCACCTCAAGACTTGTTGCTGCAATGGTTGTATCCAAAGGCTCCTGTGACCTTCCTTAATCACTCATGGAACACCCAACATCATTGCATGAGCCATCCATAACTCAATAAACAATCAAAAACATGAACTTAAGAATTAAGAGGCTTACCACACTTGATTTGAAGTATATACGGTTTGAAACTTGAAAGCGACCCCCTAACCTTTTAAAAAAGTGAACGGAGGAAGAAATCCGGCGCCGGAGGACGATGGACTGAAGAATCAATGTGCACAACTCTCGATGATACGATACTTCCGAAGTGTAATCAAACTTATAAACTTCGATTTAAGACTTCTACTGTAACACCTTAACAACAAGACCATCGGAATCATCCATTGATGATATGAGAAGTTTCTAAGAACCGCACATGATAATGCGTCAGAGAATCAATTCAGGCTAATCTCTTTGAATATACCTGTAGATTCATCGTTCCGCCCTTTTTTCCTCTTATTAAATTGCTAATCACTAATTAGGTCAAATTCTGAACCTAAATCTGATGTAGATCGTTCAATTAACAGAGTCAGCGCCTTCGTCGTTTTAGGCAATGGCGGTGCAGTGGAAACGCTCATGTAGTTTGACCAGAAAGAGTGACGTTGATTTACGTTTCTTCTAGGTGTAAGCGATTAGTTTTTAGATGTTTCAGTGCCGTGTTTTGACCGACTTCTTTCGCAACCAAATAGCTACAAATTTTGATTCAATTTGTTGCAGGTTTTCCATAATAAAATAATTTATAATGTTTACGTGATGATGTTACTCAAAATACATGAAGATCGCTGAAGCTTCCGCCGTTCTACCGGCCTCCTAAGGTTTTACATAAATCGTTATCTTCAAAGTCCAAACAACCGCGTTTATCTCGATTGTGCAACAAGTCATAATACAGTTTTCATTATAAATTAAGGCTTTCACTTTTCAATCCAGATTTTAGATTTTGCGTTCACAGTTTGCATCCGATAAGTTTTTTTTTTACAAAGAAGAATATATCCATCTATCTGGTTAATCAATGGGAGGCAGGAGTTCAAGGGAAGAAGGGGCAGGATATAGACATTCATCATCGTTTCAATCGACTCCATCCTTTTCTGGAAATCAGTTGGACAGTTATTCTCCTCAACCGATTTACTCTTTTCCGTCACAGGGAGATCAAAATTATCCCGTCCAAGATGTGTATCCTGCTACTAGCTCTACATATGGATCCGAACCATATAGACCACAGAAGAAGTTTGAAAAAAGATATTCAAGAATTGGAGATACTTACACTTCTTTGGAACAGGTAACATGATTGCTTCTTGTGTGTTTGTTCTCTCACAAAATTAATATGAAATAAATATCCTCCTAACCGAAAAATTTTATCTGCAGGTGACCGAGGCTCTTGCACGTGCTGGGCTCGAGTCTTCTAACCTCATTGTTGGTATTGATTTCACCAAAAGTAATGAATGGACAGGTAACTTTGTGAAATATCCTTAATGTTTTTTTTCTCCTTGAAACTTGATCATTGTAAATGGAACATGTTTAACGTTTGGATCTCGTGTAAATAGGATCAAGATCTTTTCACAGGAAAAGCTTGCATCATATTGGGGATGGTTTCAATCCCTATGAACAAGCTATATCTATCGTTGGAAAAACGTTAGCAGCTTTTGATGAGGATAATTTGATTCCATGTTATGGATTTGGAGACGGTAAGTATATCCTTATTTCTATATAATGGTGCTACAATAAACAAGAATTTAGCACAATCTTAAGTTTTTGGCCTTGTTAATTGTGCAGCATCAACACATGATCAAGATGTATTCAGCTTTTATCCTGAAGATAGATTCTGTAATGGATTTGAGGATGTGTTAAGTAGATACAGAGAAATTGTCCCTAATCTAATACTTTCAGGTACTTAATCTACTTTACCCCTCTTTTTCTTCTTGCTAATGGCCCTTTCAAGCTCTATGAATTTGTCATTTCTGTTTCTAAATAAATATTTATTAATCTTGCAGGACCAACATCGTTTGCACCGGTCATTGAACAGGCCATGACAATTGTTGAACAAAGTGGGGGCCAATATCATGTGCTGTTAATCATTGCTGATGGGCAGGTTGGTATTTTCGGTCACTAACATTAATTTCATTTGTTTCTCTGAATTGAGTTGATATGTTTCTAATAATATAGTTGTTGTTTTATAGGTAACAAGAAGTGTGGATACAGAGCATGGTCGATTAAGTCCACAAGAACAGAAAACAGTAGATGCCATAGTTGAAGCAAGGTGATTGTCTGCAGACTTTGATCAAGTATTAAGCTTTTATATCTAAAGAGTTTTTTGGGCTTCTGTTAAAGTATATTATAATTTTCTTTACAGCAAGCTTCCACTCTCTATTGTACTAGTTGGAGTCGGAGATGGGCCTTGGGACATGATGAAAGAATTTGATGATAACATCCCTGATCGTGACTTCGATAATTTCCAGGTAAACAGTAATGTTAACTTCTAGAGCTGGCTAGTTAGCTAACTGGTCATTATTAGTTGGGTCGAAACGGCAGCCCGGGATTGGTTAACCTGCTAAACACCTTTTCTTTGTTTTTCTAGTTTCTTTGTATATACTATATAACTAAACAAATTTGCTAAATATATACTATATATTTGTAGAATATCTTCTTTAAGAGGCTGCACGCGTTTTAAATAGTCTTTAGAACCCGTTCCCCTTTAATTAGTTTTTTTATTTGATCCGTTTAAGATAAAATACAACCCAAACGGATCCATATATAACTAAATGGGTTAAAAACATAAAATTGCCACCTAGAGGCTCTAATTTCATGGAGCTACTGAGATACTATATAATTCAGTATGCATACTTATGGTGTTATTTTTTTTGTTGCATCAGTTTGTCAATTTCACAGAAATCATGTCAAGGAATGTACCTTCAATTCAAAAGGAGACAAAATTTGCTCTTTCTGCATTGATGGAAATCCCTTCTCAATATAAAGCAACAATTGAACTTAATTTACTAGGGTACGTGACATCCGTCTTCCTTTTGACTTTTTGGTCAAATAAGTTTGACAAATCCATGATTGTCTTCTTACATTATGTCATTTTCTATCTTTTTAATTCGCAGTAGTCGGAAAGGAATTTCCCCCCAAAGGGTTGCCCTTCCTCCTCCGATTCGTAGACCATCCTCTTATAGCAGCCCAAAACCGTCACATTCTACCAGTTTTCAGAAGGGTTCACAGTCTTATTATGGCCATGCCAGCCCTGTTCATTCTGTTCCTGATTATGGTAAAAGTCAAACTATTCCAGATCACACATCAGCAGCAATTTCAAGATCCACTTATGACAACCAGGTACACGATTGTTCTATTTTTATTTATTGCAGCATTGTTTCTATGATCTTATGAGTGCTAACCGTGGTTTAAAGTTTAAACTAGAGGTGAGGTGATAGTTTTAACATATTTACTTGAAAATGTATCTATTTGGTTTCTGGTGTTACAAAATAATGCTCTCCAAAATTCTATGCTTAAAATGGTTTTGTGATCATATATTAACTATTTATGAAATCAAAAAGATTATAGACAGAAGAAAGTGTTAATGGGTCAACCTGAACTGGCTTTACCTGTTTCAACATGTAAAAGAATTTATCTGTTTTGGCTCGAACCTATAAGGACCCATTTTTGCCACCTGCACCTATTAGTCAGTTTATGTACACATGTATTTGTAGAGGGTTATCTTTGTAATTATGTTATGTATATATATTCTGGGATTGTACAGATTTGAGATTAATGGAAAATACAGAATTCTCACAAACTAATATGGAGATAGGCTCTACACACGGCAGCCTATCTCCACAATATCCTACCTTCTAAACGCCTAAACTTTTACACCCCCACTCATGCCCTTTTCTACCGCCAACCTACTTATGACCATCTTCGAGTGTTCGGGTGCGCGTGCTACCCAAACCTCTCCAGTACCGCCCCAAATAAATTGAGTCCTCGATCCGTCAAATGCATTTTTTTGGGTTACCCGAACGATTTCCGTGGGTATCGGTGTTTCGACCCAAACACCGGTCGAGTTCACTTATCTCGACATGTAATTTTTGATGAGAATGAGTTCCCTTTTGGCTCTCATCTTCAGCCTCGTCATTCTGCCCCTCCAAACGTCCCCTACGAGGACGTGTTTGTCCCAGCCCATAATGTTCCCTCCCAACCCAACAATACGCCGGCCCAACCCACCGCTACGCCAGCCCAAGACATTCCTCCCTCCCCCCCGCCGGCCCAGACCTCGCCTCCCAGCCCACCGTCTGTCTCGCCCTCCACCGGCCCACACATCTCACCTCCACAGCCTTCTAACCCGCCACCTTCACAGCCACATACTAATACTCACCCCATGCAAACTAGAGCTAAAGCTGGCATTTTGAAACCCGTTACACGTCTCAACCTTAACGTTACCAATTCTCACATCTCTCCCGTCCCCAACTCGTATCTTAAAGCCATCCTGGATCCCAATTGGTATAGGGCTATGATTGATGAATATAAGGCTTTGCAGAGTAATGATACATGGGAACTTGTACCCCGACCGACTAATCACCCAATTATCAGATGTATGTGGTTATTCAGGCACAAATTTCGGTCGGACGGGTCCTTGTAGCGCTATAAAGCGCGTCTTGTTGCGAATGGTAAATCTCAAACGGTGGGGGTTGACTGTACGGAGACATTTAGTCCGGTTATTAAACCGGCTACCATTCGCACGGTCTTATCTCTAGCTTTGTCTAAGCACTGGCCGGTCCATCAACTGGACGTGAAGAATGCTTTTCTTCATGGCGACTTAGAAGAAACAGTCTTTATGACTCAGCCACCGGGGTTTATTGACAGTCGCTATCCTGACCACGTGTGCAGGTTGAAGCGATCACTCTACGGTTTGAAACAAGCTCCAAGGGCGTGGTATACTCGGTTTGCATCCTTTTTACTTAGTCGCGGGTTCAAGAGCAGCTTATGTGACACCAGCTTGTTTGTCTACCAGCGTGGCACCAACATTGCATATTTGCTTCTGTATGTTGATGACATTATCTTAACAGCTTCCGATTCCTCATTTTTACAGCATATTATCGACACACTCTCACGAGAGTTTGCTATGACGGACTTGGGGGACTTACATCATTTTTTAGGAATCACAGTTACTAGAGATGCTGGTGGGTTTTTCCTTAATCAGACCCAATACGCGCGTGACATCCTTCGACGTGCCAATATGTCTACTTGCAAACCTTGCACCACGCCAGTTGACACCAATTCGAAGTTGAGTGCTGATGATGGCCCAAGACTTTCCGATGGTACTCTGTATCGAAGCCTAGCCGGGGCTTTGCAGTATCTTACGTTCACACGGCCAGATATTTCTTATGCCGTCCAGCAGGTCTGTTTATTTATGCATGCACCGTGTGAATCTCACTTTCAGTTTCTTAAGCGCATCTTGAGGTATCTTCAGGGGACTATTCACTTTGGTTTACGGATACGTCCTTCTTCATCTCTTGCGTTAACCGTGTACTCTGATGCCGATTGGGGGGGGTGCCCGGATACTCGGCGATCAACGTCCGGTTACTGTGTGTATATGGGTGATAATCTGCTCTCTTGGTCCTCTAAACGTCAAACTACCGTCTCGCGTTCCAGTGCGGAGGCCGAATATCGTGCTGTAGCCAATGCGGTGGCTGAGGTAAGTTGGATTCGAAATCTTTTGCTTGAGCTTCATGTTCCGGTTCGTCAGGCCACTGTTGTCTATTGTGACAACGTGTCGGCGGTTTACTTATCTGGCAATCCCGTTCATCACCAACGAACAAAACACGTTGAGATTGATATTCATTTTGTTCGCGAACAGGTTCGTCTTGGTCGTATACGCGTTTTACATATTCCCTCTGAACATCAGTATGCCGATATTTTTACCAAGGGGCTCCCGCGTATTTTGTTTCAGCAGTTTCGTTCCAGCTTGAACGTCTCATCACCCGTTCAAACTGCGGGGGCGTATTAGTCAGTTTATGTACACATGTATTTGTAGAGGGTTATCTTTGTAATTATGTTATGTATATATATTCTGGGATTGTACAGATTTGAGATTAATGGAAAATACAGAATTCTCACAAACTAATAGCACCTACAAGTTTTTTTCTAATCCATACAATTTTCTTGAAAGTACTTTGCATGAACATGATTCTTGCTTGAACTCTAGCTTTATAAGATTGATCTTAGGAAGCAATGCTGATTTTTTTTAATATTCTTTTGTATCTTATGCAGCTATGCCCCATTTGCCTTACTAACATCAAAGACCTGGCCTTTGGTTGTGGACATCAGGTATTGTTATTTGTTCATATTTTACTTCAAATAAATCTTAATTCTTTTTGCATTCAGTATTAAGTTTGTTGCTTTTTCGGTATTTTGCAGACATGTTACGAATGTGGAGAAACGCTTGATTTATGCCCGATTTGTCGGAGTTCAATCCAAACTAGAATAAAGCTCTACTAAACATTGATTATTTTTTTGGTCTAGGATATGATTTATTTTAGCTACAAGTCTACATTCTCTGGTAAAAAAAAGGTGTTTTATGTTTTTTTTCAAGTCATTCAATTGATTATACGATATATTTTTTTAAATTATGTATATAACAGTGAGGGTAGTCTGGTATTTTCCTTATACGGTTTTATTTATTTTTTAATGTAATGTAATGCAGTTACCAGCAATTATTATCTTATTCGGTTATTTGTCAACTTCATGTTTACTATTATATTTATTGTGTGCACTTGTCAAGTTAGCGTGATCTTATTTAAATATTTGATACCTTTTAGCTTACCATATCACATAATATTATTCATCAATTGTTCGACATTAATCTTAAGTAAAGAAATGTTTACTACCGAGCTTAACTTTTAACATATTTTCTTATAACGATCCCTGACTAATGGAAACTTAACGGTGTTAGTTTTTATTAAACCTGAGATTATCGTCAGCCAATTGATGAAACTTGAGATTATTTGTGATTATTATTTTTGAAAGTTGGGATTATTGTCGGTCAATTGATGAAACTCGGGATTATTTAAATCCAATGTTTCATCATAAAACTAACGTCAATAACTTTCTATTAGCCAATTATCATTGTAGGAAAATAGGTTAAATTAAAGTTGGGTTCGGTAGTAAATTTGTTACTTGTAATTAATATCGGTCAATTGATGAAACTTGGGATTATTTAAATCCAATTTCCCATGATTTAAACTAAGGTGGTGTTTGTTTTTCTGCAAAAGCTCTTCCTATCCTCTTCTGTCTGCGCCGCGCAGACCACGCGCAGACATTTAGGTCTGCAGACTGTTTGTTTTCTCGAAGACATTTCATTAAAAAATGTCTGCGCAGGCTCTTCTTGGTGCAGATGTGACCCAGTCACTTCTAACATCTTCTAACATCTTCTAACCTTCTCTTTAAACTGTTTTTACATTAAAAAAACATTTTTAAACAGTTTTTTTTAATTCTTTTATAAAAAAAGATTTTATTAAGTCCTTTTTAAAAAACTTTTTCTAAAAAAACTTTTTTAAAAGTTTTTAATATATTAAAAAACTTTTAAGAAACTTCTTTAACCACTTTTTTAAATCGTCGTTTAAAAAAGTAAAAAAAAAACATTTTAAACAATTAATTTTAAAATGTTTTTTTTTTAAATTAGTTTTTTTTTTAAATTGTTTTTTAAAAAGTTTTGTTTTTAAAAAACGTTTTTAAACAATTATTTTGAGAAAAAATATTTAAACAATTATTAAACAAAACTTTTTAAACATTTATTTAAAAACGTTTTTAAACTGTTTAAAAAACATTTTTTGAACAGTTTTTATAAAATATTTTTGATATTTTATTTAAAAGAAAATTGTTTAAAAAACAATTGTTTGCTAAAATATACCGAAATAAATAAAATGATTGAATTATGTATAAGTTTAAAAAATGATTTATTTAAATTTCAGCTTATTTTAGCAGTCTGCATAAGTTAAAAAACAAACACTCTTCTTCTTACAGACTGCAGAGGTTTAGTCCACCTCTTCTGCTACAGATGTGGTCCGCAGACTGCAGACATTTTACCATCTTTAAAAACAAACAGCACCTAAGACTGCTATCTTAAAGCTTTTTGAGGGGCATTATCTGTTATGTGGTACCCATCTTATCAAGGGGCTTCATCACTACTTCACTAGAAAATACAAGATTAAAAAAGAATTACTGTTTCGATTTGACACAATGATCTGAACATCTTCAGATCATTGTGTTAAATCATCACTACTTCACTAGAAAATACAAGATTAAAAAAGAATTACTGTTTCGATTTGATAGAATGATCTGAATATCTTCAGATCATTGTGTTAAAACAAAAGAGTATTTTCACTGTACGTGTTTTAAAGATAAAAAACGTTTGTTTTATGGTGTAATTTTCTTTAAAAAAATAATATTGTATGTAAAATTTAAGAATGTTTAAAAAATAGGAAAACTTAATAAAATGTCAACAAAGATGACTTAGACTAAATTGACACTCATTCTTTTTTAATTAGATTGAAAATCAAACGGCTAAGATGACTTCTTAGCCTTCTTATCCTAATGAAACTAATTACTGGAACATTTTCTAACATTATATATAATTAAATCTTTGTTAGACATATTTAAGATAGGTTCGTTATATATAAACACACATTTGATATCCACACACACTTGATAGATCGTTCAGGGTAAAACGACCCAATACGGTTGTTTTGAGCAAAAAAACCCGACGTGAATTGATGACGACTGCATAAAATTCAGGAGAGGGGGAGGGAGAGTATTTATATAATAAAATGATTGTTTTACATGTAAACGACATCTCTATATAAGTATTTTACTAAAAACTACCGCATGAAGTGTGTGTGACTACTTTTACGCTTTAGTGTTTTACGTTAAATTGTCATTATCTTCTTTATGTAACATTTTAAGATAGATAATATATCCATGGTATTCAAGAGACTAATTTATTTAGTTTCATATATGATATATGAATCATCATCATCATTTCATCTACCACCTCGTTTTATCATTTAATGCAACCAACAGCCTACACCCTCCTATAAACACCCAACTCCACGTACCCCCTCAATCACATTTCACTTTTCCGATTGTAAACATAATGCCGTCGGCCACCGGATTTTCATACCAGAAACTGCGGAACGACGAGGATGAGCACGAGGAACAAATCAAGATGGCGATCGATCAGGTGAAGGCGAGAATCCGAAGGTCAGCTTTCAGGTCGCAGCTGAGAGTGCAGATGAGAAAGAGGTTGAAGATGAAGATCCCGAACCTGAAGAAGCTGATGAGGAGGCGAGCTCGATTAGTCATGATTTCAATGGCCAAGATTCTGAAGAGGCTCAAGGACAGTCAATCGCATCTCGGCGATCTGTTTGCCGGTAATTACTTGTTCATGCAGGTCAATCCTACTCCTCTCAAATCTTCGTCGGAAATTAGGGCATCGATTAAGAGGATAGAAGACGAATTGCGCCATTAATTAATCTCGCTTTAGTTTTAGTTAGGGTTCCGTTTCAGATCGAGTATCTATGGATTTACGTCAACTGTATCAATTTGCTTATCACTAACACACCGATTATCTATGGATTTAAGTCATGTTCCGGATGTTCCGGAAACTACGAGAGTATTATTTACACCAGTTAGAACTTATTTTCGGAAAAATTTATTTCCGTGAACACTTGAAAACTCGGAGATCGAATTTGTAACATCTCCGTCACAAGTCTCCTCATAAAAAATAATTATTCGAGGTCCTCATGATTTATTACGAATTAATTAATTATTGCTCTTCTTGTACCTATATATGGTCCTAGTAATTATACACCAATTAAGTTCTTATCTACTCAAGATTAAACTATTAAATAATGTAACAAATTATACAAAGATGACATGTTACTTGTACCCATAATTTGATAATAATATGATAGCATCTTTTTTTTGCAAACTATCATGTTATAGTAAAAGAAGTTGAATAGGAACATTATATATTTTGTGTTTTAATAATGTGTCTATATTTATATAGATGTATAAAAAGATTAACAAAAAGCATGTCATTTTCTTTTATTATTCGTTTATAATTTTTAATATATAATATTTGTATAATTTCTTGTTGTGACGGGGACATAAAGAAGTAAACATCATGTTCAAGTGTGTTGTTGCAAATGGAGAGTAGTCACATGAGTATTGTGTGAAAATATGTTCTCAACAACAAGATTAAAGGAGAAATTTTATAAGGTTAGAGTTTAACTAACTATGTTATACGGTTAAAACATTCACGATAGCTTTTTAATCTTTTTCTTTAAAATTTACTAACAACACATTTATCTATAAAATTTAAAGATTTAAAAAAAAGCACGCCACTATCGTATTTTTTATCCTTAAAAAAACACATATGATTGCTATATTTATCAATTCATTTCTTTATAATTTACTTAATAATAAAGTTTAAATAAAAAGATGTATGAGAGAAAGTAAATATTCTTTTAAAAAATTTAAGATATATTATATAGGGTTGGGTTCTATAGAAAACCAATATTTTATAAAAAACCAAAAAACCAAGGAAAAAAATTATTTTTTTTAAAACTTTTTTTATATGTTTCTTTCATGATTTTAAGAATATTGGAAAAAGAAAAAACTTTAAAAACGTTTTCGAGTTTTTTTTAAAAATAAAATAAAATTCGAATTTTAGCTTGAAATTAATATTGCAATATGCAACAATAATATAAAATTGGTTTATGAATGTCAATTCTTTGTTTTTTACATTATTCGCATAAACCACATTCATATTTAAGTTAAGTCTCTTGTTTTTAAGTAGTTTTAATTATAATGCATTATGCAATACTATTGGTACTATTGCATGATGCAATAATAAAAAATCACTAAACTTTTTATTTTTTAAATTTTTTTTTCCCATAAATAAAGCTAATAAAATTATAGAATTTTTGGTGAAATTATTTTTAAAAAATATTAATATATGAAGAAGTTATAGAGAAAAAAAGGTTGGTTTTTTGGTTTTCTGGATAATTATTGGTTTTCTATAGATCTTCCCCATATTATATAATATAAAAAAATTAACGTGAACGCTTGAGTACACAAGAACGAATAATGGGATAAGGAATGGAATTTTTCTTTAGAAATGGGAGTGACATATATCTCAGATAACATGAAGAGGAGTCAAATTACAACTACAATAAGAACCGTAGAAACTCTCATTATGGAGATAATAGGGAGCAACGATGGATCCAAAGCCATATGAGATAAGCATATTAAACATTATTCGCTAGACTTGTAGTCTCTCTAAAAATATGATTGTGAATGAGATGAGCGTTTGGTACCGATATCGTATCGACTGAATATAAACGCTACTCCGGTATTCGATTAGCTAATTTTGGGACCGTTACTAACAAGGGCCGTGACTAGGACTGATACTAACGAGAAAATATCTTAATGGATACCGATACCTAATAAAATATAGATGATCTTTTTCACGTTTAAAAATAAATTGATATTATCCATAATAAATGATCTGTTAATCGTATAAAACTTCAAAAAAAAAACATATTTGCTTTGATCTGTTATATTGTCAAAACTTAAATTTAAGAGTAAATTACACAGAAGGTCCTTTACGTTTATGATAAATTTCGGATTGGGTCCTTTATGTAAGGTAACTACACCAAACATCTTTTATGTTCTAAATATATTTCATGGTAGGTCCTTTAGCACTAACACCGTTAATAACCTCAGTTAAGTAAGGGGTACTTTAGACTTTTTATAAAACCATTTAATAAAATATATAAAATCAAAATCCCCCTAATAATAAAATATAAGATCACGATTTCATTCCCATTAATAAAAAATACAGATCGCATCTCCCCTTCTTCGTACGTAGGTATCCAAAAAACTAGGGTTCCTTCATCTTCTTCGTTTCTCATCACCTTCGATTCTCAGTTCTTTCTTCTACTTCACTGGTCCGAATTTCGATCTTGATTCATGGCAGAAGAAAACACTGGTTCGGCTTCTTCATCAGTTAACAAAGGTATAATCATGAACTCTATAATCATCGAACCTTCATTCCATCCACCTTCTGCAATCTCTCAATCGACGACCCACATTCGAAAACCCACCGATTTCGTTGAACTTGATGATTTCTATGGTAAAATTACTTGCTTAGTTTATGATTTGAATACCTCAAAACCCATTGCTGATTTTTTTTTTTTTGAAATTGCAGCTTGTTATCCCACTTTATTCTCTATAAAGATATATCATGGTGGGTGTTTCTCTTGCATTCCAAGACGTAAGTATGTTAATGGTCATGTAAATTTCGCGGATGCTCTAGACCCCGATAAGTTTAGTGTTCAACAGCTAGATGGGATGATGCTAGAACTGGGCTATAATTCTGATGAGCCTAAATTTTACTCTTTCTCTGTTAATGGGGCTGATTTAGACACTGATATCCAAACTGCACATATTTTGTATGAAAGTTCACTTTTTGACTTTTATTAGTTAAAAGTTGTCTACAATTGTCTCCAAAAAGTTCACGAGAACTGGTGACAATACCTCCATACAATTAATTTGATTCCTAAATAAAAGAGATGACAAAAACCATGCACCATCTTATAGATATCATGTGCAGACAAAGGTCCTCAAACAACTCCATCCATAAACCCATCACCCACATACTTTAACCATTTCAATTTAATGGGTCATATGTAGACAACACCCAGCATCCATACCCAACCAAAAAAAAAACAACACCATCATACTTTAGTTATCCATTTGAGGGATCCCATTCACATGTAGTACATAGGAAATTTCAATTTATAAATCCCTTGAAGAAGCTCCCCAATCACTGAATGCATAGAAGCCCCCTCTTTACCCCACCCATTGAAGACTTAAAATATTCCACAGCAGAATGCAAACTTTGGCATGGTACACTTGTTCATTTGAATAAATGGTTCAAAAACAACAAGAGTAAATTACCAACAGAAGGTCCATTTGAATTAAACTTCAAAACATACAAGGATTCAAATTACAAGTAAATTCTACATCAACAAATACCCTACACAAATGCAAAAACCTAACAAACTATAAATTAACAATCTTCTCAACTTTTTGGTCTCCTCTTTTTTCTTCACCAAATCTTCAGAGCTAAAAGAAATCGTGTATTTGTTGAGCAAAATAGAGAAGAAATCATTTCAGCCAAACAGTTTCAAAACTCACCTGCAAAAAAAAAGAAGCATCAATTCAATTCTTTTGCACTTTTACCTCCAATCTTAAAAATAGAGAAGGCGGATGGGATCTTGGACATGGATGGGTAAATCATCAATTCAAAACGTTTCAAAGCTCACCTAAAGAAATTTCTAGGCAAAAAAAAAACGAATCATCTCTAGGCAAACGAATAGCGAACAAACTTATTTACCATGTTGAACCGATGGGGGCTAGTTCCAGAACAGATGGAGAAGAACGAGAGTGCAGCGATTTGATCCTTTAACAGCGAATAGATGGAGAAGACGAGCAACGATGGAGAAGACGATCTGATTTTTTTGAGCCCCAGCGAGAAGACGAGCAACGATGGAACAGATGGAGAAGACGATCTGATTTTTTTGAGCCCTAGTGAGATCTACCAGCGATCTGCTTTTTATTATTGGGAATGAAATCGTGATCTTATATTTTATTATTAGGGGGATTTTGATTTTATATATATTTTTAAATGGTTTTATAAAAAGTCTAAAGTACCCCTTACTTAACTGAGGTTTTTAACGGTGTTAGTGCTAAAGGACCTACCATGAAACATATATAAAACATAAAGGATGTATGGTGTAGTTACCTTATATAAAGGACCCAATTCGAAATTAACCATAAACGTAAAGGACCTTCTGTGTAATTTACTCTAAATTTAACACTGTAATCCATAATAAATTGATACCATCTCTTTTTTTTTTAACGGTAAATTTAGATATTACACCAAATTTGATACTATCACGCCCTTGAATTTTATTATGGATAATTTGTTAGTTTAAAATTTTGATCTGTAAGTGAATGGGTTGGCCTGTAAACGAACCGAACGTTCAGTGAACAGTTCGTGAACCGTTCGGCGGGAATTTCGTTTATGTTCGTTTATTTACTAAATGAACGAACACGAACATATTTTTTTGTTCATTTAATTAAATGAACGAACATGAACAACTGTCTCGTTCGTTCATTTATGTTCGTGAACGTTCGTTTATGTTCGTTTATTTATGTTAATGTATGTGTGTTCGTTTATGTTCGATTACGTTTATTATATAAGAAATTTTATTAATAAAATACTTATATTAAGATTGTTGGATGAGTCTTTATCGATTTTGGAATGATTTTTGAACATTTGAACCATTCGTTTAGATGCTTTTCTTGATTATTGACATTGTTAAAAACAAGGTGTGGTTCTTTATGTCCGCTTAAATTTGTGTTCGTTTAAAATTATGTTCATTTATGTTCGTGAACCGTTTGTTTAGTCTTAAACGAACGAACATAAACGAACACGAACATGACCATTTCCTTAATGAACGAACACGGACAAGAAAAATTTTGTTCGACTAATGTTCGTGTTCGTGTTCATGTTCGCTTAAAGTTAAATGAACGAACACGAACATGCCCCTGTTCATGTTCGTTCGTTTCGTTTACAGGCCTAGGTTCATGTGGGCACTTGAATATGTAATAATTTGTTAATTTAAAGTTTTGATTCCAAAACTGTTAGTGTTCGCAGACTGTAAGTAAGTCTTAATGTTTATAGAGTTTGTTCAACATAAAAATATTAGCGACTATAATTATAGATGTGAAGATAAAATATGGCAGAAAGTTGAAACAATCGTTTCAAATGTCTACACGTCCGTTTTAGACATATATGATCTATATAGGTTTTATAAACTAATAAATAAAAGTGTTGTTAATCTCATTTATCTTATATGTTTGTATAAGTCAACATTCTCATATAAATCCATCAAACGACACAATCAAATCAATAGAAATATTAAAACATAAAACACTAACTTTTTTAGTAAAAAGAACCAAAGCGGGTACCAAATCGGTACCATACCGAGAACCCGGTACCAGTACCAATGCCATACCGAAATATCCGATACCAGATTCGGTATCCATATTTTGTTAAATTCGGGACCGGTATTAACCAGTAGTCGTACGATACCAAACTCTAGAATAAGAGCAGAGGGTATAGATCTGCTTTAAACTTAGTCTTTAATCCTTAACATTTTTCAACACTTTTCTTTGCTTACCTGAGATTTTTCCTAGTGTTATATTGGCATATATACATTTTTTAGGAGATGGTATATTTATTTTGTTTATAAGAATCAAAATAGAGGGATTGATGTTCATTATTCGCTTACAAATGAACAGTTAATAAATTCGTAAAAGAATACTGCAAAACATATTCTGAATTGTGAAGTCACATATATCACGTGAATAAGTACTATTTGATCAAGAAAACTAGGAAAATAGATGTATAAAAAGAACATCAATAAATTGAAGTTGTTACATATTTAGTGCTTCCGGTTCTTTATTATATACAAATTTTTTTTAAACAAAATCCCATCTTCCATCTCATTTTTTTAACAACAAACATTCGGTTACTCGAGGGTCTCATCATAGTAAATAATGTTACCCATTACACACTGCGACCACAGTTCATGCGAGTAACAAAAACCTTCAGTGTTACACGTCCATCCCAAAGGAAACCCACCTACTAAAGACCCACAATGGTAAAACCTCTGACTCACCTCCATAATTTAGTGGGATTTAAACCCTTGACCTTCATATTGAAAGGTAAAAGGTATCTACTTCACCAAATACGGGAATATCCCATCTCCCATCTAATTTAAATAAACAAACTACATTTTCTTTCTCACTTTCAATTAAATAATAAATAATATTTTTTTATACTTTAATCATAATCTTTTCATTTTCTTTGATTCACAACCACTTTAAAAAAGTATTAAAAAAACAGAGAATGAATAGTTCTTTTATCAAATATAAGGATGAATAGTAACATTTTCTCTCTGCTCCACTCACAACCAAACCTCAAATTTTAGGGACTCTACTCACACAAATATAAAGAACGGGCTTTGAATGCTCAAAGCAAAGTCGTGTTGATAACATGCTACGTAAAAGTAAATAGCAAAGAAGAGACCCTTTTCAATTTTCCATGACAAACATAAAGATAGGTGTAACGAGTCAACAACGTTAAGACCTGTATTGCTTACGGATGTCAAAAAAAACATTTGGATGCTCAAAAGTTAACATCACACGTTGATTTACTCTTTTGTGCACCATCTTTAGCTGTTGTATGTACAGCTTTCCTAAAAGATATACAATGACTTCCTCAGACAAAAATGTTAGATCATAACTGCAAAACTGTCTTCTCAGCAGTTGGGTTATATGGAGAACCTGTTATGATCATCATGCAAAAGCTTCCTTCTACAAAAGCTTTCTAGCATTTTCAACCGCTTTAACATGGAAGTATATTCTCCAGAGTGTTGAATTGTCCTGCATGGTAATATGACTAATTAGATTATAATGAAGAATCATGATTTTGTCATTTGACTAAAATACACATTTTATTACCTCGTTTTGCAGTTCAACGGTAATATCATCCCCCGAATGTTTTTCAGGAGGCTTTCCCCGTTGTAAAATTTTCACAATACGATCCATGTTTTGAGGATGCAGATTTTGAATCAGTCTCCTCAGTTCATGTTTTTCAGCCTGGGTCATTGCCCTAATTTGATCATCAATTTAGGATTAGACGGATTTTTTTCATAAAACTAAAATTTAATAATACATTTCCAAAGGCCAAAACACCAGTTTATCCCTCAAATACACTTTAAATCCACAAACATGTATAGGATTTTTGTGAAAATAAACGCATTTATTTAACTACATTGTGTGATGTCAAATTCGGAACCAACTTATAACAACCAAAATAGCAATTACCAAAGCTAAAGGGTGCATTTGTGAACAAAAGTAATGGAATAGCCCAACCTCTGAAACCAGATTATAACCAGAAGAATATCTTTCTGTGTCTGAAGATATGATGAGATCATCATTTATATCCCAGATTCTTAAGAAAAGAATTAAATCATTCCATCAATTAATACATAGCTAGACTAGAAAGCAATGATCACAAAAAATGTCAATTCATCTATTGATTATAGATATAAGATATACCTGCAACTCGAAACAACAATATCAAGAAGTTCTTCAAGTTTATCCTTCATTCTTTCAAGCTGAAAACCACACATTTCTCATCAAATTGGCCAACAATTCAATTCTTAATGAAAACTAGTAAATGCTAGAAAGCTTAGGAAATCAAAAGGGTACCATTGCAGATAACTCAGCAGAATGTTTCTTCACCTTTTCTTCAACCTTAGAACCTCTGTTTAACAGAAGGACTTCTAAAGCATCATTCACCTGGAGAGAGAGATAAGGAGAAAGAGAAAGGGTGCCAAAAAGTTAGATGGTAAAATAACAATAAATCATGCTTTCTAGCAATGAAATTGTAAGATTTTGAATAATAAGATCCTTGTGTAATAGAATATGTACCTCTCCATTTTCTTTATCATCTCTTGAACTTGATCCCAGAAATGACTCATTCATACCTTGTTTTGAACAATCGCCACACAAGGACTACAGAAATAAAAGACGACACTAAAAACAATCAGTATCAGAGTAGACCATGAGAAACACATGATTCAGTTACCTTGATTTCTTCATTGTTACTTTTCCAGGCATAGTTCCCACATTCCGTATTGTTACACCTTGTTAGTGATTTACGTTTACCTGGTTCAACTTCAACCACACCCTTTCTTTCACTTAATGAACCCTGCGTATTTCAATAATTTGAGGAATGAAATGGCAAACTATCAGACAAAAAATGAAAAGATCTACAGGCTGTCGTTTTAAATAGAAACAGTTTAGCTCTCTTGATTCAGCACTTAATTATAAAAAGAACAGTTTGAAATGTAAAATAGCAATGCAACAAAAGAAATTAAAAATGAAAAACAACTGATTCAACAAACGCCTCAAACTATTGTTCAAATTCTGTCACTTAGTAACACTTATAAAGTCGCAATACGTGTAAATGATAATATGACTATGCATTTGTACAAACAATATACCTCCCCAGTGAGAATACAACTGGCAGAGCTGACATTCAAAGGTTCATCAACTTTAAGCCTTTTCTGTGCACGTTCCACCGACTCAACTTTGCCATTTGCATCGGGATAACTAGCAGAATTCTTTTTGGATGCCAAATTAGATCTTAGCCGAAGTATTGTAAATACAGGATCCAACATCTGCTTTATGTACATAATCATGTAAATATGTTATAGCTCAATAAAGGCAATTAATGATGTAATAATATTAGAAATCAAATTATTAACTATATTGTGATTTCTCCACAAGATGTAACTTTAAGCCTATATAATACAACTTTACACTTCATCAGATGCCATGTTAGGGAAAATATAGGCTACCCACAATGATGAGGCAAGTTTGAACTTCAAATTTTACTAAAGAATATGTGAAATACATTGTAATGTATCAGGAGCAATTTTAATAGATATTTAATGCCTTAGTTTCAAATTTTTTGATTCACTTCAATACTCAATTCAATGGAAATCAATCAATCAAACACGAAAGGATACTCTGAATCATAGCATTGTAACAAAATATAGAATCCACCAATATTTATCGAGCTGAATTGACGAGCTTTTATCAAAACAAAAAACAAAATCATTTACAAATACCTGATCAACTTCCCCGCTTAAAGCAACAACACTTTGGCGTAGCATCGCCACCAGCCTTTCTTTTCTGTGACCCGAAAGCCCGTTTCCTGCAGCATTAGAAAACAAGACAGGACGGTTTTTTTCATTCCCTCCACTTCCCTCTTTTGCCAGCTCATTGTTCCTAAAACTCCCGTTTTCCACGTCAACTAACCGAGAATTCGTCACAGAAGACGGTGAGAAATCATCGAAAGAAATCAATGCCCGAATGCCATGAATATAGTATCGAAATAAATCCATGCCCGTATCCATTTCGGTTGATGTATTCGCATCCTTTGAGATTTCAGACATGGAACAGATTCACCACTCCTGTTGCAAGATCAAGAAAGGATTATGGCATGGTTTTTTATTTAGTTAGCATAAATTTTACTTAAAGAGTTCTTATCAAAAGTTTACAAAAAAATACAAAGCAAACAGGAAGTTGAACGCTATCAAGGCCTCATGAGCGAAAAAGCCAAAGTAATCAAAAGGATGAAGTCACGTAATCAAGCCAATAAGACACCGAACTAAATAAATATTAGAAGCAAGCAGAAACTAAACCATAGAAGAACACGAATTACCCTAGAATAGATTGAGCATAAACCCTAACCCTACGAAATTAGGTTTCAAAAAAGTTGAAGATCAAAAACCAAACCTTCGGTAACTGAAATGAAGCTTGTAGGGTTCCGGCGTCCGGCGTTTCGTCGGTTTCACTTTCGCATTGCGTGATTTCCTTTTCCAGAGTGAGGAGGCTCTGCAACAAGAGATTTTGTGAGATGTATTGATTAAATGGGCGATCGATTGGTACAAATTTCGTGGGGGTTTTGGATTTATAAATGGAATCTGCTATGGATCCTCAACGTCACGCATCAATCGCGCACATTTGTTCGTTCATCGGCATCATTCTTCGCAAAACCGTGCTCCACTTTTTTTGTTTTTTTTTTGAACGGGAACATAAACTTTTTACTTCCGTGCTGTACTGTGCAGTAGGGGTGTTCAAAAATATCCGAATCCGAATCCGAAACTGAAATATCCGAAATATCCGAAGTCAAAATATCCGAAAATTCGGATATCCGAATTTTCGGATATCCGAAATTCGGATATCCGAATTTTCGGATTCGGATTCGGATATTGATTTTGAACATTTTCGGATATTCGGATATCCGAAAAATATCCGAAATAAATATTTTATTAAATATTAAATTATATATATTATTTAGTTTAACATACTTTAACTTAAGAAACCCTAAATCTAAAGTTTTAAACTTCGATGTTCACTCTTCTTGTCTCTTTGGATCCCGTCGTCCTCCAAATCTCGACCCTCACTGGCTCATTGTCCTACACCGCCGATTTGTAGTTTCCCATCGAGCTTGTTGCACACGGATTCGAGCTTCAAAATCGAGACATTTGATATCTTTTTGTTGGTATTTGACTATTTAATGTATTTGTATTAAACTATTTGCTCATTTGGATGTTTATCACTAGTAATTTTAGAGATTGAATGTATTTTTTTTTTTACTTTTTTTTTTTGAAAATTCGGATATCCAATTTACTATCCGAATCCGTATCCGAAATTTCGGATATCCGAAATTCGGATATCCGAAATTTCGGATACGGATTCGGATAGTGAAAATCAACTATCCGAAATTTCGGATATCCGAAATTCGGATATCCGAATTTTCGGATATCCGGTTTTGAACACCCCTACTGTGCAGGAGGTATGGGCGTGGTCGGGAAGCGGAATATATGTTTTTTTTTTTAACTGACTTAATATCGTTGAGTATTATTATTTTTTTTTTTCTTAATTCATGATTTGAGATTTTCAATTTTTAACTCTGTGAATACATTTTGCTAACACCGTTTAAAATACTTGTATGCAGGGTTGTTTACGAGTCGAATCGAATGGACATTTGCTCATGTTTGGTTTGTTTATAAACGATCTGAGCCGAACTCAGTATCTTTCAACTAAGCCAAAATTGAACGAGCGTCTTTCGATCTTAGTATTTTTCGAGTAATAGTCAAGCGAGTTTCGAACATCGTAGTATGTAGATATGTAATAAGACTTGTGTATTATATCATGCTATTGGGCTTCTTAATGGGATAAAATAAAGAGGGTTGTCGTGATGGGGGTATTGGGCCGAAAATGGGTTTGTGGATTGTAAGGGATTGTATGGTTAGCACTATAAAAACCCACAACCTCCTCAATTCATTTTTAGACATTCATAAACCATTTTGGAGTAGGGTGTTGAATGTTGATCGGGTTTTGTATTCGGGTTTCGAGTTAAACGGGTCGGGTTTTTTCGGGCTTTCTGTAGATGGAATCCAACCCACAACCCGACCTTAATTGCCCTTGGGTTGTTCGGGTTTCGGGTTTCGGATTGCGGGTTGATTCGGGTTGGGTTATTCGGGTTTCGGGTTAAATACAAAAGATATTAAGGGGCCGTTTAGTTGTGGAAAATATTTTTTAGTTTTTCATTTCTAGTTTTCTAGAAAATGAAATGAGTTTTCCATCTCTAGAAAACACATGAAATTTTTTTAAAACGCGTTCAAATTTGAAAGATGGAATTTTCATTTTCAAAATTAAAAAACTAGAAAACATGTTCAAATCAAATATTTTCTATTTGTTTTCTATCTCTACATTTCATTAGATTTCCTTACATATGACAAATTAAAGAACAAAAGTATTAAAATTCCTCCTATATACACAAACACCAACTTTGGAACCGTCACTTCCACTGCATAACCGTCACGGCGTTTGTCAAAGACATCCAATCTCAACCGTTAGTCCGTTACGACGATTGTTCACTTCCATTACCATCACAACGCTTCACCGTCTTCCTTATATATCTATATTTTCCGTCGTTTTCAATAAGCGACCGCCTAAACGCCGCAAGTAGGATCCATTACCGGAGATAATTGGGGGGCATTTGGAGGCGGCACATGCAGTGTTGCATGCCAAAAAGACGGGTGTGAAGGAGGCACAAAGGATTGAATCTGCGGCGGCGCTATGGCCGTCGGTTGGGGAGAGTATTAAGGCTAGGGTTAGGGTTTACTTATACTAACGTAGCGTTGTTGATGGTGGAAATTCTAGACGGTGCTGTAGCAGATGAATCGAGTAGGTCTGAATTTGATTGATTTTGATTGTCAGGAGCGGGTTGTTTTGTGGGGGTTCCAAGCTCTGTGGTTGCTTTCTCCCGGGAGTTTGTTGAAATCGCCATGAAAGAGATCAAGAAAGATGGACGACAGAATTTGCGTTTTATTAAGATGCCCAATTTTTGGTAATTGCATCCATTTTCTCAAGGATTACTAACTTTCATATTACAGATTTCAATTTATTATTTATGTTAATGAGAAGTTTTCCACATCGCTTTCTCTCAAGTGTTAATCTATATTTATCATATCTATTAGGTTATTTGTTTCATATGTTAAATTCAAATGTTTTTTACATCTCTATGTATTGTTGGTTTCATTTCGTGATAGCAGTAAAGTTTTCAAGTCCTATTAGGTTTTAGTTTGCGTTGTTTTCTGATGGTGACTTACATTATAATAGTGGTAAAACTTTATCTTGGTATGTTATAAGAGTTTTTAAAATCCCTTACAGTACAGGTTTAACTTTATTTGTTAACAAAAAAAATTAACACCCATTGAAATCATTCATATCATGACACTTGCATTTGAATGGTGACACAAACCAAGTGCAGGTTTAACTTTATTTGTTAACAAAAAAAATTAACATCCATTGAAATCATTCATAACATGACACTTGCATTTGAATGGTGACACAAACCAGTTTTTCAATTTGCTAATGGATTAGATACTTAGTGTTATGTTTCCATCTAAATTGATGAGTTACTTTGTTGTATTTCATCTTACTTAGAGTAATTTCATGTGTTTTTCGGTACAGTGGATTTATGATATATGCAGTGGTTATTTGTTCTTGGTTTATTAGATCTAAAAACTATAGTTAATTTCTTTATAAGTTTGTAGAGTGTATAATGATTTTTCTGAGTTAGATAGAAGAATTGGGTTTTTTGTTGGATTATGGATAAATGAGGTTGGTGTCACTGTTCTTGGATATTTATATCTAATCCTATGATTAATGTTCTTGATGCTTAGACTAAAGGATTCCTAACATAAATTGAAGTTCATATGTTTATTTTAGTCTGTGTAAAATTGCCTGTTCGTGAATGTTGTTAATCTTTTTCTACATTCATCTTAAGTCTGAGCATCATTATCATTGATCATGCACTTTACATATGTTTTCACTGCAACACCTCCACAATTCACACAACTTGACCCAATTACGGAGTAAATAAAATTGTCATGATTTAGATCACGTTCGCCTTAGCATTATGTATTCGCTATAGAAGGCTAAATTTATATGTGGTTTTCAAATATACACTAAAATTAGTGTGAAAACTCAATCACAATTATAAGCCTTTAGGTTGACACTTTGATTTCTGTTTCCATCTATGCAACAACTGTGTTTTATTTGACTTTTTAAACAGTCAAACACTCAATTTCATATATAGCTTATATACTTCAAGAACACTAATGTAACCTCCTAAATTTATCTTCATTAGGCCATCGTGAAACTAAGAAAGATAGATGTGCCTAAGGCGTAAGCAAACTGTGCACGCTAAGAGAAGAGGAGAGATGTTCGCAATGACTACCACAAGAAAGCCGCCCCTATCTCTAAAAGGGCCCGTTACTTCGTTCATACCTTCTTGGCTTAGGCTTGCAACTTCACTTACTTTATGGCCTTGCCGCCTTTTTCTAGCAGAAGCTAAGCGCTTGAAAAGCGCGCTAAGAAAGGTTGCTTCTGTCGGCCTTTATGTGTAACAGCCCACCAGTAGCGGAAGAGAGGGTTACCGTACATACAAGAGTATTCCAGTTCTTACGGAAGCTCTTTCTTACCAGTCAAGTAGTACACTGTATCTTATCTTATAGTCCGGTGCGGCGGGTCGCCTTTTTAATTCAGTAGAAAGAAGATTGTCTTAGATAAGGAGGTAAGAAGCTATACCACCAATGTTCATAGTACCAACAATCACACCCGCACCGTCAAAACGACAACGAAGTAACATAAAGAAAGAATTGTTACCACAAGAAGGTAAGAAGCTATACCACCAATGTTCAGTTAACATCAATATACAACATAAAAAACTAAACTCTTTGAAACAAATTCACATGTGAATCATCCACTACCAAGAAACCAAGAACTACTAACAAGAAGGCGACAACCTAAAAGATAAATAACCAATGGTTTGATTGATGTATTACTAGGATATATATTTTAATGGATGTTAATTGGAATACATCCAACTTAAACAATAATTGTTGCTTTCTAATTCTGTAATTAATATTATTTCTATAGAATTCAACAAACACACAACCCTTTATAATACACTACAACTCTATACTTTAATAATACATGCCAGTATAGGTTATAAACGTGGGTCTTCTATATAAAAAGATTTAAACATAGGTCTCCTTTAAATTTGGATGTGTAATTCGTATGGGCAACAACTTTGTGCCATAACATCATCGCTCATAACTAGAATGAAGCGTTTGACATAAGTTTCCTCGGTTATCATATGACACTTAAGCAACTGCTCTCTGCAGCAACGCGCGGGATGCAAATCTTGTAAAACACATAATGTAAAGACAATACATATATAAAAGATTTAAAATAATAAGTATTTCTTAATGGAGGAGAGGTCGAGCGGCTGTGCATATAAACCCTAGACATTGAACGCCCCTTTTCTTTTGTATATATTTGGAAAACAAAAATAGAAATCAGAAAACAGTAAAAAAGGTGTTTTCCATTTTTAGTTAAAATTTAGAAAACACTATTTACTGTTTTCCTGGAAAACGTTTTCTAAAAAATACAATTTGAACGCGTTTTCTGTTTTCTTTGTTTTCTTAGAAAACGGAGATGGAAAACACCCCCTGTTTTCCACAACTAAACGCGCCCTAAATATCTTGTCTTAACCCAACTTACGATTGAAAAGAGCGGAATCAACCAAAGAAGTTGATGAAACTGAGTTCGTAATACAATGGAAGAATGGATTAAACCTTATATAACTTTAACTGTCTTAAGAAACTAAACTTCTAATAACCTAGAATATAACGCATAATATATATCGTATGATTTTTTTTAGAATAGATGGATTATAAAGTATAAAATGTGTATCTAGTAATTTAAAAAGATAAACAAATTTGATTGGAATAAGGATATCCATATTCAAAAATATATATGGTGTTAATTACAAATTGAATAAGAATATGGAGTCATGGATGGTTGGATGTGCAAATCTCATATTTAAAATATATTCGACGGAATGAATATGTGTATTCAGGTTAATCGGGTTGACCCAAACAACACAAAATCAACCCTATTACCAACCCATATAACTAATTTGGGTTCGGGTTGAAGTGTAATTCGGGTTTGGGTGATTCGGGCTTACAATAATTCGGATCGGGTGGGTTCGGGTCGGGTTCGGTAATCAGGTTTCGGGTAAAAACGACACCCCTATTTTGGAGGTATGAAGGTTCTCACTCGAGATAGTTTATGTACTAGACGTTTAACGTGTGCATTGAAGTGATTTGTTCGTGTGTTCATCATTGTCATCTACTTCTCATTCTCTGGTTTCCTCGAATCACATCTCTAAACAGGTTTCGCATGTTTAAAGGTAATCTAGATATTGTTTGAGGATTGCTCGTTCATTATACAGAACACACAAATTAAATGGCGGTGTGGATGTTAGTTTCTAGAGTAAAGTGTAATTTCCGTCCATGAGGTTTGTCAAGTTAGAAAACTTTTAACACTTTAAGCCGTCCATATTTTTAATTTTAACACATTTCGTTTAATAACTAACATACTAGCCTTGTTGTTAACATTTTTTACAAAATGATCTAAATGTTGGTGGTCATCTGACATAACACATTCATCCCATCTATTTATCTTTTTACGAATCCCATACATCCATAAACAAAAAGCTTCATGATTTGCTCGTAGAAAACGAAATGATGAAATCAACGATGAAAGAAGATGAATTATTTTATCTTTCATCTTAATTCTTACTTTAATTTTTAATTAACGTTTCTTTGTATTTTATTGAATTTTATTGGACCAACCAACATAAATATGAAGTGAGTCTCTGGATTGTATATTAAAAATTATATATAATCATATATATATATAAATATATATATTAGAAAATAAATCGAGCCAACCGAGCGAGCGTACATTTGCTCGTGCTTGGTTTATTTACAAACCGAACCAAACCAAACCAAACCAAACCAAACCAAATCAAATATTTTTATACCGAGCCAAAATCAAACAAGCGTATTCCATGAATTTTTTAAACGAGTATCGAACAATTTCAATAGTCAAATCACTAAGAACTAAAATAATATTCCCCTCCTTACAATCAATAAAGTTACTTTTGCTTTGGATTTGGTTTTGATCATTTAAGTATCAATTCATAATTTTTGAAGTATTTTAATTTCCTTTTTTATTATTTTCATTTTTTCTTATTTGTTGTTAAAATATATTTAAATATTTTTCCAAATGAAGATTTAACATCATATAACCCATATTTGCTCGAATTGGTTCGAAGTTCTTAAGCTCCACTTTGAGGTTTTTCATTTTTTCAAACTTAGTTGGGGTTTTCTAAGTCTTATGGGCTGTTTACTTTTTATGACTTAAAATAGAGGAAACTTAGCATGCTTTGACAATTTGTATGCAACTTTTGATGATGATAATGTTTTTTTTATAATTATAAAGTTATAATTATTCTTCAATGATCATGTGTGTTTATTTAGATGAATGAAATATTGAATCTTGTGTAGAAAATGATCTCACCATAAGTTCGTGCACATTGTCACTGTGTTGCTAAATAGATTCGAAATCCGAATGACACTTTTCTTGACCGATTATCTTCATCTTTGTTACTTGCACCATTTACATTTATTGCTAGTTAATTTAGTTAATTACAATACAAACAATCCGTTTTATTTTATCGGCTAGAGATTGATAAATGTTTAGTATGAGGAGCTTCCGCATCTTTAGATCGATACTTGCTTCTTAGCAAAACTATTACTTTAATTAATTTTTGGTTACTTTTCGGCCAAACGCATCCATTTCTTCAAAAGCAAGATTTATAAATTGTAATCACTCAAAATACTTGCACAAAGTCTTCACTCTTCAAAACAAACATTTAGCAGTAACATAAGTACATAACTCATTTTTAATCCTATATTAACATCTTAAACTTAACTTGTGCATACAATTCATCATAGGTGAATTTGACCCCTTACGTTAAATTCCCTCCATATGCATAACACTCATCGCTAGATTCTCAAACTAAGATACATCTAACAAGTTTTAAACATCTCTAATATCATACTATTAGAAGTATAAGTTTTATCTTATGAAAAATCTATGTTCGGTCTAAAACCAATAAAAAATATAAAATAAAAAAAAACAATTTTTCATTGTTTAATTATTTGGCTTGTTGCAATTCAATAAATTCGGCCCTTATAGCTCAGTGGTAGAGCGCCAGTCTTGTAAACTGGAGGTCTGTAGTTCGATCCTGCATGAGGGCAATATATTTTAGTTTCGGGTTTTGACATTTTTTTTTGTTTTTAAATTTATACAGCATCGGATCTGTCAATTATTAGGAGCATATGAACACTCATCATAGTTCGAATATTTTTTAGCGCTTCTTTATGAAGATTAACCATTTTACTTTTGGAACAAGAGGAGCATTATTATTTAGATCTTATGCCTTGTGAGTTGTGTATATTATTAGAGAACATGATCACTTTAACAAAGTCAAGAATGGAATGGACCCATCATAGATAAAGATTGTGCTTTTCTTTTTTTTTTAGTTTCCCATCCCAAAAATTAAACATACCGTTAGCATATTGTCATATATCAGTACTAAAATAACTGCTACTATGCTACCGCTACGCATATTTTGTCACAAATGTGTCACGAAAACGGATTTACAACACAAAAAAGTACAAACTTTAAAAAAATTGTGTTGCAAAAGCATTTACAACAAAAAGACGATTTCACAATTTAATTACTATTACTACCATTAGTTTTTAACTTTTTATGTTAATAATATTACTATTATTAACATACTTTTAGTATTTTTTGATTAATCACAATTTTATATATTACTTGCAGTGACTTTTGCGACAAAAGAAAATCTTTTTTATATTTGTTGTTAAATTTGTGGTGTTGTTAAAACAGGCATATTCTCTACTCATTATGGGTATTCATGCCTATATCTACTTTTTCACCTCCATGAAAACAAGGTCTCACGCTCCATCATTTGAATTTTACTTATGCTCAACGGTTTGTGCTACAAGTTTTTAAGAAAATGAGAGGTTGTTATGTTCTTCTAATCTACTTTAAAATGTAATACTACACATACTATATATGTTAAGCAATATAATTTTACAATATAAATGAGACAAAGTGTTATATGAGAGCTAGCATATCTAAAGTTAAGTGTAATGGGCGAGCCAGACCGGCCTCACCATCACCGTCCCCTTCACTGCACCATCGTAGCGGTGTTCCTTACCCCACACCGCTCTTCCTTTCTCCTCTTTGCGTCTGTCATATATCGGTGAATTCCACCCTATTTCTTCCATTTCTAGTCTTGTGAAGTGAGAAAGGTGACATGGAACTCCATGGACCATGGGAACAAAGAAAAGGAAATGTAGGGAGTGAACATCATAGGTTTTGTGAAAAGATAAATTGAACCATTGTAGTTATAAATAGTAAGTCTAGTATTAAGATCCGCATAGCGATACATTAAACTGTGAAGAAATATTATGAAAACGTTGGTAAAGAGAAACATATCAATTCCTTTTGTGTTAGGTAGAGTTAATAATATATAAAACTAAAAAATAAAAGAAAATAAATAAAAAACTCAAGAAAGAAAAAAAAGAGGGTAAAAATAAAGAAAAGAGAAAAACTAATTCGGATGCCATCCAATTAACTTTAACATTTTTTTTTAACGACCAAGAAACAAAGCTCTGACCCTTACAGGGAGTTCACTGGACAAACTCATATCCGCGAGTAGCCGAGTGGTAAAATATGTTAGACTCAGGGATCTAACTTGTGACCTTACAAGTCATAATGATTAACTTTTAACATCCTTTATAAACTTTATATATATTATATCTTCATTATTTAATAATATCAACTTATTATTATCTATCATCTTAGAGACCACGGATCAAACCCGGGTCTCATATCTCACCCACAACCTCCTAAATCACCTTACTTATTTAAAAAAAAAGTCATAACAAATGAACATTCAATTACATGTATATAAATAAACAAAACAGGTTAGATTTACTTTAAAAATATTAAAAGTTGAAAGAGATAGAAGAGTAAAAAGTGAGGGAGGGAGAGTGCATTCAAATTTATTAATGAGAATTTAATAAATCATTAAATACGAAAAAAGGAGAAACTATGATCCATGCGCGCAGGGCCAGGGTGCCCCACCCCCCTTTCATGGCCCCTATATCCTCCTCCTTCCTCCCTCCCTCCCCGCTCAATAAAATAAAATAAAATAAAATAAAATAATAAATCGCCGCTTTCTCCCATGTTTTCTGGGGATTACACTCTGCCACCATTCCATCTCCCCACTTCAACATCATCTCCCACCTCCCCTCTGTCCCTCTGCTGCGTCTAGGAGAATTCAGATGGGTGGGATGACGTCATCCATGGCGGCGAAATTCGCTTTCTTCCCGCCCAATCCACCCTCCTACAAGCTCGTCAAAGACGACCTCACTGGCCTACTCCTTCTAAGCCCTTTCCCTCACCGCGAAAACGTCGAAGTTCTCAAACTCACCACTCGTCGAGGATCGGAGATTGTTGCCGTTTACGTCAGGCATCCCATGGCTACTTCTACTCTTCTGTATTCTCACGGTAACGCCGCAGATCTAGGCCAGATGTACGAGCTCTTCATCGAACTCAGTATTCGATTACGAGTCAATCTCATGGGGTACCGTTTCTATCTCAAAATTGCTGATAAACCTCAAAATTACATGACTGCCTGTAATTGTTTAACGAATCATGAATGAATGAATGAATCCTCATTTTCAAATTCCGCATGAAGAAGTTGTTTGCGGTTCTGGATCTCCTTGTGATTTGTTTAGATTGATTTTCTAGGGTTTTGTCTAATTTGCTGATTGAAAATTTAAAACAAACTCATAGTTTTGAATTTTGATCCAATAATAAGATGAAAATCAATTAAGTTGTACAGTTTTGCTTTATTGTGATCACTTGATTAGAAGTAATAGCCATTGCTTAATGTATTTTTGTGCAGGTATGACTACTCAGGGTATGGACAATCCACAGGGAAGGTGAGCCAATTCAGAAAATTTTCAGTTTATTAAACTAAAGTGTCAATAATTAAATTCTGCATATAAGACTGTTCATGAAGATGGATGTGAAATTACCTACCCAACCCTTGGCCCTAGTATCCAAGTTCCAAAAACCCCCTTTAGTGGTCCTAATTTTCATTAACAAGCTCATACTTTTCATGTGGTGCAGCCAAGTGAGAATAACACATATGCAGATATTGAAGCTGTTTATAAATGTCTTGAGGAAAGTTATGGGACTAAGCAGGAAGATATTGTTCTATATGGTCAATCGGTTGGAAGTGGGCCCACTTTAGATTTAGCAGTCCGTCTTCCTCGTCTAAGAGCGGTTGTGCTTCATAGTCCGATATTATCAGGGTTAAGAGTCATGTATCCTGTTAAACGCACATATTGGTTCGACATTTATAAGGTATTATTATACTTTTCGCTAGGTATTTTTCTCCTTTATTCATAGTGATCTCAAATTAAATATTTTTTAATGGCTTTGCAGAACATTGATAAAATCCCATTCGTCGATTGCCCCGTGCTTATTATTCATGTAAGTCTGCAAATTCTATACTTCATAGTTATATTCAGTGTGAATGATCTCTATGTGTTTATTGAAAGAAAATATTGTATTGGAAGAGTCAACTAAATGGACCCATATCAAATCGTTTATCTTGTTTGATGGTTTATGATTGTTTTTGCTTTATATAATATCAGCACCATCTGACTGTCATTATATGGTTTTTTGAGTCTTGTAGTTGATGGCCCCTACCCTCTACATGTTTTGCTTATCATGTTATGGCCTGATTTAATGTCTCAGCTAATTTCTAAATGATTGCCACCTTCTTCTTTATAATGATTAAAAATTAAAAAGATTTTCAATGCTGTCTAGCATAAGTGTCAAAGTTGGTAGGTGAGGTAATGGGTTAACTTGACTTTTCATTTAGGCTGGGCAGGTTAACCCGGAAATACTTGTTTTCTGTTTTCTGAATTTCATGACTCATAAAATTATCATTGAATTTATACGAATGATGCAATTCAATAGGGTTTAGACATAAGCTGTTTGACTATTTTATTTTGTAGCTTCATTTCTTGATTTTATCCATTGAACCACTTATTTATAAAACATACTAATGTAGGGAAAATTTAAGAAAACGAAAAACATTGGATCCCTAAACTTTTTCCCTTCAATATTAGTTCTTTAAAAACTTTAACTTGTAAAGTTGCACAAAAAGTTTGCTTTTACAATTGTTTGACCTCACAACAGTTAAAAATAAGAGTAAATTACGGATTTAGTCCCTGTGGTTTGCACGAATTTCGGGTTTAGTCCTTAGGTTTCATTTATTACGGATATGGTCCCAAACGTTTGCCAAACCGTTGCGGATATAGTCCCTCCGTCTAACTGCAGTTAATTTTTTCTGTTAAATAAGTGTGAATTGACCTTTATACCCCTCCCTTTAAATTTAAAAAAATAAACCCTAATAAAAACATAAAAAGAAAATTAAACCCTAGAAAAATGAACCCACGTTATGCTCCACCGGAGCCATCAGCCATCTCCGATCAGACTAACAACTCACTGCCGCTCACTGTGGAGCTCCACAGCCATGGTTTTCAACTTGATTCTCGAGTTTTTGTAGCTGTGATTCTTCCGTTTTGCCCACCATCGTGATCTGTAGATTTAATCGACTGATGAGATCGGATGAGAGTGTCGTCGCTACCATTAGATTCGTTGTTTACTTTTGACCGGCGATTGATTAACCTCGGCTTCTACCCAGCTTTCAAACGCCCTCGTTTCATCATCAACCCCATTTAAATTGGACGGAGTGATGAACCCCAGAGTGAACTCCGAGTCCGGGAGCTCCCGTCGTAAAATGAATCCCCCCAAAAAGGATTAGGTTCAACTTCTCCGGTGCCATCTTCGGTCAAGAGCCGCTGGTCACCATCTCCGTTCACAAGCTACGGTGACCATCTATAGTGCAAAACCCAGATCTATAAAGTATCGATCGACATCTCGAAGTTTCTTTGCTTTGCTCTATGAGCAGTCGCCCTAATCTTGCCGCCCATGGAGTCACCGGCGAGCCCGATGGTGAATCATGAATTATCCCTTAAATGAGCGTCGTTGACAGAGGCGAAGAAGGAATTGATGGAGCTCGGCGGAAGCAGAAGTGGAAGTGTCGGAGATGGAGATGGTGGCCGGATAAATGGTGGTGGCTGTGTCGGAGATTGAGCTCCGGCGGTGGTTTCGGGAATTTGATATTTAATAGAGACGGAAAAAATCTTTTGTTTTTGTTTTGCTGTTTTTGTTTTTATTGTTTTATGTTTTTTTTTTGTTTAACTTTTATTAATATTTAAAAATAGGGGTATAATGGTCAATTTATACACACTTAACAGAATTTCTTAACAGCCATCCATCCCAAGGACTATATTCGTAACGGTTTGGCAAACGTTTGGGACCATATCCGTAATAAATGAAACCTAAGGACTAAACCCGAAATTCGTGCAAACCACAGGGACTAAATCCGTAATTTACTCTAAAAATAACATACTGGGCTCTCAAGTGTGCAAACAAGCTAAACAAACATACCCAGAAAAAATCCGACACAAACATCAGATCAAGTGTGCAAACATGCTAATGTGGATAAATCTTTCAAGGGCAAAATTTAGGGAGAACCCATAGCGTTTACATTTGGTAAGATCCATTTATGTTAGGAACTGGAAACGTAGATGCGAACATGGATTGTGGGTACTATTTCCATGACTGGAGGAGAGATTTGTGACCCACAAATGAAAGATTATTCACTATAATGAGTAGCAAAGTATGAATGTATGATACTTGATCTTGAATAAACAGAATCAGATAAACTGATAGATTATAACTGAAAAATATCTGAAAACTTTTTATTATTTTGCAGGGCACTGCAGATGATGTTGTTGATTTCTGTCACGGGAAGCAACTATGGGAACTTTGCAAAGAAAAATACGAACCACTTTGGATCAAAGGTGGTAACCACTGTGATTTGGAGCTCTATCCAGAATACATCAGGCATCTAAAGAAGTTTATATCAACGGTCGAGAAATCACCATCACACAGGCACAGCAGCAGTTCAAGGTGGAGCGTGGACCTCCGATTTGACCAACCGAGAAGGAGCACTGATGTGTTTGAAGCATCAAGAAAAAGCACCGACAAAAGAGAGAAACCGAGAAAAAGCATGGAGAAATCAAAAGGCGAAAAGATTGAAAAGATGAGGATGTCGTTTGACCAAATGGAGAGGTCAAGAAGAAGCGTGGATGTGATTGAAAAGTCGAGAAAGAGCGTTGACCTTCAACAGTTAGAAAGAGGTAGAAAGAGTGTTGATCGGATGGATAGACTGCGAAATGGGTAGTTCTTGTTTGAGTTCTGATATTATTTAAGTTAAAAAGATGTAAAATCTATGCATGGTTTGATGTTATTTGCCATATGTTACTATCTGTTACATGAAATGAGAAGTCTATGATGGTATCATTTGGACTACTCTATTCTTTTTGAAGCATAAAAATAAAAACATGTAGTATGTGTAAAGAGTAAATGTTAACATGTTACCCCTTTTATAGATCGATTTTATAATAAAATTGCAAAAATATACAAAATAAAAAAAACAAAGTTTTTAACGGGTCAAAAGATTTAAACCGAGAAAAGCTGCCTAATTATGTGGCTACTTTGCCTCTAATCCTCACAAGCATCAGTGATAAAAAGTAGCTCCGCCACCCATCTCCACTATTTCCGCTTTCATCACCAACTATATAAACAACCCCCACCGGAAATAACCACTGACAACGCTAGCCACTCCACTTCAAAAATGGCACGCCACATAATTGTTCTAGCTCTCACAACCATAGCCCTGGTCGGCTTCGTCTCCGCCCACGCCCCCGCCACTTCTCCATCCGGCTCCCCCAGCCCAAGCTACACCCCGCCACCCAAACCCGCCCCGAAAACCTCACCGAAAGCCGCACCCAAATACGCACCCCCACCGAAATTCACCAGACCCGCGGCCTCACCCAAGTCTCACAAATCAGGTGGCTCACCAGACACCTACTCTCCTCCCTCCCCGTTACGCGGACACAGGTCGCCGTCTCCACCGGCCCATAGCGGCCACACACCTGCGGCCGATGCGGCACCGGCGGACGCACCGTCAGCGGCGGGAGCCAGCTTGAAGGGATCTGCAGCTGTCATGGGTGCAACGGCTATTGCAAGTTACTTGTTTTACTAGATTTAAGTAATGATCAGATAATTGAATTCAAGGTTGACATAAAGGAAAACACACAAACACACACATGTGTGTTTTTGGATTTGATTTTTGGCATTGTTCGTTGGTATATGTACTGAGGGCCGCCGCTATATATCAAATGCCGTTGCTGCTGCTGCTCTTTTCAATACTTCCTCTTCCCACCTTCTTTTTTTGTCGTTTTTTTAATGTTTTTATAACGGACCGGATACTGAACCTGTTATCAGCTATCTTATTGGTCTACTGGTTGAATGGTTTCACATAATTTATTTCGTTTCTTTCTTTATTTTGTCTGTTATATTGTTAGAAAATCTTATTCATATATACATTTAATTTTCATTATATAAGTAGTCACAGTCTCACACATAGTGTTCACTAAAAAGAGAGTCGGTTATAGTTTTATAAGCATCTTAATCTTAATTATGTAATATGAATTACATGGTCAAACTGTATGAAAAAAATTTGTGTACGACCCCGGTGGTTTTTTTATTAATGTAAGTAAACTCAACGTGGTAAAAGGTACCACTCTTCTATGAGTAGAACTGTAGAAGGTTGAGTTATTACCGAGCCTTTGAAGTAGAAGTGGTAGTATATTAGATAGGGGTGATTATCGGTTCTGAACCGGACCGAACTAGAACCGGAATTCAACATTTATGAGAACCGGAATCGAACCGAGATATGACAAACGAGTTTTGGTTTGGTCCCATAATAATGGTTCCGGGTATCGGGTATTATCACCGCCAGAAGCAATGTTTTAAAACCCGGGTCGAACCGGCCGGTTCAACCGGTTCGACCGGGGACCGGCCACCTTTCCGGTTCTTTAATGTCCGGTTTTTTGGGTTGAACCGACCCGCTTCGAACCGGCCGGTTTTCCGGTTTTTTCCGGTTCAACCGGTCCGGTTCAACCGGTTTTCTGATTTTTTATTTTTATTTTTATTTTTAACTTTTTTTTTATTTTTTATTATTTTTTAAAGTTTAAAACTTATATTTTCTTTTGAAATACATATTTAATATTATTTTTGAGTGGATTATAATTGTATTTTAACTACTTTTGTTGGGGTGTACAAGTTTATTAGCATTTTTATAAAAAAATATATATATAATCTCCTAACCGGTTCAACCAGCCGGTCTAACCGGTCCGACCGGTCGAACCAGTCCCGGAAGGTTTTCCGATTCAACTAAAAAACCGGTTTTTAAAACATTGGCCAGAAGTGACTTTGTTTGGGTATTGGGCTGGAAATAATGTTGCTACTTGGCTGGACCGAATTCTATTGGGCTTTAAACAAAGCAACCAAATACCAAAATATGTTATTTAACAATTATATTTTTTAACGGGGTTTGAAATTACCCTAAATCTTCAGTACATTTAGAACTACCTTCAAATTATTAAAACCCGAGCGAGTCTTTCTGAGATGTGATTGCAACCGTCCATACTGGATTTGACACTCCATACTTAACTCACTAGGAAAACCATCAAGGAGAAAACCCCACCACTTTGGAAAACCCCCTTGAGTTAGATTTAAACTTGAGACCACCAGGGTCCAAAGCTCTAACCATCATCCCCATATCATTAGACCAAATGCCCTTTGATTGTTTAACAATTACATATTACATATCAATGTACAGTTGACAACTTCAAAGTTAAATTACTATTTTATCCCTTCTTTTTGTTTTCCTTCACGCAATAGAGTTTTTCTAATTTTTGGGTTTCCACCTTGGTAGTGTTCCTGAGTGAGTTAAGCATGACGTGTCAAATCAAGTATGAACGATTGCAATCTTGTCTCAGAAAGGCTCGCTCAGGTATTGATGGTAGTTCTAAAACCTGTTAAAAAAATGTAAGGGTCCAACAATTTAGGGTTATTTTAGGTAGGGTTTTCAGAATCAAAAAGAAGATAGGCTGTTGTTTTCACGTATTTGGTAGAGGGTGCAGCAATTCCTCTCATATCATAAGGTCAACAATTTAATGTAATAATAATAGATTACTTATCGGTTTTATAGGTCCAAATGGGTCTGACCGGTTTTTTGAACCAGAACCGATTTATTGAAAACTCAAGAACCAGGAACTGATCATATAAAGGTTTTCGCGGTAAAGTCTAGTTCGATTCATCGATTTTCGTGGGTCTTGCTCACCCCTAATTAGATAAGTATCACTTAGTGAAGTGCTTGCCTGCTTGGTATGGTCTAATTTATATATCTATTTAATTATCATCAAAAGACTACCTCCAACGCAAGGCATTTGGGGTACGTAATGTTTGTGGGAAGAACACTTAAGTGGCATCGCACTTCCGGCGTTGGTGATTAGAATCCTTCACATGTTCTTGGGTCCAAATCCCTTGCAACATTCAGCCATTCTTCAACTTTAAAAAAAAAAAAAATCCCCATCTCACATAGTATTTAAATACGATGTACGTGCATGTAGGATGGACAGGTATTTTAGTGCTGGAGCTAAAAAATTATTTGGGAGAAGGATTTTGAATGATGGGTAAAAGTCTGACGTGACATACTGACCAGGACTGTTTGTGGGAATGATTGTTGTTAGCGTTGAAGACAGTCTAAGTACTCAGATATAGTGTTCACTAAAAAGGAGAAAGAGATATCACACCTCAACCGATGACAGAATATGTCGGGGTGTGAAGAAAGTCCAAATGCTCACAACAAGTAATTAAAGTTGCAATAATCTTAATCAAACCCATTTCATAAATTCATAATTAAACATTGTCTAACACATAATCTAAACAAAAACCAAACACATAATAAATAAATGTTTTAAGTCTCAACTAGGTCCATATGATCCCAATGTGTCATCATCAAGTACTTCAAACAACATTCCCTACGACATGTACAACATAAAAGTTCAAATACGAATAGTTGGTGAGTAATCATAGGTTTAGTGTATAGTTGTAACTGTAAAGCATGCGATCCATTTGTTAAGTGGTAGTTTCATAGAGTATGACAAACAAGTATATGAGATATAGTATAATTGCGTAAATCAAACCTTGACAAATTTAGGTTTCAATCATTCATCGATATTACGAACACATTTTCGATTTAAAGGGTGAGTTATCAACCAATAGATCTATTATTGTTACCACGGCTTGGTGTTATTCATGATTACGTGTGTTCATCGAGATAGAGTTTGAGCATATTGTTCACACCATATCACACAAATTTAACATACAAAGAAACACACATAAACAAGCATAAAGTCGCATAAGGTTTAGAGAAATATATATAGAGTTTGATAAACATAGTAATTGAGTTTGAGATAGCTATGCATGTCGCACCCCAAAACAGTTAAAGAAAAAAAGAAACTATGAATACTCACATGGTAATTGAGTCGAGTGAATGAGAATAGCACCAAGTGTACGAGAAAGTTAACCCCGAAGATCACCCTAATAAGACGAATGGACCAAGTGAATAATGAGACACAATGGCTAAGGTTTCTACGTTCATGAGTAACTGGGGATATATTCTTGACTTAACTAATGTGTCAAAATAGTTTGGATTGATTGAAATAATAACATTTAAGCGTTACTAGACATGTTTTGGCCTAATTGTTGGTTTTACAGTGGATATCCGGGTTGCCCGTTAAAATTTATTACCGACTATATTAACGGGTTAATTAATCAGAATGAATTACGCAGCGAAAAATCGTTTTACAACGCGAATAAGTAAAACCTTAGGCATGATCTGATCACCGTGTACGCGTAAACACATAAAATAAATAAATTAAATATCTAAATCGAGTTAGATATACCTTGGCGGGATCCGAACATCCGTTCGAGACACCGGGGTTCGATGAACTGGCACTGGCATAAACGTGAACCTCTGACTCGAATTTGCGAGTCAAATCTTTGACCACTTCCGAAGACGACGGCTCGAGCACCATGATCGCGTTTAACGGGTGAACTACGGTGGTGGCGGTAACGAAACGGTGTCGCGTATCGCGACAACTGAATCCGGATTCTCCGCGGTGCGCGAACCCGAGACCGTTCCAGAGATCAAGTCCACGGTGGTGCGTGGAGACGGCAGAGATGGCGGCACGGCGGCGTACAGTGGCGCGGTTCCACCGGATTCGACAACGGCGGTACGAGGCGCCTCGAACAAGGGCTTCGGTGGTGCGGGGAGGGCGAGCACCACCTCCGGGTGGTCCGCCCTCGTCGCTTCGATGGTGGCGACGGCGGCGGTAGCCGCGACCCTCTCTTCGGCGGTGACGGCTCGGGCCGTGGCAGCTTCGGTTTCCAGTTTCATCATCGCGGCAACCAATCTAGGATCACGTTTTACCATTGCGATCAACAAACAACGAATGTGATGGTGTTTCTTGGTTGCGATCGAAAAACAACAAAGAGATGGGAGGGGGCGTGGACAGCGACGCAAAGGAGAGAGGGGGAGGGCCAAATTTTCGAGATTAGGGTTTCTCCCCCTAATCTCCACCCTTTTATTTGTTACGATGAGCTTTTAGGCAATTAAAGGCCCATCTCGTGATCCATGACACAAAACCCACTATTGCCCATCGATATTATTAACGGTTAACCATTTAACGATCACCTAATATTCCATCGAATTTCGTAAACCGTTTTACCGAATGATTTTCGTTTCGTTACGATAAATAAATAACAAGTAATAATTTATTTAATCGTCCATCAATTAATTAACAAGTAATTAATTATTATAGTTCGTTGACACCGGTGTAACTCTTCCGGGTCAAAACCGGGTCGGTTACGTTAAACGTCAGGTCAGGACACCTTATATCCAACACTAATAGGTTATAACACTCTCATCAAGACTTCTTAGGTACGCATCCGGATCCAACAGTATAACATAAAACTTTTAACATTCATACTTTTTTCTATTTTAATAATAACAATTTACTTTTAAACTGTCAATTTAAACAGTAAATTTTATATAATATCTTTAAAGATTTTATTTTAATATTCTATAATATTTATGACTTCATCCGATTCTTAAATCCAGTTTGGTTGGTTCGACCAGTGAACCAGTAAGACAACTGACTCAGTGTCTGATCCGCTTCTGAAAACGTTGGATGTGAGGATATGATTCACGATTTATTAAACTATTTAAATTAAATTAGACAATTTTGCTAAACTTTAGTTTTCGTTATCGTTATTACAACTATCATTATATTATTAGGGATCCAATTTTTTTTATTTACCCCGGGCCCTAATTTTTATTTTGAATTCTCGAGGATGACCCTATGCATAAAACATATGTATATGATAGAGATATACTCTAGAAAGTTTATCATTAAAACAAAGATGACAATATTTATACAATTTTACACATCTACGAAAATACGACACAAACGCGTGACAATGCGCGCACTGAAATTGCTAGTTTTAGAGCATTCATGGCAGCATCTTTATCCTTATCTTTATAATTTACCAAAAAACTCTCATTTCTTATATTTAAGTTCTACTTTATAGAAAACCTCCACATCAGGTTCTTTATCCTTATCTCTATATTCTTTTTTTATTATTTCTTTCTCCCTCTTCCATTACAATATTAACTACTAACTATTTTGTCTTATTATCTTTTTCTTCCAAACTTTAATTTTAATAGTTTAAGATCACAACTTCAGGATCAAAGCGAGTCCATCTAAAAAATAGTCTTATGATTCGGAGTAGGATGAGACGACTTAAAATAACAAAATAATTAAAAATATTCAAATATTAGCAAATGACCAAATACATTAGAAATGTTCTTCCCATTCCAAATGATCAAAAGAAAGGTTCTTGCCATTCCAAAATATTACATAACAAGTTCATATCTCAAACTCATAACATGAGGAGAAAACCAAAACATTACATAACTTGTTATTGTTGGGAATAGAGTAGCCATTGATGTTCAATTAGATCTTCTTGAAGTTGATGATGTGTCGAGCTATCTCTAATCTGATGATGACGTTCAATGAACTCCATAAACTCAGTTGTATGATCGCGTGATAATTCTGGTAAAACATCATCAACTTGATCATACTCAAAGTCATCATCATCACTATTATCACGTTCATCTTCAATAATCATGTTATGTAAAATAATACATGCTTTCATTATATTTGTTAACACCTTCACTTTAAACATTCGCGAAGGTCCTCGAATGATCGAAAACCGTTGTTGAAGTACACCAAATGCACACTCAACATCTTTTCTTGCGGCTTCTTGTGCTTTTGCAAAATGTTTGTTTTTATTACCTCTTGGAGAGGGGATCGTCTTCACAAAAGTTCGCCACTTAGGATAAATACCGTCCGCAAGGTAATATCCCATACTGTAGTTGTGGCCATTGATAGTGTAATTGACTGGAAGAGCATGTCCTTGCGCAAGTTCGTTAAAAATAGAAGACCTTTCTAGCACATTAATATCGTTATGTGAACCGGGCATACCAAAAAACGCATGCCAGATCCAAAGATCATATGAAGCAACTGCCTCTAAGATAATAGTAGGTTCCCGAATATGGCCAGAGTACATACCTTTCCATGCCGTGGGACAATTTTTCCACTTCCAGTGCATGCAATCAATGCTACCGAGCATTCCAGGAAATCCTCTTTCTTCAGCAACACCAAGCAATCGTGTGATATCATTGGCATTTGGTGACCTTAGATATTCATCTGAAAAAATACGTACTAACGTTTCAGAGAACTTTTTCACACTTTCCATTGCGGTGCTCTCACCAATACGTATGTATTCATCCATAAAATCTCCAGTAACCCCATACGCCATCATTCTAAGTGCTGCGGTTATCTTTTGCAAAGAAGATAAACCAAGTGCTCCGGCATTATTTCTTCTCTGGACGAAGTACGGCTCGTTAGCCTCCACCTCATTTAGAATACGAAGAAATAGAGGACGCCTCATTGGGAATCTTCTTCGAAATTGCTTCGAGGTATATATTGGTTTTCCTGAAAAATAGTCATCAAATAAGCTTTTGTGCCCCTTAATACGATCACGCTTAATAAATTTGCGGGGTTGCCTTGATGATTGTCCATCGGCACGTTCATTAAGAGCATCATCACTATCATCTTCGGAGGACATATACATCAACAACTTACGAAAGAATGTACGAGCCATGTGAAGTAACAAAATTGTTTAACTGCAAAATAAGAAATCTTAATATTATAAATAAATTTAGGCTAATAACATGTTCCTCCAAATTAAAAGGTGAAATTAGGAACAATTAAATATTATGACTAGTTTCTCCAATTTGAAACAGCTATGCCTAACTGTTAAAACAGCAGCACAAAGTTGCAATTTGCATATTGTTACCTTAAACATGAATGCCAAATAGATCATTTTAACCCACTATTCAATTGAGTACACAATTGATATTTCAAATTTAAGCCAATTTGATAACCAAAACAAAATATACAAAAATGGTTTGGAGTTATAATTTATAAAGATCATACAAATTTCCCAACTAAAAGCAACTTTATTATACCAAATTCCCATGAATAAAAGAATGGTTTGGAGTTTAAGTTTGTTAAATGACATTTCTTGATTTTGAGAATCCATATCTTTGTAAACTTTTCCTACCCTGCACATGAAGAATATAATTATGCTAAACCAGGAACACATGAAGAATATGGATGATAACTCCATTGCCTAGATGATCACATATGGATGATATTTTGTAATGAAAGAATACTAAAAACAAACTGCAATGTATACAAAAGAAGATAGCAATTAATCCATAAACATGTTCTATACATGAGCTCGTGATATGTGCTGTACATTACTCTGATCACAAATAAACAATCAATGAAACTAAGTAGCTCATCCATTATACAATTTGGCCACACTATCCCTTTCCGACCTCTATGTACAAACCATAATTTACACCAACATTTAACATCAGCGATAACTCTACCAACCGATGGCTCGGCACCCCTAAAGACCACCTCATTTCTCATTTTCCAAATGCTCCAACACACAATCAGAATAAGCCCGTACACCCACTCTTTTTTTTCCGCTAAAAGTCATAAGCTCATAGAAAACATGGAGGTTTATTTTCATTTACATTCCCATGAAGGCTCTCTTATTCACACCAATTTATTTAAGAAACTTGCACATGAAATACTTTATACCAAATAAATTTAAATTTAAAGGCTCATTCTAATATTGAATTCCAATGAGGCAATACATCGAATAACTTGTGTGCAAATTAAGTCCAACAATTTGAAACATTTCATATAGTTTTTTAGTAATTCCGTATATAAACTTCAAACACATAAATAAAAGAATTAAGATTCAGTTTCACACTAAAAGTCATAAGCTGAGATGTACCAAATTAAGATTCAGTTTCAAACTAAACCTATGAATAAAAGAATCAAAAGAAAGTTGCAGATGTACCAAATTCCCAATTCCATGCTAAAGTCAAAACCCTAAATAATCAAGCCAATTCTATATGTTTACTTACCTCTAAATAATAACCAGAGAAATACAACTTGTTTTGCTTTATGATAACCAGCGATTTGAGTAGACAATCGACAACTTCACTTGCTTCTATGGGAGGAGATGCTCTGCTTGTGCGGGACGAGACATTCGAACTCTACAACCAGCAGGGGAACGATTCATCTCTATGGATTTTGACTATTTGATTTGCTTTGGGAGAACCAGATACCGTTTACAATTGTTCATGAGAATATGAACGATTTTGCAAGGATGGAGAGAAGAGAGGGAAAAGGAGGCGCAGAGGGAAAGAGGGAAAAGGAGGAGGGAAAAAGAAGGAGAGGTTAGGATAAAGATTATATTTGGGTTGGTATATTTACCAACTCATCTCAACTTCTTAAAATTAAAAGTTATTATAAAGATGCTGATGTAGATGTAAAAAGAGATAAAATCTTAAAATTTTCTTAAATTATATGGATAAGATGTGTTATAAGAGAGCTGCTGTGAATGCTCTTATACAAACTTGACAGGAGTTAAATTTTACTTGCCATAGTTAGAAAATGTAAGCTCTTATAAGTAAAACCTATAACCTCTTAACATGTGATTGTGATCAAACCCTATACTTTATTCCCTAACTTGTATAAAAGAGAACCCACCTCACAATGGCATTCATATATTTACATTTTTTTATAATTGTTAGAAAAATATTACCGATTTCTTCTTTAATTCAAATTTTTGTATTTTTAAGTTTATATTTTATAATATTGTATTTGTTTAAATTGTGTGAGATTGGGCTGCTGGACTTAAGTTGGCCGGATTACTTCACATGAAGCTGGAAGCACTGGCGAAGTATAGTGGATACCGGAGGGGGCGATCGTCCCCTCAGCTTTTTGGGCCGAAGAGCTAATTTTTACGATTTTTGAATTTTTTTATATATATTGAGAACCGCCCACCGGGATTAGAATCCGTGACTTTTCGTCCCCCCAAACTTTTCGGTGAAGCTTCGCTAATGGCTGGAAGTGGGCTTAGGAAGCTATTGGGCTGCTGGATGCAATGGGTTTGGAGTAGACTAAAACCGGATCTGGATCATGCGTGGGTCATTCCTTGAAGGTGGATACTAAAGTGTTTGTTCAGCCACTAGGGTTCAGTTTTTTAGAACACATCACAAAATATTTCACTCTAAAATATCAGGAATTATTCTCTCTATTTTTGTTGGATCTGTTGCTTTGTGAGGATTGTAGTGTTAATCGTAAAGAGTTGTATTCGATCGTCTTAGTTTTCACATTAACGATTCTGAATTGCAATAAATTTGAGTTGATCTTGAGTTCGGATAGAAACTTTTTGATTTCGTTATTCTCTGTTGATAACTTGATATCGTGAAATTTGACAATAATTCATTTGCTAAAGAAGTTTTATTATATCACGTGCAAGCCATGTAAAAGAGCCTAAAAAGCCCATAACAACATTAATAAAAGCGACCCCCACACCCAATTACCCAAACAGCAACATACATCTACTCTTATCTACCATCCAAACGAAATCTCCAAAATATCCGCACCCCATCCAATCAAATCACGCCACATCACCCATCCCTCAATCCACACTAAAAACCACACTCTTTGACTACAAAAACCTCCTCAACCCCTTCAAAAAACCTCCTACATTTTAATCTTAAAAACTTCTAACATGATCGCAAAACAATCCAAATCCAAATCCACACTCGCTCTAAACCCATCCCGTAAAACCAGAACTAAACTCCGTAAACCCAAGTTCCTCAGCCTCCGCCTCCAGCTCACCGCCACCACCACTCCGCCGCCGATGCCGTCCACCTCCGACCACCACGACCAGAAGCAACTCATCAACCTTTTCCCCTTACACCCCGAGAATCTAGTCGAACAAGACAAACTAGACGAGGAACACAACATGGCTTGCAACATATTCTCGTCTTGTGACAAAGCCGCCACAACCCTCACCGGAATCCTCTCCGACGACGAGGAAGACGACGACGATGATGACGACGGTAACACAAACACGTCGTCGGTTAACTACGCCGACGAGGAGGTGGAGCTTGTACGGACGGCGATGAGGAGGAACAAGACAGAGAGTAGAAACGATGATGACGAGAAATGGGTTTGTTACTCCGAGGTTGTGGAGAGGAAGAAGGAGATGACGTCATCATCGTCATCCACGACGTCATGTTATGATAATAATAATAATAAGAATAATAATAATCGGAGCAAATTGGCGTTGAAGCTTGACTATGAGAAGATTATGAAGTCGTGGGTCAACAAGGGTCCGCTTTACGTTAATCATGGTAATTCGGGTCCGGATGCTCCGCAGCCACAAACCGTACCCGATCTCCATGATGATGAGTTCTTTTTCCCCTCTTCAATTAACGTGAGATCTTATTTCCTTTGCATAATTTATTTACATAATACGTGCGATAATCATAATATAACTACTACATTTATTAGGGAGTGATTGCGAGGAGGGGGGTCGCTATTCGTGTTACGCTTTAATGGGTGGGCCTGCTCTCTGGGGCCCGTTGGGCTGTCGGTGGTTTTTGTGGACTTTTTTTTCGTTTACTTTTTGAGCGTGTAAGATTATTGGCCACACACATACATCTGGATGTAAAATATTGAAAACCCCATAATGTGTGTCACAATCATTGTACTCTAACCATAATTAGTCATTAGTACCGGCCAGTAATCACCGATGGCAGTTAATCATATAGGGCAGTTAATCATATATGGAGATGATCATTTGGAATTTGATTTGAGAACTAAAAAGAACTAATTTAAGCCACAAGTTTATTTACATGTATCCCCCTCCCATGAATTGTAGTGGCCCCCTTGAAATTTGTGGTTGAGATTTAGTTCTAAAAGTTCTTAAAACAAAAAATTCTCATTTGAACCTAACCCTAATTATGTAATCATACATAGTAACGGTAACTGTTGATATCAATAACAACAAATCATCATTAGCAACTTGGGCCATATCATATGCCACTTAGGCTATGTGTAGCAGTAACGTCCTTGTCTTAGACAAATCGTGACACATGACGGCCAAGTTAACAAGGACGAAAAAAATGAGTGTAGTGAATGGAGCCCCATAAAGACGCTATAATTTTGGGTGTGTAGTGGCTTTTGGGCGCTATAAGACGCCATAGAGCCCCCATGCTCTATTAGGTATAGCCTTGGTGACTAATTAGTGATGGGCCAAATCATTTAATGCTAATTGACATATAATGTAAGTTATTTGACATTTCTGGTCCAAATTGCAGCCCCAAGGCCCCAAGTTTGGAAAGTTAAATTGGTTATTACCGTATTTGTAAACTGAAAAACAACATATATTTGGGTTTCGAAAACATCTAAATTGTGTTTCTCGATTTTGTTGTTATCAAATGGGTAGGGCATAAGACACGATGAGCAAGACCTTCATGGCGGCAATGGAGGATCATGGACAGTTCCCGAAATGACACTTGTTGAAAGTAATGGTGTAAGCATAGGAGATGATGTGTTGCACCCGAGTGAGTCGGGTGCAATGATTGGAAACAGAGAAGCAAGTGTACAAAGGTACAAGGAGAAAAGACGAAACCGCCTATTCACTAAAACCATTCGCTATGAAGTAAGAAAGCTCAATGCCGAGAAACGCCCTCGAATTAAGGTAATTTAGGGTTTTGTTGACCAGTTTATATAATTTGTATTTGATATTGTTTGTGTTATTTGCAGGGAAGGTTTGTAAAAAGAAATTGAGTGCATGTGATCATTTTTCACTAGTAACTTTATATCAAGACCCCGTTTGAAGAGGGTGCCTATCTTAAACCATGTACATGTGTTTCTTGCATTATAAAACTAAGATAATATAAGTAATACCATTAAATCTTTATTATTAATAAACATGATGAGGCATGTCACGTGGTTTGAAACTTCAAAAAGTGAAAACATTTTGTTGTATGTAAGACGATAAGACATGGTGATTTCAAACTAGCTTAAATATAACTATGTTCCATCAAATGGGATTGTACTTTATCTCTAAATGTATTTATCTTTTAAATTAATGAGAGTTTTAGGTCTATAACAAATATTAACTAAGATTTCTAAATGTAAAAGTATGTCACTTCATTGTTTCGTCTAATCATGATAACTTTGATCATATGTAATAGTGTGGATAGTATAATATTTTCCTTTTTATGTATGGAAGAATAGTTTCTAGAATGGTACGAGTGCTGTGGGGTCTCTTAGTCGTTATCAAGTTAAATATATATTCCACCCGGCATAACCATTTAACAACGTGATCGATAAGCGCTTCACACAATAATACGAATGTCATATCATGATGGATACTATAAAGCGAACCTATGCAATGTCATCACCCTGAATTGCAACCGTGCCACCACTTTTGGACTCCCACCACAGTACGTGACTTTGCCTCGGCACATAACTTCTTAGTTAAGCAACACCTTAGATAACTTACTTAAAACACGTTTAAAATATATTTACACACAAGTTACATACAACTCAAACCGCACAACTCAATGCAAACGAGATGGTACACCATTCACGTGCACACACTCATGCAAAGTTTATAAACATCTCAATCAATACCCTCACAAATTGACAAATACCAACCAACCCATCCACGTAAAACAACACTTAACATGTTACATCTTATAACTCTGGATTCGAATTATTTAACATGCATATCTCAACCTTAAAACACCAAATCGGTCAAATGTAAACACTATTATCATGTAATGACCAAACCGCCACTTTAACCACCCTTTTTGTCACCAATTAAACACCTTTAAGTTTGCTAATTATATCCAAACCCGCATTTCATAATGCAATCATACACACATATACGTACGTAACACGTATACAATGAAACCGAGTACGTGTTTTGGCCCTCAAAATATTTTAAATTTTAAAAACCATCTTTATAAGTTCCCCCAAATTTTTAAAAATCAAATAGCTTCTATACGTTTTATAGTTTCTTTAATATATTATAAAATATAGAATTTTATTATCTTTAGTTTGAATTGAATATAATATGACTATAGTTGCTTTCGAATTTTAACGCATTACATATTTTTTCTTCACCTTAATACCTTAATCCCGGTATTCCCGCTAGATTATAAGTTTTTTATTCATAAATTAGCTATCTGTCCATGCGTATGCACATGAATTAATAATATAATGATTTTCAAAAGGCGTACATATGTAATTTCATATGGGATGTTATTCACACACACATATTTGCTATACACAAATACTACATATGGCTGTAGGGTCTTATATGGTCATAGGTTTCAATACGGACCGAGGGCGACGACATAAAATTCAGGAGGAGTCATTATATATAATAAAATAATTTTTTTTGTGAGATTTCATTAAACTCTAGGGCCCTGTACGGCCATCTGAAGTTTGTGTATATAGCAAAGTTGTGTTATTAGCTAGGGTCTAAATATATAAATTAACAGATTGTTCAACCATCAAAGGGTATTTGACCCAATGATACGTGTATGATGGTTAGAGCTTGAGATTCTTGAGGTGTTAAGTTCAAACTTGACTCAAGGTTTTTTTTTTTGCATGTGGTGGGTTTCCTCCTTGATGGTGTTTGTGAGTAAGTCAAGCCTAGAGTGTCAAATTTCGTATGGAGGGTTGCAATCCCGTTTCAGGAATACTCATTCGGATATTAAGGATTTGAGGGTAGTTTCAAACACCGTTAAAAAAACAAACTGTTCAACCAAGATATGTACATAAATTAATAATTTTCTATTCATTCGATAACAGAAAAGAAAACGACACTACGAACTTGAACACCTCAAACCTAGAAACGTAGCATACAAACCCCGAGGATTAACGGTTAACCAAGGTATGAAGTACGGTTACTATGAAACAAAACATTAGTTAAGAGGATGTAGTTCCTAATTAATTCAAGTTAACATATATAATTACCAAATTTATACAATAATTGTACGATAAGAAGCTATCACGGCACTTGTAGCAAGTTTCCTATCCTTGGTGGTCGGATCTCGAAACATCAACACTTTGTCTTTGTCTCTAACCCCGACCATGTGTAGATAATCCTCGTCTTCTCTCTCTTTCCCTTTGAACAGTAATCTTTGCTCTTTCGGCTCCAACCCAATCACCATTGATAATATCATCTTCAATTCTCCTATAAAAACAAATAGCAAGTGTATTTAAGTTTTATGCAAAATACATCATGAATATTCTAAAACGCGTTATGGTTAATACTGATGACATACCAAAGGTGGATGTGGGAGGGATGGATATGTGATGCAATCGGGAACCAGTCACAACCCTAACCATCATAACCTCTTCTTTGATGCTTTCAACTCCGGTTTCTCTCTTCTGAACAAGCATTCCACCAGGTCGTAGCTCCCATTTAACTTCTGCATCGTCGGATATGTTACATCTTTGAAGACTGACCTTGCTGCCTTTACCACTGGCGTCGTTTTTGGTCTTACTGCAACGTAATTTGGATAAACTTCTACACAAATTCATTGACCTAAGCTTCATGATCATCATATTGGATTTTGTGATGTCTTTGTTTTGCACTTTTGCTTTGTGTGTTTTGAAAGGGAAAGGTGTGGAGTTGATAGTTATATATTAGTCTTGAAGATGAATGTAATAAAGGACAAAAGTTGGGGGTACCTAACATAAAATAAAATATTCAAGGGATGAAAGTTGTCGTTTACCTTTTTTAATTTATTGATAGGCACATGGGCTGGGCTGTGGAGGGTTGCTTAATTGGCGGGACCGAACTTCTAATTATATAAAATAATATATACTCCACGTAAATAATAAAATTAAGTTTATATGATTGTGACAGTGAAAAGAGTTTTAAAATATTTCTGTTTAATCTTATTAATAATATAAAATACTAGAGTACTATTTCACCAGTAAACATAAGTATACTTTATCTAGTAAAAAAACGTTATTATTTTCCTAACCTTTTTTTTTAATATAAAACGTGTTTAATATCTGCGCTTTGAGTGTTTTGGGTGTTACTTGATATTGCGAAATAGTAAATAAGTCTTTTTTTTTTGTTACGTTTCTTGGTTTTTTTATTTGCACGATCAAATAAGTTCTCGTCATATTATTTCTCTATAACGTAAACTCATATATTGTCTATCCATATTATCCTTAAACCCTCATTATCTCTTTTGATTTTCGGATAAATTTAGATAAATGAATATAAGACAAAAGTAAAACTAAAATATGTAAAAGTAAAAATAAAATCGGATAAAAGTAAAAATCTTAAATTCTAAAAGAGTTATTGGCTTCACATAATCCAACTATTACAATTTGGCCGGGAACAACCCCAACTAAGGAAATAACCAACGCCACTCCCAACTATCGACCTATTTTCTTTTACCACTCCCCCTGTTAATTTTTTTAACATCGTTAGTTGAGGTCCTACGTGACAGTTCTACATGACTTATTTTTAATAAATGTTACACGTCCATAAACATTAATCCTAAAATATTTTAACTTTTGGGAAAAAAACAAACCCCACCTTCGAACGATGTTGTTTATTAGTAGGAAATAGGAAATGGTATGGTCCGAAAGACATTTGCATATGGTTTCGTAATTTGAGGTAAAATTGCCCATATCTTAAGGTCTTGAGACCACCTTTTGTCGGCCTTCCACATTTGTCGCCCTATTTTATTCTTCATTTTTATATTTGTCTACGTTAGTACTCTAGTCTCTTGTGTTCGATCGTTATTTTTTTAACACATTAACTTACTTTACAATCGTAAGTCTATCCGTAATGAGGCGTTATAAGGTTTTGTAGCGCCCTATCACCCCCCCCCCCCACCCCACAAAACACCACTACGCATGGGGTTATAATCCTCCTCCCCCCTTAGGCGTTTTATATACCCCCCCCCCCTCCCTCGGAATAGTGATTGGTCCATGTTTTGCAGCTTTGTCTTTATTGGTTAGTTGTTTTTTTGTTTTTGTTTTTTTGTATTGAATGACACTACTAAATATAACCCCCACCCACTACACCACTTTTAGTCATAACCCCCTTGCTGACTAAACTAAGATGCCACATGACGACTAACCCCCAAGGGAGGGGTTATGACTACACATAGCCTGAGCATTAGAACTGAATTCCATGGGTTAACATTTTTGTTTTGCGTCGGGGCAGGTCGATTTCCCAAGAAACAAAAGCGAAAACTCAAATTGATATACATTATGCTGACACAATAAGAAAAATAACGTGAGTGGAAAGTGTTTAGCTTATATAAAAAACATAAAAAATAAACGTCAATAACCCAAAGACAAAATGAAAAAAGTACTCAAAACAATTCCTGATGAGGTAAGATATAGAACCGATGATCTTCAGACTGGTTCCATAAAAGGAAAAACACTCTTGCTTGTACGGTACACTCAGGGAATATAGATGTATCGTTTAACTTATTTTACTAGGGAGAGTAATGATTTAAAATAACACAGATTGTGAAACCATGAGTAATTGAAAATAATACAAGGGTTAACTGAAAAATAACACAACTATTAAAAATGACGCAAATGTTACTTGGAAATAACTCAAATGATAAAATCTTATTGTTCATGATTCATTTATCTTAGTATGACTACGTAATAACATCATTTTGATTTAGCAGTTAATAGTTATATGTTTTTATAATGTTATCACACAATCAAAAGCTACATAGAAATCATAAAATATATCTTTATATATATAATAACCATCGGTGAGATATTACAATCTTCACAAAATAAAACATAAAAAACCTTAAAAAAAACACAAGCAAGGATGCCTAAAAACTTCTTGATCTCCTCCACAACAGCCTTCTTGCTCTTCATCTTCTTGATCATGATGCCATGACACCACAAAGCAATCCATGGATATCCTGTTACACCTGCAGTTGATCCGTAATGTACTCCATGGCAACAGTATGCATGGCAGAAGGATGATAATCAACAAGATCCTTAACTTGTTTTTGTGGTTGATGGGGTGTTGGGTTAGCCTTTTCTAGCCCGCCCTCGTTTTTATATATTTTTGCCGTTCAAAAAAGAAAAAAAAAGATCCTTAAGCATTCGTATGTGGCTTTGGATGTTGTTGGTGGTGATACCCGTCATCATGCCGAAGGAATTTTGCATGATACGGTCATGCTTCAACTCCTTCGAGTTGTGTAAGACCCGTGTCTGACGCATTCACAAAATCCGACCCAAATTTGAACTTGTAAAGCAAATCGGAGTTTTGATCTAACGATTACCGGAAAAATTCATCTAAATTAAACATTTAAATTATGTTCGGGATATTTCATAATCATTTTTGAAAGCAAAATAATTAATTTACAAGGTTTTAGGTTAAACGATTTGATTAAAACAAAAATAAAGCGATTTTTTGTTTTTACGCAATTTCGGTATTCGATTTATCGTTTACCGGGGTCTTTATCTCAAAATATATACTTTGGAGTATTCTAAAATCATTTTATAACATTAAAAACCAATTGGTTAAATTTTAAATCAATTTTGTTAATTAAAACGCAAATAAATGAATTTACCATTTTTCATGCAAATCCCTTAATAACCGGGAGTCACGTAAAACTCAAAAATCATATTTTAATGTTCCTTAATGTTTTATAAGGCTATTATAGGTTGCTCGTAAAATATTAGAGGCTAACGAGTTAAAACGAGGACGAACGGTTAAGAAGAAAATAAATATATATTAAATACACATTTTTATACCTCGTAATGCGTATCCCGAGACTTATAAAACCATGTGAAATTATTTTAAATAGTTTTTGGACATAAAATGATAAGGTTATAAAAGCCTAGGGGTTAAAATTGCCAAAAAACCAAAGTTCAGGGGTCAAATTATAAATAAAAACTGCAGGGACTAAACCTGTCATTTAGCCAAAGTTAGCTCACGGTACGCGAGAGCCCCCTGCCCCTCCTGCGTGATACGCTCTGCGATCAGAATCTTGACAGCTCTCGGTTTTTTTTGAAGTGCAGCCTAAGTTTGATCCGATTTGCTGGCCATATCGTGTCGTTTTTCTTGATTAGTCACCCTAAACACCTGTAGCAACCTCCTGCGCCTCTGATCACTATAAATACAAGCTCAATCATCGATTCAAACTCACCAATTCAATTATTCTTCACTCTAAAAACCCTAGTTCATCCCAGAATCTTGTTCTGTCAAATTCGATCAATCTGGGAGGCTTCTGAAGCTGAAATTCTGCAGTCCCACGTTATTAGGTATGCTTAACAATAACCTATCTCAGTTTTTATTAATATTGTGTCTAAGTATGATTTCTAGAAATGTATAGAAATTATGGTTCTTGAGCTTGTTTTGCTAAAATCAGATGATCAGGTTGGAATTAGGGTCTAAATTTTTGTAGGTAATCGTAAAATAATGTGTTTTAATTAAGCCCTAAGTTAATTTCAAGTTTTGGAAATGTTTGGTATTTTATTTAAAAACCGGTCAAAATTAGGGTTTTCACGTCGTTATTCTGCCCAAATTGAGTAAACGGTGTCGAATTAAGGTTTGGTATTTTGAGAAATATTATAATATATTATAATGAATAAAACCCTAAGTTTTTACAATTTTATAAATTGTTTTGATATTTATTTAATAAATACTTTAAAACTAGGGTTTTCACGACATTACTTGCCATAATTAAACAAACAGGTTAAATATAAGGCTAATCTTTTAAGATATACTATAAAATAATATTCTAAGTAAATAACCTAAATTTATTTAATTTAATAAAATATTTTTCTAATTAATTGATAAATATTTCAAAATTAGGTTTTGAATGATTATTTAAAATTAAACAAACGAAGAAATATTGGGACTTGATTTTTGGTCTTAGATCATGTTTATGTGTATAATAAGTATTTATGGGTCCAAAGTTGATAAAATAAAACATTAACCTTAATTTCTCGATAAAGGGTAAAATAGTCTTTTAATCAGATAAGACCTAACACTCCTTAAGTTTCTCGTGTCCTTAGAACTATATCATTACGATTTCCTATATTCATTTAGCATGTTCGTTTCATTAGGATTATCTCCAGATTGTTATCTCTCACGATTGGTTCTATCTCTCGTTTCCGATCTACTTATCAAGTGAGTATTCACTAAACCCCCTCTTTAAATATTAGGGATTGTGCCTAAATGATCAACTCGTATTATCATTCAAATGGTGATACATTAGAATGATAATCCACGTAGTGGGTATCCACTAAAGCCCCCTTTTTTTTTTAATATTATGGGATGTGATGCGATATCAACTCTTGTTATCATTAGAAGGGTGATTCCTTCAAATGATGATTTGAGTAGTGAGTATTCACAAACCTCCTCCTTTAAACGTTTTGGGGTGTCACATGTATATTTATTCAAAATCATCTCTCTAAAACACAAACGCGATTATATGTTGATTGGATACGTTCTATCTATGTTAAATATGTGTGGATTATTGTGATTGGTTGTACTCTATCTCTTTTTCGAAGCGTATTCATTAACACACCGAGCCAGGGTAACAATAATAGATATATTGGTTTGACAGCCCATCTGAGCTGCCTGGTAATTGGCCTCAGGTGATTGGAAGCCTAGTTGTCTAGGGTTTGATGCACTCACTTATTGGCTCTAACTCATTATTTGTTTGACTATATATATGAAAATATCCGGTTATACATATATCGCTGTTATTGAAATTATATATATTATTCAAACATGTGTTTACTCACCAACTACTTTTGTAGTTGACACTTTATCTTATACATGTTACAGGAATCCATACTTGAGTTATTATGTGATCACGCTAGGATTGCTGGACCTAGATTAAAGACTTTAAATCAGTTAATATATATATTTTGTATGTTTAAAGACTTTAAATCAGTCAACATATACACAATTTAGAAAACACCAGTTATGAACATATAAAAATAACACAAGTATGTCTAGAAATCATGCAAGCTATGATTTTTTATTCACGTAAATGTATTTCTTAATCACGCACCAAAATTTTCATCAAACTAAATTACTACTATTACGAAAATAATAAAAATAACGCAAGTAGAAATAGAAACAACGCAAACTTTGTTTTCTTAAACATGTAACTCCGACCTCAGAATCATATATAAACACACATTTATACATAAAAACATCAACATTCATGCAAAACAACAAACACTACCAGAGTATAAACATCTACTGACTTAAATATACTAACTTCTCGTTGAAGGTATCGACAATTACTCTTCTGCAATTGATAATTCGAATTAAATGACTTCGTTTCGTTCTAATTATCTATTTATACGTGCGAATTAAAAGCACAACTCATCTATTCTAATTATAGGATTACATGTTAAAAACATAAAATTACCATACAGCCTTTACGCGTTAAACTTAAAAAATCATGTGTCGGACGATCCTCCACTCATAACCCTTCGCACGTAAAAACCCCTTGTACCGGATCTCTCACCAATATTTATATACCAAAAAAAAATTAATATTTATATATATGGGCGGGTATAATTAGGTTTTACTGGTATCATGTAACACCCTAATTTTCTTTATAGACCTTATAAGAAATTAATCATATATGCTCGTTTTTTATGTGTTATATAGCATATGCACACTTAAATCGCACCTACTAATATAGGTTTTTATATAGTGACATTGGTAAAAACACCCTAGCTAGAAGTTTGGATCAATTCTAATATGCATCTTAAAAAAAACCTAGATCCATGCTCATTCACACACCCTCCACAATATTTGTCGCTGAATTATTCACTCACATAAGCATGCATGTGCCCCGTATATTTATCACCTAGCTATTTGGATTTACAAGAATAAAATCCATGCTCATAATTCAATATATTTGGGACATTTGATTTGGTATCTATTTTGAGATCTTGTAATCTAAACAAAATAATCTCAAATAGTTTTTCTATTCATGTTTTTGTGTTCTTGTTTGTATATTTTATGTCCAATATGACACATTAATAATGATGGTTTATAAATTAATTATTATATTGATTTAAATGGGAATATTCTTTTGACACCCTATTTTATAGGATGTTTATAGTTAGTGATCAGATACGAATTCACTTAGCTTATCATTGATAAAGATTTTCTATAGCACATGGTGATTAGTTTCAAATTATAAAATGCAACATACTAACGTGTAAGCTTTGTTACATTTGATGTAAGATCGAGTTTGATACTTTGATTCGATTAGAGCGAGTGTAATGATACTTTTCATGAGGTTAATTAGCTACTTAACTTAACATTGTTGTTCATTGTATTGGAAATATGTTTGATAGGTTCCCTCAATGTTGCAAATTATGTATTCCTGATCAAAAGGCATTCAGATTCTTTGTTGCATCACCGGACGGTTATGCTCTGTTCGAAATTAAAAAACGATACTGAGTGATCGTCTGTTTGAACATTATAAACAATTACAATATAGCAAAGCAAAATACAAATAAAGAAAACAAGCATAAACCAGATGACAAAACTCGAGGAGGAACAAATCCAATTCCCGCTGAAGGACAAAAGAAACAAAAAACAAAACAAGGGAACTGGGCTTGTGTTTAACACTATTCTCTTAAACAGATTCGTCGTTTGTTGCAAAAACTTCCTCTACACGATCGGCGGAATCAAGGGGGGGTCCGGAGGGTCCGTTGACCCTCCGGCCGACCAGCTCTTATTCACGGTAGATCTCAACTTTGATGGTTTTCTTGGTGTTTGACCCCTCAAATTTTAAGTAAAATAACCAAAACGAAGCAAGTAAAACGAACAAATCCAGATCTGAATTTTTTTTTACGGTTAAAGTTGCAACAATCAGACATGAAGAAAAGAAAAACAGAGGAAGAACCAGAGAAAGAGGAAGAAACACAGAGAAGAAGAAGCTAGATAATGGAGAAAGAAATCGTATCTTTATGCATTATTTCAAAATAAAAAAATATTTTATTATCTTTTCTCAGCTTTTCAGTACATGTGTAAGAGATACAGTGCAATAGTCATTTTGAAGGGAAAATTACTGCAGTAACCATTGACTGAAATTCAATTAACAAAATAGTCTTTGACTAAGTCTTTTACCAAAATATCAGACCAATAGCAATATGACACGTCAGCTTTTTTTTGTTAGATTCGCCAGGTCTATTCTCCATTTCATAGATTCATTCTTCATTTCATAAAATTACACGCCAATTTGAACCACATTCTCCAAACCTATTCGCCATTTTTCATAATAAAATATTCAAAAAAATTGCTATTCTCCAGCCCTATTCTCCCATTATGGGATCTATTCGCCAGTTTTTATTTTTTTATTAAAATATGTTTTAAACTTAAAATTGTATTTTTAACAAGTTAAATTATATATATTTTCATTTTAAGTTAAATTTTTGTAAATTAGTTCATTTTAATGTTTATATTTTAAACTTAAATATTAATTTAAATTATTGTAAACTTTAAAAAAATTAATTTATAAATTTATCTTACAATTTATTTTATAAAGTTTCTATTATAACAAGTAATTAGTTGAATATTTATTTGAAATTTGATTTTATTTATACTTTTCGTCACAAACTTTTATAATTAAAAATACTTAACATTTAAAAAAAAGGTTAATTTAGAAAAGGCCCTACATATTTTCCTATATATATATCCCCTCCTCCCACCATCTCAAACCTCAAACACAAAACTTCATCTCAAAGCTCATACTCAGCAAAATATTCATCTTAAAACCTCCAACCTCAAACCCATTTCCGTTGACACAAAGTAGTAATATTTAATGAGTGTGTGACAGTGTAGACATTTTCGGTGGAGTCGAGGATAAATATTTTGAAGTTGCCACACCGGCGGAGGCGGAGTGGGTTTTCGAGAAATGATTTTTATGTGTTGCTAGAAACTCTCTTCGTCTCTACCAGTGTTTCAACACATCAAAATCCTTGCTCGAAAACTCCCTTCGTCTCTACCAGTGTTTCAACTCTCAAATTATTCATTGTCTACGACACCGGAAACGTCTACTGCTTCACACGCTCCTAAAATATTAAACTACGTTTTATTGAAGAAGTACCGATTCGGGTATTTTATAAAATATTGTTACTATATTTATGGAACGTCTCTTAATATTAGTCTTAAAATATTACTTTTTTAGTGTAGAGAATTTATTCGGGCGATTTTTTTTTATTTGGCGAATGTACTTTATCGAATAAAATAATTGGACTGTCCTGGCGAATGTACTGCCTGTCCTATGGCGAATGTACTGCCTGTCATATGGCGAATGTACTGCCTGTCCTATGGCGAATGTACTGCCTGTCCTATGGCGAATGTACTGTGGCGAATGGCGAATGACGAGTGAGAAGACTGGCGAATGGAGAATGACGAGTAAGAAGACTGGCGAATGGAGAATATGGTAGTTGGAGCTGTGTAATTTGTTTGTTTTTTGTATTAATTGTAACTTTGCATACTAATTTTTCTATAAATCCCATCACAAAATCTGTAAGATTACCACCACATCTTCCAGTATATTCATATCTTTTCAAAAATTCCAAAATCACAAAATGTCTTGTAATATTATCATATGCAGTGGAGGAAAATGGCAATACGTCAATGGTGTTGAAGAATATTTACCTATCGAAAGTAAATGTGTGAGACGTCACTTATGTTTACCTACTAATATCTGTTATGAGTATTGGATAAAATTTGTTGCAGAAAGATGTGGTTTTAAAAATCAGATACGTTTGTCTTATAAAATGTCGTCTTACACTCATTCAATTGATATATTGGATGAGCAAGATATGCTAGTTTTTTTTTAATGTTGTCCTTAAAGATTCCAGCAATCTTTTAACTTTATATGTTACTGAAGAGTTTGGTGTTGGTAGTACTTCGGGTGTACAAGTAAAAAATAACTTTCAAGAAATAAATATGTCTGAAATTTTTAAAAGAAATTTTGTTCCAGATTTAAACTACCCCGTTGATGATGGAATATCCTACAATTTTAAACAAGAACAATTTGAAACAAACATTTTAGGGTCTTTACCTGAGACGTTACCTGATCCTACTACCCACGATGCTAATGTCTCAGATAATAAAAGTAATATGATTGAGTCTACATATTTTTTTGAGGGTCAATGCTTCAACACAAAAGAAGAATTAAAACTTCAAGTGGGTAAATGTTGCATTGCAAAGTGCTTCGAGATTCAAGTACACCGATCTTCAAAGTCAAGATATGATGCATCTTGTCTTGTTTCTGGTTGTTCATGGCGTATTAGAGCGTACGCGGTTGAAAATAGCAACGTATTTCAGGTGAAATATTTCCATGGTCAACACACGTGTTCAAGAACCCAGACTTATCCAAACAGCCGGCGAGGGAGGCTGCTACTGCTTGTGTCTGCGTTTCGTTTAGGGCACAAAAGGAGAACATTTTTTTCCTTTGGGCAGTTAAAAAATTAAAACAACACATTCGCCACATTCGCTAAAAAAAATTAGGTATATGGGACTGTTACTGCAGCGAATGGCCAGCTATATGGGACTGTTACTGCAGCGAATGGCCACTGTACACTGCAGCGAATATCCACATTCGCTATCTGACACTATTTTCTAATAACTCACATTCGCTATATCAGTTCATATTCGCCGATCCCATTCGCTTAAAGAGTTCATATTCGCTGATTTTCTACATTCGCTGTTGTCATTCGCTAAAAAAAATTAGGTCCCACATGTTTAAAATGTTGTCAGCTTTTGAGTGTATTCTCTAGTTCCATTCGCTATTATGGAATATATTCGCCAAAAATTTAGTCAAAAGCTATTTTCATTAATTACTTAGTCAATGGCCATTCTCCCAATTGAATTATAGTCAATGGCCACTGTGGCAATTTTCCCCATTTTGAAACCTTTGGTCAAATATCCACAAAAATTAACTAAGAGTATTTTCCTTTTTTTCGAAGCTTTGAAACTTTTTTATAGTGTTAGTTTGTTTAAGTTAGTTTTAAAAGGTAGGATTTTATTTTGTTTATATTAAGTTTGTTTAAACTTTTTCATTTATTGTGTTTATTTATGATGAATTAGTAAAAAAAAATAAGACTGTATGCTAGTTAATTATATATATAAATAATATTATTGTATAATACATGGTGAATTTATTATTTAAAATGTGTTAATTTTTAGATAAAAACATAATATGAATTGGTCTTGTATCATTACACTTCTATTCGTGATAAGTTCTATTTATTTATTTTTTTTATTTCAAGCACATATATCTTAAATCATGCTGAGTGACTCATTCATACATTTTGTACGGAAAACACAATATTTATAATAACTTTTACTTATACAAGTTGTGACCCCCCGAATAAAAGATCCTGGTTCCGCCACTGTCTACACCCTCCATGTGAGAGGGTAGAAGCCAGAGTAAAACACAATATAAGATCTTAACTTGTCTTGGAGGCTTACCGATATGATCAAGATAAACCTTTGTCCCACACCAATGTTGAACAAGATAAAATTCACTTCAAACCTTGAACCAACCAATCAACTTGAGTACTCGAGTTAGTTATTGAAGCTTGTTTGTTGTAAGTTTGTCTTGATAATGGCAAGGATCGATGACATATTAGAAGGTAAAGGAAGAATGGGGAATAAAAGTTGATATTGTTGGCTTAGCTCTCGCTCATAACACTGTTTCGTTAGATAATAGTACACGAAACATATTAAAATTAACTAGAGGGGTGTCTATACGTGTGAGGGATGTCTATACGAAACATATTAAAATTAAAAAGGAGTTGGAGGGGTGGAGGGGGGAGTAGAGGCGTCACTAGAAGTTATGAACTTTGGGGAGTGAATGAACACCACCCTCGTCGATGGGGAGTGATACGAGGATGTGAGGTCGGGGCCTCATCGTAACAGATAGTCTATACGTGAAATTATTTTGACAAATTTACAAACGCTAACAAAATGACTATTTAACATCACATAATTACCATTCTCTAAAGCAAGAGTCAATTAAAAAAATGCTTAAAAACGCGATCACTACTATATATTAAAATCTACATACAAGGCATTTATTGTGATCTTACGAAGATGAGTGGTAAATATATTTATTTTTATCTGGTTAAGTTTTTGTAAGATGAGAAACTGAATTTTTGTAATCCAAATTATGAGTAAATATCGACTGACTCATATTGCCACTTTAAACTTTAAAGCATAACGCTTTAGGTTTCATTTTCGTGTTAGGGTATTAGTAATGGGTCCACATCAGGGGAGGAAGGCCGCACAGGGGTGAAGGCCACGCAGGAGAGGAAGGCTGTAGTTTGGATGAAAAGAGGACGGAAAGAAGGAAAACCGTGAGAGAGTCAGCCGACGTGATGTGTGACATCGTGCGAGAACACCAAAACGCACGGTGCACTGGTTGTTTGGTGGTGAGGAGGCCGCATTCTTGCAGTGAGAGTATTACTCTTACCCTTATTAATTAAGGATAATACAAGTAACATAATCTTAATTATATAAACTAATCAATCAACCTGCTAAAAAAGTAAAAAGAAATGCACTACATTTTTAAACCAGTGGTCCCAAAGTGAAGCTAGAAAAAGAATGGACGAACAGCAGCTCCTTTTTCTGTAACGCCTCTTTTTTCATTTCAAATTCAAATTATTGCAGCAAAAGTAATGACCTTGTGATAAAGTGATAAAACCTTATCTTCCTACTTCCATGTAACTTCTTCTCAATTGTATTCTTCTGTGCATTTTGTCTTCTTTAGACATGGGAGAACCAGCTTGTCTTATGCGTTCTTTCTCTTACGATAGTCGCACACCCCATCAACTCAATAATCATGTAAGTCTCGCTATCAATTCTCCCTCATTTCATCTTCATGAATCTTGAGCACCACCTGTTCGATGAAATTCCCCAATGAGTTCAAGTTTCACTGAAAAGTGAAAACCATATCTTTTTTAGTTTCCTCCTCATACCCATAATGTTTCTGATTGTGGAATGTTGAAAGCTGTAACCTTTACATTTTAAGCCTATGATACATAATTTTTATAAAATATTTTGTATTCTATAAAAAAATGTTTTGAATTGTACAAAAGGTTCAACTTTCTTTCATATTTCAGAATAAGATGATGCAGGGGGAACATCTATATTCTATTGGAGGGCCAATCAGTTGTGAAAAATGGTCAAATGTTCCTAAAAAACGTTATGTTGAAGAGGCCAAGAGTTACACCCAGCCTGGATCTGTTGCTGAGAAGAAGGCTTTCTTTGATGCTTATTACAAGAAAATTGCCGCCCAAAAAGCCGCCGCTGCCGCCTTACTGGAGCAAGAAAAGGCGGCAGCAGCAGCCGCTAATGCCGCCAACATCCACCAAGTTACGAGTAAGGTTGCTGATTTGGCAATTGACAATAACTTAGTAGATGTAAATACCAAATATACAGACTCATTAAACTTTAAGAATCTTGAGGATCATGTGTGTGTTTCTGTATCTCAAACAGAGAGACCTTTGTTAAAGGTACTACTTATATTACAACAACAGTTTTTAGTTCTTTTAGTTGTACAAACTGAATTGGTAAATTTTGATTATTCTTTTATGTTGCAGTTGAAACAGAAAGCATATTTGGAGGTTACACAACCAACAATCAAGAAGAAACCTGCAATTTCTTCATGGGTGGCTTCCATCCATCACAGAAAAGACAATATCAGCTCTCCAAGAACCAAAATTGTTACCACTAATGATTACAATGATGAGAGGAGGTTAGCTCCAAAATCATTGAAGGTGTTAATGAGTTCTAGTTTTGTAAAAGAATCATGCAGAAAAACCCAAATCACAAAACCTACTGCAAGTGTTTATTCCACCTCTACACGCAGTGTAACGCCTGTGAAAACCCCTGCTAAGGTGTTATTTATTTTCTTTTTTTCGTGAACGATCTTATGTAATTTGCTAATTTAGGTAAGTTAAGATTATCTTTGGTTTTTGTTGCAGGCATTTGTAAATGAGGTAAATAAGCAACCTTTAGCAATCCTTTCAGTAAATAGAAGGTATATAAAGTTTATAAAGTTTCAAACTTTTATAAGAATATTAGAATACAACTCTCCAGAAATAAAATCTTGTTGTTTTTTAATGCATCTTGAAGGACGGAAGCACCTGTTAATCCTACAGCTGTCGGAAGCAAATCGACCGGCCCGAAATGGCACATTTTATCAGCAGTGTAAGTTTGAATATATATTATTTAGGTTTAAATGAGGACCACTGAATATTTAGGAATCATTAGGAACCTTACTCACAGGTGCATATGCATTCATGTATTCACTTTTAAACACATTACAATATTTTATTGGTTCTACAAACAGCGCATTCACTAGTGAAAACACTATACTGCTTTATTGATTTTACACCAAACTATTTATTGAATATTTTAATGGTTATTCACGATACACTGTAAATCCTAATAATACAACAATAAAATGACTCCTTAGTATTTAATGATTTTTATTTGAATTCATGTAGTTATTGCTTCACATGTGTAGATAATATAAAAAGTGAAATAAAAAATATACAAACAAAAAATGACATCAGGGGATGCTTTTTTCACAGCACCTTTTAAACTTGTGGCTAAACGTGATGATCATATTCATTCTTTAGTAGCATTTTTTGGTGTATCTTTTATTGTGTGTTGCAAACTGACAGGATTTTCTACCGGTTAGTTAGTGCTTTTTGCATAAGATAGCAAGATTCACTGCCTCAGTTTCTGCTTCTAGAAAAACTATATAGTGTTTGATATCTAAAATGAAACAAAAAGTTACTGAAAAATAAAATGAAATCTACATAAATGATATTAAATTATGCATGCCACGCGTAATCAAGTAAAAAATTGCTAGTTTAGAGAAACTTCAGAGTTGGTTGCTAGAAACAGGATTTGGTGCATGATATCTTGGCCCATTGCCTCTATTCATTTATTTTAAGCAAGTGATATAAAAAATGGTTGTACTAGAGTAGCTTTGCCATAGTAACAACAAGTTCAGAAACACATAAATCATCGAATGCTGCTTAGGTTTCAAGAGAATTTTTCTCTTTTATCCAACAATAAGGCAAGTAGAAAGAAAAGAAAAGACATTGTGATATCAGATACTTTTAGTTTTAGTTTGGTAGCAAGACCAAACTTGAGATGGAGGTTTCATTGGTTGCCTCTCTATCTACGAGGACTGAGTTACGGTTTGCCCTTAGCTCATCCTTCTGAGACCCTACTTTATGTGCGGGATATTACTAGGTACGTTTGTGTTAACCTACACATGTTTAGATAAATAGTACAAAATGAGAAAATATGAATAAATTAGTTTGATTGTTTGTTTATGTATATAACCTACACATGTGTAGGTAAACAATACAAAATTAAAAAAGTATGAACATATTAGTTTGATAGTTATTTTATGTACATAACCAACACATATGTTAATGTTTATAACTAGTACAAAACTAAAAAAATTGAACAATTGATCAAAAAGTAAGTGACTCGAAGTTGTTATGCATGTTCTTTCCAAAATTAAGTGTTTTGAAATGCCCTGTCCATATATGTATGTAATGAAGAACTTATATATTATTTATATATCTCTTTCTTCACTGAAAATGTGTAATATTTATTGAATAGTTCAAAGTCGTCGACTGCTTATAAAAGCAAATTAGAATCTCCAACTATATCGTCTCCCTTTGTGTTGAGAACAGAGGATAGAGCTGCAAGAAGAAAACAGGCAAGAAATTAAATGCATTTCTTTATAAGAAACCGTAGTTTCTTTTAGTAATTTAATTTCTTGTCTCATTTTCAGAAGCTCGAAGAGAAATTCAATGAGAAGCAAGCACAAGTAGTGCAGCAGAAAGCTCAATTTAAGGTCATAATCCTCCATAGTTACATAAAATTGATGTTAATTTGTTATTTCACTATAATGATTCATTCCTAAAACCATAAAGGCATGTGTTTTGACAGGAGAAAGCAGAATCAGAATCTAGAAAAATGCATGAAGGCTTCTATTTTAAAGCTATACCGTTACCTGATTTTTATAAGGGACGAGAAACACCTGAGAAGACAGTTGAAGCAAATCCAAAACCGTTCACACCACGAAGAAAAACTTCATCGTCTACATGCTCAGTGAAAAGTATGTCTTCCAGAAAACTTTGGAAAAATAATAATCAAAACCAGGTATCTTAATAGTAGGAACTAGGAGTCAAATTTTCGGCATTGGCTTATATATATAATATATCCCAAAGCAGAATGCACCATTGACATGTTCATTGTAGTTCAAAAATACTAATTTAACTGGCACTAAAGATCAAGAAATACCAAACGGTAGGTACAAATGCATTATACAGTTCTTGGGGTTCTTAAATACTATTTAACTTTAAAACGAACGCCCCTATATATGTATGTATGTATGTGAAGGGATAACATCCTAATCAAGCTAAAGCCTAAAGTGCCCCATCCCTACTTTTGTTTATATAAATACAGCAACAAGTAACAACCATCAAAAGCACATATAACTTTTTAAAATAAAACTTAAAAAACGATGGTATGTGGATGGGTTTATGAACCCACACGAGATTGGGTGGATTGTGACTGTTCAACGACCCAAAATGTGATCGTCAAAAAAATTTATTAGATATTTTCACACCTATGTATTCTCGTTTAATTCTCAAAAAGATTTATACCTCAATCTCTACTCTCTCTTCTCTTCTATATTCTCCAAATTTTAATACCTCAACCACAATGAATTTCTTGAACCATCTTCCACCATGTTCATCTAGTTACGACTAATCCGATTCTAGCGGTTTTGAATTCTTTGTCAAAGTGCTTGTCCCAACAACGAAAGATATGAAACAATACAGAAAAAAAGATCGTGCCCATGATCATGAAGCGGCCTAAACGTTCTATTAAATGATTACTTTGTGGAAAACCCGAAATACAATTTCACAAAGTTCAAAGCCGGTTTCTTCTACTGAAGGACTTATTTTTTAAAATCGTCAATGATATAAATGACAATTTTGAATGGCTTCAAGTAGGTTGCGATGAGAGATATGAAAAGAGTTTCACTTCATTATAGAAATCCACCTCAGGCGATTTATTTGCTCGCAACAGGTAATATCCCTGATAAATACGATGAATATTTAGTTATGTCTGATAAAACCACATGTGAATGCTTAGAATATATTTGCAATGCGCTTATTCATTTATATGGTAAATAGTATTTACGTGCATCGACTACAACCAACATCAATATTTTATACAATTTTGAATAACAACATGGTCTTCCAAGGATGCTCTGGAGTCTCGATTTTACACATTGGGGTTGGAGAATATGTCCAACTAGATCAAAAAGCCAATTAATGAGAGGTGACCATCAATACCCAACGATCATGCTTGAAGTGGTGGCTTGTAATGATTTATGATTTTATGGTTTTGGCATGCGTACTTTGGGATTGTCGGGTCGAACAACGATATCAATGTCTACAATCAATCTTCTTTATTCAAAGGCAAAATGCATGAAACCGCCCCAAGGTGTCCATTTCAGATCAACGAGAGAGAGTACTATGTGACTACTATCTTGACGATGGGATTTACCCGGCTTGCTCCTTTTCTTTTCCAACAAAAGAGAAGGAAAATAAATTTATGAAGGTGCAAAAGAGGGCAAGAAAAGATGTCGAGCGTACGTTTGGTGTTTTAAAAGGTAGATAGGGTATATTTAACATATCTATACGGGCGATGGAACATGAAAATATAGTGAATAAAATTTACACATGTATCTTATTGTACAACATGCTTATCAAACATGAGGGAAAGCAATATCACTGGAGTGGGTGATGGATCCTCGGATTAATCGAGGCATTGACAATAATATCTCTTATGTGTTGCGGGGTTAGGACACACGTTTAGACTTCGATACGATCCTATGAAACACATCTCGGCTCTATCAAACTTGAACATCTCAAATTCGGAAGACGACTAGTAGTTACTTATGTTCTATTGTTTTTTTTTTCTAAAATAAAATTGTTATTCCAATTTAGTGTATGTATTTTCATTAATAGATTTGTTTTTTGATTTAGTGTATTTTTATTTTTAATAAATGATCTTGTTTTTTATTTCAATGTATTTTTATTTTTAGTTAATAAAGTTGTTTTAATATGTTATATATATTTTTTAATTCTAAGTTTTATGGGTTTAAAAGACGAGTGTTGCCATCAAAATAGGTTCAAATGCGATGAAATTGCTTCATATGATCAATGATATGACAGTCAGTTGCAGGATCCAAATTTTTTTTCTTGGCGAGGCAAAAGCCAACCGAATGAGGTTGAAACGAGATGAGTCAAAATAATAAATTAAAGGATAAATTTAGAACGGGCAGTGTTAAAAGCTTACTTGTGTCTATGAAATAAACATGCAGATACCATTACATCGTAGCCTTATAGTAATGAAATTATTCCGTGTGCCCCCGTTATCTCGCTGAACATTATTATTAGTAATTTTTTTATTCTTTTTAAATAATTTATAAATGTTTCATTAGTTTTAATTTTAGTTTCACAGTACTTCACACCGTCTCATCCATTCAGGTATCAATTGTTTATAGTGTTACATTTAACAATACTTCTAATTTTATTACGTTCATCTTTTTTCACTTTCATTTTCTTTATGTTACATTTTAATAATATTACTATTTTGTGTATTCGTATTAACATAAATAATATTACCTAGATAAATAGAAAATACATATCAATAAAAATAGACAATATCATTCAAAGAAACATACAATCTTTTTTCCTTACATCTCCATTTTCAACTCATCTCATTATATATGAGATACGAGATCGTTATCTGAGATTTTGACTGGTTAGGTTCTGGAAATTACGTGTTCTTTCAATCTCTCGTAGATCAAACGCGGTTCCCCTTCACTTCTCTCGAATGGCGACTGCGATTCTCAAAAGAACCCTTAATTCATTAAACCCTAACAATCCAATCCTCCGATCCCTATCCCCTTACGCCACCGTCGCCACCGCCGCTCAACCCGACGACACCTCCTCCTCCTTCACCTTCTCCTCAGACCATAACGACGACGGCAATAACGCCGGCGATGATATACTCATCAAGGCTCGCAAACCTCCCCCTTCCACCTCAGTCACCATGCCTATGTCCTTCTTGACCGGATCCATCGTCGGCAAGAGGTTCTATAAGCAGGTAACGACCAGACCTTCCGACGACGGAAACGGTTGGTCCGTGATGCTTGATTACAGGACGCTTAAAACCCCTTCCAAGAGGCCTCTCAAGTGCCCTACTCTCCCTCTCGCAAAAGCTATTGCCGCCGAGTGGGAGTATCAGGTTCGTTGGCCTTTTCCCCAAATTGATTACTGAATTCATCATTTATCATCCTCTGTACTCAATTCAAATGCAAGGGATTAAGTAATTTTGATGCACGCCACGTGTTTGATAAAATGCCTAAGAGAAATGTGGAACTTGAAATTATGTGAATTGTGCCAAATTTGTTATGTGTGATTGGAGGAGCCCACCCAGTAGAGGCTTGACTCATCTTAATTTTGCTTAATTGTTGTATCTCATGAATTAGACTTATTTCAAATTAAGTGTTTATCATGCATATATGAGAGTCATAATTAGATTAGATACAAACAGAACTGAATTTGGAGTTTCACATTTTACACTAAAATGGTAGTTGCAGTTACAGTTAGCTGGTGTTTTTGTTGGTTGTAGCTTACAGATGGAATACGGCCATTTACAATGCCTCTAATGCAACTTGCATGTACTGCTTTTGAGAGAGTTCCCCTCACTAGGGCCAAGATTATTGATCATTTAATGTCGAGGTTTAGTCAAGATTTGGTCTTTTGCCGGGCTCCGGATGATAATGTTTTGACAAAAGGCGTCCATGGTATGCAATACATTACATAAGCTTAGTTTTCCTAATTGACCATAGAGATGATTGTTAATCAGCTGTATTCTTTTTACATTTGCACAAGTACCTTCTTTACAGGGGTTTTCATGGTCTGGTTTGGGCGGTTTTGATGAAAAATATAGGCTAAACTGCTAACTACGGTTTTGGAAAATGACAAACCAAACCTGCTGGGCTGGCCGTGCTGGTTGGTTTTAGCTGTTTGGCGGTTTTGACGGTCTGAAGTGAATTTTTTATTTTAATTTTCAAAATCACTAGACTTGTATTAATTATTTTTCTAAAATAATGAAGATCGATCATGAAAATGAAAAAAGGTAATTTAAAACAGGCTTCCTGGTTCTAACTTCTAAGGTCATAGACGGTGGACTGAACCATCCAATCGCCACCCCGCTGAAACCAAACCGTGAACCAGACCGTATAAATCTCAAAATGTTCGACCTGCTTTGATGTTTGCGACTTTGCAGTTTCTGTTGGTTTTAACAGTTTATGAACACCCATACTTTGTAATACTAATAGTCTAGTTGTTATTTGCCATATTTATAATCTCTTTTGAGTACATCGACGTTATATCTGGGTTTAATGAGATCTTAAACCCAATGAAGCACAATCTTCATCATCAATTTATGTTTCCATCTTACATTTTTCTAAAAGAAGTGTCGCCTTTGCCAACTTGTTCTTATTTTGTCATCAAATAAAAAACACAACTCATGTAAACATAAAACAGAAAACATAAGTGTTACAAATTGCCTATCTTAAATTGTTAGTACTTAGTAGTTAGCATCTTATGGCATCATGTTTTACACTAGAGTTGCTTTACTTTTAATCCTTAAAACTCTTTGAATTTGTAGAACTGCAAGTGAAGAAAATTGATCCTCTGCTTAAATGGGTAGAGTCAGAGTTTGGTTTTAAGCCAGCTGTATATTCGAGCTTTTTTGGGGGAAAGCAGGAGGCCGGCCTTGTAAACGCTGTTGAAAATGTTCTAAAGAAAACCAATGATAATGAACTGGCAGCCATTGATGCACTTGCTTCTGCATCACACTCATTAGTAATATCACTTGCAATATTCCGTGGGAGACTACAAATTCAGGAAGCGATTGAATTAATTAGACTAGAAGAAGATATGCAGGTTTGTGTTTCATTTTTTTTGTCTTGCTGACATTGTATACAAAGTTAAAATGGTTATAAATATTTGGTTGAAATGGGTTGACCCGAAACATTTTTTGGCCTAACTTATTAAACTTTTTATAGATAATTATTTCAGTAATGCTCTAATATATTGAATTTATTGATTTAAGAGGTTGTACCTGTTTGAACTGTTAGAGATAAGACATAATCTGATTTTATTTTGAAAAAAAATATTCTTAGGTGGAAAAGTGGGGTCTGGTAGAAGGCGGGCATGATCTTGATGTTGCAGATCTTAAAGTGCAAATATCATCTGCTGCGGTTTTCCTTGGACTCACAAAAAGGTTTTGAAGTGATGTGAAGAATTGCAATTTTGCCATCGGCTCGACTTTATCATTGTTGTTTCGCTATTAGCATTCCTTCATAGGTGTTATAACTAAGCATCCGCCAATAAGAGGTAAAACGATCGTACCATCAATTACACTCTTGTAGCCTTATCTATAACTTCAATCTTTTACAGTTTTGTTTGGTTGAATATGTTTTTTGTATGTAGTAGGATTTACAAATAAAAGCAACATGCTAAAGTATAATAACTGAATATAGAAATCAACCCCCCTCTTCTGTGTTGGATTTTACTTTACAATCTCTGTAGCAGCACATTGGTTCTATCTGCATACACATTGAATAGGTTCTTGATGGAAAGAATGAAAATATGGAAAGTTTTGTTTTTTTAGAAGTTCATACCGTAGTTTAAGGTTCGTCATCCTCACAACATTGGATGCAAATAGGTGGAAACTTCTTGATATCACAGTAGCAACAAGATATATCACAATTACTGCTGCATCCTATAAAAACCATTTTTTCAGCTCTTGATTTTTCCATGCTCTGCTTTTTCTTCTTTTTCAGAAAAAATAATATTTAATAATAATATTTATAATTTTCCAAATATGTTTTGTTAATAGTTATGCTGGTTGGAACCTTGTATCCGAACCTTTTGCACTTAGAAACCACTCAAACTGCACCACATTTAACACAAAATAAGTTCAAACTTTTGAAATTTAAACATCACCTGTGACAAGAAAGTAGTCTGATGGTTGGATTTGTTGAGGATTGATGAGAAATGGTGAGTGTGTTCTTGCTCCAACTTGAAAACAGACCAAGAACCACACCAAGGCTAAAAGTGACAACTTCATGGCTTTCTGGAGGGGAAATTTAGCATGGAAAGATTTGAGTGTTGGTGGCATAGAGTATATAATAAGCTTGGTTGGATTTGCAGTTGAGAGTTAGGAGTTTGAAGAATCTATAATTCAAATGACATGATTGCCCAAAACTATCCACTTGTCTTTAGTATAATCCTAAAGAAATTTGTGTAGGAGTCATACATTGATGATGCCCATTTCAGGAAAAGCACATATCTTTATCAAAGTTACAATGCCAACACCATGATTCCAGTACGTGTAAGAGGTTAGAGTTTCTGTTTAATCACTTAAAATCATGGTGAAATCCACATTTTTTTTATATATGATCAAAATATTATCGTTTTGTATAAGTGTATTGCTTACACGTGCTCGAAGATGGAGACAGAGAGACACGCCCCTGTATAAGCACATGCATGCGAACACATACGTCCACACAACTAGCTGATATCACACCACAGATGCATGCAAAAGATCCCATATGGATTAGCCTTTTAATTCAAGTAACAACTCATTAACTCAGTTGATAGACATTACAAACAAATTTGGAAACTTATAGTATATAAAGAGAATGTCAAATGGTAGCAATGCAGTTAGCATTCATTATATATCCTGCAAGAGAATGATAACTCATTAACTCTTGTCTATAGACTCAAGTCTCAACCCCCCACCTTCAAACTTGACAACACATGCATTTTGCTTACAAACTTTTTCCAAGTAATCCATTGTCTTCTTTTACTTTTACATTGTTACCTATTTATTTTTTTTAACATTTGAGGCATATTATTAAAACATAAAGAAAGCCAGTGGGATGATGGCAAGAGTACAAGATACTTCTACATTTATTTCTTATAACCAGCCACAGATATTATTCATGTCAAAGATATTGACACTAATTAACACTAACATGCTAATATTTAAAATCATGTAACTTAGAATATGGTTATTTGATCAAATTTTCTAAACATGTTAGAAAGATTATGAGTTGTAATCATGCTGTTAATTTAAAGAAGAAAATTAAACATAAGCTAAATTCTATTGTCATACATTAATATATTTATTTTTATTATGTTTTGGTAAGTTTATATATTAAAGTAATTTCTTTTAATATGATAACCGAAAAGTAACATACATGACTTAAGTCAAAAGCAGAGAAGGCGGGCAACAAGTTGCGCCGCCAACCCTTTTTGAATAGCAAACCCTAAACGTATAAAAACAATATTCTTCAATCTAGATGCCGCACTATTCCAACGCATGACTTTTTGGATCCGATTCAACATGGCCACCGCCTCTGTCTCTAGATAGCCGAATGTGTCGAAAGCGAAAGGAACAAACACATGTTGATTTTCAATACACGCTTTCTCATGTTTGGTAACCTTTCCAGCAGCTGCCCTGGACGCCGCCTGACCCGCTGTGAAGGTGCTGGCCCTCAGCCCCACAAGAGGGGAAACTCCTGTTAAATCGACACAAGCATGCTTCCCATTCTGCCACCCAAAAACAAGTATGTCGACCGGCTGGAGAGTTGAGCGCCCATCCAGGGGGTCAGACAGGAAATTAACAGGAGCTTCCTTCCTGGCCGAGATCCCAGCCCGCCTGAAGATGTCAAACAGAACGCCCCGAACCACATCATGTCGATATTTAAACCCCGGGAGCTCTTTGTAGTGGATGGCGTGCTCCGGAACGAATTTAAACATGCCTTGTTGCAGACGTGGCATTTTTCATCCACGGGGAACAGGGGAACCATGAGGCGATACTTGAGAATGACCCGGTATTCGACATGCGACATGTGTTGCCCCAACTCGTCAATAGGGAGAGCATGTAGGAAATCCTGCGCATGTGGTTGTCGGAGGCATTCCCAAACGGCCTTTTGCCTGACTGTCATCCCATAAGTTGCTTCCATCTCGAACATGCTTTTACCAAAGAGGGTATTCGCCAAAACGTGTTGGGCTTTTGGTGGGGCGGTGTCCTTATTGGTGAAACCGCTCAGATCAAAGCCCGGAATAATGTCATGGAGACCAGCCAGAGCATTCTCGTGGTCGGGACCCATACCACAAACCCCACACTCTCTTAGAATATGGTCTTGCAGAACCCAAGTTTGGGCACGCGAAGCCACAAAGGCGTATGACGTCGCCTCGACCGCCGAATAAACTCCAAGACCCCCATGCCGAATCGGCAAAAAGGCAAGTCGCCATTACAAGTCCCCAAAGAAGGGACCCCCACACAGGACAATGTCCTCGACGGCCGTCTGCAAATCTTTTTCAAAATCAACCGCAACCGCCATCATAATTCATATGAGTGGGGGGACAAGTTCTTAGGCCAAAGAGAAGCTTGACGAGCTCCATACACAAACGAAGCAGGAGGAGTTCGTATTGCGAGTCGTCAAGTGCAGGGAGGAAGCGCATAAGATCAGCAGCACTAGAGGCCCTCCTCGCAGCCAGCCTCATAGTTGCACGAATGTACAACCTTCTATAATGACGGGGTTATAAATAAATAATATACTTATAGAGTATACTTCGTTAATTACTCTTACTTTTTAGCTTTTAAGGAATAATTGATTTATTTACCGGGCATAGTATTTAATATTTGTTTGTTCTCATTTTTATTGTTTTATGTTTGCATGATTTCTGAATTCGAAAAATTTAGTAAATTTTGGATGAATGTTTGGATATTTAATAATTTAGAGATTTTGCTTTTGATTATTAAATCTAGGCCTAAAATTGGAATTTTTGAAAATAAAGCACTCACGAAGAAGTACTCATTCTCTATTTCAATAATTTTATACATATTTCGAGAATCTTATTGATACCCATCAACTATCTATACGATTAGCTATACATTGTAACTTATGCCTTAAACAACAGAAGAATTCTAACATTTATAATTGTTGTGTATAATTGATTTTAAATTCCTAACCGTTATTTTGTTCAAGCTACTAGATAATAACAGTTTAGTTTTTTTTTTTTTTTTTTTTTTCACTTTACATATTGTTGCTTGTACATTTAAATATCATAATCTTATGTTACTCTGTTTGTATTACTTGAAAATGAACCTACTTTTGCAACATTTTTAGTTATCATACATGAAAACGTTCTTATTTTTTTTCATAACCTAATTACTTTCCTTCTAGTTGAACACTACTTGTTTTGAAGAATTTATACATGTTCCAACAATTGTAAGCCTATCAACTATCTATTCGATTCGGTTAGCTACACATTGTAACTTACGTATTCATCAACATGAGAAACCTAATATCTATAACTGTTACGTATAAGGATTTATTAAATCTATAACTATATTTTTGTTCGCGCTACTAGATAATAGCGTTAATTTTTTTCTATCGCTTTACAATGTGCTTATATATTTAGATATCATAATCGCACGTTGCTCTGTCTATTTCGTCTACTTGAAAATGATCTTACTTGTTGCAACATAAGTTTTGTAACCATACTTGAAACGTTCTTACCTTTTGGGCACCGAATTACTTTTCTTCTATTTGAAAACTAGCTATTTCAAGAATTTTATATATATTTCAAGAATCCGATTGTAATCCTATCAATTATCTATTCGGCTAGTTAGAGTAACTCACATCTTCAACAACATGAGAATCCAAACATTTATAACTCTTACGCATAACTGATTGTTAAATATCTAATCTTGTCAACTATCTATTGCGTTAGTTAGTAGTTACACACCATAACTTAAGTCATCAACTACATGAGAATCCTAACATTTATTACTCTTATGGATAACTAATTTTAAACCTCTAACCATTAGTTTAATCATGCTACTAGAAGATAGCCGTTAACTTTTCATGTCGCTTTACAATGTACAACTTGAAAACAAACTTACTTTTTGCAACATAACTTAATCACCAAACGTTCTTATTTTCTTATAACCGAATAACTTTTCTTCTACTTGAACACTAGCTATTTTGAAGAATTTATGCATGTATAGAGAATCCAGTTGTAATCCTATCAACCATCTATTCGGTTAGCTACACAATGTAACTTATGTCTTTAACAACATGATAATCCTAACATTTATAGTTGTTACATATAACTTACTTTTAAATTTAAATCTCTAACTATTATTTTCTTCATGGTAGTGTATAATAGCGTTAATTTTGTTCCATCGCTTGAAAATGTGCTTATATATATTTAAATATCATAATCGTACATTACTCTATCTATTTTGACTACTTGAAAATAATTTTGTTCAATTTCGCAACATAATATTTTAAACCATGCTTGAATACATTGTTACCTTTTGGGTACCGAATTAATTTTCTTCAGTTTGAACACTAGTTATTTCAAAACTCGTATACATATTTCAAGAATCCAATTATAATCCTATCAACTATCTATTTGGTTAGTTACACAGTTATTCACATCTTCAATTACATGAGAATCCCAACATTTATAACTCTTAGGCTATCCGTAGTGGATGGAGCCCCTTATGGCGTTATGCGTCATGTGACGTCTACGTCGTCAAGAGGAGATCCATGGCTAAAGTGGTGTAGTGGGGGGTTATGAGGTATGAGGTGTACCAATAGGAAAAAAGCAAAAAAAAAAACAAGAGAGTGCACCGGCGCTATTAACATGGCGCCTTCAACCTCCAAACCTAGCATGGCGCCCCGGGGGGTGGTGCGGGGCGTTATATGGGGCGCCATATTACAAAATTTTGCCCCATAACGCCCCATTACGGATAGCCTTACGGATAACTGATTTTTAAATCTCTAATCCTGTCAACTATTTATTAAGTTACTTACACACTATAACTTACATCATCAACAACATGAGAATCCTAGCACTTATTACTCTTATGGATAACTAATTTTAAATCTCTAACCGTTACTTTGTTAACGCTACTAGATAATAGCTGTTAATTTTTTTGTGTCGTTTTACAGTGTGCTTATATATTTAAATGTCATTATTTTATGTTACTCTACTCTATTTGTATTGCTTGAAAACGATCTTAATGTTTTTAACATACTTGAAAACATTCTTATTTTTTTCTACAGAATTACTTTTTTTCTGCTTGAAAACTAGTTATCTAACTGTGATCCTTCCATTTATTCGGTTGGTTACACATTGTAACTTACGTCTTCAAAAATATAAGAACCCTAACGTGTATAGCTCTTCTGTATAACCGATTTTTAAATCTCTAATCGTTATATTATTCACGTTCCTAGATAATAATCGCTATTTATGTTGATTTACTATGTGCTTATATATTTTTGAGTAAATTATGGATTGCGTCCCTGTGGTTTGCAATCTTTTACGAATTGAGTCCAAAGGTTAAGAAATTTTCGTCTGAAAGTCTGAGGTTTGTAATCCATTGCTATTTGAGTCCTTCTGACTAACAGAGTTAATTTTTTCTGTTAAGTCAAAGAGCATTTCAGTCATTATACACCTATGGGCTAGTTATGTAAATTTAATGGTTATATATATATATATATATATATATATATATATATATATATAATATTTAATATTTAATATGTTATTTAATATATTAATATATATATATATAAATAAAAAAAATGAGAAAGAGAATGAATGAGATAGCAGCGGCAGTCTCGACCCCCCAAGCCCTCTTCTCCGATTAAATCACCGGCGACCCCCTGCCGACAGATTCTTCTCCGCCATCCCTTATTTCCGTTGTTTCTTCTCCGCCGCCGCCAGACACTCCGTCTCCACCAGGTCGATCTCCGCCGCCGCCAAGAGACGTTTCTGTCGGTCCTCCGGTGACGTCATCGACCCATGGTGAGCTTACAAGGGGAGTTTCGATACGTCATCGGCCCATGGTGATTTTAACACACGCAGAACTCTGCATTTGTGAAATTGGGTTTCAGAAATTGAAGAATCAAACGAACAATTGGTAGCGGAGGGTTAACTTAACGTAATTAATATTAGGGTTTAGGTTTAGAGTAGAGAAATTAACTCACCTTTTTTTTTGTTTTGATGGAGTGGATTCGATTGCGTTTGAGTAGGAACAAAAGAAACGGCGAGGGTTATAGAGCGGAATAGATCCGTCGGCGACCTATTTCGCAGCTCTGGCGACGGTTCCAGCGACGGGGTGCGATGGTGAACCCAGTGAGTGGGACGGTGGTGGAGGATGGTTTACGAGGTTGAGACTTGGGGAGCCGGCAGCGAGATGCAGAGCCGGTCTCCCCCTCCTCTTCAAATAATGTTATTTAATTTATAAAAACAGGTCCCTGCTCTTTATATATATTACAAATATAGTCCCTGCATCTATATAATGTTATTAATTTACGTAACATATCCCTGAGATATAAAATGACTAATATGCCCTTCCATTTAACATAAAATTTTAACTCTGTTAGACCCAGGGACTCAAATAGCAATGGATTACAAACCTCAGACTTCCAGACGAAAATTTCTTAACCTTTGGACTCAATTCGTAAAGGATTGCAAACCACAGGGACGCAATCCATAATTTACTCTATATTTTCACTATCAAATTCAAAGTCATATTCAGATTCAAATTCAAATTCATATTCGTATTCAAATTAATCAAAGCAGCATCAAAAACAAAATGTGAAAAGTAACACTTATTTTTTAAGAATTTGATACAATCCAATTGTAATCCTATCAAGAATTAGTTTCACAATATTCCAAGCCACGTACCCAAATTCAGCCCAAATTTACTCGTTGATGACTTCATTCGAACCAAAACATTGAACTCGTGACATCAATAGCACACTTTCATTTGAAAACCACTCTTTTCCCCTAAAACCAACTTTAAACCCAGCCTCCTGTTTTCACCATTTCCCCTTTATAAATACCCATCCACATTAGATATGTAAAAAATACGGTTAATTAAACCGGACTGATTTTTTAATCGGAAACTTAACTGATTATTAACTGATATAGGAGAGGACCGGTTTAGAATTGATGTAAACCGGCTGTTTGGAACCACTTTGGAGAATTTTTAAAAAAATATCGATTTTAGACCGGTTGACCGGGAACCGCTTTTTTGCGCCGATTAATTAACCGCTTATTAACGTTGTAATTTTTTTATCGTTTTATAAAGCTATAAAGCCATTTATGTGGCCGTTGTAATCGAGTTTTTCTCTATCTTTACCCCCCATAAACAAGTATAAATAAGTGGTGGAGGTGTTAGGATAATTACACAATTTCTCTATCATTTCTAAACACTTTAAAAAACACGAAACAAGACCATGATGGCCAACAAGAACAACGTTGTGATGAACCGACCATGCAAGCCCTGAGGGTCATACTTAGAAGGAGGACACACGAAGTTTGTGATAATTATGATTTTTGTGAGATGTCAGGGGTATAGATATAGCAAGATGCAAAATGTCTGGTGTTTAATTTAAACTCAATTCTGTGACCACTATGCATTTTTTAGTCAAAATTTGTTTTAGTTATTAATCATTTTTAGTTCAATTTTTATAAAAAAAATTATTCAAAACGACAGAGTTCTATTTAAAACTAATCAAAACGACGTTGTTTCGAAAGGTTTTACACCTAAGCCTAGGTGTGTGACAAAACCGTATTCACTTTTTCCATATATAAATATAAATACACACACATATATATGTGTATATATATAGTAATTTTTGACATAAGTATAATAAACTTTAGCAATTTAATTAATCAAAACATAATTAAACATGAAGGTCTGGCTATATCCACACATACTTCATACGATCGTTTTGGAAAAGATAGTCGTATGAAAAGGTCGTTTGGGTCCCCCAAAAAAATTATTTTATTATATAAATACCCCCCCCCCTCTAAATTTTATGTGATCGTCGTCGATCCACGTCAGGTCGTTTTGTGCAAAACGGTCGTATTGGGTCGTTTTGCCCCAAACGATCGTATCAAGTGTGTGCTTTTATCAAATGCGTGTGTTTAAATATAATCACCTAACTATTATTAGAATGAAAAAATTACATAATAAAGGTCCTAATATAAAAAAAAATCACATAATTTTTTTTTAAGTCTTAAGCTTGGTAACGATTTCTCCAAACATGTTCCACCAATTCTGATTTAAGCATGTCGGCAACTCCCTGTTTCTTATCTTCATACGATTTCTCCAAACATGTTTTTCTTCCTCACTTAGTTGAACGAATGGAATGTCGTCTTCTCCATAGTCTTGGTAAATCGTATGCCCTTCATCCTCAAAAAATCATGTTTTGTAAAATCAAACATATACACGGCGGCACAAATTTTGTCCTCCGCCCATATACGTGCAAGATTCACAATCATGTCATTTCTTTTTCAACCTACCAAATGCTCGTTCGACATCAATTCTAGATGATTCATGACTTTTTTCATAATTCAATCGTTGGATACGTAAATGACTTGACAAATATTGACCATCTAGATAAATCTCATTTGTAAGATAATAACCTTGGTCATACTCTGTGTCGTTGGCAATAAAGGAAGACCCCGGTGGATATCCCTCTCAGATGTTGGCAAACACATGCGATTGATCTAAAACGTTAAAATCTTTGATTGAACGGGCAATACCAAAAAAAAAAGAATGCCAAATCCACATATCTTCTGATGCAACGACTTCAAGCATTAGTTTTGGGTGTGGATGATCACCTCGCAATACAATGGGACAGTTTGACCACTCCAAATGTATATAATTAATACTACCTAGCATCCCGGGTAATCCGTGTTTCTCTCATGCCATTCGTATGGTTGTTGAATGTCACTCCACATAGATCTCTTCATGTATCGTTTCATGTACAAATCAATTGTACCTTCACATAATATCAAATAAATTATGAAATAATATCACATAAATTATAACAATATATAATAAAAAAAATAACAATAAATGATAAAATAATATCATATAATAAAAGATTGTAATACCTTCACATAAGTGGAAGAGTGTCCCAATATGGCTTGTCGACCATCTTGATATATTCGTCTCATGAATCACTAGTAGTTTCGTACACCAATTGACGAATCACAGACGTGCATTTTTACCAGAAAGTGAATCCTATTTACCTCTTGCATTGTAATTTAGTTGTAAATATTTATAATTTTCTTACAAATATAGAAATAGCGGTCTCTTTATACGAAACCGACGCTTAAAAGCTTTGTTATTATATATCCATTTATCGGCGAAGTGATCTTTAATAAGTAGTTTGTTGGTCTTATCACGATCCCGCATAACCTGGGTTCGTCTTCTAACCACATTTGAACTTTCAGCTTCATTGAGAGATTTTTTATTAAAAGTTAATTTAGATGAAGAGAAAGTTTATTAATATAGGTTGGAGAGTGGTTGGATACATAAAAAAAATAAAAATAAAAACACGGTTAAAATAATCAAATTTATTATGTTTGACAAATTATTGATTAGTTTTCTTAGAATAACCAAATTATTGAGGAAATTTATCAAATTCACATTAAGTTTGTCAATTTTTTTTAAATATAAATTTAGTTTTGATAAAATTTGTAATTATACTTAATTGATAATCTAATAAATTGATGCTTGAATGTTGTTTTGACATGTGTCAATGCTTATGTGGACATCCTAGAAATGAGACATGTGGCACCCATTTTAGTGTTTTATTAGGATTAAAGATATATATATATATATATATATATATAGAGGGAGGATCAAATGCGGCCCGGGCATTTGCCTAAGTCCGGTGCGGCCCAATAACTCAATGACACGTAGCACGTTTAAGATTTTTAGCGGAGGGGTATTGTTGTACTTTCAACACGTTCAGTTTTTTTTGGTAACCACCGTTTTGGTAACTTCCTCTAATACCGCGATTTATTTTATTTTCGAATCAGAGTTATCAATCACATCTTATAGCAATCCACAAGCTTTTTCGATTTGATTAGGGTTTTTATTGTCATCGTAATTCAATCACAGTTATCAATTCGCGACGAATTTGTGTTTTTGACGCTGTTCATCTATGTCGTCTTCTTCTTCTGATCCAATGAGTATTAGTTTCAGTTCTGAGGAAGAAACGGAAGGTATTTTTTGGATCATAGCATTCATCGGTTATTCTGTAGTAGATAATGTTTGTTTGATGTTCATTAGTTTATTTGATTTCTGTTTATTTATGTATCATCGATTTAACATCCTGCGATCATAGCATTCATCGATTATTCTGTAGTAGAGAATGTTTTTTTTAATGTTTATGTTTTCAAAAAACTAATTGTTGATTTTCTGTTTGTAGTGGTTTTTCTCAGTACGTTTTTATAGGTTTTCAAGTTATCATGCTGGTAGAATTTTATGCTGGTTGTTTAGTTTATTTGATTTCTGTTTATTTATGTATCATCGATTTAACATCCTGCGATCATAGCATTCATCGATTATTCTGTAGTAGAGAATGTTTTTTTTAATGTTTATGTTTTCAAAAAACTAATTGTTGATTTTCTGTTTGTAGTGGTTTTTCTCAGTACGTTTTTATAGGTTTTCAAGTTATCATGCTGGTAGAATTTTATGCTGGTTGTTTGTTTTGTGTGCTGGTCAATGTGACTGTTATGATTTTTTAAGGTTTTTAGTAAATGTATGAAGTATGTTGTGTTTTTATTTTTTTTTTGTAGCTGAAGTCGATGGATTTTGTGCAAATGATGGGGAAGCTATTAATTGTCAGTCGTTATCTGGTAGTAAGCGAATATCGCCATCAACGGGGAAGAAATACTATTTACCCAGTGTATCCCAGTCTGCTAAACCTGAAGTTGGCATGTTTTTTGACAGTGTTGAGCATGCTGTTCAATTTTATAAGACCTATGCAAAACTTGGAGGTTTTGAAGTCCGAAAGAGTACTCAGAGAAATTCTGGCCCTATTGTTACAGCCAAGCAATTAGTTTGTTCCAAACAAGGACATAGAAGATTCCATAAAATTGACACCTTAAATGATCCTGCTGATGCTAAAAAGAAATGTAACGATAAGCGTCGTAGACCATCGAAAAGAACTTGTTGTCCTGCGCTCTTATATATTAGAATTCAGATTGATGGAAGATACAAAGTTCAATCATTTGTTGAGGAGCATAACCATAAGTTTGTGGACTCAAGTGATATTCACTTGTTGAATTCTTCAAGGAAGTTGTCATGGACCCAACAACAAACAATATATGATTTGTCCAAACTCAATATTGGTCCTGTTAGAGCTTTCAACATTTTGCGTGAAATGTGTGGTGGTTTTGAGGATGTAGGGGTTACTGCTGTTGATTGCAAAAATTTTAGAAGGGATTTGAATACTTTTATTGCGGAGTTTGATGCTGATATGGTTGTTAGACGTTTAATGAGTAAGAAGGAGTTCTGTGCTGATTTTTCATGTGAGCACACTGTAGATGATAAGGGGAATCTTAATGGGTTGTTTTGGGCAGATGAGGAGATGAAAAGGAATTATTCTGTTTTTGGTGATGTTATCGCCTTTGATGCAACTTTCAGATCTAACAAGTAGTTTTTTGTTTTAATTTCATTCTCTGTTTAACCAATTTTTATGTAAAACTTAAGGTTTTTTTTTTTTTTTTTAATATGCAGGTATAAGATGGTTTTTGTTCCTTTTACTGGTATTGACAACCACAACAAGAATATAACATTAGCTGCTGCGCTTTTGAGTTCTGAAACTACTGAAAGTTATGTGTGGCTACTTAATAATTTTCAAAAGGCTTTTGGGTCGGATCCCAAAGTTGTTGTTACTGACCAGGATCCTGCTATGGCCAATGCAATAAAACTTGTTTTTCCTAATAGCAGGCACAGGTTGTGCATGTGGCACATTATGAAAAAGCTGGCTTCAAAGGTAATCACATATCCATGCTGGTATTATTATGCTGGTTAAAATAATCATTGCTTTTGATTTTACATATTTCCATGCTGGTAATATCATGCTGGTATATACATATCATTATTTTTTTGTTTTGTACATATTTTCCATGCTGGTAGTGACTTTATATTTGTATATCTCTTTTGTTGTTTTAATATAGGTTGGTCATAGATTATGTCGAAATAAAAAATTTAGGAGAAGGTTGTGCGGGATTGTATGGACGGATGATATTAGCATTGACTATTTTGAATCTTCATGGCACAAGATCCTTACTGCTTATAAACTGAGTCGTAATAAGTGGCTTTGTCGTATGTATAATATGCGCACTGATTGGATCCCGGCATACTACCGTGATGAGCATATGTCTGGATTAATGCGTACGACATCTCGATCTGAAAGTGCAAACAATTTTTTTGGACAATTTTCTAATGATCAGAACACATTGGTTGAATTTCTTACTAATTTTGAAACCGCCATTGAGTGTCAACGATTTCAACATCGAAAAAATGACCATGATACGAGGTACACCACTCCAGAGTTCAAGACTGAGTCTATATTGGAGCGTCAAGCTGATAAAATTTATACGAGGGGGGTATTTTATGATGTTCAGGAACAAATAAGAGTTGGTCTTAAAGATTGTTTTTCCATGGAAACTTCTGAAGTTGATGATTTTTTAAAGTTTAGAATAAAGGATCTTACATTAAAGAAGAGATGGTATTACGAGGTAATTAAAGTTTATGTAATTACATAACTTATGCTGTTAGTTTTATGCTGGTTTCATGTGCTGGTGTAATAGTCTTTGCTCTCATGTTACAGGTTCTTTTCAGGGAAAGTGACATGACTTTATCATGCTCATGTAAGCATTATGAAAGATATGGTTTGCTTTGTAGGCACATATTCTATGTTTTGACTTTATGTGAGGTCAAGAGATTTCCAGAGAAATATATCCTACGTAGGTGGACTCGAGATGCTGTCCTGAATTCTTCACGTAATGATATTATTGCACAAGATGATGCTGATCAGGGTTCTGAAAATGTTAGATGTTTGGTAAAAGATATTATGACATCTACCGAATACATTGTGAATCGGTTGGTCACAAATCTTGAAGAGTTGTCGGTTTTTCGTGACCAAATTAAGGATTTTATTAAGAAAACTGATGTTGGTGCTTCAAATGTTGACGTTACTAAACAAAAAGAAAGGCATGCTGCTATACTTGGTCATATGAAAGGCAAAGAACCTGAAATAGGAAAACCCGTTATAGTTAAGACAAAGGGTTCAGGTTCTCACAAAACAAAGCGTATCCAGTCCGCAGAAGAGCACTCGATACAAAACAAAGGTAAGAAAAAGCGAAGATGCAAGAACTGTGGTCGCACGGGTCATAATAGTCGGACTTGCAAACTGAAATGTGATGATGATGGGGATGACATAAGTTCTTCAGGTGATATAGATGAAGATGATTTAGAAGATGGTTATCATGGTGAAGAATCAGAAGATACAGAAGATGAAGAAGAATAGGGAAGATGATCAAGATCGATTGTCATATGCTTGCAGAAAATAAAACCATGCTGGTAGAATCTTGGCATTTTCATACATACTTTTGAGTTTTTTTTTTTAAATTTTTTACAACAGATTTTCATTCCCTTGGTTATGCTGGTATACTGTGCTGGTATATGAAAAAATAAAACATTCATCTGCAATACTTTTGAGTTTTTTTTTTTTAAATTTTTTACAACAGATTTTCATTCCCTTGGTTATGCTGGTATACTGTGCTGGTATATGAAAAAATAAAACATTCATCTGCAATATTCATATTATCTGCATATTTTCCTTTTATATAATACTATTAATGAAAATTTGGCACATGAAACGCCATTACATATATATATAGAAACATAAACAACATAGGAACTGAAAAGAAGTAAACAAGAACACATTATATATGGTATTTGTTCTTGAAATCAGTTACTTCTTCAGAGAGGCTCATGGTGCTGTTCATCAATTTGACCACCTCCCTGTCAATCCTATGCTGTTCAACGAAGTACCTGCGTGAGGCAGCAAATACAGGGTTGTTTGGGTCTTTCAAAACAGCATCCCTGAGGGCCAATGTGTCTTGTGCTTCCGATGAAAAGAGTTTACACAGTTGGTAGATGTTGTTTGTGATATTGAAATCTTCTTTCCTTGAAGATTTCAGTTTTTCTTTGATCATTTGCTTGCAGATTTGCTCTTTGTTTGAAGCCATTTTTTAGAAGTTGTATTTTTGTTCTTGGTGTAGGGTTTTGTAAGTATGAGTAATGCTGGTTGAACATGAACTGGTATTTATATATAGGGCACTTTTGTCTCTTTCCAACGTGTTTAGATTATGACTCTTTTTATAGATATTTAATTATTTAAGTTAAAAAATTATAGTGAAATTAAGTTTTGGAATTTTAAAAGGCACCGTGCTGTTAGAAACGATCAAAGACCATTAAATACTTTTTTTTTTGGGACTTGTGAGTTCCTCTTTATTATATTTTTTAATGTTATTTGGTTATTTTACACCTAACCCCCCCCCCCCTTCCACCTCCCTATCCCAAACCTACTATAAATACCCCCTACTATGACCAAACTTCTCACAAGTAATCACTTATCCTTTTTACTACCTTTTTTATTTTCAAAATGGCATCTTCATCTAACATTTATGAAAATGTTTCAAGTGAGCAGTTGAAAAAGTTTATTCTAACAAAAATCGACAAAGAAATTTTTATTCAGGATACACTGGCTGCAAACATCAAAAGGATCCGGGAGGGGATTCAGGTGTCTGATACTATTGAGGAGGAGCTTGTGCTGCTGCCAGTTTCTGATATCCGTAATGCTAACCTGATGTTCATAAGAGAGATGAAGAAGAAGGAGACTGATTCTTTGGTTGAAGCTGAAAAAGCTTTAAATGCTGTTGTTTCTTCTATCATCACGAAGAATAAGTTCCTAGAATCTCTAGATTAGTTTTTAATGTATGATTGTTTTTTGTTTATGTTTAAGATGATGTTCTTATTTTTATTATGTTTAATGGACTATTTTTAAGTTTTAATGCTGTTGTGGATGTTTTTAGTCTTTATTTTATTGTTTTTGTTTATCAACATTTTTATCATCATTGCTTTAAGCTGGCACTATTTTGCATGCACTTAAAGAAATGATGCCATAGGCTGGGCTATGGTGCAGGCTACTTTTACAGCCGAATCTTTTTTTTAATGCATATCTTCGATGTAATGATGACTATGATGGCTTAATAATAATATTTTTTATTTTATTTTTCCTTCTAAATAATGTTAAATTAAATACGAAGTCTTGTGCTGGTTCATTTGATTTTATGCTGGTCAAATCTTATCATTTCCTCAAATTTTTTGACAATTTTAAGATATGTATTTTTTGTGCCTGTGCTGGTAAATGTTGTGTATAGAAAAGTCGGTATAGTTTCTTTTAATACGAATTCCTGTGCTGGATCCATGTGATAAAATTTTAACTGAACAAACAGAAAAATCAAATGCAAATCAAGTACAAGCATCTATGAAAATAAAAGTCTAAAATTTAAAGATAATTGTTCAAATGTTCAGATGTTCATTCTAACTCCCCAATATAGCTTCAAGTCTCTCCTTAATTCTTTCTGCAGCCTTTACTTTTAATTTCTTTTTTTGTTCTTGAGGCAGCCTCATGAATTCTTCCAGATATTTGATTAATATATGTTTATGGCAATTTATATCTGACCACAGTATCTTTGTCAAGAGAATACATCTAAATTCTTCAAGCTGTTCCTTTTGTTTTGGGCCCTCATCTGAAAGACCAATTTTCCAATCTTTCACATCCCCCCCCCTTGTATGTTTCCATGTGTAACATGGCAAAGACACCGCAGTCGACATAGTTTTTCTGTGTCCTCCAACTCATATCTAACCTAACTGCCTTTGCATTTTCAATCATGCTCATCTTCAGAGGTGTGTTTAGTTCAAGATATTTCATGAACGTATCATGCTGCATAAAAAACAATTTTTATAAAGAACTTATATTAGTCATTGAAGTTATTTTTTGTAATAAACCTATAGGATATGAGGAAATTACCATGATACAGTATCTGGTTCCATATCTTTGAGCAACTGTATACTTGTCTTTCATGTTGTCTAGAATCTCAATTGACGGTTTCAAAAAATTGTAACAGACAACTATGAAGTGTTTATTGAAGAACATAGGCACAAAGACTAAATCAAGTTCATCAAAGTTTTTGTATGGTGATGTAATCATCATCTGGCCAATATTTTCAGACAGCTCCCCAATTCTTTCTTCCACTGGTGTTTTTTGCAGAAAGAATTTGTCTCCCTAAAAAAATAAACGTTTGCAAATTTTTAAATTTTAGATTTTTGTGTCTGTGCTGGTAGTGTGTGCTGGTATAAATATATGCTGGTATGTCATGCTTGTATAAATTTAACATTAATATTTGTGCATAGGTTTATTATACTTGAAAAAAGAAAAACATATAAAGAAAAGTGAGACATTTTACCAGTGTGTGGCATGTTAAGAATAACCTTTTTGGATCACCTTCCTTTCTTTTTTGTTCCTCATTGTTCAAAAACTCTGCCCAACAAGTAAATATGTTTACATGGATGTATTCTGTAGGATAGAAGGATTCAAATGAAGCTCTTGAAACATAGTTTTGAAATATGCTCTCATATATGTCCTCCCTACATTAAACAGAAGTATTAGTAACATTCACTAAAATATCCTTTTTGGAGTTATTAATAATTAATTTTACCAGCCATCTTGCTGTGCTGTGAATATGTACTCTGTAGTAACCAGCTTCATTTTTTCCTCTTTTATTCTATTGACTCCCATTTCATGCCATCTCTCCTTTTCATCAGCATTCATTGTTTCATAGGAGTTAATCTTATCAGAGATCACAGCCTTTTTTTTATTAAAATCAGACAACAGAATCTTCACCATGTATTTCACCCTTAGATCATTAATCTCAATTTTTTGCTTGCTCGATACTTCTGTTATGACGTTTTCCCAATGTGATGCTGGTCCACCCATAAATGTCTCCATGTGTCTCATTGCAAAAATGCCACCATCAATAACATTATTAGTTGTTTGCCATGGCATGGATAATCTTTTAGGAAGCACTGTGCTGATTTTTTTTGATTTTGATGTGTTAACCTTTGTAAGATATGCAGCAAGTGTGTCTCTCTACAAAAATAAACATTTTGTTTTAGTATAAAATGTTAGCATGTGTGCTGGTGGAAAAGACAAACATTTTTCTTACTAGGATTTTTGGGCAGTTCCCATATCTTTCATTGATTCCAAGAGTGTCTTTAACATTGTCTAATATGTACAGTGCAGGTTTCAAGAAGTCGAAACATATGACATAGAAATGTCTCTTGAGATTCATTGGACAAAATAGTAAGTCCACACTCCTTATTGTTTTGTAGATTGAGCTTTGAAGAGCAACATCTATATTTATTGTCATTATATCAATTCTTTCTTCTTTGCTACAATCTTCTTGAAAATTTTCTTCTGCCTAGAAATATTTTTTAATTCAGGTGATTAGTATTAGTAGTTAACATAATATATAATTTCAGAACATTGAAATAAAACGTATGCTGGTGTTTGACAAATTTTTTTACCAATATGTCACAACTGCAAAACAGCCTTGCTGGTGAATCTCTGCTTTTAGCTGATTCCTCTACATTCAGAACTTGTGCCCAGCAGTTTATAACATTCACATCTACTATACTTTTTTCATACATTGAATGTATATCATTCCATCTCAAGATATTCCCCTCTGCTGACTCAAACAATTTTTCACTGAAAAAATAGATAATAGGAAATTAAGATAAACCACCATTGAGTTTTACAAAAATATAAATAGGGGGTATGTATTTTATGTTAGTCTTACCTTTTTTCGCCATCCCCATATAGAAAGCATTTACCCATGATAAGTTCCAATTTTGTAAGTCTTTTCCCTACAGCAACCTTCCTTTCCTTGTATGGTGATCTCAAAGCATCTCCCGGTCTTGTCACTCGAGAAGGGCGTTGAACAGCAGGTGGTTGAACTTGGTGTAATAGCGGTGCTGGTGGTGGTGATTGGATTCTAGGTTGTTGAACTTGGTGTAATACCGGTGCTGGTGGTGGGGGGTTCTCAATCTGAGCATGGGCACTTGTTGATGCATGTAATGTAGTTGCTGCATGTTCTTGTGCTGGACTGAGTTTTGCCATAGGTACTGGTGTAATTACTGTCTTAGGTGGTTTTGATGTATCAACATCTGGTGTTAGTTGACTTATAAACAGGTCAAAACTGGGTTCATCAAAAAGTCCATTTGTTTTTAGAATCGGCAACTTCTGAATAAGTGATTCTACATCAACCTCATCACCAATTTTTGGTGTTCCAGCCTTTTCAACACATTGCTCTTCACATTCATCATTTTTATCTTGATTCATTTTAGATTTTTCAGTTTTATCACAAGCTTGTATTATCTCCTCCATATGTGTAGCAGTAATACTAACTTGTGACTGTGTATATTCAGCACCACACTTTGAATCCTCTACATTCTGTTTATCAGCTTCTTTTGTAGGCTCTTGTGCTGTTGTTTCCTTCGCATCTATTTCTTCATTACGAACATTTGGTGTTCCAGCCTTTTCATCATATTGCTCTCCACATTCAGCATTTTTAACTTGATTCATTTTAGTTTTTACAGCTGTATCACAAGCTTGTAGTATCTCCTGCATATGTGTAGGAGTAATACTAACTTGTGATTCTGTGTATCCAGCACCAGAATTTGAACTCTCTACATTCTTTTTATCGGCTTCTTGTTCAGGCTTCTGTGTTGTTGTTTCCTTTGCATCTATTTCTTTCTCTACATGCTGTCCCATTTCATTCACTTCTTTACCAATCTCCTGTGCGGGTGATTCATATTCTTTCACAGGTTCTTTATCTACATGTTCTTCTTCTGCCATCACTTCTCTATCATCTTCCTGTGCTGGTTGTTCTTTACCAATCTCCTGTGCGGGTGATTCATATTCTTTCACAGGTTCTTTATCTACATGTTCTTCTTCTGCCATCACTTCTCTCTCATCTTCCTGTGCTGGTTCTTCTTTGTCACTGTATTTTGTCAGCAGTGATTTCCAATCGTTAATCACATCTTTTAGTAATTTGCTGTTTGGAAAATCAGTGTTTGCTATCATAATCATTTGATCAACATCACCAATCATCATCTCAAGATGTGCAGTTTTCTTCTTAAAAAGACTTATCCAGTCCTGTATTAAATCATAGTATAAGCTTAAGTTCATATAACGAGAATTATGCTGGTGAAATAGTATAACAGAGTAACTTACATGTTCATCTTTTGTATTTGGTTGTGTAAGAAGAGCAAATGAAGCAAATTCTGATAGACCTTGTATTGTATCATTAAAATATGATCCATCGTCCACATCTGCTTCTTTTGCTGTTTTGTTCCTTGATAACTGCATTTCATTATCAGTATCTGTTTTCTCATCATCATCATTGTCATCATCTTTTGATGACAATGATACTTCCTTTTCTGAATCAACAACATCCTCATCATCTTCTGATTCTGCAGATATTACCTTTTCTGAATCAACATAATCCTCAACATCTTCTGATTCTGAGCTTGACGAAATACGATAAACAACCCTCTTTCTCTTTCTTAATGAGGCTATTGTTATGTTGTTTTCATCAACACCTTCAACCTTATGCTCTTCAACCCTATGCTCTTCAAACTTATGCTGTTTACTTTCGTCACTCACCGGTCCTTTGGATCTTTTCCTCTTTATATTCACTTTAACTTTAACGTTGTATTCTTCTTTCATCTGTAAATCTACTTCTGATACAACTTTGTAATTCTTTGACACCAGTTCATCTTCCAGCTCTCTTAGTGTGTGAGTTGTATACAATCCAATTGTTGGGGTTTGTTTACCCTCTGGAAATGTACCCTTCCTCATGATATGAGCATACCATAGCTGTCAATAGGTTTAAAAAAAAGAATGAGCAGAAATATTTTTACAAAACTTAAAAGAATATGCAGAATAAGAATACATATAATACATACTCCAAGAAAAGTAATTGGACCGTTATAATGCTCCACTCCATTCCAGGCCTTTTTTGTTCTGTTTAGACATTCTATTACATAGCTGCACCAATCATATTCTTGAACTATAGCTCCTTCTGGCAATGATTTTAGAAACCTCATGTTGACAGTAGATTGTTTGGTACATTCTGCTAAAGTAGACAACACTATGACCAAGAAATTTAAACAAAACATTCTACCAGCATCTGATGTGTTCTTGATCATATCAAAAACATGTTTAACTGTTCTTAGTCCTGATTTGGGAGGCCACTGTGCTCTCCACTCAAGCATAACTGGCTCCTTATGGGATCCCTTTTCAGACTCAAGAACCTTCTTTTTACCCATAGGTATTCCAAGTACATCATGTACCATTTTTCTGTCTAATTTGATGCTCTTTGTCCCCAAATTAAGGGTTCTGTTATCATGGTCATAGTTTGATAGAAGCCAGTAACTCAAGTTGTTTGGAACCATAGTAACTGACAAGCTTTTCATTGTTATAAATCCAATATTACTAATAGCTTCAAGTCTCTCTTTGCTGAGTTTGATATGAGAAAAAATGTCACAAATGTTTTCTGCCTTGTTCCTCATGTATAATCTTTTGTGACTGTATGGGATATATGGTTGTGGATTCTTTGATGCTGCTTGTTTAGGTGAATGAACTTTTTGTTTCTTTGATTGGAAGTCATCATCAGATGATTCCTGATTTTTTTTATCAGTTCGTTCACCTGATATAAGTTATGCATACCTTATTAGAGGTCAATTTACAGTTAAGACCAGCATAGATTGAATATAGTTTACAATGAAGTACACCAGCATGAAAACTAGAATAACCAGAATAAGACCAGCATAGAAACTAGTAACCAACACAGGAACATAATAGAATGAATGTAGTTTACAAGCATACCTTATTAGAGGTCAATTTCCACTTAAGACCGGCCTAGGTTCCATATAGTTTACAATGAAGTACACCAGCATGAAAACTAGAATAATCAGATTAAGACCAGCATAGAAACTAGTAACCAACACAGGAACATAATAGAATGAATGTAGTTTACAATGAAGTACACCAGCATGAAAACTAGAATAACCAGAATAAGACCAGCATAGAAACTAGTAACCAACACAGGAACATGATAGAATGAATGTAGTTTACAATGAAGTACACCAGCATGAAAACTAGAATAACCAGAATAAGACCAGCATAGAAACTAGTAACCAACACAGGAACATGATAGAATGAATGTAGTTTACAATGAAGTACACTAGCATGAAAACTAGAATAACCAGAATAAGACCAGCATAGAACTAGTAACCAAAACAGCAACCTAATAGAATGCATGTAGTTTACAATGAAGTGCACCAAAACAGCATAGCATAAACTGTATGTTAAATGAACGCACGAGCATAATTACTAGTAATCCAACACAGCATAGCATTATTTGTGTAATCGTAAACCCTAACATTATCTAGTCAATGCTGTTGCATATGATCAGTTTACCTGTATCATCATGAACAATGTGCTGATCTTCATTCGTTTTTTTAACTCCTTTTTTCTTGGTTCCAAACCGTTTTTTTCCTGAAGATTCAATTTGTGGCAGCATTGCGTATAAGAGAATATCCAGAATTTGTGTACAAAATTGAAATGGTTATACAATTAGAGGAACTTACGATTGTATGTAAGTGATGCTTGTTTTCCAGTGTTACATTTCTTCGAATCTCCGGAATCCATGGCGGTTTTACGATTAACAGGGGGATGAATGAGGGTTTTATGCGGGGTAAATGATCGTGGAAATATAGGCGGTTTCTAAAATTAAAATTAGACACTCTGACGGAATTACCCCTGCGTGTTATTTTTAATTTACATAAAAGGTGTTTTTTGTTTTTTTTGTCTATCCGCATGATACCCGTTAGATGATAGATCTGACGGCCTATATTGGGCCGCACCGGACTTAGGGAAAAGTCCCTGCCGCACAGGAACCCCCCTCTATATATATATATATATATATATATATATATATATATATATATATATATATTGATGATTAGTTCTTTTTGAAGAAAAAAAAATTACCGTTTGAAGCTGGTCTCATCAAGAAAGAGCTTGTCATCCGTTGTTTTCATCACATTGGTAACCAACCCCCCCCCCCCCCCCCCCCCCCCCCCCGACGCCTAGTGGCGGTGTACGGGACGCTTTTAAGTTTTTCACGGTCCATAATGCACCCATTACACATAGCCTTAAATACAATTGTCTTGCATTTAATAAACAAAGGTTTGCCCAACCTGAATGGTTAGGGCTTTGAGCCTATCCAGATCTAACCAAGGTTTAAAACCAGTAAGGTCGGTTCAATGGACGAAGCAACCCAAGCAAGGATTTAAAGCCTCCAAAAATTTAGAGGCCATTGATTAAAACCTCTTGGTTCCAAGTTCAAATCTTGGATACAACATTTATATTTAGCTTTTTCATTTCTCTTTTTCTAATATAATTCTTTTTTATATATTTTTGTCTTTTTTATGGTTTATACTAAAAAACTAGTTATTTTTTCAAAAGCATATATTGCCAATATACTAAATTATACTAAATTTTTAAGAGATATTATCAATTTAGATTAGATTGACTATAAATGTTTTATTAAACACTTGCATCGAATAAAGCTAGCAAAATCATTTTATTCAATTATATTTGTCTATATGCATTAAGAATACAAAAAGATTAACTCTACTAATTATGCACATTATAGTTTATTGTTATCAGTCCCAAGCCGGATAAAAAAAGAATTTGAAACATAACTTTTGAAAATGTCAAAAGACCCTAAAATATTATTTCGCTAGGGTTCCCAAGTCGTTTGAGCCGCTTTTGAAGCTTGGTTTGGGTTATACAAGTTCGAAAACGGTTTAGTTGATCCGGATTAAGAACCGACTAGAAAGAGGCCTCTGTTTTCACCTTTCATGGGTTTGAAACCGGGTGGGGAGCGGGTTTGGAATAAACTAGTTTTGTCAGCCGCTTTACTTGACTTGGGAGAAAAAAAATGGGCCATTGAGAATCAATCTCAAGTCCAACTGTCCAAGTGCATGTACCAAGACCAAAGATCAGAATAAAATACAACTTTTTTAAAACAAAAATAAGAAAAAACATAAGATCGCCACATTTGACCACTTGTTACAAGAAAGAATCCACAAAAGATGCAACTCATAGTCTCATAACAAGAATTATGCAAAAGTAACAAGACTAAATTTAATACACAATAATAATCCAAGAAAATAGCATGGCAATATCACAAATCTTCTAAAGACAACCAATTTCAAAAAGGGCCAAATTGTATATACACATATTCATACTATTCAATATCCAACTCACCATCACCATTTCCTTAACCAGAAGACCAAATTTGTTTTCTTCATCATCAGGTGTCTCATAACAACCAAAATGCTCAACAAAAACCCAATGATGGATTTTCAAACTGCTCGTGTGTGGTCTACCCCGATAATGAAACATGGTTCGCAATTACCTTTTGAGACATGAACACTGGTTCACGACCACCACCAGACCGCTGAGCTGCCAGATCTTCAAGCCGTTTCCATGTAGCTTCTCGTTTCGACTGGCTTTCTTCCTTTTTTGACTCGTCTTCTTTGAACTTTCTAGAACATTCCTCAAAGAGTTGCGGGTCAACATCAGAAAAGATTTTTCTGACATTTAAAGTCAAACTTTGCACAGCTTGGTTCCAATGGGTCTTTGTGTTTCTTTCCAGTGCCGGAAATATGATTGGCAGTATCACTTTTCGGTTTTGTTTAATCAAGTTGTCGATATGGTCGTTGTTCCATAGGAATAATGCTCTCTCAGCAACCTGGATATTCAAGAAACAGTTACAGTTTTCATATTTTGGCAAAAGGCAGCACCTTTTGTAATGATTTAATGTGTATTTCACCAAATAAATAGCACCCACAAATAGAAAAAGGTTTAACATCCGAAAAGACTGGATCTTTATTAAATCCAAAAGGATATTGAATCAATGACCAAAAAACTCAACTTCTAGTCTTTAGGTTACAAGCGAAATGCAGCATTTCCTTTATTAGAATGTTTTAGATTAAACTTATCTGCCTGCACGTTATAACAGGTGACGGTGATTCGAATACACAAAATTGCTCCTTGTTAATCAAATAAGTTTCTAAAATTTGACCATATTCTTCATTCATTATCATTATATGTTCTAGGAAAGTTCTAATCTTACAAATATTTGACCACAAATCATAATCATTATAAATAAAACAGTACAGATTTGGGTCTACAAAACTTACTCTGATCATTATAAGGTATTTGAGATTTTGTCAGATGGTCTAACATTCCTGAAGTGCCTTTGTAAATAAAACATCACTAAATTCTTCAAGTAAAATATCATAAATTCTCCTCGATAATGGCATTACCCAAATATTCTACTACTAGATCAATATAATCGGGTTCTAAGTAATAACAGCATAAGCAAGTAAATAATTCTAACCTAAAACTTATGACAATAGAAAATGTTGCGATTTTCAAAGGCCAAAGGGAGTACTTGTATAGTTTTATATAGTTCTTGGAACTTTATTTAAAACGGGAGAAAAAGAAACGACAATTTAGAAGCTACAACTTAGAGGTGGCAATTCTGACCTATTTAGTTTGTGTTCGTCCCAAACGGGTCAACTAGATCAAACAATAATGTTAGAAAAAAGGGTAACAGATCAAAATACGGACCAAGTTGAAAGTCATATAGAGACCTTTATGCTGCATACGAAATCCTATGATCGTAAATCTTTTTTATCCAAGAATTTAGATTATTATTATTGTAAGAATACAGTTTTGGTCATCACAGTTAACTTATTTGTTATTCAGAAAAAGTTTACACGATGGACAAAAATGTGTATGTTGATCCACCTCGGCCCCACTCATTTCAACCCGTAGTAAAAATGACCCATCTTGAACTGTTATAGTGAGTTACCCAACTGGCCAACCCCGCATGAACCATCTATATTGCCACCTATAGCTAAAAGTATATGTATCAACTAGTATAGATCAGAATGTAAATCCTGGACGAATTAAAACATTTAAGCACATATTTATATAGCAATAACATTTTTTTAAAAGCTACCTGAAAGTGTGAACTGCTCAAACAACGGGCAAGTTGGCGAAACAAAGGCACCATACATCTTTGAAACTCAGGAGGTTGAGTTGCTTCCAAAACTTCTTCAAGCTCACTTAAAAACATAACCTCTTTTGAACTATTTGTAATCGGCCAGTATTTCAACAAACCCCTAATAACGGTATCCGCAAGTTTGCAATCTTTTTCCACAAATTGAGTAATACAATAAGATATTTGTTGGTGATACATCGGTATGCATTTTGGCTTGTGAAGTGGTATTAACGCCCTTACAAGAAACAACTTATGTTCTTCTTTTAATGGTAACGCAAACCCGTTAATAATACTTCCCAGTATTTCTAATAACTCAGCAATCCCGTTATGTTTTTCAGTTTCGAATACGAAACGGAAAAATATGTTGTTGATTGCTTTCCTGATAAAAGGGCGGTGTACCATAAACTTTCCATACATCCGATGAAGAACAAATTTCAGATATTCACGTTCTCGCGGGTCCTCTGAATCGAACAAGTCCAACCATTTTAAAACAAACGCTTGATCAATGTAACGTTTAGCCAGTTTTGGATCGGTTTCTGGTGATGCTACAAATCTTAGGATGAACTCGTAGACTAGCTGCAAATGAGGCCATGCAGGATCCATACATGGCTCTTCTTCTTCACCATCAAAAGTTTCTAGAACCTTATTATCCCGAGGTTGTGGAGTAAGCCTACGAAAGATATTCACCGACACCATTTTCACAATCTCTTGCATTACATTTTCCTGAAACTTCCCATTTGCAGAACTGAGATAATCAACTAGTTCTACCAACGTTTGTCGTTTGATCTCTTTTTCTTTCAAATTCTTTGTGGGGTCTGTGAAGTCAAACACCACTGAACATAAAGCCAACTTTCGAATGAACAGATTCTGTTTTTCAGAACTGGGAACATCTTTCAAACTAGGTAAGGCTTCATATGTGTTGGAAATTGCTAAATTTCCATTCAATTTTGGATTTTGAGATTGGAGAAGCATGTTGTTGGTGTGCCTTTGAACAGTTGGGGTTTGACGAGATGAGGGATTCGAGCTACTAGATCGAGTGATTGGTACATCATTGTTGGTTCTTGAACTAGTTGATGTATGTGAAGATGAATTAGGGTTTCCTCCATCTCGATCGCTCGACTTATGTGGCTTTTTAGGAAGCCGACTAAGTATCTGTTTGAACATCACTTGAACAAAAAAAATATATAATTTTCTTGATAACCCAGCCCTAAAACACTAAACCCTAATCAATTCCAGAGTCAATTGTTTCTAATCAATAAACAAAATTGGGATTGATATCAAAGATTCCAACAAAGCACATGCTTTTCATATCAGTTTCAGAAAGCCCCATTAAATGACTCCAATTTCCCCAAAAAAAACAAGATTAATCCTACAGATAACTTAAACTTCAATCAATCAAATCTTGAAACTTCGCCTGCAAGAAATTGAATAAATTCAAGGATTAAATTGGGCAAAAAACCTAAAAAATGCTGAATCCATTATCGCAAGGTAGAATATAAAATACACATAGATTAGGTAATCAAAAACACAATTTTGAATAACATGTTTTTCATCATAATATCAGATCAAACCACAACAAGATCTGGGCATCATCTCAAGACCCAGATGGCGTTCTTGAAAATATTCACCTGGAAATCAACAGGTAACAAGAGGGGAAACAAATGAAGGAAAGAACACAAAATATACACCTTTTTTGGTAGATAATCCATGAAAACAGTAGTATAGTATTAATTGAATAAAGGAAATGGGAAAGATAGCATACTTACAAGAGATTATTTTGAAACCAGATAGACAGGAACATCACCAAGGAAATCGATGATAAAAATGCAGAAGATAAATCCTCGATCACAGATGGAATTTCGAAGACGATCTCAATTGAGGAGAGAGAGAAAGGGAGAGATTGGGGTATAAATTGTATAAAATCGGTATTTCAGAAAAAAGAAAAGAATAAAATTGCTCTCGATACATTGTTTTCTCTCACCTTTGTTTTGGGACCCATATAGCAAATGTATAAAGCATTCCAAACCTATTCCTCGTACTCTTTTTCGATCTCAACAAATCGGTTAATCGGTTTTTTAAAAATGATCGTTTAGTAGGCAATAGAAAAATCGGTGTTAACTAAATTGGTTTGGGTTAATATTCGGTTACGTGAATCTAATATCACTTTACTATTATACTGGTTAGTTTCTTAACCGAATCGGTTAACCAAGCTGGAGGAAGTCGAACGCTTAAACTAGTGTGAAATTCCTGATATAACTATCATGGTAAACCTTTTGTAAAAATGTCCGCATACCGTGATGAAGACGACACATGTAATATGTGAAAGTGATCAAATTTGGTCGTTCTCCAGCACGAAGTGGATGTCAATCTCAACATGTTTTGTGTGTTGACGTTGAACCAGGTTGTGAGCTAGATAGACTGCTGAGACATTGTCACAATAAACAATAGTAGCTTTTAGCAATGGAAGATGTAGTTCTGCTAATAAGTTCCTTAACCATGTGACATCGGCAACTGCATTGACAACGCCACGGTATTCGGCCTTCGCACCGGGTCTAGAGACGATAGATGACCATGAAACCAGATTGGTGCCCAAGAATACCCAATATCCAGATATTGACCATGGAAAAACCGAGTATCCACCCCAATCTGTATCAGAATGAGTCGTAAGGGTGGAATTGGAAGATGGCGATAACTGTATCCTGTAAGTGATGGTATGTCACACCCTATCTGACCCGTATTAGAACTCGTGAAAGCAATATAGATAAACACGCACTGGCCACTTAACCAAAAGAATGTAATAACAACCACAAATAATGGATATAAAAATTCAACAAGATTCTACATCCCAAGTATAAGGTCCCAGTGTGACCCTAAGACAAAAACCGAGTTTACATCACATATAAATTCTCACAAGGAAAACTGATCAGCTAGATTTCTAGTCCAACACCCGACTAGCTAAACCAATCATCTAGGTTCCACCTAATGTCGCAACACTTGACATTGTCCCTGTAATATGAGCTAAAATACATCAACAACAAAGTTGTTGGTGTGTCGTAGCTAGTGACTCATAATAACTGATAAACACAAGTGCATGTTAAGCTTTTTGGTTCTTGCAGAGTCAAATCTCAATCCAGTGAAAGCACGAGCACGATGGTATGAGAACCTACGTTAACTACTAGTGCAGTTGTCTAGATGCCTATATATATGCCTTGAGGCCACACAAGGACCCTAATGAATCCTATAAATATTTCGTCTGGAGTTTACACCTCGCAAATCCGAACCCCAACCTTCTAACGAATATATCCACATATACATAGCCTTATCTTCGTTTATCATAAAACATTTTAACACGGCTCGTATACGGCCCCAAAACATAGTGTAAAAATGGGAGGCTAACGGAACTCACCTAATATGCAACAGATGAGAAAACACTAGAACGTAGGCATGCATGAATCCTCTTCAAGCTCAATAGCTCTAATGACCTAAACAATTATAAGTACATTTAAAATTGATGCTAACAATACTCTATTATTATACTTTATCACGGATGGCAATCCTGTCACCGAAATTAATCAGATTTTACCAATTTGCCACGACACAATAATCCTCGGGTTTTCTTAAAAGGCATATGCCCCAAACTGAACAAAACAGTCCCTAACCCGTAACCTATGACCTCATAACTGATCCCGGTGTCAAAATCCTTGTTAAAATCTAACTTATCAAAAATCACTAAATCTAGTAAGGACACGAAGCGAACCGTCGAGACTGACCATCAAAATAAGCAGGTGGTCTACTTTGACCAAAAGTCAAACCTGTTTAGAAACACTTTATGTTGACCGTCTGGTTGCAAACCAGACCGGAATGGTCCGCAATAACTGTTTTATGATTTAATGACGAGACTCTATTTTTCAGTTTCATGTATGTTTTTAGCCGGGTTTCAATCTATTTTTGTTTCTAAGCCATTTTCAAGGTTCATTAGTCCTTTGTGACAATCTGATCAAACATCAAATAGCAAAATAAAGAGTTTTAAAAGTGAAAACCCTAATGCATGCTTTTAAGGACTTGTACCTTAAGCTAACCGAGCTTGTACAATCCGAATGTCTGGCTTCTTGACCACTGGTCAGAACTTCTCAAATCCTCCAAGGTCATTAAAACAGCCTACATTCAAAATCTAAGGTGATCAAAACATGATATCACCATCATTCGTCTCAAAAATGGTTTTCTACACAAAATTAAGGATTTCATACCTTAATAAATTAACAACTTAACTACTCGCCAATTCTATAGATTAGTGTGGGTCATCCACACATAGCCTATAAACCATCCAAACTTTAGTGAGTAGTAATTCTCAACCCAATACAACACATCAAATGTGACATCAAGTATTTAGGATGCTTACCAAGGCACTAAGCATGAAATCTTCAAGTGGGATTCGACTTCTGGAACTGTTGAACACCTTTTGGAACTTAAGTGAATGAGAGAGAGCTTCTGGTTCAGAAAAGATTGTGAGAAATGACAATTTTATATCTCATTATCTGTCTCTCCTTATTAAATCTTCAGTGCATCACATAAATGTGGTTTTCATGGTTTTTATCATAATATTTTTCCTTAAAAACAAGATCCTATATTACTATTACTAAAATTGTCATTTCGTTTCATTTGTTTATCCGATAAACATGTTACAAAGTTGTTAGAGCGTTTTATGCCAAAAATCTCAATAAGAAAGAAGTTACTTTTGTAAAATTACGAATTTTGGGACAAACGTTAATAAGTGCATTGCTTTCATTTGGATTAATCATACATCTTGTATCAACCAATGATCTTCAAATTGATAGTAGTCATAAGTCAAAGGTTTGACGGTTTCTGGTTGTGCTTCAACTTGATTACCACGTGCTTGTAGTCAACAAATGCATAAAATCTTGAATAATCAAAGCATGTCTCTATCATGATAGCTATTAAATAAATATTATATATTATATGACACCATTAAGGTCAACAGGCGGTTAGCCCATGTACCAAGAATCTCAGCCGTGGGATCATCTAAAGAATTAATCCTCACCGTCATAATTCGACGGTTATTTTGACAATTTCAACTGTCGTGCAGTTATGCTCTGATTCTCGTGTTTGACTTTTTGTCATATGCACGTCGCCTGATTCCATGGCAACCGTCTCCTAGAAACTCTCCATATTTTACATTTCACTTCTCCCCCACCCGCCATCGCATTCCTAATCATCGTCGATCACTCGCATTCCCCACTTCTTCTTTTCACAATCCTACTGATTTAGGGGTTGTCTGCACAAAGCTGAGATGCGATTCGGGTTTGAACTCTTAATCAAACATTCTACTTCCTATATCGATTCTTTGTACAGATACATGTAATCTGAAAACAGTAGCTTATCCTGTTGAGTTGAATTCCTATTTTGAAAATTAGGGGTTTTTTTTTGTTCATTTGTTGGATGATGGCTCAATCTTCGTACAGTTCGATTGATTGGGGATTACGCTGCTGGGAAGTAGATTGGGTCGGGTTCGTTTTCTGTGATCTGGGACGCGAAGGCATAAGGTTCATGGCACCGAGTTGCAATTAAGAAGATTCTGATTGGAAAGCTGAACAAAAAGTTTGAAGAGAGTCTCATGTCGGAGATTCTTCAAGCGATTTAGGGTTACGGTATTAGTTTATATTCCATGACTCATCAGTCGCACATCAATGATCATTTTAACTGATATTAGGTATGTTTATGAAACTTTTTTTTTGTTTAAATCGTTTAATTTGGAATATTAGATGAATTCTGCTTATGTTTTTGATAATTCTGGAGTTGTACTTTTTCTTCGTTGCACAATCTGTGTTAAAAGCCTCAATTTTTAATCAATTTATACTCAATTCAAAGAATGATAAGCACTTAGTTGTTTTAGAAAGAAATTGATAGTCAATGAGGGATTACTTTGATCAGGGTGGGAATTTTGTATGATTAATTTATTTGGGAATGGGTTTAAGATTTTGAGATTTTCATGTTCTGGCTCTGTTTTGATGGCCTGTGACCAAGCTGAGCTCTACCTATTTAGAAGACGAAAACTCTATTAACTATTTATGTTTATAGAATGCCGAGATGAACACTCTATCAATTCACCTGCTATATTTTTTGAGTTATAAGGCCATATGAATAGCAGTTTTCTTTATGCTTGTCTTTCAAATTATATATATAGGACCACGGGACATCACACGAGGCTGATGTTAATGGCAGTTTTTTCTGTTTCCTTTTGGCTTTATCTACCTGCAAAATCATCCAGTTTTCTTTCTACCATTCTTCATCAGGTTTGTTTGATTTTACTTTATTTAGTTCCGATTTGTGTTTCTTTCAATCGAACCCAGTTTCCTCTAATTTTGACTGTCAATGTGAATTTTGGTGTTCTGTTTTCTAGAGAAACCTTTCTGGTATACATGGGATTTTTTTTTAAGAATGATCACCGATACATATATTTAATGTTCTGAATTCCATTTTGATCGGTTTCGTGCAGTAGGTTTTGTACTTTTGGTGACCAAAAACACAAATTTTATCTTTAACTATGCTATTAACTTGGCATTTGTTACTAATGGTGATACCTTACAAGGGTAAACAAATGGGTTCACATTGGTCACAAAACTATGAGAATTCTTATTGTATCATGGGTGTCACATTGGTTACATTGGTCAATGAGATCAGGGTATGTTATGATTAAGTTGTTATAAGAGATGGAAATTTGGAGCTGTTTACTTAAAAATGGGTTAAACTTTATCTCCAATGGGTCAAGCATGGATCATTGAAACATTAGTTGATGAATCGGGTCAAATGAGTTAAAAATAACTTGATGTGTAAGTGCTTATAACCACTTAAAGCACTTTATTTGAAGAATTAGTTAAGTAGTTTTATAATATATAAATAACTGTTTATAAAATTCAAGAAAAGGGAACGAAGAAGTTTGCCTGGTCGACGTGACCTGATCCATCTTAAAAACCATTTCAACACTTTAACCGATCCTGCCAGTTGTAGATGTGATTCTGCATTTGTTAATGTAGCATCTATGTTGATTTCAAACATGATTACTTACATGAGTCAGTGGTTAATAATTATGACAGACACTCACAAGGTGTTGACTCGAAATACAAAAATCCAAAATTTGGATTTAGGAAACAACTTGATTATGAGGTGGTCGGTTCTTAAGGTAAGCCAATTCATGGAAGCTCTCTCTTTTTTTTAAATGTCTTATTATTACTATAATTTATTTGTGGAGCGTATAGTCTCATTCTTGAATATCAGATACTTTCTTCCCTGGTAAACCTGAGAAATCTGAACCTAGCTGGGAACCCTGTTGCTGAGAATGATACATTAGCAAAAAAGGTAGCATTTGGTGTTTTCACTATGATATGAAATTTTTACTTGATGGATATATGCTGACCATCATTGAAATTGGATGAAAATAATGTGATTGATGTGATTAAAGATCAAAAGTATACAATTGATAAATATATTTTTTCGCTTTAAGTAATTGAAAAAATGAGAGTCTCCTGTGACAATTGTATACCTATGTGTATATTATATGTGTAGACACACACATACTGTATTTTTCTTTTATATGTGTTAAAAAGTTCTTTTTTTCCAATAAGAAAGAGCCCATACCAGAAATAAACTAGATATGACAAGTTTGACTCATTAGTAGGTAAATTGTTTGATTTTGTCATTTTGGTTATGTTTTTCTCACACAGCTAAAATGGGTTGACCTAAACGATTTAAGTATAAAGGAAACAGTCAAATAAGTTGAAACTCCGGGATTGCAGTATAGAGGCTATATTATTTTCATTTTTATATAGTTTTTATAATAGTTCTATGGTGTTATATGTTTTTTCTACTATAAAAACAAAAACATGTTTGTGGGTTCATTCATCCTGTTTCAGCCTGCATTATAAATTACCTATTATATAACGACATGTAGTACTGTGGAATAGCTCCCAACACCGACTTTGTGAGTGTAACAATCAACACTAACAAATACAAGAAAAAAAATTGTATGTGTAAATGACCCATCTTTAACCCAAAGCTATCGGATTTTGATGTTTTAGGTTTTCACTACATGTTTGGAGAGAAAAGAATCAGTTCTAGACTCAGCACATACATCAGCTGGGAAAACCGCAGTGGTAGAGTATGCAATCGCTATGGCTTTTAGAGACAAACAAAGGGTCATTACACATCACAATTAAAAGCATTAAGCTAGCAATCAGAAATACAGAGAACTAGGTCAAGAGTTTTCTGATGTCGGTGATGTCACACTCATAGTAACAGGGTTCGCTAGGTGGGGTATCGAATTGCGTACCGGGTCGATCGAACCGATTCGTGGTTCGAAAGCGAATCGGGGACGATGGGGTTCGCGAATCCAATTAAAAAACCATCGAATCAAATGCCTGTTCCATATTTATGTTGGTTCGCGAATTGAAGTGACAGGGAACGCGATTTTAATTTTTGTGTTTCGTTAATTCTACAATTTCGGTACGCAGAACGGAATATGGAGAGTTGGTTGCTTAAATCTTTTCCTTATTTATCAAAAGATCATCGTTAAATCTAAAGTTCTACCCTGTTTCCTCTTTGCCGTCCCTAATCCCTCTCACGCTGGTTCCACTTCCAAATTCCAAAAATCATCGACCTCTTCTGAGTTCTGCCATCTTTCATTCTGCCATCTTTCATTCTTTCTTTTTCAATCAATAATGGTGTTTGGATTATTGAATTTGAAGTTTGATGTTTGAACTTGAAACTTGAAATTTAAAGTAAGTTATGATTTATGAAATTTGTGTAGATTTGTAGTTAAATAGCATAACATCAGTGTTGTAAAACGCGGAATTAATCGGCGCCTAGGCGCTAGTCGGAACTTTTCTGTGGAATTTCCGGCTAGCCGGAGCATTAATCGGTTTTGAAAAAAAACGGTAAAACGGGGTACTAGTCTGTCAAGGCGGTGGCTAGACGGTGTCAAGTTTCAACCGGATTTACGTATTCCGGCGGCCGGTGATGTCATTCCCGCCGAAAATCTGGAAGAATGAAGGAGGAAGGAACAGAGGAAGAAGAAACCAGAGGCGGAGAGGCGCCGATCTGGTTTTTTACCTTTTAGGGTTTTCTTAAGTTTATGTCCTTTAACATTTAGCCCCTCTATCTTTTATTAGTTTACAAATTATCCCTTAACTTATTAACTTTTACTATAAAACTAGTTTAATATTTTAAAATTTAAACCCTATCTCTCTTTACTAGTTTAAATTTGGTTCTTATACTTATAAATTTATATAGAAAAAGTATAAAAATAACATTATACATATATAATTATATAAATTACATATAAAAATTACAAATCGATTAAACCCGATTAATCGCGATTAAATGCTAGGCGGTACTCGACCGCCTAGCTACCGCCTAGCGCTTTCTACAACACTGCATAACATTATATGGTACACCATACCACATGATATGATACATCGTACCGGAAATGGTACATCGTACCGGAGCGAACCGAAATGAGCCTTCCCCCTAACGTACCGAATTTTAGAACCCTATCGAATTGTGAACCCGTACCACGCTCCCGTACTAGAGCGAACCGCGAATCATGTGACTATGGTCACACTCTCTCCAAATGCAGGTTGCTTAGTCATGACAACTGAGATTCTTAGGGGAATGCTTTATAGAGGATTTGAGGTTTTAAAAGAAATTGCATCGTTTATATTTGATGAGATTCACTACACGAGGACCGTGGAAGTAGGGTAAATTTAGGAAGAAAGTATAATCTTCTTGCCTCGAGCTATTAAAATGGTTTTTTTCTGCACCAATGTCGAACACTACTGAATTTGCTGAATGGATATGCAACATACACAAACAACCATGTCATGTGGTGTATACTGATTTTAGACCCACTCCTATGCAACATTATGTGTTTTCCCATGGGTGGATCAGGATTGTATCTTGTAGTGGATGAAAATGCACAATTCAGAGAGGATAATTTCTTGAAACTGCAAGACACTTTCACCAAGCAGAAACAAATTGGTGGAAATAATAAATCGAGCGGGAGAACTGCTAAAGTAGGAAATGCTTCTGGTGGATCTGATACTTACAAAATTGTCAAGGTGTTTATCTCTCTTAAATGTTAATCTACTTTGATAAGGAACTTATGAGATTCTGTGTCTCTTTTAGTCTTCTCATTATGAAAATCAGAGATGACAAGATGGGTGGGTTGGGTAATTGGTTAAAAAATGGTGTATCTGTTAAATTTGTAAATGGTATATATTATTTTTTGAGTGTAATCATGCAGAATGTGTAGAAGCACTTCCGTGTTATACAAGATTAAAATGGCCACTGGAGCAGCTCAAGACCTTGCTTTCTTGCAAACCCTGTATGAAATAATGTCATTTTTAGGGATGTCAGATCCTCAAAAGATTTTTATGTTTTAGGTTCATTCTTTTGGTTAACAATTTTATATAATTATATTTTCAGGTTTGTAACACAAAGCTCTAAGATTTTGGACTAGCAAAGGTAGGTCCAGCTAATGGAGAGTCTCATGTTACAACGTGTAATAGGCACCTATGGAATGCGCCTCCTGAGTTTATAGCTACTGGTGAGTTCTCTTGTCTCCTTGTGCATGCATATATTTTAGACTTTTAGTAGTAGCCGGTTCTCTTTATTAGGGATTGAATTAGTTAATCAATTTAAAAGAAATGATAAGGGGTCAAGTTGGGTTTTGTCTTATATTTAACGGGTCAAGCAGTAACATCTAGATAAACATTCAAAAACAGTAACATTCACATCTAATAAAAATTTGAATAAGATCATTTAGACCAACCTTAGATTATGATCAGATATATGAATGAGAAGATCATTTAGACCAACCTTAGATTATGATCAGATATATGAATGAGAACTCGATCACGATTCTTGATTATAAAATGCTAAAAGGTATTTGTAAGCTAACTTTAAAAGAATTGTCATACAAAAACTTTATCATCCATTCAATAATGCTTAAATGGCATAAAAGTTAATTCAGATTAGGCTAAAATAGAGGAAATTATTAGAAAGGAAAATGAACATCCAAACACTCATTGTAGCTTCAGCTTTTACTCAGGAAACCAAGTGGTAAACTAAATGAAACAATTACAAAACTTTGTATATATTTGGTTATTTTTTCTCTCTAAAAAATTGCATACAGATAATAAAGTACTCATAAGTCATAAGTGATTAATTTAGGCGAGTTATGAAGAATTTCATAGCAATGGAAATATATGAAACTGAAGTGACCTGCATGTAACGAAACTTAGGTTATTTCTTGTACTTAGATTATGATTGGATGGTTTTTCAGATTCGTTTACTATGTCCTATATGTAAAAGCTTCAATCATTATGAAATAGTAATAGATATTCCTCTTCTTCGGTTTTGATTTTTACTTAGTTTGTAAGACTGTTGCTTTGCAATTCCTTATATGTCAACAGCGATGTTTATGGTTTTGGAGTGGTAATGCTCAAGATTATAATAACGTTGCAAGCTATTGATAATATTCGACATGTCAAGAAGTATAACTTAGTGGATTTGGCTAGACCTTTCTTACGTGATAAAATAGAATACACAGAGTTATAGATCCATGATTGAAACATAATTACCCTTCCAAAGCCACTTGTAAAGCTCTTGAGCTCATCCTGACTTGTGTTAAACCATAGATTGAGAATCAGCCTTGTATGGAGGAAACAGTGTCGTGTTTGCAAGGTATCTATGCTATCAAAATGAAACCCAGCGAGCTAAAGGCCAACACCATCGAATGTCTATAGCTATAGATGAACCTACATAGCAAACATGTATCTGGTAATTGCCATCATCAAGACCACTACTGCTGAATAGTAATTAGTATTTAGAAATATAAAGATGTAATTAGAATCTAAAAAGGACAAGTGTAAACTTTTGGAAAGCCTGCTCTTATTCTTCTGACACTAATTAACCAGCTTCATACACTGCCTTGATGTCGGCATTAACTAGGGTCTGAAAAAAACGATGGTCTAAACCTATCGGATGATTTGTTTGCTCTTGCATTTGTAAACTAATATGTAACAAATCTGTAAAGCACTAAAGCCGTCTCATTATGATTCAATGGTTTCAATTGTTTGTGCAGATGTCATGAACCTCCCTAAATATGATTTACCAATAAATATAATTTAGAACTCATGACAATGATACTCTAAGCTTTCAAATATAACGGATTAGGAACTTTATGCTTTCCGAACATTCAACCATAATGCCATAAGTGGTTGAATTTCCAGTTATACTGCTGATGTAATCATGTTCTTATCACAGGTGGTTATAGATGAAATTGGATTTCTTGATTTTTATGCACCACTTAGGTCCAAATTCAATCATGATGGAAGAAGATCAAGACAACATGGGTAGATAAGGGAAATTTGAGGGCCACTGAGGTTGCTCATCAAATTAGTGTTAACTTGTATTTTTTTCTAGAAGTGCTTGCTAAATTCACATTTATATATGATACAATATTTATATTTTAATGCCTAATGATACTATATTTATATTTTAATGCCTAAAGCCATCTTTGTCCCTATGAAAATTGTGTTGTTTATCGTTGTGATCGATGCTTGCTTCGTTATGAAATTTGTGGTTGTTTATCGTTGTGATTGATGCTTGCTTCGTTTGTTGGATCGTATTTTTTTATCTTATGATTTTAATTCAAAACAAATTTATTAAGCAATCACAAGTTATTTGTCAACAACTCATATTACGAAACCCGGTCACCGACCGGGTATAAAGCTAGTTTATATCTTGTTGTCACAAAGAGTTGAGCATCCAAACTTAGAAGTTTCAGAATGATAAACCGTAAGTTATTGACTTTGTATTTTTAAGTAGACAAAGTTGAATAAACTTAAAATTAACTTTAGTTACCTGAGGATTCACAGCACATTCCCTATAATGGATGTGTGTATAAACCTTAAAATTTGAGGTGTATTTGTGAGTGGTTGTGAATAGAGGAAAAATAAATATTTAAGGAAAATTTGGTGAATCCCTATATTTGATTTTTTTTTTTAGTGAAACTGTAAAATTTGAGTTTGAAAAAGAGAAAAGGTAATGATAAAGATATAAAAAATATTATTTAATTGTGGTTGTGAGTGGAAGAGAAAGAAAAAATAATGATAAATATATAATTATATGAATAAAGATAAAGAATGGGCTGTGAATGCTACTTAAATGATCATAGCTATTGTATAAATTCAAAAAGTTGTACATGATTATCAACTGAGTTTGTTAGTTTTATTTTGTTACAATCGATCATATAAAATAGATAAAACTATTATAAAACTATTATGTTATTTTCTATTACAATAAAGAATAAAAGGAAAATAAAAAACTAGTAGTACTATTACAACTCAAATCGAACAAATACAAGATTCTGTATCAAGAAGAAGAGGTAAGTCAAACTAGATCGTTGAGGACTTGTGCATAACATAGATTACTAAAAAACATAGATGAACGAGGGAATTAAATAATTGAAGAATGAAATGAATAATTATCATTCCATTGTTATCTTTAGTTACCGTTTGAAAACGAAATAAATCATTGGATCATTTTGTTTGGTAGTTTAGTACAAATGAAATAATGGAATGCAATTGTATCAATATTTCTGTTCGGAACTATTATGTCTATTTTATATTATTTTTCCTATTTTATTATTTATTTTTTTATTTTTATATTTTATCTTAGTTATTTTTTATTTTTATTTATAACTTATTCTTCAATATTTTTTCGACTTTTTATTTTTATTTATTTATTTATTTTTCATATTTTTATTTTTATTTTATCTTTTAATTTGAATTCTTTTGTTTCCATAAATTTTTAAGGAAAACTCATATTGAACAAGAAAAGCATAAATCGACATAACCCTCACACGTTAAAATCACCCATGTACACATCTCATTGCCTCATTATATCCTATAGTTTTCATATAAAATATACTTTGCAAGGGCCAACCTATATATATATACATGTATGTATATACGAGTGTGTTACTAAATTAAGTTACTCGTCTAAAAGGTGTAAATGGAAACCACACATTGACACGCGTAAAGAACACGTTAACGGTTAATCTACAGTTGAAAACAAAACAACATTCATACACGTTAAAACTTTAGTGGGTTAGCATATTTTTTTTAAATTACAGTGTATCAACGCGATACACGCACCTTGTTTTGTTTTCAATAGTTGATTATTGTTATACATGCATTAGCGTGTGGTTTCTTAGAATTTTTAAACAGTAGAATTTTTACATTAAACATTTTCTAATGACGATCTATAAATATAGGACTTCTTCTTAGTTTTAGAATGAATATATTTATATGATAAACGATTATATCTATAGTTTTTTTAACATTCCCTTCTTTATTTGATAATAAATAAACTTTAGAAACATTTTTTTTTAATCAAACAAGTGGTCACAATTTGGACTCACATTAACAAGTAGGCCTTACACAGAGCCCAATTGAGAAATAATGACTAGCCCATATCCAATCAAAGATGAATCATAGCTTCCCGTAGACAAAGAATCCTCTTTTGCAAGAAAACGCAAAGTAAAAAAGGGTTTTTCTGGATTGAGATTCATTGATTAATTCGTTGATAACACCCGAGCAATTTGAAGCGAAGCAGATTCAGTGATTCACCGCTCTGATCCCATGGACTCTCAATTCGCCAAGGTCTTGTTCTCTACTCCTGATTTCTTGCCTGATACGAAATGGATTTGATTAGGGTTTTTTTTGTCTGTTTTCCATTTTTATGATATTTTGCACGATGTGCTGTGTTACATGCATATTTATCGATTGGTAGTAACCTGTATGAAACATATCATTCTGATATATTTGATCGAATTGCTCTGTTTGTGAATTTTCGCGTAACCTTGCAGCATTGATATGAGATTATCGTATGAGATCATTCAGCTAGAGTTCCTACCTATAAATTTGCTTTTGGCACTTTGATAGAATCATTCAATTTTCTGAAACTTTTGTATAAATATGTCATCATACCAGCTTTCTGGCCGGAAGTAATGAATATAATCAATCTAAACATAGAACCGAATTAGAAATATGTTGAAAGCACATTTGTTAATTCGTGCAATTTGCCCTAGGGCTTAAAGATTTGGTACGATGATGTATTGAATGGCGGTAATCTGCTAACTGTATTGGTAAATCAGGAAAAGCTTGCTGCAGCAAAGCAACAATATGGACGAGAGATTCGTCTGTTTGAGACAACAACATCCTCTCAAACATCAAATGAGGCAGTCGACTATGGTATGCACATAGTTCTTCTGTAAGCCTTTTAGTAAATGATCAAATGAATGTATGTTTCTTTTTAAGGTGTAATGATTTTTTATTTTTCAAATTTGCAGAGGAGCCAGACGAGTTTTTTGAATTCACTGCTGAAGATTATTACCGCATTTTGGCTACTAAAAAGGAAGGTACAATATGTATATGATAAAAGATGTGTTGATGTTGGAGTTATTGTTGGTATGTGAATAAAAGAATTTTAGATTCATAATGTGTGGAGAGAAAAGAATCAGTTATATATTATATGACACCATTAAGGTCAACAGGCGGTTAGCCCATGTACCAAGAATCTCAGCCGTGGGATCATCTAAAGAATTAATCCTCACCGTCATAATTCGACGGTTATTTTGACAATTTCAACTGTCGTGCAGTTATGCTCTGATTCTCGTGTTTGACTTTTTGTCATATGCACGTCGCCTGATTCCATGGCAACCGTCTCCTAGAAACTCTCCATATTTTACATTTCACTTCTCCCCCACCCGCCATCGCATTCCTAATCATCGTCGATCACTCGCATTCCCCACTTCTTCTTTTCACAATCCTACTGATTTAGGGGTTGTCTGCACAAAGCTGAGATGCGATTCGGGTTTGAACTCTTAATCAAACATTCTACTTCCTATATCGATTCTTTGTACAGATACATGTAATCTGAAAACAGTAGCTTATCCTGTTGAGTTGAATTCCTATTTTGAAAATTAGGGGTTTTTTTTTGTTCATTTGTTGGATGATGGCTCAATCTTCGTACAGTTCGATTGATTGGGGATTACGCTGCTGGGAAGTAGATTGGGTCGGGTTCGTTTTCTGTGATCTGGGACGCGAAGGCATAAGGTTCATGGCACCGAGTTGCAATTAAGAAGATTCTGATTGGAAAGCTGAACAAAAAGTTTGAAGAGAGTCTCATGTCGGAGATTCTTCAAGCGATTTAGGGTTACGGTATTAGTTTATATTCCATGACTCATCAGTCGCACATCAATGATCATTTTAACTGATATTAGGTATGTTTATGAAACTTTTTTTTTGTTTAAATCGTTTAATTTGGAATATTAGATGAATTCTGCTTATGTTTTTGATAATTCTGGAGTTGTACTTTTTCTTCGTTGCACAATCTGTGTTAAAAGCCTCAATTTTTAATCAATTTATACTCAATTCAAAGAATGATAAGCACTTAGTTGTTTTAGAAAGAAATTGATAGTCAATGAGGGATTACTTTGATCAGGGTGGGAATTTTGTATGATTAATTTATTTGGGAATGGGTTTAAGATTTTGAGATTTTCATGTTCTGGCTCTGTTTTGATGGCCTGTGACCAAGCTGAGCTCTACCTATTTAGAAGACGAAAACTCTATTAACTATTTATGTTTATAGAATGCCGAGATGAACACTCTATCAATTCACCTGCTATATTTTTTGAGTTATAAGGCCATATGAATAGCAGTTTTCTTTATGCTTGTCTTTCAAATTATATATATAGGACCACGGGACATCACACGAGGCTGATGTTAATGGCAGTTTTTTCTGTTTCCTTTTGGCTTTATCTACCTGCAAAATCATCCAGTTTTCTTTCTACCATTCTTCATCAGGTTTGTTTGATTTTACTTTATTTAGTTCCGATTTGTGTTTCTTTCAATCGAACCCAGTTTCCTCTAATTTTGACTGTCAATGTGAATTTTGGTGTTCTGTTTTCTAGAGAAACCTTTCTGGTATACATGGGATTTTTTTTTAAGAATGATCACCGATACATATATTTAATGTTCTGAATTCCATTTTGATCGGTTTCGTGCAGTAGGTTTTGTACTTTTGGTGACCAAAAACACAAATTTTATCTTTAACTATGCTATTAACTTGGCATTTGTTACTAATGGTGATACCTTACAAGGGTAAACAAATGGGTTCACATTGGTCACAAAACTATGAGAATTCTTATTGTATCATGGGTGTCACATTGGTTACATTGGTCAATGAGATCAGGGTATGTTATGATTAAGTTGTTATAAGAGATGGAAATTTGGAGCTGTTTACTTAAAAATGGGTTAAACTTTATCTCCAATGGGTCAAGCATGGATCATTGAAACATTAGTTGATGAATCGGGTCAAATGAGTTAAAAATAACTTGATGTGTAAGTGCTTATAACCACTTAAAGCACTTTATTTGAAGAATTAGTTAAGTAGTTTTATAATATATAAATAACTGTTTATAAAATTCAAGAAAAGGGAACGAAGAAGTTTGCCTGGTCGACGTGACCTGATCCATCTTAAAAACCATTTCAACACTTTAACCGATCCTGCCAGTTGTAGATGTGATTCTGCATTTGTTAATGTAGCATCTATGTTGATTTCAAACATGATTACTTACATGAGTCAGTGGTTAATAATTATGACAGACACTCACAAGGTGTTGACTCGAAATACAAAAATCCAAAATTTGGATTTAGGAAACAACTTGATTATGAGGTGGTCGGTTCTTAAGGTAAGCCAATTCATGGAAGCTCTCTCTTTTTTTTAAATGTCTTATTATTACTATAATTTATTTGTGGAGCGTATAGTCTCATTCTTGAATATCAGATACTTTCTTCCCTGGTAAACCTGAGAAATCTGAACCTAGCTGGGAACCCTGTTGCTGAGAATGATACATTAGCAAAAAAGGTAGCATTTGGTGTTTTCACTATGATATGAAATTTTTACTTGATGGATATATGCTGACCATCATTGAAATTGGATGAAAATAATGTGATTGATGTGATTAAAGATCAAAAGTATACAATTGATAAATATATTTTTTCGCTTTAAGTAATTGAAAAAATGAGAGTCTCCTGTGACAATTGTATACCTATGTGTATATTATATGTGTAGACACACACATACTGTATTTTTCTTTTATATGTGTTAAAAAGTTCTTTTTTTCCAATAAGAAAGAGCCCATACCAGAAATAAACTAGATATGACAAGTTTGACTCATTAGTAGGTAAATTGTTTGATTTTGTCATTTTGGTTATGTTTTTCTCACACAGCTAAAATGGGTTGACCTAAACGATTTAAGTATAAAGGAAACAGTCAAATAAGTTGAAACTCCGGGATTGCAGTATAGAGGCTATATTATTTTCATTTTTATATAGTTTTTATAATAGTTCTATGGTGTTATATGTTTTTTCTACTATAAAAACAAAAACATGTTTGTGGGTTCATTCATCCTGTTTCAGCCTGCATTATAAATTACCTATTATATAACGACATGTAGTACTGTGGAATAGCTCCCAACACCGACTTTGTGAGTGTAACAATCAACACTAACAAATACAAGAAAAAAAATTGTATGTGTAAATGACCCATCTTTAACCCAAAGCTATCGGATTTTGATGTTTTAGGTTTTCACTACATGTTTGGAGAGAAAAGAATCAGTTCTAGACTCAGCACATACATCAGCTGGGAAAACCGCAGTGGTAGAGTATGCAATCGCTATGGCTTTTAGAGACAAACAAAGGGTCATTACACATCACAATTAAAAGCATTAAGCTAGCAATCAGAAATACAGAGAACTAGGTCAAGAGTTTTCTGATGTCGGTGATGTCACACTCTCTCCAAATGCAGGTTGCTTAGTCATGACAACTGAGATTCTTAGGGGAATGCTTTATAGAGGATTTGAGGTTTTAAAAGAAATTGCATCGTTTATATTTGATGAGATTCACTACACGAGGACCGTGGAAGTAGGGTAAATTTAGGAAGAAAGTATAATCTTCTTGCCTCGAGCTATTAAAATGGTTTTTTTCTGCACCAATGTCGAACACTACTGAATTTGCTGAATGGATATGCAACATACACAAACAACCATGTCATGTGGTGTATACTGATTTTAGACCCACTCCTATGCAACATTATGTGTTTTCCCATGGGTGGATCAGGATTGTATCTTGTAGTGGATGAAAATGCACAATTCAGAGAGGATAATTTCTTGAAACTGCAAGACACTTTCACCAAGCAGAAACAAATTGGTGGAAATAATAAATCGAGCGGGAGAACTGCTAAAGTAGGAAATGCTTCTGGTGGATCTGATACTTACAAAATTGTCAAGGTGTTTATCTCTCTTAAATGTTAATCTACTTTGATAAGGAACTTATGAGATTCTGTGTCTCTTTTAGTCTTCTCATTATGAAAATCAGAGATGACAAGATGGGTGGGTTGGGTAATTGGTTAAAAAATGGTGTATCTGTTAAATTTGTAAATGGTATATATTATTTTTTGAGTGTAATCATGCAGAATGTGTAGAAGCACTTCCGTGTTATACAAGATTAAAATGGCCACTGGAGCAGCTCAAGACCTTGCTTTCTTGCAAACCCTGTATGAAATAATGTCATTTTTAGGGATGTCAGATCCTCAAAAGATTTTTATGTTTTAGGTTCATTCTTTTGGTTAACAATTTTATATAATTATATTTTCAGGTTTGTAACACAAAGCTCTAAGATTTTGGACTAGCAAAGGTAGGTCCAGCTAATGGAGAGTCTCATGTTACAACGTGTAATAGGCACCTATGGAATGCGCCTCCTGAGTTTATAGCTACTGGTGAGTTCTCTTGTCTCCTTGTGCATGCATATATTTTAGACTTTTAGTAGTAGCCGGTTCTCTTTATTAGGGATTGAATTAGTTAATCAATTTAAAAGAAATGATAAGGGGTCAAGTTGGGTTTTGTCTTATATTTAACGGGTCAAGCAGTAACATCTAGATAAACATTCAAAAACAGTAACATTCACATCTAATAAAAATTTGAATAAGATCATTTAGACCAACCTTAGATTATGATCAGATATATGAATGAGAAGATCATTTAGACCAACCTTAGATTATGATCAGATATATGAATGAGAACTCGATCACGATTCTTGATTATAAAATGCTAAAAGGTATTTGTAAGCTAACTTTAAAAGAATTGTCATACAAAAACTTTATCATCCATTCAATAATGCTTAAATGGCATAAAAGTTAATTCAGATTAGGCTAAAATAGAGGAAATTATTAGAAAGGAAAATGAACATCCAAACACTCATTGTAGCTTCAGCTTTTACTCAGGAAACCAAGTGGTAAACTAAATGAAACAATTACAAAACTTTGTATATATTTGGTTATTTTTTCTCTCTAAAAAATTGCATACAGATAATAAAGTACTCATAAGTCATAAGTGATTAATTTAGGCGAGTTATGAAGAATTTCATAGCAATGGAAATATATGAAACTGAAGTGACCTGCATGTAACGAAACTTAGGTTATTTCTTGTACTTAGATTATGATTGGATGGTTTTTCAGATTCGTTTACTATGTCCTATATGTAAAAGCTTCAATCATTATGAAATAGTAATAGATATTCCTCTTCTTCGGTTTTGATTTTTACTTAGTTTGTAAGACTGTTGCTTTGCAATTCCTTATATGTCAACAGCGATGTTTATGGTTTTGGAGTGGTAATGCTCAAGATTATAATAACGTTGCAAGCTATTGATAATATTCGACATGTCAAGAAGTATAACTTAGTGGATTTGGCTAGACCTTTCTTACGTGATAAAATAGAATACACAGAGTTATAGATCCATGATTGAAACATAATTACCCTTCCAAAGCCACTTGTAAAGCTCTTGAGCTCATCCTGACTTGTGTTAAACCATAGATTGAGAATCAGCCTTGTATGGAGGAAACAGTGTCGTGTTTGCAAGGTATCTATGCTATCAAAATGAAACCCAGCGAGCTAAAGGCCAACACCATCGAATGTCTATAGCTATAGATGAACCTACATAGCAAACATGTATCTGGTAATTGCCATCATCAAGACCACTACTGCTGAATAGTAATTAGTATTTAGAAATATAAAGATGTAATTAGAATCTAAAAAGGACAAGTGTAAACTTTTGGAAAGCCTGCTCTTATTCTTCTGACACTAATTAACCAGCTTCATACACTGCCTTGATGTCGGCATTAACTAGGGTCTGAAAAAAACGATGGTCTAAACCTATCGGATGATTTGTTTGCTCTTGCATTTGTAAACTAATATGTAACAAATCTGTAAAGCACTAAAGCCGTCTCATTATGATTCAATGGTTTCAATTGTTTGTGCAGATGTCATGAACCTCCCTAAATATGATTTACCAATAAATATAATTTAGAACTCATGACAATGATACTCTAAGCTTTCAAATATAACGGATTAGGAACTTTATGCTTTCCGAACATTCAACCATAATGCCATAAGTGGTTGAATTTCCAGTTATACTGCTGATGTAATCATGTTCTTATCACAGGTGGTTATAGATGAAATTGGATTTCTTGATTTTTATGCACCACTTAGGTCCAAATTCAATCATGATGGAAGAAGATCAAGACAACATGGGTAGATAAGGGAAATTTGAGGGCCACTGAGGTTGCTCATCAAATTAGTGTTAACTTGTATTTTTTTCTAGAAGTGCTTGCTAAATTCACATTTATATATGATACAATATTTATATTTTAATGCCTAATGATACTATATTTATATTTTAATGCCTAAAGCCATCTTTGTCCCTATGAAAATTGTGTTGTTTATCGTTGTGATCGATGCTTGCTTCGTTATGAAATTTGTGGTTGTTTATCGTTGTGATTGATGCTTGCTTCGTTTGTTGGATCGTATTTTTTTATCTTATGATTTTAATTCAAAACAAATTTATTAAGCAATCACAAGTTATTTGTCAACAACTCATATTACGAAACCCGGTCACCGACCGGGTATAAAGCTAGTTTATATCTTGTTGTCACAAAGAGTTGAGCATCCAAACTTAGAAGTTTCAGAATGATAAACCGTAAGTTATTGACTTTGTATTTTTAAGTAGACAAAGTTGAATAAACTTAAAATTAACTTTAGTTACCTGAGGATTCACAGCACATTCCCTATAATGGATGTGTGTATAAACCTTAAAATTTGAGGTGTATTTGTGAGTGGTTGTGAATAGAGGAAAAATAAATATTTAAGGAAAATTTGGTGAATCCCTATATTTGATTTTTTTTTTAGTGAAACTGTAAAATTTGAGTTTGAAAAAGAGAAAAGGTAATGATAAAGATATAAAAAATATTATTTAATTGTGGTTGTGAGTGGAAGAGAAAGAAAAAATAATGATAAATATATAATTATATGAATAAAGATAAAGAATGGGCTGTGAATGCTACTTAAATGATCATAGCTATTGTATAAATTCAAAAAGTTGTACATGATTATCAACTGAGTTTGTTAGTTTTATTTTGTTACAATCGATCATATAAAATAGATAAAACTATTATAAAACTATTATGTTATTTTCTATTACAATAAAGAATAAAAGGAAAATAAAAAACTAGTAGTACTATTACAACTCAAATCGAACAAATACAAGATTCTGTATCAAGAAGAAGAGGTAAGTCAAACTAGATCGTTGAGGACTTGTGCATAACATAGATTACTAAAAAACATAGATGAACGAGGGAATTAAATAATTGAAGAATGAAATGAATAATTATCATTCCATTGTTATCTTTAGTTACCGTTTGAAAACGAAATAAATCATTGGATCATTTTGTTTGGTAGTTTAGTACAAATGAAATAATGGAATGCAATTGTATCAATATTTCTGTTCGGAACTATTATGTCTATTTTATATTATTTTTCCTATTTTATTATTTATTTTTTTATTTTTATATTTTATCTTAGTTATTTTTTATTTTTATTTATAACTTATTCTTCAATATTTTTTCGACTTTTTATTTTTATTTATTTATTTATTTTTCATATTTTTATTTTTATTTTATCTTTTAATTTGAATTCTTTTGTTTCCATAAATTTTTAAGGAAAACTCATATTGAACAAGAAAAGCATAAATCGACATAACCCTCACACGTTAAAATCACCCATGTACACATCTCATTGCCTCATTATATCCTATAGTTTTCATATAAAATATACTTTGCAAGGGCCAACCTATATATATATACATGTATGTATATACGAGTGTGTTACTAAATTAAGTTACTCGTCTAAAAGGTGTAAATGGAAACCACACATTGACACGCGTAAAGAACACGTTAACGGTTAATCTACAGTTGAAAACAAAACAACATTCATACACGTTAAAACTTTAGTGGGTTAGCATATTTTTTTTAAATTACAGTGTATCAACGCGATACACGCACCTTGTTTTGTTTTCAATAGTTGATTATTGTTATACATGCATTAGCGTGTGGTTTCTTAGAATTTTTAAACAGTAGAATTTTTACATTAAACATTTTCTAATGACGATCTATAAATATAGGACTTCTTCTTAGTTTTAGAATGAATATATTTATATGATAAACGATTATATCTATAGTTTTTTTAACATTCCCTTCTTTATTTGATAATAAATAAACTTTAGAAACATTTTTTTTTAATCAAACAAGTGGTCACAATTTGGACTCACATTAACAAGTAGGCCTTACACAGAGCCCAATTGAGAAATAATGACTAGCCCATATCCAATCAAAGATGAATCATAGCTTCCCGTAGACAAAGAATCCTCTTTTGCAAGAAAACGCAAAGTAAAAAAGGGTTTTTCTGGATTGAGATTCATTGATTAATTCGTTGATAACACCCGAGCAATTTGAAGCGAAGCAGATTCAGTGATTCACCGCTCTGATCCCATGGACTCTCAATTCGCCAAGGTCTTGTTCTCTACTCCTGATTTCTTGCCTGATACGAAATGGATTTGATTAGGGTTTTTTTTGTCTGTTTTCCATTTTTATGATATTTTGCACGATGTGCTGTGTTACATGCATATTTATCGATTGGTAGTAACCTGTATGAAACATATCATTCTGATATATTTGATCGAATTGCTCTGTTTGTGAATTTTCGCGTAACCTTGCAGCATTGATATGAGATTATCGTATGAGATCATTCAGCTAGAGTTCCTACCTATAAATTTGCTTTTGGCACTTTGATAGAATCATTCAATTTTCTGAAACTTTTGTATAAATATGTCATCATACCAGCTTTCTGGCCGGAAGTAATGAATATAATCAATCTAAACATAGAACCGAATTAGAAATATGTTGAAAGCACATTTGTTAATTCGTGCAATTTGCCCTAGGGCTTAAAGATTTGGTACGATGATGTATTGAATGGCGGTAATCTGCTAACTGTATTGGTAAATCAGGAAAAGCTTGCTGCAGCAAAGCAACAATATGGACGAGAGATTCGTCTGTTTGAGACAACAACATCCTCTCAAACATCAAATGAGGCAGTCGACTATGGTATGCACATAGTTCTTCTGTAAGCCTTTTAGTAAATGATCAAATGAATGTATGTTTCTTTTTAAGGTGTAATGATTTTTTATTTTTCAAATTTGCAGAGGAGCCAGACGAGTTTTTTGAATTCACTGCTGAAGATTATTACCGCATTTTGGCTACTAAAAAGGAAGGTACAATATGTATATGATAAAAGATGTGTTGATGTTGGAGTTATTGTTGGTATGTGAATAAAAGAATTTTAGATTCATAATGTGTGCGATTGTGGGCAGATAAGTTTTTGAAGACAAGAAAAATTCGAGAAGCAGAAGAAGCTGCTCGTAGGTCAAAGATTACGAAGGTAAAGCTGAATTATTCAAGTACTCAACGGGAAATGAATATAGCCTCTTCCTTAAATTGTTTTTATATGACTTCATTTCTTTTTTATACAGGCAGTAATTCGTGTCAGGTTTCGAGATAACCACACATTAGAAGCCACATTTCATCCATCTGAGACAATTCAAAGCTTAATTGATCTTCTCAAACAAGTTTTGTCTCAACCAGACCTCCCTTTCTATATATGTGAGCATATTTGCGCTCCTACATAATTAGTGCATACAAAAGTGGCAATTTCAATTCCCTTATGGTTGTACAGATCAATAGTCACCCAAAGTGCATTGAAAATACATAAAACCTCCTAAACTCGTTTTATTTCAAAACATAGATTATCATTGTGGCAGCCTAGTTTTTCAAATCATATTAGCACCATTATTATATATAAACTTAAGAAACAAGAAAGAAAGGTGCATATTGGTCAGCCTAATCCGGCCCATTTTGAGTCAAACTGGTTCTAAGTGGAGTATTGGCATATGTTTTTATTTTTTTGCAGATACTGCACCTCCAAAGAAGCAAATAAAAGACATGTCTCAAGACTTCTTTTCTGCTGGCTTCGTCCCTGGTGCTATAGTATATTTTGCATACGATCAATCAAAAGGTCAGTGCTTGATTCATAGTATTTGCATAGTTATAATGCAGCTACTTAACTTATGGTGTAATTTGTAATTTTTGTTAATCTTACTTCTTGAACACTACTTCTATCCTTTCTTGTAATTGCATAGTGGTGGAATGAAACCAAAAACTTTAGTTCTCGTATTTAGAATCATTTCTTTTAAACACATGCTATTATACTCATATCAAGTTGGGTGGTCTGTTTTGTGGCGGTCCAGGTGATGGTGATGTTGATACATCAGGTCCGTACCTCAAAGAGGATGTCATGTCTTTAAAAGGTCTGGAACTTATACCCGAACAGGTCAAACCTGAGGTTGACCAAGCTACGACCACCGGGTCTGTAACGGCCACCGCCCCTGCTCCGGTTCAAGAGCGCAAGCCTGCTGCTGATAAGAAGATGGTGAAGCCCAAATGGTTGAAAATGTGACAGCTGGTTATTTGTAGAGTCTGTTATGGAATGTTTGTTAGAAAGGATGATACAATCTGAGTGTTATATGAGATGACTTGTAACGTGTAAATCATGTTTCTGTTGATACCTAGACTTTTTGTGGGTTCATATATGAAAAGATATTCAGACATTTTTGGCGTGGTACCAAAAATGTGTTGTAATTTGTTATATGTTCTTTTATACCTTTTATGCGCATGGGACAAGACTAACTTGTTCATTTGCGCAGACACATTTGGTCGGCTTTGGCTTTGGTCGGCTTTGCGTGGAGGGACAAAACGGCTACATAGGTAATGGTTCAATATCGAAGAATAAAACAATGGTAAGCCATGGTGAGAATTCTTCAGAAATCTTTTTAATTTTGATGTCTCAATATTGATAATCGCATCTGTTTATCTTTCCACCCTACGGTTACACCTAAACCCATAGTCATTTCAGAGATGTAAACGCATTTGAGATTGACTATATATAAAAACACTCTACTTTAAGCCAGTTGAGCTTAAAGAAATAATGAAGCTTGAGCTTCTACCGGAGCTTACTTAATAAACAAGCCCTAGTTTAAGCCTCATTTAGTTATGCTTCTGAGTCTATGATGGTCATTTTAACCTAAACCCATGTCATTCCGAGTATTGAAACAAGCCGTTTGTGAGCTACTTAAGACTGACAATGTTAAAATCTTGAATCGAATTGAACTTAAAGAAAACAAACCCATCGAATCTCACTCAAACAGTCAACTCTTGGAAGAGTGAGATGGGAAGAGTGAGATGGGAAGAGTGACACCTTTATTTTTAAGATAAAGATGTTGCTCCAAAGGAGATTTCAGACTCATTTTTTTTTAATTAAAAAATATGTATTGTATACAAAACAAAAACAAGTAACAATTAACATAGGCATGCGAAAGAACAGTAATGCATTCCAAAGCACGGACATAACAATAACAATATATATGATATAGGCTATGTTTGGCGCACTAGCTGAAAAACTAGCTGCTAGCTGATAAGCTAGCTGCTAGCTGATAAGTCAGCTGATAAGCTAGCTGCTAGCTGATAAACTATAAGCTAGCTGATAAAAAATAACGTTTGGTAAAAACTAGCTCATAAGCTAGCTAAAAAATGTAAAATGACATAAAAGTACATGTATATAAATAAATTAAAATTTAAAAACAAAATATTAGGGAAGGGTAAAACTGGAAATATTATAAAAGCTAGTTGAAAAACTACTCCAACTAGCTTTTCAAAAGCTAGCTTATAAGCTAGCTTATAGCGCCAAACACGACCATAAGCAAATAACGAAACTAATAAGAGACGAGTAATCACAAGAAAGCAAACATAAATACCTTTATTGCAACTAGGGGTACATCTAAGACTAAAGGCTCACCTAGATCAGAATTTATACTATTCCATAATTCTTATCAAAAGTCTTCAAGAATTCTTATCACTATTATGTATAGCTACGTTATCCCGTGGCTATGCACGAATAACAAAATCTAGTTAGTATTAAATATAAAGTCACGATAAGAACAACTAAATGATAAACTAGTAGTAAAACCGGATGCATATCTCCAAAATTTTATGTTTATTAATAGGAATTAGAAATAGGTGAACACATAGTTTAGAATAAAATTAAAAATTTATGGTAGAAATTGCATATGATCAACTGAAATCATCAAGAGAATAATTCGTAACTTTTTCCACAGACCACAAAGATTGTTCGAGTTATTCGGACTTATCCAAATGTTAGAATCCATACCCGAAGACCGAACCATTTAAGTTTGGATTAACCAAAAATCGAATAACCTTCATTCGGTAACCGATTAAATTGAGCTGATCTACTTGCTTGAAATTTAAGATTGGTTGGGTTAATCAAGTTCAGATAAAAACATCGGGCCTATACTATATTATTTAAATATTCTGGTAAATTCAATAGCACGACCACCACCTAAGATCATGTAGGACGCCTACCTATCGCTAGATGAGTTATGACTTGTGCCATCTTAAGTCGTATTCAGTATTTTAACATATTGTTTTTTTTACAGTTAATATATATATTTTTGAATTGATTAATTAGGCAAACATAAAAAAGTTAACATATTTGTTTGATTTAAAATAATGAAAGCATTTATGGGTAAGGTTCAAATAAAATCCATTTTTATTGTACAAACTTAAACACTAATGTAAAAACCATTCACTTTTAATTAAATGAAGACTATTCAGGTAATTTTTGTGTTTCTTTTTTTTATTCTACATGTCTATACACATGATGACCACTTAACGAGTAACGACCTAAAAAAACTATAAAAAATCGTTTTTTTGTCTGTCTCACTATGTTGCATATATGCAACATATGAAACTTACCGTGTTTCATATGTTGCATATATGCAACATAGTCGGATAGACAAGCTGACAAAAAACTAAAAAGATTTTTTTTAACTCGTTAGGTGGATATGGGTGGGTGGGGTGGGGGGGGGGGGGGGGGTATACGTATTAAATTAAAAAAGTATCAAATTACCCAAAAAAAACTTCATTTGATATAGTATTCCTTTGGTTTTTATAAGTTTGTACAATAGATAGTGGTTTGTACATGAACTTTACCCAAGCATGAAGCATTTATATTGATAATAAATGGTAACTGTTTTGG
>JBCNJP010000027.1:22551855-22570323 GCA_039602395.1 Deinandra increscens subsp. villosa | reverse complement strand
TGAGAATCGTTCTCAGGGAAATAAAAGCGTGAGCTATCAAGAAAATTGACGAACAGAAAAGTCTTATATTGACAACTTCAAGACTGATAGATCAAGAGATTATCCTACTTTTTGCTGTTCCAGGTTTTTTTTCTGCACTACCATGGAGGTCCGAAATTGGGTTTAAGCAAGACAAATCTATTCCAAATGAGTAAAGGATATGTATTGTCTATTTCCACTGTAAAATTCTATTTTGTTATTGGTTAACTTATAATTGCAGCTTTATTATGGCCAAAAATTATTACCGAGCTTGGTATTGTATAAGAGACGTTTTCTAAAAATAACAGTTTTTACATTATTCTAGTTTTTCAATGAATTAGTAATTTTGGCAAGTTAACCATGTTAGCAACTCATGTAATTATTAGACACATAAGTTCTATATTTAGATACAAAATTTCTTGTTAAATTAACGCGATATGCATATATATAGGGTGAAAATTTTAACTGGAATAAATTTAGTATTAAAAGTACCATTCACTTGCGAAAAAAAAGCAATAACATACAGTATTTTAGTTGCGCATATTTTCTCACCCCTGTATAAAATTTGCCACCACTTTTGGAGGTAGAAACCATTCCAACATTATTTTTTCAAATGTAAAGTTATGTCTTGTAACAGCTCATTGGATAGGAGTTGAAAGAGGTATTTACATTGGTTTATTTTTTGTCACCTGAAAACTACCAAAAGAGTGATAAATTCTATCCACTAGTAAAAAACATATGTGCAGCTAAAAAAGACAGACCTGTGTCTTACTGATTTTTTTTGCAAGCGAAGCGAATGAGTGTCTTAATGACGAGTTTATTCTAGTTTTTTCACCCTGTTGATATATTCAAATAATATTTAAAATTTTAAGATATTTAAATAAAACTATTTGGATATAATTATTTCTAAAAACAACATAACTAATTACATCAATTATTGGTCGTTTAGAAAATCAATTAAAATTAAGAACTATTATTTTTATCCACAACTAATATATCCCTATAAAAAACCTAATGTGAGCATTATCAAGGAACAATATAATCCTATTATGCACGATCACACTATAAAAGGACAATTATAACCACATTTTTGTGACATAAACGTCTTTTTTTATCCCTGGGTGCTATTATGACCCGCCGGGTCATAATGAAACGTCAAAATGAATTATTTAAGGGCTATAATAAAATGTCAAAAAGTTTTTGACATTTTATTGTCATCATGGTATCGCATCATATACCGGGATCGTAAAAAATGGAACATGAATGATTTGAAGAAAAAATATATATTAATCGTGCATAAAGTTTTGTATGCATTTCGGGCATAACTGGTTTTTATGATCCTACGGCTCTCTTACAGACCGAGCGTCAGCGAGCCTCGGATCATAAAGACCTTTTTATGCCCTTAATACATAAATAACTATTACGATATTATTTGCTGTTATACACATATCTATAAAATAAAAAAAAATCAATTAAGGGCTACTGTTTATCAGTCCTTTTGAGAATTGAAATTGCTCACTAAAACAAACTCAAATAAATAAACAAGTATCAGAAAATGAAGAAGGGTGTCTTATTCTATATTTAGACTTTAATTTAGGCGGGTTCTTGGAAACCCTAAAATGGGGACGTAGTTTGCCGTAAAGACAAACAAGTGGAACCCCTGAATACCCGCACCTAAAACAAACACTTAAAAACTAAGGATTAGTTAATGAAAAACAATTCTAACGTTTCGGTAGCTAATCTGCTATCGTCTTCAGAGGATTCGCTTAGAAATCAATCAAAAAACTATAGCTTATCTGAAAATATGCATCGACTTTTTTGACAGTTGTCAAATTTTGAAAAATTAAAGCTTGGTGACGTTATTGTTAAGGAATGTTCAGTTTAACGGAATATTGCCATGTTCAGCTTCATATTTTAACATGGGTAACCACGTTCTGTTAAAATTGATGGAACATGATGCAACGCATTTATCTTCACTTAACAAAATTAATGCGCTTTCTTTTAACTTTCGTTTTTTGGAAGAGGTTTCCCTTGTTAAAATATTAGAAGCATCCCAATTGATTCTATGTGCATGATCGAAGGAGTGTTGGCAAATGTTCGATTTTTGGAATTGTCTGTTTTTGATGTATGTTTTATGTTCTTTGATTCTTTTGGCTAGAGGCCTAGAGATTTCACCAATATAAAATTTGTCACATTCCTAAGGTATTTTATAAATCACATTTTTTGTGAGTTCGTTTTCAATGTGGGGTTTTGTGAATGTTAGTTTGGATCTCAGTGTGTGTTGTGTTCGAAAAATTGTGCGAATGTTGAATCTGTCACCTAAGCGTTTCATTTGATTTGAGAAGCCTGGAATGTATGTTAAGAAAAGATTTGTTAGAATTGTTTTTCATTTGCTAATCCTTAGTTTTTAAGTGTTTATTTTAGGTGCGGGTGTTCAGGGGTTCCACTTGTTTGTCTTTACGGCAAACTACGTCCCCATTTTAGGGTTTCCAAGAACCCGCCTAAATTAAAGACTAAAGATAGGATTTACCAGTGGCGAAATGCCCAAAAAACAACTGCCTTAAATGACAATTATTATTCTCTCGGAATTATACTAAAGCGACTCGATTCGAAATTTTTCCTCGGGAGTAACAACTACATTATTAATAACGGGTAGCGTAATCTACTCTTCAGTTTACGTTTATGATTCCTATATTGCTTAAAAACAGAAGCAATGGACTGCTATCCAACAAATAAAACATATTAGTATGGAGTGGGAGTGTTTCGGAAACTTATTAAGCAAACTAAATAAATTTTGTTTTTTTAAAGGTACAGAAGGTAATAAAAATGCACTTTTTGCACTAGTTGCAAGAGACTTCGCCTCGAGAGTGCAAGAGACTTCGCCTCGACATCGTACAACAAAGACGCACTTTTTGCCCTAGTTACCTACTCAAATTACTATGAGTTTAACGTTACGTTAAATTAATTTTTAGCGTTTTGCTATTTTGTTGCTCTAAAGCGACAAATCTGTCAGTTTGAATTGACAAACGTCATTTTTTCGCGGTCTACTGGTTTGGTTGGAGATATTTCTTTTTAAAGAAATTAGAATAAGTAAAAGGATTATTTCGGAAAAAAATGTATATTCAGATATTTTCAGAAGTAATTAATAAAGTCTCTGTGCTCTGTGTATGCATTTAAAACTATCAAATATATGTCTTTTATTTCAACGTGAGTCTATCTTTTATTTGAAGTAAGTTTCTTAGGGATAAATAGAAAAAAAAGTACTATTTAAACTTATTTTTTATAGCCACCTTGGTAGCAACAAAAGCATGGTTAGAAGTTAGTATTTAAGAAAATGGGGCAGAAAGGAGCAAAAACTCTAAGCTTTTCTCGCACCAACCATGTTTAGGTAATTTACTAGTGATAAAATAATTGAGGGATCTGGTGGGACTCATTAGGTATACCAACATCTATTTTACACATTCATTTCGTACCCATGCAACTATCAGTAGATCTCCAATAAAATTGATTACAATTATGGTATATTTGAAAACAAATAACGTTGTAGTAAACTACATTCGCCATATACCTTTCTATGCAAAATCGGCTTTTTGTAACTGGTGACCAGTGAGTAGTAAAAAATTCAAATTCGATAAAAGAAACTCTTGGAATTTTTACAAACTGCCATAAAATGTGCTGTTTGTTTGATGCCTATTTCCATAACTACGAATATTTAAAACTAAATTTGATTTTTGCGAGTAGTATGGTTTATTAACTATTCATATCGCGTGAAATAAAGTATGAATATACATTTCAAAATTTTGAATTTTGTCTTGCTAAAATCCAATTTCGGACCTCCATGGCGACATCACATTGCCTTTCAAAATGTTCTAGCAGCTTTAACCTCTATCTTGACATAAGCAGACAAAATTAATGCATCATTGAAAATACGTTGAACTGTCACATTTACTCTCATTTTATATGAAGAGAATAAAAACTTCTATATACAAAGATATATTCCTTAATAAGTTGCAGTGATGTTATCAACACAATTTTCACCCAGTAAGCAGCTAGGCTGTCATAGTATGACCACTGAATTTGGAACTCTAATGCAGGGGAGATCAGGAGTTCACGGAGGATTAATTATTTTCCTTAAGACTTTGAATATCTTCTATGCCATTAAAAAGGCACTGTATACATCTATTTCGTTTGCACTGAGATATGGATCAAGTGAATGATTGGGACACTCAGCAGAATCTCGATCTGTTTTCTGAACACTCTGTTTTCTATCATGAGTCTCAGATATTTTTGAGGTGGCAAATTTATAGCTTTCACTAATCTGAAAAACTTTTTCAATGATTCAAGTCTATGTGATTATACTCTGTAACTTGAACTTAAAATCCGACAAACAAATTTATTGGAATAAAACTAGACTTTATAAATCATATTAAAGTAAAGTTCTGAAGCAGAAGCTATAGAGATTTTATTATTTAGCCCTAATTTGCACAGATAGACTATATTCCATTTAATGAGAACCTACTCCACGTCAAAAGAAACGTCAAATTAACTGATTGAAAGCTCAATCTTGTTCAACCCTCCACACCTTACTTGACATATTTCAATGCCGAAATAAATGAGAAAACGCTGATTTTTTTTTAAATATGTAATATTATTTTACTACCGACAAAACATTGTTACATTGCCTAGATGCACGATGACAACATATTATTGGCACTTAATAAAATTTAAAAATAAGCTACCATTACATATAAATGTCGAATGCGAAAAAATGGAGTTAAAATTTATGTAGCCGTAAAATAAGATATTAGATGTTTGCCTGTAATCATAGCACCTCGAACAAAAATAATTCGTTAATGCAACTGGAATGTCTGGCCAATGCCATTCAAAACCATATCCAAAATATAAAATCCTTCCGATTTACATCTCTCCGCTAAGTTGATGGGTGCAGTCCGTCGCGCGCCACGCATCAAACTTTGGTGCAGTTGCCTGCCCGCTATCCTCATAAATCTAGAAATGCTATTAAATTATTAAATTAACAGAGAACCAGACACATAGTTGCTCTCATTGCAAGGTTGCCAGCTGAACGGGCTTCGTAATATCGATAATATATCCGAGGGCTTCGGGTAATCTTGCCGTATGTCCAAGGTGTATATAATTTTATACAGATCGACGGTCGCGCCGCCTCCCGAGCGGTACAGTGAACCCGATCGCGTATGTTTTGAGAGGGTTGTGGTCGAATACGAAGCCCAGGCGAAAATTTAGATTTCATGTCCTTTGACCATCCCGATGGCTGTCGAGTAGATTATACACGTAAATTTATAGGAAGCCCGGGGTCGGGCGTCCTATAGTCGATTCGGGCTTCCTATTGATTGCGAACCTTAACGATTTCGGCTTCGTATTGTCGGTTAATGAATATATATATATATATATATATATATATATATATATATATATATATATATATATATATATATATATATATACATTGATACCTGTTAAGTTGTCACTTCCGATGCGTTGACAAGGCGACCTAACGTCCACCATTTCTGGGCAAGATATCTGTCATGTATTGACATATTTGAGTAGAGGGGAACCTCAACAAACCAAAAATCAAAAGAGGGGAAGAATTTTCTTAAATTAAAATTTTACATATACACCATATATAGGGTACGAAGAGACTTCCTATATATACGGATATACTGGAGAGTAGCCTGCAGTTGTCACTTCCATTTTACTGGACGTGGAAACGAGGCCTCAATATTTCACATATAAAGTCCCAGTTTTATCCGAAAACATCTGTTTCCGCACTTCTCTACCTGCCTAGTAAATTCTAAAGCTTAAATGTGATCTTTTACAATTGAACCTTCGGCCGGCACCTATTCTTGCACCCGACATACGGCATCTTATATTGTCTAAATACTAAAAATTCCATGTTTTGATACTTATGCGTCAGAATGCGGCCAATCAGGCTATATCACATAGTAAGTTATAAAAATAAGATATCCGATAAAATTACAATAGTCGGGGTCAGTTTCATATTATGATAATAACAATATCAAACTATAATTGTCACGGTCTCAGATGTAGCAATTCTCGGTAATTACCTGCTCGACATCATTTTCAGAATCTAATTAAACTCGGCTTCACAGTACGAAGGACCAATTCAGATTTTTTCTACAGAAAATCATTACAGTTCGAAAATTGACCAAGAATGTCCCAACAGCTCTTATTTATTTCATCTCATTACATACCTACTCTCTTTCGTTAAATACTAGATACATTTCCTACAGGGGGCTTTCAAGTTAATCCTAAAAATTGCTTTAAATGAACCTATTTGATAGCACTTGACTTTGACATTTACAGTTGCTCTATTCCTACTAATTTTTTTTTAAATAAAAACATTTTGGGAAAAAATGGATGCTGTAAATCAACCTCAATACATCAACAAGCTTGAAGAAGTTACTTGTTACCTAATTTTAAGCTTAATAGATCATATAAACATGGATCTCAAACTGCTTTCTCATAAAGATACAGGGTGTTGTTGAAGTTTTATTGTTTTTTATATTTTTTTAATAATATTTTGACTGGAAATTGGATAGCAAAAGTTCAACTGGCCATACCTTTTTTGGCTATATACTTGTGGCAAAAACCTGTTTTTTATTATCGTAATATAATAACTCAGTTTTGGTGAATGTTCTGTAAGGTATTATGAGGCGAAAAAGACGAGAAACCGTATCATATTTAAATGGGGAGACCAATATTTTTATATCGATATTTATAACATTATCTATGCTTAAAACGTAGCTCTCTTTACTAATGTTTTTTACGCCTTTTTAAATCCTTGCTAATACTCAAATTAATTCATCATAAATATATTAGAAAGAAAACCTTTTGAGTTTATAACTTGTGCCTACTACCTGATAATAAGGCGCTACGCAGAAGGCCAATTATATGTGATTACCCTATGAAGCCGCCCGACTCACTTTCATATGAAGTTTCATAGAATAGGTCAAAGAATTACATCCCTTCTACCTACGTCGAATTTATTAACTAAGACGTATTTCTATCAATATATCTAGAAATAGATATGTCTAAAAAAATCTCCATATCTTCAAAATAATTCTGTAATATAATATGAATCAAGCCATATTGGCCAATAATAATACCAATTCAGTTATTTGCTTACAATAATACCAATTCGTCAATTTAGTCTCAAAAATGATATGCCGTCTATTTTTCTCTAACGGTGTTAGTTTTTTTGCTGATGTCACATATAGAGGGGTTGTTTTGTAAGTTTTATAAAATGAGGGGACTAGTTTGTAAAATATTAAAATGAGGGTTTTATTTTAAAAAAAAAAAAGAATTAACTCCGCCGCCGGGAGTCACCGGACATCGGGAAGTTCCTCCTGAAATCGGGAAGCTTCAAAAGCTAGACACGCTGTTCCTGCAGGTTAACGGACTCTCCGGCTCTCTAACGAAGGAACTCGGAAGCATAAACAGTTTGAAATCAATGGACATGTCGAACAATATATTCACCGGCGAGAAGTATTGCAGCTCTGGGAAAACAACTTCACCGGGAGCATCCCGCAAGGTCTAGGGAAAAACGGAAGCCTACAGATCCTTGATTTGTCTTCCAATAAATTAACAGGTTTCACTCAATCTCGGCCAACTCAGTTTGTCGAATAACCGCTTAACCGGTCCATTACCGGCTAGTATCAGTAAGTTTTCCGGTGTTCAGAAGCTTTTACTTGACGGGTAACATGTTTTCCGGTAGCATTCCTAATGAAATAGGAAAACTTCAGCAGCTATCGAAGATTGATTTCAGTCACAACAATTTATCCGGCGAAATCGCACCAGAGATCAGCCAGTGTAAGCTGCTGACGTATGTAGATCTCAGCCGGAACTAGCTTTCCGGTGAGATCTCAGCCGTCGGCGGAGTTAATTCTTTTTTTTTTAATTAAACCCTCATTTTAATCTTTTATAAACTAGTCCCCTCATTTTATAAAACTTACAAAACAACCCCTCTATATGTGACATCAGCAAAAAAACTAACACCGTTATGGAAAAATAGACGGCATATCATTTTTGAGACTAAATTGACGAATTGGTATTATTGTAGGCAAATAACTGAATTGGTATTATTATTGGCCAATGCCCAATAGGGCTTAATTCATATTATTAAAATCCAATTTTCCTAATTAAAAGTATATCTTAACATGATTAAATATTAATAATTAAAGTAAAAACTTAGAATTTGGAAAGACAAGAAACTTAACGTCACATAAGGCTATCCACATCGTTGGATTTTTCTACGCCTGTAGGATAATGTGGAGGCGGCTCAAACTTCAATTCGAATTTGGTTGCGCCGGTATGAGATATATCTGTGTGGGTTTGGTTGTGTGAGTTTGTCACGTAGACAGTGACTGGACTCACTGGTGTGAGTTTGGTAAGAGATGTATGGTTGTGTGAGTTTATATTATTTTATTGTTAAAATAAAATTATTTAATAATTGGGAATTACATGGCAAACTTTATTGGAAGCTTGACTCTCCCCTTCCTCATTCGGTGTTGGAATTCCCAAGGTTGGAAGCCGCAAAACCCACTTACGCAGGTGAGGGGTGGTGTGTGGTGCCGTTTCTCTACGTGGGTTAAACCCATAAAGTAGAGGTTGGATGGTAAGCGGTGGGGGTGGCGGGAGGAAGTTTGGTGGAAGTTGCCGACTTGCTGGTGACTTGTCGGTGTCTGGTGGTTTTTGCTCGCATGGTTACATATGGGTAGAGAATAAAAAACCATCTTAACATGTTCAATAGCATCCATAACCGGCTCTAACCCGCTTTAAAAATATTAATAACATGTTGCTACTCAATCTGACCCGTTCGATCAAAACACATATCCATTTCAACCCAAATGTTTTGAAAACTACCCATATCAACCCATTTTGAATAGGGCGGGTCAAGATTGCTGGATGTTGGATGTTGGATGTTGGTTCAAACTTCAACACAATGACACATCCGTATGAAACACAACCACAACTTGACAGTACATTCTACGAAATCGATTTTCATTACAATAATATAAACATAGTTATAGGTAAGTTTAGATAGAGAATCAGGAAACCTCCATAACAAAGTCTTTAAAACTTATTTTGAACAAAGTTTATATATAAAACTTATTCTGGCCATTCATGTTACCATTTATGAACACTTTATTTGGATGATTAAACTTGCACCCCTTTCCAAACCTGCAACAACCAACGCTTTCATAGTACCGACACGTCTGTTTTTCCTGCGGTACACCATCAAACCATAAGTTTCTGAGTGGGGCAGTGGGCAACTCATCGGGAGGTGGGAGCAAAACAGACAATATCCTATGAGACTTATACTGATCTCAAAATTGTACAATGATAACAGGCATAGAGATATGATGCACAAGACTTCAAGAAACAAGAACATACTTACCGGTCTCAAGGGCAGACCAACACTATTAAGAGGTACATGGATCCATTATAGTTATAAATTTCGTATTCCATCTGTTATAAGCTTGTAAAAATCTGTTTTGATACTCCACAACTTCACCACCAACATATAAATCATATCCTTGAGTAGGGTAGTAAAAATCAGGCTCAGGATGGTGAAACCTACACCATGTTCCGTAACCGCAAGTTCCGGTACGCATATAGAAAGAGCAGTCTATGGGTGATTTTCGAGTTGATCTAAAACGTCAAATAACTGAAGACGGTTCAAATCATGTCATATGGAGACTCGAAAAAACGTTCTTAAAAAAAGAAATAGTAAGAGGTGTGTGTCTGTATTGACGCACTCACGCACACCTGGAAATCATGTCCACACTTATTGGCGAAGCTTGGGCGAAAAGTTTGCGGGGGCGAAAAGTCACGGATCCTAATCCCGGATGGGCGATCCTTAATATATAAAAAAATTAAAAAAATCGCAGAAATTAAAACTACGGCAAAAAAAACCGAAGGGGCGATCGCCCCCCCCCCCCCCCCCCCGGTCTCCACTAAGCTGCGCCACTGTCCACACTCTTTTTCAAACGGCCGTTCGCCAACACACGGCCGTTTGATACATTGTCGGACAACTATTTGCATGCGCTTTAATCTAATGATGGTGTGGGATTAGATTCTAGAGTGATCATGGATATAAAAACAACATATAAGATATACATATAGCAAAAGTATATGAATAAGTTACCCAACGTTTGGGAAATCCCAAGGCATTGAAATGCAATGAAAAATTAAGTGGAGGCATCGGAAAGTAGTGATCGTATAAACAAGATGATCCGAACTTGCAAATCCCATTTAAAAATACTGTAGAAAGTTCAAACTGAAACGAATCATTATCATGTCTACTCAAGCAAAATCACTCTGGTTTATACCACTAAATCTAACTATATCTAAACTAGGTAAAAGCATCCGAAATATATTCTTTAAATTTATCTTTATCTATAAGAAAGCTATATTAATGTTTTCTTCACTCCAACATCCCGATAGCAACATTTATATTTAGCTTTTTCATTTCTTTTTTCTACTATAATTCTTTTTTGTATATTTTTGTCTTCTTTATGGTTTAAATTTACTTCAAGAACCAAATTTTTAAAAGATATTTTCCATTTAGTTTGTGAGAAACTTATTACTATAACTAATTTATGCTCAAAAACTAGTTATTTTTTCAAAAGCATATATTGCCAATATACTAAATTATACTAAATTTTTAATAGATATTATCAATTTAGATTAGATTGACTATAAATGTTTTATTAAACACTTTGCATTGAATAAAGCTAAAAAAAATAATTTTATTCAATCATATTTGTCCATATGCATTAAGAATTAAAAAAAAGATTAACTCTACGAATTATGAACATTATGGTTTATTATTGTCGGTCCCAAGCCAGATAAAAAAAGGATTTGAAACGTAACTTTTGAAAATGTCAAAAGACCCTAAAATGTTATTTCGCTAGGGTCCCCAAGTCGTTTGAGCCGCTTTTGAAGTTTGGTTTGGGTTATACAAGTTCGAAAACGGTTTAGTTGATCCGGATTAAGAACCGACTAGAAAGAGGCCTCTGTTTTCACCTTTCATGGGTTTGAAGCCGGGTGGGGAGCGGGTTTGGAATAAACTAGTTTTGTCAGCCGCTTTACTTGACTTGGGAGAAAACAATGGGCCATTGAGAATCAATCTCAAGTCCAACTGTCCAAGTGCATGTACCAAGACCAAAGATCAGAATAAAATACAACTTTTTTAAAACAAAAATAAGAAAAAACATAAGATCGCCACATTTGACCACTTGTTACAAGAAAGAATCCACAAAAGATGCAACTCATAACAAGAATTATGCAAAAGTAACAAGACTAAATTTAATACACAATAATAATCCAAGAAAATAGCATGGCAATATCACAAATCATCTAAAGACAACCAATTTCAAAAAGGGCCAAATTGTATATACACATATTCATACTATTCAATATCCAACTCACCATCACCATTTCCTTAACCAGAAGACCAAATTTGTTTTCTTCATCATCAGGTGTCTCATAACAACCAAAATGCGCAACAAAATCCCAATGATGGATTTTCAAACTGGTCGTATGTGGTCTACCCCGATAATGAAACATGGTTCGCAATTACCTTCTGAGACATGAACACTGGTTCACGACCACCACCAGACCGCTGAGCTGCCAGATCTTCAAGCCGTTTCCATGTAGCTTCTCGTTTCGACTGGCTTTCTTCCTTTTTTGACTCATCTTCTTTGAACTTTCTAGAGCATTCCTCAAAGAGTTGCGGGTCAACATCAGAAAAGATTTTTCTGACATTTAAAGTCAAACTTTGCACAGCTTGGTTCCAATGGGTCTTTGTGTTTCTTTCCAGTGCCGGAAATATAATTGGCAGTATCACTTTTCGGTTTTGTTTTATCAAGTTGTCGATATGGTCGTTGTTCCATAGGAATAATGCTCTCTCAGCAACCTGGATATTCAAGAAACAGTTACAGTTTTCATATTTTGGCAAAAGGCAGCACCTTTTGTAATGATTTAATGTGTATTTCACCAAATAAATAGCACCCACAAATAGAAAAAGGTTTAACATCCGAAAAGATTGGATCTTTATTCAATCCAAAAGGCTATTGAATCAATGACCAAAAAACTCAACTTCTAGTCTTTAGGTTACAAGCGAAATGCAGCATTTCCTTTATTATAATGTTTTAGATTAAACTTATCTGCCTGCACGTTATAACAGGTGACGGTGATTCGAATACACAAGATTGCTCCTTGTTAGTCAAATAAGTTTCTAAAATTTGACCATATTCTTCATTCATTATCATTATATGTTCTAGGAAAGTTCTAATCTTACAAATATCTGACCACAAATCATAATCACTATAAATAAAACAGTACAAATTTGGGTCTACAAAACTTACTCTGATTTCTCATCATTATAAGGCATTTGAGATTTTGTCAGATGGTCTAACATTCCTGAAGTGCCTTTGTAAATGAAACATCACTAAATTCTTCAAGTAAAATATCATAAATTCTCCTCAATAGTGGCATTACCCAAATATTCTACTACTAGATCAATATAATCGGGTTCTAAGTAATTACAGCATAAGCAAGTAAATAATTTTAACCTAAAATTTATGCCGATAAGAAAATGTTTCGATTTTTTAAGGCCAAAGGGAGTACTTGTACAGTTTTATATAGTTCTTGGAACTTTATTTAAAACTGGAGGAAAAAAAAGGACAATTTAGTAGCCAAAACTTAGAGGTGGCAATTTTGACCTATTTAGTTTGTGTTTGTCCCAAACAGGTCAATAAAATCAAACAATAATGTTAGCAAAAAGAGTAACAGGTCAAAATACGGAACAAGTTGAAAGTCATACAGAGAACTTTATACTGCATAAGCCATCCTATGATCCTAAATCTTTTTTATCCAAGGATTTAGATTATTATTATTGTAAGCATACAGTTTTTGTCATCACAGTTAACTCATTTGTTACTTAAAAAAAGTTCACACGATGGACAAAAATGTGTATGATGATCCACCTCGGCCCCACTCATTTCAACCCGTAGTAAAAATGACTCATCTTGACCTGTTACTACAGTGTTTTGCCCAACCCCTGTGAACCATCTATCTTGCCACCTATAGCTAAAAGTATTTGTATCAACTAGTATAGATCAGAATGTAAATCTTTAACATGAATTAGAACATTTAAGCACATATTTATATAGCAATAACATTTAAAAAAAAAACTACCTGAAAGTGTGAACTGCTCAAACAACGAGCAAGTTGGCGAAACAAAGGCACCATACATCTTTGAAACTCAGGAGGTTGAGTTGCTTCCAAAACTTCTTCAAGCTCACTTAAAAACATAACCTCTTTTGAACTATTTGTAATCGGCCAGTATTTCAACAAACCCCTAATAACGGTATCCGCAAGTTTGCAATCTTTTTCCACAAATTGAGTAATACAATAAGATATCTGTTGGTGATACATCGGTATGCATTTTGGCTTGTGAAGTGGTATTAACGCCCTCACAAGAAACAACTTATGTTCTTCTTTTAATGGTAACGCAAACCCGTTAATAATACTTCCCAGTATTTCTAATAACTCAGCAATCCCGTTATGTTTTTCAGTTTCGAATACAAAACGGAAAAATATGTTGTTGATTGCTTTCCTGATAAAAGGGCGGTGTACCATAAACTTTCCATACATCCGATGAAGAACAAATTTCAGATATTCACGTTCTCGCGGGTCCTCTGAATCGAACAAGTCCAACCATTTTAAAACAAACGCTTGATCAATGTAACGTTTAGCCAGTTTTGGATCGGTTTCTGGTGATGCTACAAATCTTAGAATGAACTCGTAGACTAGCTGCAAATGAGGCCATGCAGGATCCATACATGGCTCTTCTTCTTCACCATCAAAAGTTTCTAGAACCTTATTATCCCGTGGTTGTGGAGTAAGCCTACGAAAGATATTCACCGACACCATTTTCACAATCTCTTGCATTACATTTTCCTGAAACTTCCCATTTGCAGAACTGAGATAATCAACTAGTTCTACCAACGTTTGTCGTTTGATCTCTTTTTCTTTCAAATTCTTTGTGGGGTCTGTGAAGTCAAACACCACTGAACATAAAGCCAACTTTCGAATGAACAGATTCTGTTTTTCAGAACTGGGAACATCTTTCAAACTAGGTAAGGCTTCATATGTGTTGGAAATTGCTGAATTTCCATTCAATTTTGGATTTTGAGATTGAAGAAGCATGTTGTTGGTGTGCCTTTGAACAGTTGGGTTTTGACGAGATGAGGGATTCGAGCTACTAGATCGAGTGATTGGTACATCATTGTTGGTTCTTGAACTAGTTGATGTATGTGAAGATGAATTAGGGTTTCCTCCATCTCGATCGCTCGACTTATGTGGCTTTTTAGGAAGCCGACTAAGTATCTGTTTGAACATCACTTGAACAAAAAAAATATATAATTTTCTTGATAACCCAGCCCTAAAACACTAAACCCTAATCAATTCCAGAGTCAATTGTTTCTAATCAATAAACAAAATTGGGATTGATATCAAAGATTCCAACAAAGCACATGCTTTTCATACCAGTTTCAGAAAGCCCCATTAAATGACTCCAATTTCCCCAAAAAAAACAAGATTAATCCTACAGATAACTTAAACTTCAATCAATCAAATCTTGAAACTTCGCCTGCAAGAAATTGAATAAATTCAAGGATTAAATTGGGCAAAAAACCTAAAAAATGCTGAATCCATTATCGCAAGGTAGCATATAAAATACACACAGATTAGGTAATCAAAAACACAATTTTGAATAACATGTTTTTCATCATAATATCAGATCAAACCACAACAAGATCTGGGCATCATCTCAAGACCCAGATGGCGTTCTTGAAAATATTCACCTGGAAATCAACAGGTAACAAGAGGGGAAACAGATGAAGGAAAGAACACAAAAATATACACCTTTTCTTGGTAGATAATCCATGAAAACAGTAGTATAGTATTAATTGAATAAAGGAAATGGGAAAGATAGCATACTTACAAGAGATTATTTTGAAACCAGATAGACAGGAACATCACCAAGGAAATCGATGATAAAAATGCAGAAGATAAATCCTCGATCACAGATGGAATTTCGAAGACGATCTCAATTGAGGAGAGAGAGAGAAAGAGAGAGATTGGGGTATAAATTGTATAAAATCGGTATTTCAGAAAAAAGAAAAGAATAAAATTGCTCTCGATACATTGTTTTCTCTCACCTTTGTTTTGGGACCCATATAGCAAATGTATAAAGCATTCCAAACCTATTCCTCGTACTTCTTTTTCGATCTCAACAAATCGGTTAATCGGTTTTTAAAAAATGATCGTTTAGTAGGCGATAGAAAAAATTGGTGTTAACTAAATTGGTTTGGTTAATATTCGGTTACGTGAATCTAATATCAGTTAACTATTATACTGGTTAGTTTCTTAACCGAATCGATCAACCAAGCTGGAGGAAGTCAAACGTTTAAACTAGTGTGAAATTCCTGATATAAATATCATGGTAAACCTTTTGTAAAAATGTCCGCAATACCGTGATGAAGACGACACATGTAATATGTGAAAGTGACCAAATTTGGTCATTCTCCAGCACGAAGTGGATGTCAATCTCAACATGTTTTGTGTGTTGACGTTGAACCGGGTTGTGAGCTAGATAGACTGCCAAGACATTGTCACAATATACAATAGTGGCTTTTAGCAATGGAAGATGTAGTTCTGCTAATAAGTTCCTTAACCATGTGACATCGGCAACTGCATTGACAACGCCACGGTATTCGGCCTTCGCACCGGGTCTAGAGACGATAGATGACCATGAAACCAGATTGGTGCCCAAGAATACCCAATATCCAGATATTGACCAAGGAAAAACCGAGTATCCACCCCAATCTGCATCAGAATGAGTCGTAAGGGTGGAATTGGAAGATGGCGATAACTGTATCCTGCAAGTGATGGTATGTCACACCCTATCTGACCCGTATTAGAACTCGTGAAAGCAATATAGATAAACACGCACTGGCCACTTAACCAAAAGAATGTAATAACAACCACAAATAATGGATATAAAAATTCAACAAGATTCTACATCCCAAGTACAATAAGGTCCCAGTATGACCCTAAGACAAAAACCGAGTTTACGTCACATATAAACTCTCTCAAGGAAAACTGATCAGCTAGATTTCTAGTCCAACACCCGACTAGCTAAACCATTCATCTAGGTTCCACCTAATGTCGCAACACTTGACATTGTCCCTGTAATATGAGCTAAAATACATCAACAACAAAGTTGTTGGTGTGCCGTAGCTAGTGACTCACAACAATTGATCAACACAAGTGCATGTTAAACTTTTTGGTTCTTGCAGAGTCAAATCTCAATCCAGTGAAAGCACGAGCACGATGGTATGAGAACCTACGTTAACTACTAGTACAGTTGTCTAGATGCCTATATATATGCCTTAAGGCCACACAAGGACCCTAATGAATCCTATAAATATTTTGTCTCGAGTTTACATCCTCGCAAATCCGAACCCCAACCTTCTAACGAATATATCCACATATACATAGCCTTATCTTCGTTTATCATAAAACATATATTAACACGGCTCGTATACGGCCCCAAAACATAGTGTAAAAATGGGAGGCTAACGGAACTCACCTAATATGCAACAGATGAGAAACACACTAGAACCTAGGCATGCATGAATCCTCTTCAAGCTCAATAACTCTAATGACCTAAACAATTATAAGTACATTTAAAACTGATGCTAACAATACTCTATTATTATACTTTACCACGGATGGCAATCCTGTCACCGAAATTAACCAGATTTTACCAATTTGACACGACACAATAATCCTCGGGTTTTCTCAAAAGGCATATGCCCCAAACTGAACAAAACAGTCCCTAACCCGTAACCTATGACCTCGTAACTGATCCCGGTGTCAAAATCCTTGTTAAAATCTAATTTATCAAAAATCACTAAATCTAGTAAGGACACGAAGCGAACCGTCGAGACTGACCATCAAAATAAGCAGGTGGTCTACTTTGACCAAAAGTCAAACCTGTTTAGAAACACTTTATGTTGACCGTCTGGTTGCAAACCAGACCGGAACGGTCCGCAATAACTGTTTTGTGATTTAGTGACCAGACTCTATTTTTCAGTTTCATGTATGTTTTTAGCCGGGTTTCAATCTATTTTTGTTTCTAAGCCATTTTCAAGGTTCATTAGTCCTTTGTGACAATCTGATCAAACATCAAATAGCAAAATAAAGAGTTATAAAAGTGAAAACCCTAATGCATGCTTTTAAGGACTTGTACCTTAAGCTAACCGAGCTTGTACAATCCAAATCTCTGGCTTCTTGACCACTGGTTAGAACTTCTCAAATCCTCCAAGGTCATTAAAACAGCCTACATGCAAGATCTAAGGTGATCAAAACATGATATCACCATCATTTGTCTCAAAAATGGTTTTCTACACAAAATTAAGGATTTCATACCTTAATAAACAACTTAACTACTCGCCAATTCTATAGATTAGTGTGGGTCATCCACGCATAGCCTATAAACCATCCAAACTTTAGTGAGTAGTAATTCTCAACCCAATACAACACATCAAATGTGACATCAAGTATTTAGGATGCTTACCAAGGCACTAAGCATGAAATCTTCAAGTGGATTCGACTTCTGGAACTCTTGAACACCTTTTGGAACTTAAGTGAATGAGAGAGAGCTTCTGGTTCAGAAAAGATTGTGAGAAATGAGCAAATTTGTGAAGGCCTGTTGTTTATATCTTCCACATCCTTCAAAATTCTGAATTTTCTATGTTTGGATGCTCAGACTCTATTCATGTGACAACACCAGATATAAATATTTACTTTAATATTTATCAACTCAAACGCCCAACACTTTGGTTATTCATCATAATGCAAGCGTTGAGTTCAGATTCAAGCACACCAGTGGAGTTCATGGGCATTCTCATATTTGATGTTACTACATATGGGGAGCAACATTAATACTTGGGATGAGCATCAGTATAAAAGGAACCTGATTTTTTCAAAGTTTATGTTAAACGGGAACATATATGATATACTTGTACGTAACTTTATATCTCATTATTTGTCTCTCGTTATTAAATCTTCAGTGCATCACATAAATGTGGTTTTCATGGTTTTTATAATAATACTTTTCCTTAAAAACACGATCCTATATTACTATTAGTCTATTACTAACATTGTCATTTTGTTTCATTTGTTTATCCGATAAACATGTTACAAAGTTGTTCGAGCTTTTTATGCCAAAAATCTCAATAAGAGAGAAGTTACTTTTGTAAAATTAACCTTCCAAACAGAAGATTGACTCTTAACAAAAACACGAAAAAAATA
>JBCNJP010000027.1:22389897-22551355 GCA_039602395.1 Deinandra increscens subsp. villosa | reverse complement strand
GCCATATTGGCCAATAATAATACCAATTCAGTTATTTGCTTACAATAATACCAATTCGTCAATTTAGTCTCAAAAATGATATGCCGTCTATTTTTCTCTAACGGTGTTAGTTTTTTTGCTGATGTCACATATAGAGGGGTTGTTTTGTAAGTTTTATAAAATGAGGGGACTAGTTTGTAAAATATTAAAATGAGGGTTTTATTTTAAAAAAAAAAAGAATTAACTCCGCCGCCGGGAGTCACCGGACATCGGGAAGTTCCTCCTGAAATCGGGAAGCTTCAAAAGCTAGACACGCTGTTCCTGCAGGTTAACGGACTCTCCGGCTCTCTAACGAAGGAACTCGGAAGCATAAACAGTTTGAAATCAATGGACATGTCGAACAATATATTCACCGGCGAGAAGTATTGCAGCTCTGGGAAAACAACTTCACCGGGAGCATCCCGCAAGGTCTAGGGAAAAACGGAAGCCTACAGATCCTTGATTTGTCTTCCAATAAATTAACAGGTTTCACTCAATCTCGGCCAACTCAGTTTGTCGAATAACCGCTTAACCGGTCCATTACCGGCTAGTATCAGTAAGTTTTCCGGTGTTCAGAAGCTTTTACTTGACGGGTAACATGTTTTCCGGTAGCATTCCTAATGAAATAGGAAAACTTCAGCAGCTATCGAAGATTGATTTCAGTCACAACAATTTATCCGGCGAAATCGCACCAGAGATCAGCCAGTGTAAGCTGCTGACGTATGTAGATCTCAGCCGGAACTAGCTTTCCGGTGAGATCTCAGCCGTCGGCGGAGTTAATTCTTTTTTTTTTAATTAAACCCTCATTTTAATCTTTTATAAACTAGTCCCCTCATTTTATAAAACTTACAAAACAACCCCTCTATATGTGACATCAGCAAAAAAACTAACACCGTTATGGAAAAATAGACGGCATATCATTTTTGAGACTAAATTGACGAATTGGTATTATTGTAGGCAAATAACTGAATTGGTATTATTATTGGCCAATGCCCAATAGGGCTTAATTCATATTATTAAAATCCAATTTTCCTAATTAAAAGTATATCTTAACATGATTAAATATTAATAATTAAAGTAAAAACTTAGAATTTGGAAAGACAAGAAACTTAACGTCACATAAGGCTATCCACATCGTTGGATTTTTCTACGCCTGTAGGATAATGTGGAGGCGGCTCAAACTTCAATTCGAATTTGGTTGCGCCGGTATGAGATATATCTGTGTGGGTTTGGTTGTGTGAGTTTGTCACGTAGACAGTGACTGGACTCACTGGTGTGAGTTTGGTAAGAGATGTATGGTTGTGTGAGTTTATATTATTTTATTGTTAAAATAAAATTATTTAATAATTGGGAATTACATGGCAAACTTTATTGGAAGCTTGACTCTCCCCTTCCTCATTCGGTGTTGGAATTCCCAAGGTTGGAAGCCGCAAAACCCACTTACGCAGGTGAGGGGTGGTGTGTGGTGCCGTTTCTCTACGTGGGTTAAACCCATAAAGTAGAGGTTGGATGGTAAGCGGTGGGGGTGGCGGGAGGAAGTTTGGTGGAAGTTGCCGACTTGCTGGTGACTTGTCGGTGTCTGGTGGTTTTTGCTCGCATGGTTACATATGGGTAGAGAATAAAAAACCATCTTAACATGTTCAATAGCATCCATAACCGGCTCTAACCCGCTTTAAAAATATTAATAACATGTTGCTACTCAATCTGACCCGTTCGATCAAAACACATATCCATTTCAACCCAAATGTTTTGAAAACTACCCATATCAACCCATTTTGAATAGGGCGGGTCAAGATTGCTGGATGTTGGATGTTGGATGTTGGTTCAAACTTCAACACAATGACACATCCGTATGAAACACAACCACAACTTGACAGTACATTCTACGAAATCGATTTTCATTACAATAATATAAACATAGTTATAGGTAAGTTTAGATAGAGAATCAGGAAACCTCCATAACAAAGTCTTTAAAACTTATTTTGAACAAAGTTTATATATAAAACTTATTCTGGCCATTCATGTTACCATTTATGAACACTTTATTTGGATGATTAAACTTGCACCCCTTTCCAAACCTGCAACAACCAACGCTTTCATAGTACCGACACGTCTGTTTTTCCTGCGGTACACCATCAAACCATAAGTTTCTGAGTGGGGCAGTGGGCAACTCATCGGGAGGTGGGAGCAAAACAGACAATATCCTATGAGACTTATACTGATCTCAAAATTGTACAATGATAACAGGCATAGAGATATGATGCACAAGACTTCAAGAAACAAGAACATACTTACCGGTCTCAAGGGCAGACCAACACTATTAAGAGGTACATGGATCCATTATAGTTATAAATTTCGTATTCCATCTGTTATAAGCTTGTAAAAATCTGTTTTGATACTCCACAACTTCACCACCAACATATAAATCATATCCTTGAGTAGGGTAGTAAAAATCAGGCTCAGGATGGTGAAACCTACACCATGTTCCGTAACCGCAAGTTCCGGTACGCATATAGAAAGAGCAGTCTATGGGTGATTTTCGAGTTGATCTAAAACGTCAAATAACTGAAGACGGTTCAAATCATGTCATATGGAGACTCGAAAAAACGTTCTTAAAAAAAGAAATAGTAAGAGGTGTGTGTCTGTATTGACGCACTCACGCACACCTGGAAATCATGTCCACACTTATTGGCGAAGCTTGGGCGAAAAGTTTGCGGGGGCGAAAAGTCACGGATCCTAATCCCGGATGGGCGATCCTTAATATATAAAAAAATTAAAAAAATCGCAGAAATTAAAACTACGGCAAAAAAAACCGAAGGGGCGATCGCCCCCCCCCCCCCCCCCCCGGTCTCCACTAAGCTGCGCCACTGTCCACACTCTTTTTCAAACGGCCGTTCGCCAACACACGGCCGTTTGATACATTGTCGGACAACTATTTGCATGCGCTTTAATCTAATGATGGTGTGGGATTAGATTCTAGAGTGATCATGGATATAAAAACAACATATAAGATATACATATAGCAAAAGTATATGAATAAGTTACCCAACGTTTGGGAAATCCCAAGGCATTGAAATGCAATGAAAAATTAAGTGGAGGCATCGGAAAGTAGTGATCGTATAAACAAGATGATCCGAACTTGCAAATCCCATTTAAAAATACTGTAGAAAGTTCAAACTGAAACGAATCATTATCATGTCTACTCAAGCAAAATCACTCTGGTTTATACCACTAAATCTAACTATATCTAAACTAGGTAAAAGCATCCGAAATATATTCTTTAAATTTATCTTTATCTATAAGAAAGCTATATTAATGTTTTCTTCACTCCAACATCCCGATAGCAACATTTATATTTAGCTTTTTCATTTCTTTTTTCTACTATAATTCTTTTTTGTATATTTTTGTCTTCTTTATGGTTTAAATTTACTTCAAGAACCAAATTTTTAAAAGATATTTTCCATTTAGTTTGTGAGAAACTTATTACTATAACTAATTTATGCTCAAAAACTAGTTATTTTTTCAAAAGCATATATTGCCAATATACTAAATTATACTAAATTTTTAATAGATATTATCAATTTAGATTAGATTGACTATAAATGTTTTATTAAACACTTTGCATTGAATAAAGCTAAAAAAAATAATTTTATTCAATCATATTTGTCCATATGCATTAAGAATTAAAAAAAAGATTAACTCTACGAATTATGAACATTATGGTTTATTATTGTCGGTCCCAAGCCAGATAAAAAAAAGGATTTGAAACGTAACTTTTGAAAATGTCAAAAAACCCTAAAATGTTATTTCGCTAGGGTTCCCAAGTCGTTTGAGCCGCTTTTGAAGTTTGGTTTGGGTTATACAAGTTCGAAAACGGTTTAGTTGATCCGGATTAAGAACCGACTAGAAAGAGGCCTCTGTTTTCACCTTTCATGGGTTTGAAACCGGGTGGGGAGCGGGTTTGGAATAAACTAGTTTTGTCAGCCGCTTTACTTGACTTGGGAGAAAAAAATGGGCCATTGAGAATCAATCTCAAGTCCAACTGTCCAAGTGCATGTACCAAGACCAAAGATCAGAATAAAATACAACTTTTTTAAAACAAAAATAAGAAAAAACATAAGATCGCCACATTTGACCACTTGTTACAAGAAAGAATCCACAAAAGATGCAACTCATAACAAGAATTATGCAAAAGTAACAAGACTAAATTTAATACACAATAATAATCCAAGAAAATAGCATGGCAATATCACAAATCATCTAAAGACAACCAATTTCAAAAAGGGCCAAATTGTATATACACATATTCATACTATTCAATATCCAACTCACCATCACCATTTCCTTAACCAGAAGACCAAATTTGTTTTCTTCATCATCAGGTGTCTCATAACAACCAAAATGCGCAACAAAATCCCAATGATGGATTTTCAAACTGGTCGTATGTGGTCTACCCCGATAATGAAACATGGTTCGCAATTACCTTCTGAGACATGAACACTGGTTCACGACCACCACCAGACCGCTGAGCTGCCAGATCTTCAAGCCGTTTCCATGTAGCTTCTCGTTTCGACTGGCTTTCTTCCTTTTTTGACTCATCTTCTTTGAACTTTCTAGAGCATTCCTCAAAGAGTTGCGGGTCAACATCAGAAAAGATTTTTCTGACATTTAAAGTCAAACTTTGCACAGCTTGGTTCCAATGGGTCTTTGTGTTTCTTTCCAGTGCCGGAAATATAATTGGCAGTATCACTTTTCGGTTTTGTTTTATCAAGTTGTCGATATGGTCGTTGTTCCATAGGAATAATGCTCTCTCAGCAACCTGGATATTCAAGAAACAGTTACAGTTTTCATATTTTGGCAAAAGGCAGCACCTTTTGTAATGATTTAATGTGTATTTCACCAAATAAATAGCACCCACAAATAGAAAAAGGTTTAACATCCGAAAAGATTGGATCTTTATTCAATCCAAAAGGCTATTGAATCAATGACCAAAAAACTCAACTTCTAGTCTTTAGGTTACAAGCGAAATGCAGCATTTCCTTTATTATAATGTTTTAGATTAAACTTATCTGCCTGCACGTTATAACAGGTGACGGTGATTCGAATACACAAGATTGCTCCTTGTTAGTCAAATAAGTTTCTAAAATTTGACCATATTCTTCATTCATTATCATTATATGTTCTAGGAAAGTTCTAATCTTACAAATATCTGACCACAAATCATAATCACTATAAATAAAACAGTACAAATTTGGGTCTACAAAACTTACTCTGATTTCTCATCATTATAAGGCATTTGAGATTTTGTCAGATGGTCTAACATTCCTGAAGTGCCTTTGTAAATGAAACATCACTAAATTCTTCAAGTAAAATATCATAAATTCTCCTCAATAGTGGCATTACCCAAATATTCTACTACTAGATCAATATAATCGGGTTCTAAGTAATTACAGCATAAGCAAGTAAATAATTTTAACCTAAAATTTATGCCGATAAGAAAATGTTTCGATTTTTTAAGGCCAAAGGGAGTACTTGTACAGTTTTATATAGTTCTTGGAACTTTATTTAAAACTGGAGGAAAAAAAAGGACAATTTAGTAGCCAAAACTTAGAGGTGGCAATTTTGACCTATTTAGTTTGTGTTTGTCCCAAACAGGTCAATAAAATCAAACAATAATGTTAGCAAAAAGAGTAACAGGTCAAAATACGGAACAAGTTGAAAGTCATACAGAGAACTTTATACTGCATAAGCCATCCTATGATCCTAAATCTTTTTTATCCAAGGATTTAGATTATTATTATTGTAAGCATACAGTTTTTGTCATCACAGTTAACTCATTTGTTACTTAAAAAAAGTTCACACGATGGACAAAAATGTGTATGATGATCCACCTCGGCCCCACTCATTTCAACCCGTAGTAAAAATGACTCATCTTGACCTGTTACTACAGTGTTTTGCCCAACCCCTGTGAACCATCTATCTTGCCACCTATAGCTAAAAGTATTTGTATCAACTAGTATAGATCAGAATGTAAATCTTTAACATGAATTAGAACATTTAAGCACATATTTATATAGCAATAACATTTAAAAAAAAAACTACCTGAAAGTGTGAACTGCTCAAACAACGAGCAAGTTGGCGAAACAAAGGCACCATACATCTTTGAAACTCAGGAGGTTGAGTTGCTTCCAAAACTTCTTCAAGCTCACTTAAAAACATAACCTCTTTTGAACTATTTGTAATCGGCCAGTATTTCAACAAACCCCTAATAACGGTATCCGCAAGTTTGCAATCTTTTTCCACAAATTGAGTAATACAATAAGATATCTGTTGGTGATACATCGGTATGCATTTTGGCTTGTGAAGTGGTATTAACGCCCTCACAAGAAACAACTTATGTTCTTCTTTTAATGGTAACGCAAACCCGTTAATAATACTTCCCAGTATTTCTAATAACTCAGCAATCCCGTTATGTTTTTCAGTTTCGAATACAAAACGGAAAAATATGTTGTTGATTGCTTTCCTGATAAAAGGGCGGTGTACCATAAACTTTCCATACATCCGATGAAGAACAAATTTCAGATATTCACGTTCTCGCGGGTCCTCTGAATCGAACAAGTCCAACCATTTTAAAACAAACGCTTGATCAATGTAACGTTTAGCCAGTTTTGGATCGGTTTCTGGTGATGCTACAAATCTTAGAATGAACTCGTAGACTAGCTGCAAATGAGGCCATGCAGGATCCATACATGGCTCTTCTTCTTCACCATCAAAAGTTTCTAGAACCTTATTATCCCGTGGTTGTGGAGTAAGCCTACGAAAGATATTCACCGACACCATTTTCACAATCTCTTGCATTACATTTTCCTGAAACTTCCCATTTGCAGAACTGAGATAATCAACTAGTTCTACCAACGTTTGTCGTTTGATCTCTTTTTCTTTCAAATTCTTTGTGGGGTCTGTGAAGTCAAACACCACTGAACATAAAGCCAACTTTCGAATGAACAGATTCTGTTTTTCAGAGCTGGGAACATCTTTCAAACTAGGTAAGGCTTCATATGTGTTGGAAATTGCTGAATTTCCATTCAATTTTGGATTTTGAGATTGAAGAAGCATGTTGTTGGTGTGCCTTTGAACAGTTGGGTTTTGACGAGATGAGGGATTCGAGCTACTAGATCGAGTGATTGGTACATCATTGTTGGTTCTTGAACTAGTTGATGTATGTGAAGATGAATTAGGGTTTCCTCCATCTCGATCGCTCGACTTATGTGGCTTTTTAGGAAGCCGACTAAGTATCTGTTTGAACATCACTTGAACAAAAAAAATATATAATTTTCTTGATAACCCAGCCCTAAAACACTAAACCCTAATCAATTCCAGAGTCAATTGTTTCTAATCAATAAACAAAATTGGGATTGATATCAAAGATTCCAACAAAGCACGTGCTTTTCATACCAGTTTCAGAAAGCCCCATTAAATGACTCCAATTTCCCCAAAAAAAACAAGATTAATCCTACAGATAACTTAAACTTCAATCAATCAAATCTTGAAACTTCGCCTGCAAGAAATTGAATAAATTCAAGGATTAAATTGGGCAAAAAACCTAAAAAATGCTGAATCCATTATCGCAAGGTAGCATATAAAATACACATAGATTAGGTAATCAAAAACACAATTTTGAATAACATGTTTTTCATCATAATATCAGATCAAACCACAACAAGATCTGGGCATCATCTCAAGACCCAGATGGCGTTCTTGAAAATATTCACCTGGAAATCAACAGGTAACAAGAGGGGAAACAGATGAAGGAAAGAACACAAAAATATATACCTTTTCTTGTAGATATCCATGAAAACAGTAGTATAGTATTAATTGAATAAAGGAAATGGGAAAGATAGCATACTTACAAAAGATTATTTTGAAACCAGATAGACAGGAACATCACCAAGGAAATCGATGATAAAAATGCAGAAGATAAATCCTCGATCACAGATGGAATTTCGAAGACGATCTCAATTGAGGAGAGAGAGAGAAAGAGAGAGATTGGGGTATAAATTGTATAAAATCGGTATTTCAGAAAAAAGAAAAGAATAAAATTGCTCTCGATACATTGTTTTCTCTCACCTTTGTTTTGGGACCCATATAGCAAATGTATAAAGCATTCCAAACCTATTCCTCGTACTTCTTTTTCGATCTCAACAAATCGGTTAATCGGTTTTTAAAAAATGATCGTTTAGGGTGCCCGGTATGGGGTATAAAAAATCTCGGCAACCCCACATTCGGCAACCCATTTTTTTCGGCAATTCGGCAATCCCATACCAAACCCTTCGGCATGTTGATTTCGGCAAAAAAAAAAAAGAAATTCGGCATTTAGTTGCCGATGGTTGCCGACGAATTTTGGAAGGAAATTTTGAACGTTGAACGGCCAATACCACCATACTTATCCTACCCAACTTATCCCACCCATACCACTTCAAAAAACAAAAAAGACATATACTTTTTTCTCTCTCCTGTGTCACTCTCCTATTGGTCCATCAACTTATCCCATTTTACTCATCCTAAAAAATTTATCCCCCACACCGCCCACCCTTAGTAGGCAATAGAAAAAATCGGTGTTAACTAAATTGGTTTGGTTAATATTCGGTTACGTGAATCTAATACCACTAAACTATTATACTCGTTAGTTTCTTAACCGAATTGATTAACTAAGCTGGAGGAAGTCGAACGCTTAAACTAGTGTGAAATTCCTGATATAACTATCATGGTAAACCTTTTGTAAAAATGTCCGCATACGGTGATGAAGACGACACATGTAATATGTGAAAGTGACCAAATTTGGTCATTCTTCAGCACGAAGTGGATGTCAATTTCAACATGTTTTGTGTGTTGACGTTGAACCGGGTTGTGAGCTAGATAGACCGCCAAAACATTGTCACAATAAACAATAGTAGCTTTTAGTAATGAAGATGTAGTTCTGCTAATAAGTTCCTTAACCATGTGACATCGGCAACTGCATTGACAACGCCACGGTATTCGGCCTTCGCACCGAGTCTAGAGACGATAGATGACCATGAAACCAGATTGGTGCCCAATAATACCCAATATCCAGATATTGACCAAGGAAAAACCGGGTATCCACCCCAATCTGCATCAGAATGAGTCGTAAGGGTGGAATTGGAAGATGGCGATAACTGTATCCTGCAAGTGATGGTATGTCACACCCTATCTGACCCGTATTAGAACTCGCGAAAGCAATATAGATAAACACGCACCGGCCACTTAACCAAAAGAATGTAATAACAACCACAAATAATGGATATAAAAATTCAACAAGATTCTACATCCCAAGTACAATAAGGTCCCAGTATGACCCTCAGACAAAAACCGAGTTTACGTCACATATAAACTCTCTCAAGGAAAACTGATCAGCTAGATTTCTAGTCCAACACCCGACTAGCTAAACCATTCATCTAGGTTCCACCTAATGTCGCAACACTTGACATTGTCCCTGTAATATGAGCTAAAATACATCAACAACAAAGTTGTTGGTGTGCCGTAGCTAGTGACTCACAACAATTGATCAACACAAGTGCATGTTAAACTTTTTGGTTCTTGCAGAGTCAAATCTCAATCCAGTGAAAGCACGAGCACGATGGTATGAGAACCTACGTTAACTACTAGTACAGTTGTCTAGATGCCTATATATATGCCTTAAGGCCACACAAGGACCCTAATGAATCCTATAAATATTTTGTCTCGAGTTTACATCCTCGCAAATCCGAACCCCAACCTTCTAACGAATATATCCACATTTACATAGCCTTATCTTCGTTTATCATAAAACATATATTAACACGGCTCGTATACGGCCCCAAAACATAGTGTAAAAATGGGAGGCTAACAGAACTCACCTAATATGCAACAGATGAGAAACACACTAGAACCTAGGCATGCATGAATCCTCTTCAAGCTCAATAACTCTAATGACCTAAACAATTATAAGACATTTTAAACTGATGCTAACAATACTCTATTATTATACTTTACCACGGATGGCAATCCTGTCACCGAAATTAACCAGATTTTACCAATTTGACTTGACACAATAATCCTCGGGTTTTCTCAAAAGGCATATGCCCCAAACTGAACAAAACAGTCCCTAACCCGTAACCTATGACCTCGTAATTGATCCCGGTGTCAAAATCCTTGTTAAAATCTAATTTATCAAAAATCACTAAATCTAGTAAGGACACGAAGCGAACCGTCGAGACTGACCATCAAAATAAGCAGGTGCTCTACTTTGACCAAAAGTCAAACATGTTTAGAAACACTTTATGTTGACCTTCTTGTTGCAAACCAGACCGGAACGGTCCGCAATAACTGTTTTGTGATTTAGTGACCAGACTCTATTTTTCAGTTTCATGTATGTTTTTAGCCGGGTTTCAATCTATTTTTGTTTCTAAGCCATTTTCAAGGTTCATTAGTCCTTTGTGACAATCTGATCAAACATCAAATAGCAAAATAAAGAGTTATAAAAGTGAAAACCCTAATGCATGCTTTTAAGGACTTGTACCTTAAGCTAACCGAGCTTGTACAATCCAAATCTCTGGCTTCTTGACCACTGGTTAGAACTTCTCAAATCCTCCAAGGTCATTAAAACAGCCTACATGCAAGATCTAAGGTGATCAAAACATGATATCACCATCATTTGTCTCAAAAATGGTTTTCTACACAAAATTAAGGATTTCATACCTTAATAAACAACTTAACTACTCGCCAATTCTATAGATTGGTGTGGGTCATCCACGCATAGCCTATAAACCATCCAAACTTTAGTGAGTAGTAATTCTCAACCCAATACAACACATCAAATGTGACATCAAGTATTTAGGATGCTTACCAAGGCACTAAGCATGAAATCTTCAAGTGGATTCGACTTCTGGAACTCTTGAACACCTTTTGGAACTTAAGTGAATGAGAGAGAGCTTCTGGTTCAGAAAAGATTGTGAGAAATGAGCAAATTTGTGAAGGCCTGTTGTTTATATCTTCCACATCCTTCAAAATTCTGAATTTTCTATGTTTGGATGCTCAACTCTATATGTGACAACAAGATATAAATATTTATTTAATATTTATCAACTCAAACGCCCAACACTTTGGTTATTCATCATAATGCAAGGTTGAGTTCAGATTCAAGCACACCAGTGGAGTTCATGGGCATTCTATATTTGATGTTCTACATATGGGGAGCAACATTAATACTTGGGATGAGCATCAGTATAAAAGGAACCGATTTTTTCAAAGTTTATGTTAAACGGGAACATATATGATATACTTGTACGTAACTTTATATCTCATTATTTGTCTCTCGTTATTAAATCTTCAGTGCATCACATAAATGTGGTTTTCATGGTTTTTATAATAATACTTTTCCTTAAAAACACGATCCTATATTACTATTAGTCTATTACTAACATTGTCATTTTGTTTCATTTGTTTATCCGATAAACATGTTACAAAGTTGTTCGAGCTTTTTATGCCAAAAATCTCAATAAGAGAGAAGTTACTTTTGTAAAATTAACCTTCCAAACAGAAGATTGACTCTTAACAAAAACACGAAAAAAATACCAATTTTGGGACAAACATTAATAAGGCTACCCGTAATGGGGCGTTATGGGGCAAAAAAAGAGCCCATAACGCCCCTGATAACGCCCCGCCCCACTACGCAGGGGCGTTATGGGGCGTTATGAGCCAAAAAAATGAGAGGGGCGTGAGGGAGATGACGCCGGAAAGGGGGGGGGGGGGAGAATGGGGGCGTTATGGGGGCTTTATCCACTACACCATAAAGCCCCATAAAGCCCCTTGTCCAGTCATCGTCCACATGGCGGATAACGCCCCTTTTCAGGCCTTATCCACTACACTTAGCCTAATTGCATTGCTTTCATTTGGATTGATCCTTATCCACTAGGCCAATGAGCTCTTAGCCTAGTGGTTAAGGGGGAGGTGGTAAGGTTTTACCTTACCTGGAGGTCCTGGGTTCTATCCCAGGCATAAGCAGTTCTTTGGGGATTTATGGAGTTAGTTTAGGTGTAGTGTAGATTTAGCCGTTCAAAAAAAAAAAAAAATACATCTTGCATCAACCAATGATCTTCAAATTTGATAAGTAGTCATAAGTCAAAGGTTTGACGGTTTCTGGTTGTGCTTCAACTTGATTACCACGTGCTTGTAGTCAACAAATGCATAAAATCTTGAAATCTTGAATAATTAAAGCATGTCTCTATCATGATAGCTATTAAATAAATATTTATATCTTGTTGTCACAAAGAGTTGAGCATCCGAACTTAGAAGTTTAAGAATGATAAACCGTAAGTTATTGACTTTGTATTTTTAAGTAGACAAAGTTGAATAAACTTAAAATTAACTTTAGTTACCTAAAACTTAAATGATCATAGCTATTGATGTATAAATTCAGAAAGCTGTACATGATTATCAGCTGAGTTTGTTACTTTTATTTTTGTTACAATCGTTCATATAAAATAAATAGAACTATTCTGTTATTTTCTATTACAATAAAGAATAAAAGGAAAATACAAAATTAGTAGTACTATTACAACTCAAATCGAACAAATACAAGATTCTATATGAAGAAGAAGAGGTAAGTCAAACTAGATCGCTGAGGATTTGTGCATAACATAGGTTACTAAAAACACAGATGAACGAGGGAATTAAATAATTGGAGGAATGAAATGAATCATTATCATTCCATTGTTATCTTTAGTTACCGTTTGAAAACAAAATAAATCATTGGATCATGTTGTTTGATAGTTTAGTACAAATGAATTGAAGTAATGGAATGCAATTCTATCAATATTTCTGTTCGGAACTATTATGTCTATTTTATATTGTATTTCTTTAATTCTAAAAATTTTATTTTTATTATTTATTTTTTTATTTTTATATTTTATCTTACTTTATTTTTTATTTTTATTTATAACTTATTCTTCATTTTTTATTATTTTTTTTGACTTTTTATTTTTTAGTTATTTATTTTCATATTTTTATTTGTATTTAATCTTTTAATTTTAATTCTTTTGTTTCCATAAAAAACTCATATTGAACAAGAAAAACATATATCGACATAACCACCCTCACACATTAAAATCACTCATGTACACATCTCATTGCCTCATTATATCCTATAGTTTTCATATAAAATATACTTTGCAAGGGCCAACCTATATATATACATGTATGTATATACAAGTTTGTGTATACTAAATTAAGTTACTCGTCTATAAAGTGTAAATGGAAACTAAACATTGACACGTGTAAAGAACACGTTAACGATTAATCTATGGTTGAAGATAAAACAACATTCATACACTGATACACGTTAAAACTTTAGTGGGTTAGCGTGTTTTTTTTAACTTACAGTGTATCAACGCCCCTTGTTTTGTTTTCGACAATAGATTATTGTTATACATGCATTAACGTGTGGTTCCTTAGAATTTTTAAACACTAGATTTTTTACATTAAACACTTTCTAATGAGGATCTGTAAATATAGGACTTCTTCTTAGTTTCAGAATGAATATATTTAAAATGATAAACGATTATATCTATAGTTTTTTGAACATTCTCTTCTTTATTTGGTAATAAATAGACTTTAGAAACATTTTTTAAGGAAAGTTGGCATCATTTAATCCCAAGTTTTCACTGTTGACAAATAATAATCCCACTTTTCAATTTGGCAACTAACAGTCCCAACTTGTCAACTATTTGTTTTTAACAGTCCCGCCGTTAAAAACAATTAACTCCGTTAACAGAGGAAGTTGACATGTATTTTTTTTATTTTTTCTTTTTAAATAATCCTAGTCATCATCCTAGTCACCATCACATCACCCCCACTCCACCACTCCACCACCCCACCACCATCAATAACTACAGCCACCATCATCATCAACTCCGGCAATGGTTTCCGGAGGTGGTTCCGGCTAACCAGCGGCGGTCTAACGGTGATCTCACGGCAACAAAGCGATCTTCTTCCTCACCCTTTCCATCCCAAAAACCCTAGAGTTTTATTCCCCAACTTAAATCTCTATTATGAACAATAGCAGGTGAAATAAACATGGGGTAAGTGCTCGGAACATTGAATTGGAACCCTAAAAGCGCTTCGACGACGGTAGACTGGAGGCGGTTAGGGCTTGGCATGCCCAGGGGGTGTGGGAGGTGGCAGAGGCGGTCGATTGGCAGTCTAGGGTGCAAAATCGACATCCGCAGGTCAAGCAAGAGACGTCTTGCGATTGTTGTGCGATGGTGGTGAAGCAATTGGAGCAGTAGCCATGGCTGTCGGGGTGGTTATCGGAGTGAAAATGAATGGCGGAGTAGTGGAGGATGGGGGAGTCACGGAGGACGATTTCGCCGCCTTTTAAAGGGCAGAGAGCCACCATTTCTCTTCCTCCCGCCGTCGTCTCCATTTCTGTTTTCTTTCTTCCTGATAATGGTTGCAGGTTCTAGGTTTTGGAAGGGTTTTTAGCATCGGACGTAGAGAGATGGGGTGGTGGGTGGAGGGTGGAAAGGATTTATAATTAAGGGATTAAACTTTCATCCAATTACAAAAATAGTTCCTTAATAATAAAAGATTGGGATTATTTAAAAAGAAAAAATAAAAAAAATACATGTCAGCTTCCACGTCAGCTTTCGTTAACGGAGTTAGTTTTTTTTAACGGCCGGACTGTTAAAAACAAATAGTTGACAAGTTGGGACTGTCAGTTGCCAAATTGAAAAGTGAGATTATTATTTACCAATTATGAAAACTTGAGATTAAATGACGCCAATTTTCCTTTTTTTAATCAAACAAGGGGTCACAATTTGGACTCACATTAACAAGTAGGCCTTACACAGAGCCCAATTGAGAAATAATGACTAGCCCATATCCAATCAAAGATGAATCATAGCTTCCCGTAGACAAAGAATCCTCTTTCGCAAGAAAACGCAAAGCAAAAAAGGGTTTTTCTGGATTGAGATTCATTGATTAATTCGTTGATAACACCCGAGCAATTTGAAGCGAAGCAGATTCAGTGATTCACCGCTCTGATCCCATGGACTCTCAATTCGCCAAGGTCTTGTTCTCTACTCCTGATTTCTTGTCTGATAAGAAATGGATTTAATTAGGGCTTTTTTGTCTGTTTTCCATTTTTATGATATTTTGCACGATGTGCTGTGTTACATGCATATTTATCGATTGGTAGTAACCTGTATGAAACATATCATTCTGATATATTTGATCGAATTGCTCTGTTTGTGAATTTTCGCGTAACCTTGCAGCATTGATATGAGATTATCGTATGAGATCATTCAGCTAGAGTTTCTACCTATAAATTTGCTTTTGGCACATTGATAGAATCATTCAATTTTCTGAAACTTTTGTATAAATATGTCATCATACCAGCTTTCTGGCCGGAAGTAATGAATATAATCAATCTAAACATAGAACCGAATTAGAAATATGTTGAAAGCACATTTGTTAATTCGTGCAATTTGCCCTAGGGCTTAAAGATTTGGTACGATGATGTATTGAATGGCGGTAATCTGCTAACTGTATTGGTAAATCAGGAAAAGCTTGCTGCAGCAAAGCAACAATATGGACGAGAAATTCGTGTGTTTGAGACAACAACATCCTCTCAGACATCAAATGAGGCAAGCGACTATGGTATGCGCATAGTTCTTCTGTAAGGCTTTTAGTAAATGATCAAATGATTGTATGTTTCTTTTTAAGGTGTAATGATTTTTATTTTTCAAATTCGCAGAGGAGCCAGACGAGTTTTTTGAATTCACTGCTGAAGATTATTACCGCATTTTGGCTACAAAAAAGGAAGGTACAATATGTATATGATAAAAGATGTGTTGATGTTGGAGTTATTGTTGGTATGTGAATAAATGAATTTTAGATTCATAATGTGTGCGATTGTGGGCAGATAAGTTTTTGAAGACAAGAAAAATTCGAGAAGCAGAAGAAGCTGCTCGTAGGTCAAAGGTTACGAAGGTAAAGCTGAATTATTCAAGTACTCAACGGGAAATGAATATAGCCTCTTCCTTAAATTGTTTTTATATGACTTCATTTCATTTTTATACAGGCAGTAATTCGTGTCAGGTTTCGAGATAACCACACATTAGAAGCCATATTTCATCCATCTGAGACAATTCAAAGCTTAATTGATCTTCTCAAACAAGTTTTGTCTCAACCAGGCCTCCCTTTCTATATATGTGAGCATATTTGCGCTCCTACATAATTAGTGCATACAAAAGTGGCAATTTCAATCCCCTTATGGTTGTACAGGTCAATAGTCACCCAAAGTGCATTGAAAATACATAAAACCTCCTTAACTCGTTTTATTTCAAAACATAGATTATCATTGTGGCAGCCTAGTTTTTCAAATTATATTAGCACCGTTATTATATATAAACTTAAGAAACAAGAAAGAAAGGTGCATATTGGTCAGCCTAATCCGGCCCATTTTGAGTCAAACTGGTTCTAAGTGGAGTATTGGCATATGTTTTTATTTTTTTGCAGATACTGCACCTCCAAAGAAGCAAATAAAAGACATGTCTCAAGACTTCTTTTCTGCTGGCTTTGTCCCTGGTGCTATAGTATATTTTGCATACGATCAATCAAAAGGTCAGTGCTTGATTCACAGTACTTGCATAGTTTTAATGCAGCTACTTAACTTATGGTGTAATTTGTAATTTTTGTTAATCTTACTTCTTGAACACTACTTCTATCCTTTCTTGTAATTGCATAGTGGTGGAATGAAACCAATTATATATATAAAATATCAAAACTTCAGTTCTCGTATATAGAATCATTTCTTTTAAACACATGCTATTATACTCATATCAAGTTTGGTGGTCTGTTTTGTGGCGGTCCAGGTGATGGTGATGTTGATACATCAGGTCCGTACCTTAAAGAGGATGTCATGTCTTTAAAAGGTCTGGAACTTATACCTGAACAGGTCAAACCTGAGGTTGACCAAGCTACAACCACCGGGTCTGTAGCAGCCACCGCTCCTGCTCCAGTTCAAGAGCGCAAGCCTGCTGCTGATAAGAAGATGGTGAAGCCCAAATGGTTGAAAATGTGACAGCTGGTTATATGTAGAGTCTGTTATGGAATGTTTGTTAGAAAGGATGATACAATCTGAGTGTTATATGAGATGACTTGTAACGTGTAAATCATGTTTCTGTTGATACCTAGACTTTTTGTGGGTTCATATATGAAAAGATATTCAGACATTTTTGGCGTGGTACAAAAAACGTGTTTTAATTTGTTATATATTCTATTATACCTTTTATGCGCATGGGACAAGACTAACTTGTTCATTTGCGCAGACACATTTGGTCGGCTTTGGCTTCACACGGAGGGATAGATGAACATACATGTTGGTCGGCTTTGCGTGGAGGGACAAAACGGCTACATAGGTAATGGTTCAATATCGAAGAATAAAACAATGGTAAGCCATGGTGAGAATTCTTCAGAAATCTTTTTAATTTTGATGTCTCAATATTGATAAATAAAACAACCATTTTTGAGTAATCGTATTTGTTTATCTTTCCACCCTACGGTTACACCTAAACTCATAGTCATTTCAGAGATGTAAACGCATTTGAGATTGACTATATTAAAAAACGCTCTACTTTAAGCCAGTTGAGCTTGAAGAAATAATGAAGCTTGAGCTTCTACCGGAGCTTACTTAATTAACAAGCCCTAGTTTAAGCCTCATTTAGTTATGCTTATGAGTCTATGATGGTCATTTTAACCTAAACCCATGTCATTTCGAGTATTGAAACAAGCCGGTTGTGAGCTACTTGAGACTGACAATGTTAAAATCTTGAATTGAATTGAACTTAAAGAAAACAAACTCATCGAATCTCACTAAAACAGTCAACTCTTACGCTGTGTTCCCGAGTTCACTTAACGAGGGAAAGGAAAGGAAAGGGAAGTAAGTTTAAAAAATTTTGTGTTCCTGAGTTTCACTTAAGGAGGGAAAGGGAAGGAAACAAAAAAAAGTTGTGTTCCCGAGTTTCATTAAAGGAGAGAAAGGGAGGGAAGGGGAGGAAAAGTTAGTTCATTTTCTATTGTTTTTCTTTCCTTCCAAATCGGAAGGATTTGGAAGGAAAGGAATCACTCCCCTTCTCTTCCTTTCTCTTCTTTTCCTTTCTCTTCATTTCCTTTCTCTTCTTTTCTTTTCTCTCCTTAAGTAAACTCGGGAACACAGCGTTAGGAAGAGTGAGATGGGAAGAGTGACACCTTTATTTTTAAGATAAAGATGTTGCTCCAAAGGAGATTTCAGACTCATTTTTTTTTTAATTAAAAAATATGTATTGCATACAAAACAAAAACAAGTAACAATTAACATAGGCATGCGAAAGAACAATAATGCATTCTAAAGCACGGACGTAATAATAACAATGTATAATATAAGCAGATAACGAAACTAATAAGAGACGAGTAGTTACAAAAAAGCAAACATAAATACCTCTATTGCAACTAGGGGTACATCTAAGACTAAAGGCTCACCTAGATTAGAATTTATACTATTTTATAATTCTTATCAAAAGTCTCCAAGAATTCTTATCACTATTTTATATACCTACGTTATCATGTGGCAATACACAAATAACAAAATCTAGTTAGTATTAAATATAAAGTCACGATAAAAACAACTAAATGATAAACTAGTAGTAAAACCGGATGCATATCTCCAAAATTTAATGTTTATTAATAGGAATTAGATATAGGTGGACACATACTTCAGAATAAAATTAAAAAATTTTGATAGAAATTGCATATGAATATATGATCAACTGAACTCATTAAAAGAATAATTCGTAACTTTTTCCACAGACCACAAAGATTGTTCGAGTTATTCGGACTTATCCAAATGTTAGAATCCATACCCAAAGACCAAACCATTTAAGTTTGGATTAACCAAAAATCGAATAACCTTCATTCGGTAACCGATTAAATTGAGCTGATCTACTTGCTTGAAATTTAAGATTGGTTGGGTTAATCGAGTTCAGATAAAAACATCGGGCCTATACTATATTATTTAAATATTCTGGTAAATTCAATAGCACGGCCACCACCTAAGATCATGTAGGACGCCTACTTATGACTTGTGCCATCTTAAGTCGTATTCAGTATTTTAACATATTGTGTTTTTACAGTTAATATATATATATATATATATATATATATATATATATATATATTAATTGATTAATTAGTCAAACATAAAAATGTTAACATATATGTTTGATTTAAAATAATGAAAGCATTTATGGGTAAGGTTCAAATAAAATCCATCTTTATTGTAGAAACTTAAAAACTAATTTAAAAACCATTCACTTTTAATTAAATGAAGACTATTCAGGTAATTTTTGTGTTTCTTTTTTTTTATTCTTTTTTTTATGAACGGCCAACGAATGCCCACCGGGGACTATTTACACCAGTTGAGCTCATTCCAGGAAAAATCCACCTCCGCGAGCGGCCGGGTGGTAAAACCTGGGAGCTCAGGGATCGAACTTGTGACCTTACAGCCCCAAGTCTCCCCTTTGCCCGTACTAAGAATCGAACATGTGTCTCAAGTAGAAAACATAGGCTTCTTACCACTACACCACAATACACATGATGACCACCTAACGAGTAACGACCTAAAAAAAACAATAAGAAAATCATTTTTTTTATGTCTGACTATGTTGCATATATGCAACATATGAAACATGGTATGTTTCATATGTTGCATATATACCATGTTGCATATATGCAACATAGTCGGATAGACAAGCTGAAAAAAAATTAAAAAGGTTTTTTTTAAGTCATTAGGTGGATATGGGTGGGGGGTATACGTATTAAATTAAAAAAGTATCAAATTACCCAAAAAAATCTTCATTTGATATAGTCCTTCTTTGGTTTTTAAAAGTTTGTACAATAGATAATGGTTTGTATATGAACTTTACCCAAGCATTTATATTGATAACAAATGGTAACGGTATGGTTAGATTTGTAAAAATAATATATTATCAATAACCATACGGTTGTCGGGTATATTGTTCACCGATACATGCCTATTTTTTTTCTTAAAACAAATTACTTAGATATATATTAAAATGATCAAATTACAATAAATTGGCAGATGAACGGACCTATTTATCTATGAATTACACCGGATACTAGTATACTACACCATCACATGTATTTTGGGTTGTATTCTAACTCATTTAATAAACGGGACATTTTTGAGTTGATGTATTTAACTTGTTTAATTAAATATGTCGGCATGTCAATCCCTTTAATTAAGCATGTCAACCCATCAACTAATAACACACAAATCCGCTTAACATTGTCAATCATTTGACGCATTTAGATAAAGTAGTTAAACAAGTAAAGTAGTTAAACATATACATATTTGTTCTACATGAGTAATTATACATATACATATTTGTTTTCACCATGATTTTAAATAAATTTATGTTATAATTAACATATTTGACACGGACATTCTTTATATTTAATAACGAGTTGTTTGACCCACCCCGCGCGTTGCCGCGGGGTTGGAATTGTATACTAATAAACGGCTCAGCCTGTAACAATAACTGAGAAAATTGATTTACCATACCAAAAGACAGTCCAAATCCTCCATTAATCTTGAATCTTGGATGAATATCACAGCTGAAACAACCATACCAGAAGTGAGATTAACAAACATTATAAAAGGGCTCAGAATATCAATGGGGATATAACAAAGAGGACACGCAATCTGCTATGGCTGCAAAACCAATTGCCATGTCAAAATACAGTAGATATCCTCTATAAATCCCATATTATTGGATAAACATCATAGCCTCTGGGCATATAACTGGAACAGCAGCAACGAAACTCAAATTAGCATACATAAACACCACGATCGAAGCGAAACATCGGCAGCATAGCTTAAACCTAATTTATATAAGCATGCAGAAACTGCAGTGGCTGAAAAAAGATTTACCGAATCGCAATCTCTGGTCATAGATCTGAAGCATCAGCATCCGCAAGAAGCTATGTAAGCCACATCGCAGTGCCCAGAGCAATAAGTGATGTTTGAAACCGTAGTCCCAAATCGAAGACAACAACTGTGTAAACCACATGACAGCAGCTCAACTAAAAAATATATTTGGTTACATATAATGCAAGGCTCAGACCCATGAAATTCATTCATAGAAAAAACAAACATAAGGAAAATTTTATCAATTCCATTCAAACACAAATTGGGATAGCATCATAGCCTCTATTTTTATTATGTAGCTTCGGGGAGTTGAAAATAAGCATAGATCCGGAGATTCCCGAATAGGTTAACCTTTCAAACTGCTGCTGAATCCATGGGCGGGCAAGAGACAACCTGGCGGGTTCCGTAGGAGCAAGTCAGAAAGTAGAACCATCTGATTTGATTCGTTCTCAATAGCCATGATGTTCTGCAACTCATGACAAAAAGTTGCCTAGTCTTTCTTAATTTCTTTCACATGATATTCTCAGTTTCAGCAGTTTCTTTCCTATAAGCTTGTAGTCTTTCTTTAAATTTCTTATAAAACTGATCATAGATACTGTTATAGTATTTCTATACCTTGATACAATTTAGTCACATTGATCTCTTAAATGTCAAATTTTAAATTAAGTGAATGTTCTCAGAACTGTATAAATTTATTCCTCTAATAACATTGGCAAAACATATGACTACAAACATTAAAACATGACGTTGACAAAGATCATTCAACCTACAAAATAGCAAACAACTTAAGAGAAAGCATAAAACCTTTTGATAGTTTAGAACACCCTAAATATAAGAACACTAATCTGTACACAAAACCCCCAAAAAATTTAAATTGACAAATAAAATTGTAAGTAACATACCACGTAAATAAATTTCTCAAGTCAGTAAGATCAATGTTAGTTAAATGTTACCTGAACTCCAGGAAATAGCTATAATAGTCTGCATACTTGAACACAAAAACAACACATCAACAAATTTTTAAACAAAAATCCAATTCACACAGTAAAATGAAGGCATAAATGAAATAAACATTACCTCACCTCCAAAGTGCAGACTCTTGAAGAAAGATGAAATTGAAACCATAAAATGATGACATAAATTAACCAAAAATGCGAAAGATGAAATTGAAACCATAAAATGATGACATAAATTAACCAAAAATGCAACATAAAAGGAGAACATAACTAAGAAATAAATCTCACATTTGGTAACTAAAAAAATATGGATTAACCGGAAAACCATCAATTGACTTTTAGTTGCTATGTAAACAAACAATTTTCAAAATTGACACACCATAAGTTAACATTTGAAATCAGTAATGGTTACGTGCAAATAAATCCCAAATTGAAGACCCAAATCCCAAATAGAAGAGCATTATCCCCAAAAATTAAAACGAAATACATCTATCAGCCACCAAAGGTTAACAATAACGACATGCAAGGAGGATCAGATACGTACCTTGCGTAATAATTCCTAAACCGATGTCCCAAATCCCAATGGTTGAAACCTCCTGAATCACTCAAAACCAAAGCAAATGGGTACCGACAAACATGGAACCCAAAAATATTTAAATGAGGCTCAGATCTGTATGCAACGGAAAAGAGAAACACAGATCCACTATGGCTGCAAAATCATTGCCACGCCAAAACAAAGATCGGCTCCAATCCAAGCTTACAGATTAATTTTCCCATCATCGCCTCTAAATTTGACTAAAAAAATGCAATATAGGAGTGCACTAACGTATATCAGAATCTGCAGCATCATGTCAACGCGGTCCTGATCCTTAACAAACTGTCACAACAAAGAGTAATGAAGCACTATTATGGCTGCAAGAGGTTCTATATAGCTCAGATCATTAACACTCATAATAAAAAGTAATCAAGCTCAATCATGGCTGCAAATACAATTGCCACGCCAAATCGAACCTTGATCCTTGCAGCCAACATCAATATTCCATGATCATCATAGCCAGCTAGTAGAACAGAATGTATAACTCCAATCCCCACCAATTCAATTGTCGACATTGTATAATCATATAAATATACATTTGTAAGATCCGGTTGTATGTACCTACTAAAAGCATAGTGTTATGTACAAAATATGGCTGGTATTTTTCTTTTAAGTTGATTTCATAAAGTAGTATAACTTGTAATTTTTTTTAGAGTATATTAGGCTCAGATTTATAAAAGTAAAAATCATATACGCATGGTGGCTGCAAAAATTTTTTTGCCCCGCCTACACATGTGCATTCATTAACTTCTATAAAATTAAATCATCATAGCCACTAAAAAGTTTGACCATGTTCATCGGAAAGCAGCCAGCACCATCGGAAAACAGCCACAACATCGCTCATACACCGGCATCGAACATAGTTGCCGGTAAGATCATCGCGAATCAGAAAGCAAACCAAAACCGACAAAATCTATGTTTCAGATTTCAGATTTGGGTTCTAGAAAACCCAAATACAAAGCAATCACCAAAACATCGCTCATACACCAGCATCGAACATAGTTGCCGGTAAGATCATCGCGAATCAGAAAGCAAACCAAAACCGACAAAATATATGTTTCAGATTTTGGATACCAAACCGGAAAACCCCAAAATGGTGGTGACGCATAAACGCCGAGAAAGGCTCTGGAAGAAACCCATCATAACCATCTCTTAAAAAACCAAAAGAAACAAACATAAATCTGAAACAACAATCATGGATCTAAATTATAAAATCAGAACAGATCCAGATGCACCCACTTCAGGAAAATCCTAACCACACAGGCGGCGCATAGTCGCCTGAAAATCTGCAAATGAAACCAACTCTTCAAACAGAAGAATCGTAATCAAAACCCAGCAAAATAATTTATATATATATCAATTCATCAAGCATCAAGCATCGATACCCGTTCACCAAAACCCTAGACCACCGCCGCCTTCCGATCTGCGATGTGAGAAAGAATGAAAGAACCGGAAGCTACGTCAACGTCATCGGCGATTCCACCGGATCGTGTCAGAAGTGACGCAACCCTGACGTGTACGCCGGTGTCACAGACGAAGCAGCAACCATGACGGTGGCGGTGGCGGTGGCGGTGGGCTCTGTTCTTGAAAGGATGCCGACGGTGGCGGTGGCGGATCGCCATCTTCCGATCACCACAAACCCTCACCGGATCGATGATCGAGAGCTCCGAAGATGGAAGCTGAAGAGAGAGAGAGAGAGCGGTGAGAATGACGTTGGAGGCTGCACTTTAATGAGTGTGGTAAAAGAAAACCACGTGTTAAAGCCAATCAAAAGGGAGCCTCACTCATCACCGCCCTTGAACTCCAATAGGAAAAAAACGCGTTCAGGGACTAAAAATGTCATTTACCAAAAATTATGTGGTCAATCTATAAGAAAGAAGATGTTCACTATTCAACCCCAATTTGCTTTGTATATTTATATAATAGAGTCACCGGGTGGACACTCAAGTTTAGCGTTTTTCTAGTAATATAATTATAATAAAAGTTCATTAGAGAACCTAAAAAAAAAAGGAACCCCCGCTCAAACTAATTCCAATTGAACTCATTTCAATAGTGTTGAAATCAACTCGTCGAACCATTAACGAGTTTTTAAAAAGCTAAAATTAAATCTTAAGGCCTAAACCGTAAAGCTAAAGCACAAAGCAAAACACCAAGGTTAAACCTATAAAGCTAGAGTTAGACTCTAAAAACTAAACCCCAAACTCTAAAGCTAAACCATAAACCTATATCCTTAAACTAAACTCTAAATCCTATAAAATAAACCTATTAGTAAGTCGATGAATCGGTTTCAACGTTTCTGAAATGAGTTCAGCCATAGTTCGTTCAAGACGGTTCTCTCAAGTCCCTTTTTTTTCTTGTGATAAAATCATAAAAATATGTCAAATTTAAGTATGTAACTATATTTGAGAGATTGTTAGGAAGCCAATTGGGGTTACTTAGGGTGGGGGTATGGTGGGTTTTAAAGCTTTAGGCTTTATAATCTCCATCTAATAGGAATGTGTCATATGAGAGAGGAAGAGGTGATAGTTAGGCTTCATTTTTTGTGGGTATGGTTTGAAATTGAAGCCTTAGGTTTCAAATTTGATAGAATCCGGCCGATTTTGACTTTTTGAAGTCAAATTGTTCTTCATAGAGTTATGAAATTAAACCTTAATCAAGTGTTTGAGTGTTGTAGTTTGATTTCAGTAGTTTCAGTACACTCATGCGAACTTATTGCAAGTTTTAAAACTAAATTTGGTCGATATTTGCTTGAATCCGAGTTTCAAGTTCATATTCTTCATGAGCTCATAAATGGTGATTTTCATATTACTCTAGTTTGGTGATCAAATTTCAGTTCATTAGATTCGGTTTAGAGTTACGAGTTCGCTGGTAGTTTCTATTTCCAATTTGATGAAAAAATTGGTTGAATACGCGAATCAAAGAACGTCATCTTCATCGCCATTACCGTTCTTCAAAGTCGGATATATAAAGTAACAAAAATCATATCACTATGGTACTCGTTCTTATCGAAATTTGATTTCGAGCGCAATGGTGTAATAAATTTCATGTATTAATGTGTTTTAAGAGTTATGATCGATTAATGTCATCTGGTTCATACAGTTTAGAGAAACTTTGGTTTTTCTCTTTCATACGTCAGTAGCAAGAAACAATCCAATTCTCCTCATTCTCCTTACCTAGCATCGGCTTCAAAAAACCGAAGATCACAAGCCGAAACAAAGGTGTTGGCAGCTAGCAAAACCAGTAAAACCGATGACGCCGTGGGTGTGATAGCCGAAACCACACGGCCCACTTTATTACTTATTTTTAATAGAATTGTGTTTTATAATAAAAGAGTTAATGGTTTATATATTCTTGACTAAAATAAAGGTGTTGATTTTCTTAATTTCTTGTCAAAAACTAACTGTCCGTTGAATTTTCCGGTCACAATCTGTCGAGAATGCCGCGACAGACACGTGTCGCGTCAACCTTCGCGGCGGCTGACGGGAAGGTCAACACACTACGACTTGAAAATCACATCGCTTTCACTATTGCATAGTTGGTGTTTGGCGAGTGCAACCCAAAGATTTCAAACTTCGTCACCTTCTCGATTCACATTCAATCTTCATTAAAAGCACCAGCAACAACGCCGTAATCTATTGCCAATTGGCCCCATTCCACCGGTGCTTAATGCCCTTTTCATTCTGCTATTATACTCCAACTCTTGTTTTTTGTTTGATTCCAATTCGCGTTTTTCTGTGATCTGGTAAATTCTTTGTTTGTTTCAGATTATAGTTTAGATCTTTTGTTTTGTTTTACATTGTATTCTAGGGTTTGCTAAATCTATCAACTGTTAAAAATTGAAACTTGATAATTAATTTATACTCCATTCAGTTGTATCTGGTAATCTGTATCATCTGACCTAAATCTATACAGTGTTGGTTATGGGGTCTGGCCAATGGACTGTTGAGCAGAGAGCTCCAATTAAGGCTGAATCTTTGTTGAATGAGTATGTGCCGGAAATCGGGTGCCTTTCGATAATCGTGCTTGGGGCTTCTGGTGATCTTGCCAAGAAGAAGACTTTTCCTGCACTCTTTCATCTCTACCGCCAGGGATTTATTCAGTCACAGGATGTTTATATATTTGGCTATGCCAGGAGCGCGATTCCGGGCAACGATCTCGGAAGTCGAATTCGTGGGTGAGAAGATGTGTTCATTTGTTATATGAGATTGGTTTATAGAAAAAGAGATGTTTACTACAATCAGAAGTATGTATGATGGTTAGGATTTAGCAGATTTTCAATGTACTTACTGTTTTTTGATCTGATTATCACAGATATCTTACACCATGTAAAGGTTTTGAGCAAACACATGAGGAAGATGTTACCAAGTTCCTGCAATTGGTAAGACTAGAAAATGAAAAGATTTTACCTTAATTTGACCTTTGAATCACGAATGCTTATAACCACCTTTTAAGTAATTATGTGTATCATCAGTTGAGATTGTTTGTGTAGATCAAATATGTATCTGGTGCTTATGATACAGAGGAGGGATTTCGATCGTTAGACAAAGCCATATCTGAGTATGAGCAGTCAAAAAACAGTACACAAGGATCATCCAGGAGACTCTTCTATCTTGCTCTTCCTCCTTCTGTATATCCACCTGTCTGCAAAATGATTAGAAGTTATTGCATGAATAAATGTATGCATTCTTAATCCTGGTTTGCAAAACATATTTTTATTTTTTTTGCATTATGGGCAGTATAACATATGTCTTATAGACTTGGTATTGTAAAAAATTCATGAAAGTTTTGCTTTTTGTGCATGTTATATATAAGTTTCAACTGGATTAATGAAAGTTAGATCATTATTTATACAGCTGATCTTGGTGGGTGGACTCGAATAGTTGTTGAGAAGCCCTTTGGTAGGGACTTGGCTTCTGCTGAAGAACTCAGTTCTGAGATTGGAGAATTGTTTGAAGAACCGCAAATCTACCGTATTGATCATTATTTAGGAAAAGAGTTGGTGCAAAACTTGGTAATAGCCACACTAAAAACAACCCGATTTTTCTTTTTATATCTCCTCAAATATTGCTTCTTGTTTAACTTTTGTTGATTAACATGAAGATGGTAACTCGTTTTGCAAATCGCCTCTTCTTGCCTCTATGGAACCGAGACAATATTTCTAATATTCAGGTGAGTGTTTTTCGTGAACTTTATTACATGAGTTCCCATACTATTTAATCTAACTTTTAGTTGATTGACTTTTATTCTGAAATTTTATTTCAGATTGTGTTTAGAGAGGATTTTGGAACTGATGGGCGTGGAGGATATTTCGATCATTACGGGTAATTTCTGTTATTACTCATATTCTTAGTTTAAACAGCAGTTATCTATCTATTACATACCCTTTTGTTATTTCTGGTTGACTTAATGGTTAAATATAATCTACCCATCAAATTGTATAATATTTGTTGCCATTAAAAACTGTCCATTTAATCTTCTCAAGACCCTTTCAAGTGTTGAAATCCTTGTGTTCTTTATTTTATCAGAATTATCAGGGACATCATTCAGAATCATCTATTACAGGCAAGAGAAAATGAACAATTAATACATAAATTATGATTATTTCCCTTTAGGAACATGCATCTCTAAGAAATTTATACATAGTGCAGGTGCTATGCCTAGTTGCTATGGAGAAGCCCGTCTCTTTAAAGCCTGAGCATGTTCGTGATGAGAAAGTGAAGGTATATGCTTTGACTTTTTGTTAAGTCTTATGCTGTAGTTCATTTTCAAAAACAAACTGACTGATTAAAGAGTCCATCTCATTAACTGACGCTCATATGATTTAGGTTCTCCAATCTGTTCTTCCAATTGAAGACAGTGAAGTTGTGCTCGGACAATATGAAGGCTATACTGATGATCCAACAGTTCCGGATAACTCAAACACTCCCACCTTTGCAACCATGGTTCTCAGAATTCATAATGAAAGATGGGAAGGTGTGACATCGTATTCACATGCTGATATTATTCATTAGCTATGTTGACAGTACATACCAGTGATGGCAAGAGGGGTGGACATGGTTACGGGTTTGGGTTGAAACTGGTCGTATTTTAGTACGGTCGAAATTGGTGGGGTCAGCTGGGTTCACCTGCAAGCTCTTTTGGGTCCATTTTTTGGATAATATAATATATATGAAAGACGATAATTTACAAGAATAAGTTAAATATACAAGAATAAGTTAAATATTTGAATAAAACTGTTTAGGAGGTTGTATGCTTTTTAACTAGACTTTAGACGACCTTCAATCCATTTGGCTCGTTCAAGATTTTGCGCTAAAATTTTAATTTGACCCATCTCAGATTGTACACAGAATATGATACCATATTCTTTCAATTCTAAGATATTTCATCAGGACTTGCATTCTAAAGACTTGGGTAGTGTTTGGTATGCAGGAATGGAGGGTGGAATGGAATGAGCCATACGTCGGAACGAGAAATGATATGTTTGGTAGCACATTTGGAATGAAATGGAATCATTACATAAGGAATGTGATTCCTTCCATTTTTAAAGACTTTCATTCCATAGGGGATGAGTGGTCTTTTTTCGATTCCTTCAAGGAATGGAATGAATCCTTTTTTCAACTAGATATCTTCTTAAAATTTTATGGGAAAAAAATTAAGAATAAAAAGTCAAAAAAGAAATAAAAAAATAAAAAAATAAAAATATAAACTAAAAATGAAAAAATAATAAAATAAAAATAAAACAAATAAAAATAAAACAACAACTAAAAACAAAAACAAAAAATAATGAAAGTAAAAGTAAATTAGAAAATAAAATAATAAAAAAGATATAAAATAAAAATATAAATTAAATTATTTAATAAAAATAAATTAATAAAAATTAATAAAAATTAAAACAATTAAAAATATAAATATAAAACAAATATATTAATTTTCAATGGAAATGTTAGTAAAATTGTATTCGATTACTTCGTTTTTACAAATTAAATATGCGAAGCAATAATTTATTTCATTCCCACATGGTAACCGAACACGGTGATGGAATTGGAATGATCCATTTCATTCCGTCGACCATTCTATTCCCTCGCACATTTCATCCCCGTTCATTCCATTACCTAATACCAAACATACCCTTGATGCCTACATATAGTCATCTATTCATTTAGTTCTTATATATATTTTGTAGGTGTTCCCTTTATTATGAAAGCAGGGAAAGCGTTGAGTTCAAGAAAGGCAGAAATTCGGGTGCAATTCAAGGAGGTTCCCGGGGACATATATAAATGTATGTTAAAGAGATTTTGTCATATAAGATTTATGCAGGAATGAGTTTGAGATTAATCAACACTTGTATATTCTTCAGGTCAAAAACAAGGCAGGAATGAGTTTGTCATTAGACTTCAACCTTCAGAGGCCATGTACATGAAGCTAACAGTAAGTACCGCTCTCTTTTCATCCATACCTGAAGGGTATTTTAGACATTTGACAGTGTGTCATAAGTCATAGCATAGGCTCCTATGTAGGTCAAGCAACCGGGGCTTGAGATGACAACTTCTCAGAGTGAGTTAGATTTGTCATATGGACAGAGGTATCATGGAACCATAATTCCAGAGGCTTATGAACGTTTGATTCTTGACACGTAAGTATCAATAAATAATTAAAAAAATAGTTTCTTTATTTTATGCGTCATAATTAGAAAGCTATGTATCACTTGTTGAAGTTTAACAAATGTATGTTGTATCTGATTTACAGAATAAGGGGAGACCAACAACATTTTGTTCGTAGAGATGAGCTAAAGGTATAAATCAATCAACTCATCTTCCCTGAATATCTATTTAGAGCCATTTACTTCTCAATGGGTCAATTTGGGTTTTGCTATGTCTAACGCATCAAACGGGTAACATTAAAAAAAACATTTAGCGAAACTGGAATCACTGCAAACAAGTTAAGAGTGGTGAAAGTGTTTTCTGAAACCGTGGTCTGATGGTCTCAAACATTGAACCACAGTGTTATCTGCAATGTACACAAACTCCTAAAAGTCCCTTATGTTTAAGAACATCAATTATTAATAATGTAATAATTTAGCTTTTGGAGTCATATTTTATGCCTTTAACTATTTACACTTATTTTTAGAGGATTAAAATATCATATATATCCTTGTAGACCTTCAAAATTTCACACACACATGCACACACACATATCTCATAACATCATATTTACCTTTTCAAATCTCTAAAAACATCATATTTACCTTTTCAAATCTCTAAAAACATCATATTTACCTGTTCCACAGTAAATAAAATAAACTAGTTATATAACGATCCGTTTCACAGAATAAAAAAATAAGGAAAAACGGCCGTTGTTACAGTGAATAATCTTGAGGTATAATTCAACGAAACACAACTGACAATATTTTGATGTTTTAGTGTTTTAAAAGTGTACATATTAATTTATGAAATTTTCAATGTTTAGAAGGATTATATATGCGATTGGTCCTATTCTTAAAATGACGAAAGTGTTTCTGGTCGGTCCAACCCATTTCGACATGTACTAGAAAATTACCAATTTTGACCCATTACCCAATTGCCCCATCCAGACCCACATGTTTTGACACCTCTACTAAGCTCACAATCTAACAATACATTAAATAAATGAGCAGGCGGCATGGGAGATCTTCACACCACTGCTGCACAAAATTGATAGAGGTGAAATGAAACCGCTTCCATACAAGCCTGGAAGCCGAGGCCCTGAAGAAGCAGACAAGTTGGCTGAAAAGGCGGGTTATGTTCAAACTCATGGATACATATGGATACCTCCAACCTTGTAGAGCCTCCTGATACAAATAAGAACGTCAATGTCATGATGTTCTATATAAATCATAAGATAAGATCTGTTCTGCTGATCTTTTTTAACTTGATGAGGAATATCGCCATTGTTTTTTACCCATCAACTACAGGGTGTGTAAACTCATATATATATTGATGTCAATAATCATAATGTTTGATCAGCAGAGTCATAGTTTGGTTGGTTGGATGGTTGGATTGACGATTCTGCAGATTAAGGAACATATCAGAATCTTGTTTTTGTTAAAACGGATATGATTTTATGGGTTGACTCACCTATCCTTTTCTTGTTTTTTTTTTTAATTGGATTTTGTAATTTTAAAAAGAAAACACCAAGAGAATCAAACATGTACCCGATGGTTGTAAGGAAGATCCCCTTTGACTACTGGCAACGCGGGTGTCCACCGGTCCCTGGGTGACGTGGCGCCGCACTTCGAAAATGCGACGATGTTGCTCCTTGTTTGTTGGGTATCTGCCTCTCTTTCGATTTCATCCATCAAGATTCACGCGATTGCAATTTCATTCATCAGGGTTTCACGCATTACTTCAACAAGCGATTCCCATACAACAATTTTCAACTGCTCCTACATTCTACCCTAACAAGTTCTACACTTCAATTACTCTGATTTTTTTTCAATTAGGCTATACAGAAGTAGGGTTTCTTTTCTTATCTTCATGGTCTAAGGGATTAACATGATCTTCTTGAGTTTGTTTATCAAATTAATCAAAATATCGTCTTCTCTTCCTTTTGTGATATATGAAGTAGAAGTATATAATTTTATATAAGATCCATTATCCCTAAATTAGTTAACTTTTACACCCATTGGTTGGTTACAATTGGTTGTTCTTAAGGCTTTTTTTCATATGTTAAAATTTTTGAAAGATTAAAGATTCTTTATGAATCTGTTGGTTTCTTATTTGGATTCAAATTGAAACAGAAACAGTGATGCAGGTCAAGCACCATTCCAGTTTAAACAATAAAAAATAGGAAATATTCAACCTTTGAAAGGATTGAAACAGTGATACAGATTTCAAATTAGATTTTTCATATATGAATGTTCATAAAGAAGGTTGAACATGTGATTGGCTAAAAATATATATCTCTTGACATAGATAAATTATTCTGACGAATCATTTAGTTGAAATCAGGAGAAGCAATATAGGAAACAAATACTTAAAAAACTTAGATTAGCCACTGTCATACACTGGGAGAAAGTAGATATTGCTAACAGGAAACAATTATTCTGATGGAGACAATATGATTATGTATAAGCCAAATGTAATGCATTTGTAAAAGGTTTGTATGGTTCACAATAAATACACTAGGAGAATACAGACATAAATAATAGGAAACAATTATTCTGATGAAGACAATATGTAAAAGCCAAATGTAATGCATATGTAAAAGGTTCTCTTCAGTGCTTTGATCTTCCGTATGTATGATTTCGACCGTACTTTAATGGCGATATTTGTGTTCTGTTGGTTGGATCGTTGATACTTTAGTCTCTATTTGACTTCATTCTTCCCACTTTGTTGTGTTTTAACGCTCGAATTATGTTCCATTGTTTTTCTTTAGATGTTTTCGTTTTGACATTTATTTGACTTTGTTGGTAAAGTTTTCATCTTAGATTGATAGCATGCCTGCTATTTGGGTTTGCATATTTTTTAATCTCTTCTACTGATTTGTTCACACGGTTTCTCTTTTGTAGGCGATTAGCAAGTTATTTGTTTAGTTGTTCATCTTTTGATACTTACAAACTGGCTTTTAAAAGAGGTGAAATATCAAAGCTAAGATATAGCTAAAATTAATGAAGGGGTCAGAACTATAAGTTGAGTCATGAACAACTTTTTAATACCTCACAATCTTATATATATATATATATTATATATATATATATATATATATATATATATATATATATATATATATATATCTATCTATACCTCTGTATTACTAAGACATTTGACCTTTATCCCAAGATAAGCAAACCAAGCCAAGGATGTAAAACGTTTACACAAATAAAAATTTGATTGCTGATAATTAGTCCCAAAATGGACAAATGTCTTTTTATCTTTGTTGCTTCTTTTTAGCTGTCAAGTTTTTTTTTTATATTCAAATTGCAGGGTTGATTTTGAAAGTAGAAACTTTTGTTCATGTTGTTAGTAGAGCATTGCTAACCATTACCAATTTCATTAAGTACTTATAATCTTATCAATCTAACTAAAAACTTGAATATTCTTAATGTTTTCACTTATCTAATTTTGAACCAGCTCTTAAGACAATCGAGGATATACAAAGCGAAGCAATCTGACCAATGTTAATGAGATTATTAGACCTTCACGGTGCAAGCAACATGAAGTCATAAATATTGTTTGGCAGTTTAAGTCTATCATTTCAATAATTGTAGGTGACTTTGTATGTAGAATGACATTGCTTCTTGGCCTACTAGAAAAAAAAGGTAAACAATCATTTATCTTTGATAATGCATTTTATCATCAGTATTTCATCCAAAATGATACTCATGCTTATGTGCAATTATATGGTTTCTTTTTATGAACCTTCATCTAGCACACTTTGAGTTCTCTAAGTTGTCATAATAAATCTCCTACAATGGCCATGGTCTTAAGGAGTTTGTTCCTCAGAGAATATCAGCTAGACTGGAATATTGCATAACATGACTTATCTATGCATTGTCAAGGTTTTGGATTTAAAATGAAGCTCTTATAGATTCTATTTGTTTTGGTATGTTATAGGTAATATGCATATTTTATTGGGTGCAAAAATTATGAATGGCAGGTTTTCATTATGGATATGCTTACGAAACTTACAAGAACAAAAAGAATTGCTGGAATAAAACCTGATGAAGATCCGAGTATATTTAGGAAGGTTTGCTATGCATTTAGAAAGGCTTTCATTATTAGATGTTTTCAACCTTCGTCTTTCGATTTATTGTTAATTTAAAAAATCAATATATCTTTCGTAGGCGTTGGGCATGTACTTACATATATGTAAGTAGTTTTATATATGGTTGTGATACATGCATGGTTTGCGTGATGTAATTGCTTTATGAAGTTCTATAATTGTATTATTACACTATCAGTACTAAGGCGCTCATGAAATAACTACAACAATGTCATGTCTCCATTACGAAGATGGTTTTGTCATGTAAAAAACACCGTCAAATAAATGACTTTAATCATAGACAACATTTAAGCAACTGGTCTCCGCGGCAACGCGCAGGTTGGAAATCTTGTTTGACACAATGACGAGTATTTGACACAATGATGCACTAAATAAATCAAAAAAAAATATATATTTTTTAATTTTTTTATACAATATTGTACGCATTTAAAAAAATAAAGAACGTTTGTTTTTATGGTGTAATTTAAAAAAAAAATAATATCATATCTAAGAGTTTCAATGTTAAAAAATAAGGTTAAAAATGTCATTCCATATTTTTTTCTCCCTATATCTACACAAGAAAACTTTAGACCGTAAATTTTCATGTAATAATAGCAAGTCAAAAAGGGGTGTCCGTCACTTTACATAACAAGGGCAATAGACAAGTCAAAAAGAGGTGGCTCGTCGCAACCCGCGAGCGGGTCACAACTTGTTTGTTCTACATGATTTTAAATATGTTCATGCTATGATTAACATACTTGATGCATACATGTTTATATTTAACAATACACTCATAACATGGACACTCAAGTTTAGCATTTTTCTAGTAATAAAATTATGGTGTGAGTTCATTAGAGAAAAAGAGGGAACCCCAGCTCAAACTAACTCTAACTGAACCTATTTCAATAACGTGGAACTAACTCGTTGAACAATTAACCGATTTCTAAAAGCTAAAATTAAATCGTAAGGCCTAAACTCAAAAGCCAGACCACAAAGCAAAATACTAAAGTTAAAACTAGACTTTAAAAACTAAACTCTAAACTTAAAAGCTAAACTCTAAATCAAATTCCTTAAACTAAACTTTAAATCCTAAAAAACTAAGCATATCAATAAGTTGAAAAAGTTGACGAACCTCTTTCAACGTCTTTAAAATGAGTTCAGACACATTTCATTCAATCAAGACGACTCCGGAGAAAAGTTAATCCCATTAAAGAAGAACTTGTGTTTTATAAGGTTTATAGTCTTGGTTAAAGTCTAAAATAAAGGTGCCCCGTTAATTTTCATGTCAAAAAACTGTCCGTTGAATTTTGCGGTAAAAATGTGTCAAGAAGACCAGGCACACACACATGTCGCGTCAACCTTCGAGGCGGCTGACGGGAAGGTCAACACACTACGACTTGAAAATCACATCGCTTACTATTGCGTCGGCGGTGGTTGGTGAGTGCCACCCAAATATTCCATTACCGTTAAAAGCACCAGCAACAACCCCTTACTCTATTGCCAGTCAAAGCTGCTCAACGCCCTTTTAATTCTGTTTTTTGTTTGATTCCAATTCGCGTTTTTCTTAGTCCACATCTCTCTGTGATCATCTGGTAAATTCTTTGTTTTAGGGTTTGCTAAATCTATCAAGTGTTGTTGATAATTGAAACCTCATCATATTTACTCGCATCCACCCGATTGTATTTGGTAATAATCTCTATCATCTGACCTAAAAGTGTTAATTCAATGATTCTCGTCTTTGAAATTAATTTGTTAATACAGGATTTGAGTTGGGATTAATCTTGATTATGGGGGTTTGTCAATCGAGAGCTCCAGTTCCTGCTGAACAACCTTTGTTGAATGAGCATGTGCCAGAAATCGGAAAGGCGGCGGATGCTGAGCCTTTGTTGAATGAGTATGTGCCGGAAAACGGATGCCTTTCGATCATCGTGCTTGGGGCTTCTGGTGATCTTGCCAAGAAGAAGACTTTTCCTGCACTCTTTCATCTCTACCGCCAGGGGTTTATTCAGTCACAGGATGTTTATATATTTGGCTATGCCAGGAGCGCGATTCCGGATAACGATCTCGGAAGTCGCATTCGTGGGTGAGAAGATGTGTTCATTTCTTATATGGTTATATAAATAAATAAGATTGATGATTTATAGAAAAAAGAGATCTTTAGCCTTTACTACAATCTGAAGTATGATGGTTAGGATTTAGCATGTTCTCAATGTACTTACTCGGTTTTTAATCTATTATCGCAGATATCTTACACCATGCAAAGGTTTTGAGGAAACACATGAGGAAGATGTAACCAAGTTCCTGCAATTGGTAAGACTAAAAAACGAAATGATTTTACCTTAATTTGACCTCTGAATCACGAATGCTTATAAAAATGTTTTTTTGCCGTTTACATCTAAGAATGTTGTCTTTTCCTGTTTTGATCATTCTTCTTATTGGTTTGTAACCACCTTTTAGTAATCATGTGCATTATCAGTTGTGATTGTTTGTGTAGATCAAATACGTATCCGGTGCTTATGATACAGAGGAGGGATTTCGATCGTTAGACAAAGCCATATCTGAGTATGAGCTGTCAAAAAATAGTACACAAGGGTCATCCAGGAGACTCTTCTATCTTGCTCTTCCTCCTTCTGTATATCCACCTGTCTGCAAAATGATTAGAAGTTATTGCATGAACAAATGTATGCATTCTTAATCCTGGTTTGCAAAACTTTTTTTTTTGCATTATGGGCGGTATAAGCTGGTAAAATATATCATATAGACTTGGTATTGTAAAGAAGTACTGAAAGTTTTGCTTTTCTTGCATGTTATATAAGTTTCAACTGGATTAATGAAAGTTAGATCATTATTTGTACAGCTGATCTTGGTGGGTGGACTCGAATAGTTGTTGAGAAGCCCTTTGGTAGGGACTTGGCTTCTGCTGAAGAACTCAGTTCTCAGATTGGAGAACTATTTGAAGAACCGCAAATCTACCGTATTGATCATTATTTAGGAAAAGAGTTGGTGCAAAACTTGGTAATAGCAACACTCAAAACAACCTGAATTTTCTTCACATCTCCTCAAGCATTGCTTCTTGTTTAACTTTTTTTATTAATATGCAGATGCTAATTCGTTTTGCAAATCGTCTCTTCTTGCCTCTATGGAACCGTGACAATATTTCTAATATTCAGGTGAGGATTTTTCGTGAACTTTATTACATAAGTTCCCATACTATTTAATCTAACTGTTATTCTGAAATTTTCTTTCAGATTGTGTTTAGAGAGGATTTTGGAACTGACGGGCGTGGAGGATATTTTGATCATTATGGGTAATTTCTGTTAGTACTCATTTTCTCAGTTTAAGCAGCAGTTATTAATTACATACCCTTTTGTTATTTCTGTTGACTTAATGGTAAAATATAATCTACGCATCAAATTGTATAATATCTGTTGCCAATAAAAACTGTCCATTTAATCTTCTCAAGACCCTTTCAAGTGTTGAAATCCTTTTGTTCTTTATTTTAACAGAATTATCAGGGACATCATTCAGAATCATCTATTACAGGTAAGGGAAAATGAACAATTAATACATAAATTATGATTATTTCCCTTTAGGAACATGCATTTTTAAGAGATTCATTCATAGTGCAGGTGCTTTGCCTAGTTGCTATGGAGAAGCCCGTCTCTTTAAATCCCGAGCATGTTCGTGATGAGAAAGTGAAGGTGTATGCTTTGACTTTTTTATTAAGTCCTTAAGCTATAGTTCATTTTCAAAAACAAACTGAGTGATTAAAGAGTCACATCTCATTCACTGACGCTTATATGATTTAGGTTCTCCAATCTGTTCTTCCAATTGAAGACAGTGAAGTTGTGCTTGGACAATATGAAGGCTATACTGATGATCCAACAGTTCCTGATAACTCAAACACTCCCACCTTTGCAACCATGGTTCTCAGAATTCATAATGAAAGATGGGAAGGTGTGACATCTTATTCACATTTGATATTTTTCATTAGCTATGTTGACAGTACATACCAGTGGTGGCAAGAGGGGTGGATATGGTTAGGGGTTTGGGTTGAAACTGGTCGTATTATAGTACGATCGAAATGGGCGGGGTCAGCTGGGTTCACCTGCAAGGCTGCAAACTCTTTTTGGTCTTTTTTAGATAATAAAAAATACGAAAGACAATAATTTACCAGAATAGTTAAGTATTTGAATAAAACTGTTTAGGAGGTTTTATGCTTTTTAAATAGACTTTAGACAACCTTCAATCCATTTGGCTCGTTCAGTTTTGAGCTAAAATTTTAATTTGACCCATCTCAGATAAACAAAACATGGATCAACCATTCATAAGTAAATGAGACGATACTGCCACCTCTAGATATGCTATCACATTGTTTCAGTTCTAAGATATCCCATCAGGACTTGCATTTTAGTTATTATATATATTTTGTAGGTGTTCCCTTTATTATGAAGGCAGGGAAAGCGTTGAATTCAAGAAAGGCAGAAATTCGGGTGCAATTCAAGGAGGTTCCGGGGGACATATATAAATGTATGTTAAAGAGATTTTGTCATATGAGATTTATGCAGGGCTATTAGCAATTTAGCACAGCTTGAGATTAATCGATACTTGTATATTCTTCAGGTCAAAAACAAGGCAGGAATGAGTTTGTTATTAGGCTTCAACCTTCAGAGGCCATGTACATGAAGCTAACAGTAAGCACCCTCTCTTTTCATCCGTACCTGAAGGGTGTTTTAGACATTTGACAGTGTGTCATAACATAATCTCCTATGTAGGTCAAGCAACCGGGGCTTGAGATGACAACTTCTCAGAGTGAGTTAGATTTGTCATATGGACAGAGGTATCATGGAACCATAATTCCAGAGGCTTATGAACGTTTGATTCTTGACACGTAAGTTTCGATAAATAATTTGAAAAAAAAAATATTTATTTTATGCGTCATAAATAGTACTAGAAAATACGAAGCTGTATATAATACATCACTTTAAACAATGTTGTACTGGACATTAGCATTTAAACACTATAACTACATAATTAGAAAGCTATGTATAACTTGTTAAAGTTTAACAAATGTTGTATTTGATTTACAGAATAAGGGGAGACCAACAACATTTTGTTCGTAGAGATGAGCTAAAGGTATAATCAATCAACTCATCTTCCTTGAATATCTATTTTGCGCCATTTACTTCTCAATGGGTCGATTTGGGTTTTGTTTTGTCTAACGCATCAAACGGGTAACATTAAATTACTTTTTTTTAGCGAAACTGGTATCACTGCGAACTAGTTGAGAGTGATGAAAGTGTTTTTTGAAACCGTGGTCTTAATTGTTAAACATTGAACCAAAGTGTATCTGCAATGTACACAAACTCCAAAAGCGCTTATGTTTAAGAACATTAATAATTGATAATGTAAGAATTTAGCTTTTGGAGTCATATTTTATGCCTTCAACTATTTACAACACAATTTAAAGTATTAAAATATCATATATATCACACATACACATATTTCATAACATCATATTTACCTTTTCAAAACTCTAAAGCCATCATGTTTACCTGTTCCGCAGTAAATAAAATAAACTAGTTATATAACAATCTGTTTCACAGAATGAAAAAAATATCAGAAAAAGTGAATAATCTTCAGGCATAATTCAACGAAACACAACTGACTATATTCTGATGTTTTAGTGTTTTAAAAGGGTACGTATGATATTATGAAATGTTTGGATGTTTAGAAGGATTATATATGAGATTGGCCTTGTTCCTAAAATGACAAATGATAAAAGTGTTTCCGGTCGGTCCAACCCATTTGGACATGTACTAGAAAATACCAATTTTGACCCGTTACCCAATTGCCCGACCCAGACCCACATGTTTTGACACCTCTACTAAGCTCACAATTTGACAATATATTAAATAAAATATGCAGGCGGCGTGGGAGATTTTCACACCACTGCTGCACAAAATTGAAAGAGGTGAAATGAAACCGCTTCCATACAAGTCTGGAAGCCGAGGCCCTGAAGAAGCAGACAAGTTGGCTGAAAAGGCGGGTTATGTTCAAACTCATGGATACATATGGATACCTCCAACCTTGTAGAGCCTCCTGATACAAATAAGAACTTGTGTCATGATGTTCTATATAAATCATAATATGTGTTTTGTTTATCTTTTTCAATTTGAGGGAGGAATATCACCATTGTTGTTTACCCATTGACTACAGGGTGTGTAAACTCATATATATATTGATGTCAATTATCATAATGTTTGATCAGCAGAGGCATGGTTTGGTTGGTTGGATGTCAAGTCATGATAGCATGACGATTCTGCAGGTTAAGGAACATATCAAAATCTTGTTTTTGTTAAAATGGATATGATTTTATGGGTTGACAGTTGACTCACCTATCGTTTTCTTGTTTTTTTGTTTTGGATTTTGTATTTTGAAAATGTACCTTTTGGAAAAGAAAACACCAAGAGAATCAAACATGTACTCGAATCTCGATGTTGCAAGGGAGATCCCCTTAGGTCATCCGGTACACCAAGTGCGAAAGGGGTATCGTGGCGAACACCGCCCCCATCCGCTCGATGGGTTGGCATGGTGAGTCCGCGTGTGTGAAGCTTGAGTGTGGTTTGTATCCTCCAATAGCTTGATGTCACCTATTTTTTTTCTTTTTTTACATTAATTAAAAATAACCCATATTACATAACACAAACACGTCACCATACCCCTCCTACTAAAATTACACAGGTTGTTCCAGTCATCGCCTACATGGCAGAACCATCACACCATACACGGTATACCCTAGTCGACTTCACCTTACCCACTTAATTTCTCCTCAAAAATACTGTATTATTGTTATTATTAAGACGAAAGATAATCAACATGTGGGCATTGAAAATCAACATGTGTTTGTTCCTTTTGCCTTTGACACCTTTAGGTTCCTGTTCTCTGAGGCCGTGGAAACTCTGAGTAGAGTTCAACGGGTCATGCATGGTAATGTGATGACCTCTGGTGCTAGGGATGTTGTTTTAACGAGACTCAGTTTTGATATTTAGAAAGGCTTGGCAGCGTATCTTGTTGCCCGTCTCCCTTACCCGCCGGGGTGATTGTCCACTTGTATTTGTATTTCTGTGTGTAGTAACATATCTGATTTCAAGAAAAGGAAAAGAAATAAAGTTAAAATGGATTAATTTGATGATTCGTTAGAAGTTAAAACTCACAGTTCTATATTAAATTGAAGGGTAAAGATCATGTGAAAACCACTCCTTAGCCTAAAAACCTAAAAACCACTTAAATTAAGGGTAATAAAGTAATTTAATATTTAATTTGTAATATTATCAATACCACACACACTCCTATTTTCATACATTTACAAAAGAACCCTTCCTTTTCCCACTCCATACCCCTAACCCCTCCCCCCCGCCCCCACCCCCACCCCCACCCCCCACCCCCACCCGTGTTGCATATATGCAACATAAGTGTGTTGCATATATACAACCATCAACCCTCCAGCCCCACCCCTACCCACCCCACCACCCCCCTCGTGTTGCATATATGCAACATAATTATATTTCATATATTCAACCTGCACCCCTTCCATCCCTAGCCCCCGCCCAACCCCACACACCCCCCCCCACCCCCACCCCACCCCACTCGTGTTGCATATATGCAACATAAGTGTGTTGCACATATACAACCCCCACTTACCCCCAACCCGCACCCCTACCACCCCCATACCCCCACCCACCCCCCACCCTGTGTTGCATATATGCAACATAATTATATTGCATATATGCAACCCCCAACCCACACCCATGCACCCCCCCCCCCCCCCTTTTTCATGTTGCATATATGCAACACAAATGTGTTGCATGTATATACAACCCCCAAACTGTAAACCCCCCCCCCCCCCCCGCGTGTTGCATATGTGCAACACAGTTGTATTGCATAATACAACCCCCACTTACCCCCCCCCCTATGTTGCGTATATGCAACACCCTTGTGTTGCATATATACAACCCCACTCCCCATCCACCCACCCCCACCCCCGTGTTGCATATATACAACCACACTTCCCACCCACCCACCACACCCCAACCCCCCGTGTTGCATATACGCAACACCCTTGTGTTGCATATAGGCAACACCCTTGTGTTGCAATATACAACCCCCACTTCCCCTACATTATATAATGCATATATGCAACATCAAATAAAACCATGTTTCCGCTAATGTTGCACATATGCAACATGTATATGATGCATATATGCAACATGTCTTTTATTATAGTTTTACACGTCATGATGTTTTAATGCAATATACTATGTTGCATATATGCAATATTCTATATAGTGCATATATGCAACATTTAATAAACCGTATTTATGCTTATGTTGCACATATGCAACATGGCCGTGTTTATAGTTTCAAATATTATGATATTCTAATGCAATATACTATATTGCATATATGTAATATTCTATATTTTACTTTCGTTCGTTTATTTCACGAACTTGTTTCACCCGTGACCTCCTAACCCTCGAACTTCTCTCCATCTCTCTCTCAAACCCGACGACCTTATGCAATTTGGTGTTGTTTTGATGGCTCGAGATAATATAGTAATAAGGATGATGAACACAAATGAAATATGGTTTACGAAGTAAATCAAGTTTGAACGAAACTTAAAACCGATTACACCAATAGATTCGTACTTCAAATCCCAACAGAATGAAGCCAGGTTTTATTTATATTGCCGAGTTATTAAAAATCCACCATGGATGAGCTTCGCAAAGAATGTGAACTGTGAAAAAAAATTATGTTGCATATATGCAACGCGGAGGGTGGGGGTGCGGTTTTGTATATATACAATATAATTATGTTGCATATATGCAACACGGGGGTGGGGGGTGGGGGTGCGGGGTAGAAGGTTAGGGGTGGCAGGGGTGCGAGTTGGGGGGGTTGTAGTTATGAAATCTAATTATGTTGCATATATAAACACCGGGGGTGTGGGGGTGAGGGTGCGGGTTGTAGTTATGAAATGTAATTATGTTGCATATATGTAACACGGGGGTGGGGGTGGGGGTGGGGTGGGGGGTGGTGAGGGAGGGTGGGGGTGACAGGGGTACGGGTCGGGGGTTTTAGTTATGAAATGTAATTATGTTGCATATATGCAACACGGGGGGTGGGTGGGTGTAGGCGGTGCGACAGGGGTGGGCGAGGCGACGGAGATACGGGTTGGGGGTTGTATATATAAAATATAATTATGTTGCATATATGCAACATGGGGGTGGGGGTGCGGGGGGGGGGGGTGGGGGTGGCGGGGTTGGGGGGAGGGGGCGGAGGGGAGTTGAAAGGGTAGGGGGGTTGTTGTAAATATATGAAACATGGGGTGTGTGTGGTAGTGATAATATTAAATATTAAATATTAAATTACTTTATTAGCCTTAATTAAAGTGGTTTTTAGGTTTTTAGGCTAAGAGAGGTTTTTAAGTGAACCTAACCCTTAAATTGAAATATATAATTAATGAATATCAAACTATTAACAAATCCGCTTATAATTGGTATTTTCTTGAAAATGAGATATTCAAATGAATTTAAAAAAGTTAATAATGAAGATTTCTTGACCTTTTAAATTCGTGGTCAACAAATCTTATCTATAAATATTGGATTACAAAAAGTTATAGGATAATAGTTAACACTAACTAATAAAAAGTTATGAATTATTCAGCCTCAAGGATCTCTTGTTTTGGTGATGCAAGTGTTTAATTGTTTATCAATAATATAATTTTAGTATTCATTCTAGGTATTTCAAAACTAATATTCACATATATTTTAAGAATGGATCTTAAAAGATATATTTTTACCAAAAAGATTTGTGTACATAGCTTTCTTTTTTTATCACAATATAATCATAAAAACTTGAAATTACAAATCTTAAAATTTACCAAAAACATAAAGCCCATTTAGGATAAACATTAAATAATAATAAAAATAACATTTTTTAGTTGTTTCCTTAATTCTAATTCATCAAGAATTGGAGAATGGAGATATCGCCATTGAGCTTTGACTTTGTCTTCTTTGATATGAATCATCATCATCTTCAATGAGGTCAGATCTAATTTCTCAATTTCATTCCCAAATTCATCACCCCCACCAATCACCACACCCCTAATTAACCCACCCCCAATTTCCATGCGTATTCATCAATTCCAGATTCCTTTCTTCCTTTCTTTGTTTTGAAACCACTCTAACCCCCATTGCGTTTTTATTCCTAGAAAAACTGAGCTATTTCCATCCAACGATTGGTTTATTTTTTCTTAACAAGTTGATTGGTAATAAGCTTTATACATGAAGCTTCTTCGTGTTATTTCGTGAACCCTAGATTCTTTATATCAGAAATTACCTGAGGGTTTATTGTTTATTGTTTATTGTTTCCAGCATTCGTGTCAAACATGGGTGATGATTTGATATGTGATTCTGTAGTTTCTAGTCAAGATTATCTGTTTTCCCCAATCAAGATTGGTGATTGGTGCCGCATGGATGATGATTATAAAGATAAGGGTTTTGATGATTATCTGAATTTGAATCCGGAATGGGGTTTGGAATTGAAATTGGAATTGGAATTGGAATGGAAGGATGATGATGATGTTGTTAATAAGCTCCCTTCTGATCCTTTTGAGATGAATATAAGTGGTGGGTGCACAATGATTAGGGGGTGGATTCAAGAGGTTGATGAGGAGGATATTGGGTATATCAAGATTAGTGAAAAATCAATTGGGGATGAAATCAGTTTAGATGATTCAAATAGTTTTTTTATGTTTGATGAAAAATTGAAAAAAGTCTTGCATCCTATCGAAAAACATGGTGATTGTGATGGCGATGGTAACGGTGATGATGTTGGTGCCCCTCATGATGCTTTGTTTCTGGCTCTTGGTCATTTGGGAATAAGGGATTTGCTTTCTGTTGAAAGGGTTTGTAAATCTTTTCGTGATGGTGTTCGTGAGGATCCTTTGCTTTGGAGAAATATAAATATTGATCGGCCGGTTGGTGAGTCGTTTAATGATGACTCGCTTTTAAGGATTACAAGTAGAGCAAATGGTAGTCTTCAGTCTTTGAGTCTTGTCAACTGTTTGAAGATTACTGATATGGGTCTCAAGAATGTTTTCCAGCAAAATCTAGGGCTAATGAAGGTTAGTATTTTAGCTCATGTTTATATATTTACATGTGTTTTTAGGGTGTGTTTGGATTTGTATTTGTGTAATGTGTTTCTTCTTATGATTTTCTGATTATTTAGAGCATAGTCCGTTTCATACTAGCAAACAACAAAATTGTTCACCAAAATGCAGACTAAAGTTATATAATTTTTGTTTATTTTACTCATATATATCATCTATCAATTTGTTAAAGAATGGAAACTTGACATACACCCGAGACGTCGGACATGATTATTACAACTTCAAGCAACAAAAGCTCATTCAAATACTATTTTTCGCACCACGTTGGCACGTTTTATAACAACTTGATTATCTGATATTGAATTTTCAATGCTACATACTCTTTTATAAAATGCACATCCAAACACCCTCTAAAATGTGATGAAAGAAATCGTGTTTAGATGCATTAAGCTACTTGAAGTTACAAAAGTCAGTGCAAATTCTAAATATTTAAGGAAGTAATATATAAAACAAGGGTGTATGAGTAATATGATGTGAATATCTGATACAACATGAACATAACACCGTTTTCTTGGGTTTGGGTTTGGCCTAAACAGGTCGGGTCAATTTGGGTGTGACCCGCAAACACGTTTAGCCAAACATGACGTGTTCAGGCTGGTCTAGCACGGTTTGCGGGCTGACCCATTTCATTTTATACTTATCTTTTTTAAAATGTACCTTTTTGGATAAAGGTTCGGATAAAGGTACAAAGCCTGGAAAATAGAATTAAAATGTGTTTTGTGTGCCAACATAAACTGACTGTCTATTTTATGCAAAAATTTAAAAAATTAAGAGAAACAAGCATCAAGATTTATAGCTTAAACGTAATTATTTTCTATGCATTTGTAGTTTTGGTTCTAAATTTATATTTTTAGAGTACTATATATTTATACTAGGTTAGATACACGGGCTGAATACAAATTTATAATATTAGAAAAATACAAAGAAAAAGATAATGATCAAGAAATTTGAAAATTATGATTAATTTAATACATTTAAAAAATTTATTATGTTTGACAAGTTGTTAATTACTTTCCACAAAATGACTAAACTTATTGAGTAAATTAATCAAATCTACATTAATTTAATCAAAATTTTAAAATAAAATTTTAGTTTTGACAAAATTGGTAATTAATCTAAATTGATGATTTACTAAACTGGTAATTCAATGTGAGTTTGACATGTGGCGGTAGTGATGTGGACTCTTTATAAATGAAACATGTGGCACAAATTTTATTGCTTTATTAGGCTAAGTGTAATGGTGGAGAAATTTCAAGCCCCTAATGAGGGCATGAGATGACATGTGGCATATGAGGTGGCATGGGGCTTGAAAAAAAAAAGTGGTGTAGTGGTCAAGCCACATTTCAAGCCCCACCTTTGACCAAACACCCTCTCCTTCCGGCGCTAGAAATCTCACGCCTCCCCCCTTTTTTTGGCTTTAGCGCCCCGGCGTAGTGGTGAGGGGCGTGAAAGGGGCGCTAAAGGGGCGCGAAAAACCATTTCAAGCCCCTTTCAAGCCCCATTACGGATAGCCTTAGGATTAAGATTTCTGACATCCTTTTACCAAATTTTGTTGCAGCTAAATGTGGTGGGGTGTAATGGGCTAAGTATGGAAGGTCTCTTAACCAACATGAAATCTTTCGGGGGAGGGGGGATCAAACGGCTAAGAATAGGCGGCCTGCATAGCATAACAATGGAGCAATTTCAAGAACTAAACAAGCTACTATCTTTAAACAACCAAAATAGGTCCAATTCACCTAAACCTCGGTTCTTCCATGGTGGTCAGTTATATCTTTCGTTAGATGATAACCGCCCGATTGACATAGAAGCATGTCCAAAATGTCATCAACTCAGACAGGTTTACGACTGTCCAGCAGCAAGTTGTGACGGGAAGCATAACACGTGCAGGGCCTGTACTTTCTGCATACCTCGGTGCACTAGTTGTGGGTGCTGCTTCAATGAACGGGATTATATCGAAACGTTCTGCTTGGATCTACTTTGTTTGGATTGTTTAACACAGATTTTGAGGTTTCCAGCTGGCGATGATGATGACGAGGATATCGGTATTCGGGGTTTTCATCAACATCAGCATCAACAAGCAAGTTATCATTTTTGCCTCTATGGGTAAATGGTAAACAGTTGTTAATGATTTCCAACGGTTTTTGGTGTGTTGGTCGTTGGTTTTAACTGAAACTAGACACTTGGATTGATTGGAAGAGTATAAGGTTGAAGAGATTGGGTGGTTAGGTATTGAATAAACAAAGAAACTGACTGAGCATCTTGGTAGATTCTTGAATTTGAAAAGAAGGCTTGTCTGTAATTGTAATTGATTAAAAGTATGAAAACTGTAACGATGATGATGGATGCCAAATTGTAACGTTAAACCAAGTATTAAATAAACTTTTGGTTGCCTACTCACTCTTACCTATTTTCTCATAGATGAGAAAAGTACCGGTGGCTTATACCAACTAATATTGCTTTTACTCTAGAAACAAATGAGACTCTTTATATAAACGAATTGAACATGTAGTGACACATTAAATATGAATTTATTTATCTAATTAACAAACACTAGTGGGGTTGTGTTGTAAATTCGGTTAGGGAAACAACTAGGATTGAAATCGAATGGATAAGTAATGGGTCGTTTGAGAATTGAGATATAATTTACCACTCTAACAGACCTGTCTGACAAACTGAATTAGAATTCAAGATACATAACAAGACTTGAATCCATAATTGGTGTCTAGATATTACCACTCAAATTGCCGGTTTTGTGTTGTTTTAGGTATAAATGTGTATAAAATATATTGAAACTAACTTGTTTGTTTATCTTAGTTGTTTTTTTATCAGGACTTTTAAATATCTTCTAAGAGAAGTGGCAAATCGACCCAAATTGGATTCGATCCACTTTTTGGCCCCTTTATGTAAAAGGTTCGAACCCCATCTATGACGAGTTGTGTAATTTAGTTTAGTGCAAAATAAGGTTTTCATTAAAAGAAAAAGTAAATGAACACAAACAATGTATCGTTTGTTTATTTAAGATTGTTTACGTTTGTCGATATCTGTTTAATATGTAAACAAACAAACACATATTTTCTTAAAGAACTAATACTAACAAAAAAATACGTTTATATGTGTACCCGCCCATGTATACAATTTTATGTTCGTTTGATTCGTTTACGGAACTAAAAAAGATTCAAATTCAAATGAGTTTATTTTCAATTTCTTTGATTGGATTTATAGTAATAAGTTTGGTGGTTTCTTATTATTTTGCTTTATATAGAGCCCCGGCGAAAGTGTTGAATCAACTTGAGAAATTGAGGAGGCAATTTCTATGGGGCGGGGACACCGAGCACAATAAGATATGTTGGGTGGCTTGGGAGCGGGTCACAGCCGCTAAGGAATATGGTGGGTTGGGACTTGGCACTCTTAAGGAAACTAACATGAGTTTTCTTGCCCGTTGGTGGTGGAGGTTCAAGGTCGAAAAAGGTAGGTATTGGAGAAATGTGATTTGGGCCATACACACGACTGATCGAAACTGGAATATAATTCCTAAGTCTCCTAGTATTCATGGTGTTTGGGGAAATATTTTTAAGGTCGAGCATGACTTATCTACTGTAAATATGTGCATGAAGGATTTGATAATTGGGGTGGTGGGAAAGGGTGACCAAATTAAATTTTGGTTGGATAGGTGGGTGGCGGACCGATCGTTGGCGGAGCTTTTCCCGGTGCTATTCGATATTAGCAAGCAAAAAGCTTGCTACATTGCTGATTGTTATGATATTGTTGGCAGATTTTGGCGATTGACATGGAAAAAGGAGCTAGCTACGGTGGTTGAGGTTCGGGAACAACAACGCTTATTGGATCTGATATCGCTCGTCCAAATCACTGATGTTGAAGACGGATGGAGATGGGTTTCTGATGGAGACCAACAGTTTACAGTCAAAGATTTCAGAAAAGCATACCAGCGGCATTCGTTTCCTGTTCCTTTTTATCCTTATGGGTGGCATAAATGGATACCGATTAAAGTTAATGTCTTGTGTTGGCGTGCGGAGATGGGTAGATTGCCTACTATGGAAGCCCTTCAAAAGCGTAATATTGTCTGTTTAAATTCCTTGTGCAGATTATGTGGTGAGCATGAGGAAACTGTATTGCACTTGTTCTTGGAATGCACTCTTGTGGCTGAATTTTGGGAGTTATTTACTAGCTGGTGTAATATTCCAAGGATGATTGCCTTCACAATCCGGGATCTTTTAGAGGAACCAGTTAGGAGCAGGGGAAGTCGTCTCAAAGATAAACTTATTGGTGCTAATATTCGGATTGCATTGTGGTGTTTGTGGAAGACTCGTAATGATGCGATGTTTCGGAACGACAAGCCAACGGCGGAACGGGTGCTCGATATGACCAAATCGATTGGATTTTTTTGGGTTCGTAATAGAATGCGAAGGAATAAAGTAGATTGGGTTCAATGGTGTACGTTTGATGTAGGTTAGTTGAGACCTAGGTGCTGTGTTTCTCGTGTTTTTTTGTTTGTTGGGTGGTGTTTTCCGGGGTTTTAGCTTTTTGCTATCCCTTTTTTAATAAATTTTGCCGTTCCAAAAAAAAAAATAAGTTTGGTGGTTTTTGAATTTTATTTTAAGGGTGTCAAATGCTATTAAGCATACTTTGGAGGGTTCATGTGAAACATGGACATAACTTGGGGGACTTTCCCGAAGTCTCCGATCTCCGGCAAGCGTGCCGGAACAGTCTTCACGTAGAGCGAAGCTCGCGGTCTCCGTTCATTTCAAACTATTCGCAGGTCCGCCTTTCACTGCCTACCCTTGAGGCTTTCCACTATATGTACACACGCATTTTGCCCTAGTTCCGATCATACCATCACCACCACGTTCTGTTCATAATCTCGTTACAGTTCCTCGATCACTAAGCATGTCAAAGATCAAGATCGGAATCAACGGTTGAACATTCTCTGTGATTTTGATCCATAACCGCTTCTATTTGCTTTGATTTGTGCGATTTTGTGATTTATTTTTGATTTTGTTCGCACAGGATTCGGAAGAATCGGCCGGTTGGTGGCCAGAGTTGCGCTACAGAGCGACGATGTTGAACTTGTCGCCGTTAACGATCCTTTCATTACCACGGACTACATGGTGCGTTTCTACATTATGCTGTTGAATTAACACAATCGCATCGATTTTGTATGTGAATTTTACTCGTAACGCATTCTAGATTCAGTTTCATGTGAGTTTAAACTTTAAATCAGTGATTGCTGCAATGAAGTTATGCAGAAGCAGAGATAGACATCTAGATTAGGAAGAGTGCTCCTATTTGCATATAACTGTATGTGAATTTTACTTGTAACGCATTCTGGATTCAATTCCATGTGAGTTTAAACTTTAAATCAGTGATTGCTGCAATGAAGCTATGCAGAAGCAGAAATAGACATCTAGATTAGGAAGAGTGCTCCTATTTTGTATATAATAGGTGCAGTTTTGCCCTAAATCGATATGTTTATGCTGAAGATGATGGTTGTTTGTGAATTGTTCACACTTTGTGCAGATCTACATGTTCAAATACGATAGTGTTCACGGCCAATATAAAAAGGGTGAGATCAAAGTTAAGGATTCGAAGACTCTTCTCTTTGGCGATAAGCCTGTTAGCGTCTTCGGCAATAGGTACATCCGATTCTTCATCCTTGTAAGAGGGCAACAAACATGAAGTGGATGATGACAATAATCTTTGATCAATGTGCAGGAACCCAGAGGAAATCCCATGGGGTGAAGCTGGAGCTGAATTTGTTGTGGAATCAACTGGAGTTTTCACAGATAAGGAGAAAGCTTCTGCACATTTGAAGGTTAGCAGTGTCAAGTTATTGCAGGATTGATGCAAATGAGGTGTAAAAGTTATTGATAGTTTATTTGATTTCTAACTAGGGAGGTGCAAAGAAGGTTGTGATCTCAGCACCAAGTGCAGATGCTCCCATGTTTGTCGTGGGTGTAAATGAAAAAGAGTACAAATCTGATATCACTATTGTCTCTAACGCTAGCTGCACCACTAACTGTCTTGCTCCATTGGCAAAGGTTGAATTCAATACTTGCAACATGCTTGTGAAATTCTGATGATGAGTTTATGAAGTTAAATAATGTTTTTGCTTATATAATGCAGGTTATTAATGACAAGTTTGGTATTGTTGAAGGCCTAATGACCACTGTTCACTCGATCACGGGTTAGCAAATCTTTTCATGCTCTTTAATATAGGGTTATAAGCTTGTACTCTAACTGAATGCTGGCTAAGTTCTTAAATATATGTTCAGCAACTCAGAAAACTGTTGATGGTCCATCAATGAAGGATTGGAGAGGTGGAAGAGCTGCTTCTTTCAATATTATTCCCAGCAGCACTGGTGCTGCTAAGGTATGGTTGAACCTAATACAAAATCCGTTGATTTTATATACCTGTTTATTTGTAGTTGTAAGTATTAATATACCAAAACGTTTAAGAAAAACAAACGTGTTAAATGACTCTTGTTTGTGCCAATCCGCAAATATCGATGTAGCGTTTGGGTTCATGTGTCTGGCATAATTTTCGGGTTCGGTCGTGTCGAGTTCGTGTCAGGTATATACGCCAATCCATAGACACGGCCCGATTAGCCCGCTTAGGTATTATGTACAGTTTTGAAGTTTTTTGTTTGCAAATTTATCATAACTTTTTCCATGAATGATTGTTTTTCTTTCTGCAGGCTGTTGGAAAGGTCCTTCCTGCCCTTAATGGGAAACTAACAGGGATGGCATTCCGTGTCCCTACGGTTGATGTATCTGTGGTTGACCTTACTGCTCGGCTAGAGAAGCCCGCTTCATATGATGATATTAAGGCTGCTATTAAGTAAGATCCTGATAGTTATATAAATGATTTTTGAAGTATTTGATTAATTCCTTTTTTGTTGGGATAATGTTATGTTGTGCAGGGCTGAGTCAGAGGGAAGTTTGAAGGGAATCCTAGGATACACTGAGGATGATGTTGTATCCACGGACTTTGTGGGTGACTGCAGGTATGGGTCATTTCGCTTGATTTCTTTTTATTTGTTATTTTTGTAACCGTGAGGACCCGTTACTAGAAAACTCATGAGACCCCACCAATACACTGTTAAAGGCAGAAAACCAATGAAAGTTGGATTCGAACAATCGAACCTGAAAAGGTTCTAGCATTTCTTTTTTAACAAAGTGTGAGTGGAAAACAAAAAGTATATACCTATACATTCTTTTGTTGTATCTACAGGTCTAGCATATTTGATGCAAAGGCTGGTATTGCTCTGAACAACAACTTTGTGAAAGTTGTCTCGTGGTATGACAACGAATGGGGATACAGGTACGTTTTTTTCTTGATTTTGGGCTTGTTTTTATTGTGTAGGTCGATTATTGACGTGTCAGGTTGTAATATTTGTTGCAGTAACCGTGTTGTTGACTTGATCCGTCATATGGCCAAGTCTTGAGCTATTGATGATATCGAGTTACGATTGCATGCGGATTAATCCAGCTTCATGGTCATGGAGTTATCTGGGGAATAATTAGAACTCAACATTTTGGTTTTTTACATTTTGAAGCACTCAACCATTCACCATTTTGATGAAATGCTATGGTTTAATTCCGAAAGGATCATGCATATTGTTATTTTTTTTTTATATATATAATGCCGCACCATATTAAAGGAAATAGATTGAGATGTCTATCATATATCAAAATATGATTGCGAGATTCAAATGAGACTCACACTTTTAGCTATTGAATTTAATTGATTAACGTTTTTAAGGATTAGTGGGTTTATAATCAACACGAACCCATTGTTAATACATAGCGTCTCGAACCTTTAATCTTAAAATAAGCAACACCTTAACTTCAATGACTTTGTCAATTAGACTCAACCCAACCATGCTTTTAGAAATATCTGAGATTAGAATCATAAGATAAATGCGTTTAATATGCGTCTAACATACGAGTCATTGGCTCATCAGTTTTATTTTCTGGACCTAACAAAAATGTCACCCAACGAGGACGCTAGCACGGTTGGTAACTTGGTATGCCCCTCGCCGGATCGCCTTATAAACCCGTGCGACGTGTTTCAAACCCCATCTGCACCCCCACCAGCCGGCCGATTCATCTTAGTCGACGGTTGTCAAATTAATAAAGACTAAAATTTCAATATTTTAAACATCTAAACGTACAATTCTCTGCCCTAACGTTTGAAAAAAAAAAAGAATAATCAAAAGACTAACACAAAACTTACTATTTTAAAACTTTAGTTGGTTAAATGTTACGATTATAATTAAAGGTATCAAACATTGAAAAACATCTGCACGTTGGGCTGTTTTTAAAGGCAAAAAATATTACCGCTGATAAAACTTTCTATAAAGAACGGAACACATTGTGACTTGTTAAACAAAATTAATGTTAAAAAAGAAATAAAATTAATAGCTAGATTTCATTCAATCACTTCCCCAAAAAAATCACAAATAAATACATACCAACACATGCAAACTCATGAGAAATGAATCATCTTATTTACCAATTCCAGATTATTACCAAAGAATAACTAGAGCATTCAAAACTCTAAACAAGATTGCAACTCTTGTTTATCGGGAAGGATTAAGCCCTACAAGCATCTGGCTCCCGGTTCCTGGAAGATACATGACATTATTACTCCTGCCCAATGTTGCACAGATCTCCCTTGACGCCTCGATTCTCCGAAGCTCAATCAATCCCATGCCCGCACCAGTCGTAGCTTCCGAAATCAGCTTCGCGGACTCACTCTCGCCTTCCGCCCTAATGACCGCAGCACGCTGTTCCTGCTCCGCCTTAGCCACCACGAACCTGGACCTCTCCGCCTCCTGCTGCGCCACCTGCTTCTGCTCCACCGCCTTCGAGAACTCCGCGCTGTACGACAGGTGAGTGATCGCGACATCGTCAAGCACGATGTTGAAATCCCCGGCCCTGCGGATCAAGCTCTCACGAACCAAAGCCGAAACACGAGCGCGCTCCGTGAGGAGCTCGTCGGCGTTGAATTGAGCGACGACCGCCTTCAAAACCTCGTTACCTGTTGGAGACTTTGGAGAGTTAGGAAGTAGAACACTTGATAGAATCTGAAGCCGCGTATTGTTTTCAGATAAAAACAATTTGGATTGTATATCAAATTTCTTGATCGGTTAAAATCAGATTGATTTTCCGGATGGAATTCGTTTAGATAACTCTTAGCTAATTTCAAATTTTGAACAAATTTCGCATTTTGCTACTTACGGTTTTAATAAATGTGTTTTCAGACCAAGAATAAAAAAATAAAAAAACTTTCATGCTCAACCCTAGCCAGTGGCAGCCCGTGGACCCCGTTTCTCAGGAACGCCGGCCCTATCAGTTAGTTTCGATAAACTTCAAACAATCGTGCACTCTTGTTTGAAGATCAAACGTAACCTTATATTACACTAAAGTATCCAACATTACCGATCGACGGAAGAACCCCATTACCTGTTGGAGACTTTCGAGAGTTAGAAAGTAGAACACTTTATAAAATCTGAAGTCGTGTATCATTTTAGATCAAAAAAAATATTGTATTGTACAACAAATTTCTTGATTGGATAAAATTTTCTGGATTTCTTCTATATAAAATTCGTTTTGTGTAATTACGTAAGCGTATTAGAATTTTGAACAAATTTCACATTTGGTCCTTCTGGTTTTAATAAATGTGTTTTCGGATAAAAAGTTAAAAAATTTCCAAGCTCGACTCCAGCTAGGGGTTGCCTTCCCATGGACCCTGCGTTGTCTCCCATTGGATCCCTGTTAGTCTCGATAAACTTCAAACAAGCGTATATTTTTATTTGAAGATCAAACGTAACCTTAGATTACACTAAAATATCCAACATTACCGATAGATGGAAGAACCTTCTCGTCGTACTCGAGACCGAGGGTTTTGAAAATGGACGGCAACCGGCTGATTTCGGGGCGAGAGAGGATGCGTAGGGTTAAGTTAACCATCTGGAGATCTTTTGTGCCGGAGATCGAAGAAAACGTGTGGTGCCTGGTACGTATGTCAAAAATGTAGGGTGTTTGAAGCCATGGAATGAGAAAATGAGTGCCTTCGCCTACGGTATCGTCGAGGACTCCACGGAAACGGTCGAATAGAACGGCGCGCTGGCCGCCGTCGACGGTGTAGAGAACGGAATTTGCAGCGATGGCGGCGGTACCAAGGGCGGCGCGTGCAAGGTTAGTGAAAAACGCACCGGCGGTTTGAGTGATTCCCATCTTCCCGGTGAATACGCAGAAAAAGTCAAAAGAAAACCAGTGGAGTGTAGCGTGCTGTTCAAGTTGCTTATATAGGCCCAGTTAATTAAAAAGAATAAGCCCATTTAAGGTAAAGTCTAAAACCAGGGCCCAGTATAACATGAAGCTGTGGTTTGCAGATTTTTTTTAACAAGCTAATTCAATTAAATATTATATTTTTAATTAAATTTTAATTTTTATTTAACCTAACACATTTTAATCTTTATGTCTTTATGTTATTATTTTTCTCCTTTCATTGCACTCATAAAATTGATAGAGATGGATTAAAAGTGATCTCTATATTTACAAAAAGCAAAAAGCCATGAGTGTACCTTCCTTACTGTTCTCCGTGTTGCTTCTTGGAATATTCCTTTCTTCTTAGTTTTTTGTTTCAGTTTTGATTCTGTGATTGTTATGAGTTTTTCCTCTCTAACTCTCGCCTCTTTGAAGTTGCAACTTTTAGTTGTATGAGGAAACTAAAAAGCTGTTGTTTTGAAAGAAAAGGTCCTGTTTTGAAACAAATGACCTGTTCAGGAAACCTAAACACATATTCTTATAATCGACTTATTATTTCTGCTATAAAAAAAGGCTGGCTTTAGGTGGTTATATGCTGGTCTACATACATTTACTTCCTTTTAATGTGTTTTTTTCTATTTTGTCAGGACTACTGGTTTGAGCTTGTTATGGTAAAGGTCATGCATGCTTTTGAGGTTAATAGTGAGTTTTGAACTTGAAAACCAAATATTACTTTGTATACTTGCAAATAAAAACATACCTTAAGGTTAGTTAAGTTGTTTTCTTTTATTTTTGTTCCTCAATTTCAAGTTTGATGACAAGAATAAGAAATTTAGCACAGTGTGTCATGTTAGTTTGTTTAAACCAAATTGAACATCAGCTTAGAATTATCATGTCTATTCTTATATCTCAATATGGTATTTAAGCATAGTACACAACATAGACAAAAATTTATAAAAAATGTCATAAGGTCAATCTGATGTTTACTTATAACAATTACCCAGGTTCTATTTTCACATTGGTGATATGTTAGAAGGGTTTAATTTTGTGTAAGAAGGTCATAAGGTCAATCTGATATGTTTACTTCCAAAATGCGAACTTGGGTTTTTTGCTTGGTTTGTGTTAGAAGGGCTTAATCGAATTAATGTGATCAATTTTTCTAATGATGGTAAGTTGTTATCTGCTCAGAATTAGTTTTCAATTGTGTGCTGCAGCCTACAGGTTTATCTTTGCTTCTATTGTCTAAACATTTTTCTTGAAGTTTTTGGTTATAGAGTCAAATAATTGGTCCAAACTTATAAAAAGGTTTCAGTCGTATGGAAGCGATAAATAAAAATCATTCACGAAACGTTAACATCACAGCCTTAAAATGTAAAACAGGAAGTGGATGTTGTTTCATTCTTAGATAGACGTTTCTTTGTTTTCCTTTTTCAGAGTTCATTGCTGATTTCGTATTCTGTTGCTGAAGGGAAGGAGGCTGCTATGTAAGTTTCTATTTTCGCTGACATATAGTTAGGTGTTTTATATCTCACTCTTACTTGTTTAATATGGCTTTTACATATTTAGAGCTTAGTTTGTTGGTAAAGGAGGCTGCTATGTAGGATTGTATTTTTTTTTTTTGCCTCTTCTTTGAAATTTTCACAATATTGCCTTTCTATCATGTGTTCTATGTCTGTTTTTTTGCCTCTTTGGTGTGTTTTACATATTTAAACCTTTCCTACGCTGCTGTGTTATTTGGGTCTCTATGTTTGTACCTGCGATTTAAACAACTTCATTTGCGACCTGCTGGCGTACATATAATCCATGCACTGTATTTTGTTGTGGGAAGATGGCGAAAAATATAGCAGCTACAAAAATAGAGTAACTACTCCTATTTTGAATATGTACTAAGTAGCATCACTTATATTGAACATGTAATAGCCTCTTTTGAGCATGTAGCTTAAGTATAACCAAGGCTTTTGTAAGGTTCTTCTAGAGCATAGTAAGAACCGTTGTAGTTACTTAATATATGTGAAATATATCAATCGTCTTGAAATGAACTTCACTTTTCTTTTTTAAATTGTTGAGATATATTAAATTATAGTCTGGTGGCCCCTATGAAATACAAGGACAGTTTGACTTTTACAGGGTTAGACCTCACACAATATCAAACACAACCTTTCAGACCTTATACAAAATCATATAGAGTGAGTAGTATGTGATGTTGATTCAAATGTTCCAGCTAAATAGGTGAGCAAATAACATATCCATTTGATTTTAAAAGGATTAGGACTAAAGACTGATTTAATAGGAAAACTGCTAGGGATTTAATAGGTTGTTGCTCAACAAGGTTAACAAAAAATTAAGACTGGTAGCTTTCAACTGGTGCAACTTTCAATAATTTAGGCTTAACAAAGGTAATCACAAATTCACTTTGTTGTTATTAGATTATCGGAAGCATTTTAATTTCATAGGATTTTAACACATAAAATTGGGTTGCAGTGCTCCTCATGCCCTTTTGGCAATTTGGAAAGTTGATCCAGTGCATCCAGATTTGGCATTTAAATATGAAATATTTATCCTTTGAACAATGCTGGTTACTTGGTTTATATTTATGCTTATGACGGTGGATAGGATAATGTGAAGATGAAGATAAAGATCACGTATCAGATTAAGCTACGGACAGTTTGACTTTTCACGAGTCAAACAGATGCAAATGACCCGTTACGCTTCATCAAAACATCATCAAAGTGTCCCATACGTAATGTGTGTTCGTTGTTCCATATTTCTCATGTCTTCATGTACAGCTTAATTGGGTGATGCTAGGATCGAGTCGCATCTGATGCCAGTGACGGATCCAGGAAAGAATATCAGGGGTAGCGGGGACTAACGGGAGTTCGGGGGCAGCGCCCTCGGAAAAAAAATTTAGATAGTTAACGGGCTTTTAATCATATTTTTAAGGGGCTTTTGATCATATTTTTAAGTAAAAGCCATAAAATTTCTTCCAGGGGTCGCGAAAAATTCGTTTCAGGGGTCGCGAAAAACCGAAAACCTATAAAAAAAAAATTGCACGTCGGGGTAAAAGTTCAGGGGTAGCGGGCGCTACCCCTGGGCCCTTAGTGGGTCCGCCACTGTCTGATGCTATAGTAGAGTTAAATGATTAGAAGCCCTTGCCTATAAACAGTTTGACTTTTTTCAAGTCAAACACAGGCAAATTACCATGCACAATGTGCATTTAGTCTTTCAAATTTGTCATGCTCATGACCAGCCTCTAAAATGCTCCCAACTTGGTAGCATTCTGGTTAGATGAATTGGAAATACAAATGGTTTCTTTCTTTATTAACTTAAAAAAAAACAACTTGACCATAATCAGTTTGACTTTTTGTAGGTCAAACAGAATCATTCATCAAAACAATATGAACTACTTGGCCTCTCAAATGTTTGGCCCAACACGTTTAACCCGGTTTCGAATTGGTAAGTCAACATGGATGCAATGAATTGAATGTGGAGTTTCAACTTCAGTAACGATCGAAAAATTCAACACCGCAAGCGCGCAACACGCGCATCCCGCCAACTAGTGTACTTTATTGGTTTAGTAAGGAAATATGTAAAATCTCCCTAAAAAAATATTAAGTCGTTTTGCACAAAACGATCGTTTAGAACAAAACAATAGCATGGTGTACTTAAATATATCAAAAGTGTACGTCTGAGTAACCATAGCCCAAATCTAATTAAAAACCCAAATAAACTAATCGAATAAATGAAACTTAACTTAAAATACCAAGACCCAAATTCCTTCTTGTTCTATTTTCTTTGCTTGAAGAAAATAGAATCAACTGCTCTATTTTCTTCAAAACTATCATCTCAAGTCGTAATATTAGAAAACAATAATAAAAGCATATACCAGCAGTTGTACATAGAAAATTCCTTTGTGACACATGTAACACACCAAGAGATAAAAAATCGTTTAGCGCTTACAGTTACAACAATCAAATATAGAATCAACTAAAAAACGACCATTCACATATGCAGAAATCAAAACCACATGAAAATGAATGTTTATCATCATTCTATAAATTTTTTTGTTGTTTTCATTTTTTCCTTTTTTTTTAACTTTTTTTTTTAGTTCCAGACAAGAAATCATTCTATACATAACCGATGATGCTAATTATTCTCTAAAACACTTAATCGATTTCACCTTCTTCAACATCAATATTATCCTGATTACCTTGAACAATTGGTGGTTCGAGCTCACCATCATCATCTTCTTCGTGTTCATCATCCCTCTTCATGTACAAACCCAATTGTTCCAAAGGATTGCTGGACCCAAAATTAAAACTGCCTAACGCGTCCAGTGACCCGTGATCAGGGCTTGTTTCGTCTGCTGAAATTGGCAATTGCTCCGTCCTCAGCATTTCCAGATCTTCGATAAAACGTGATGTTTCATCAATTTCAACTGTTTTTTCTATCTGAAAGGAATAAAAAAAGAGAACAACGTGTTACAATTAAAATCCACAAAATGACAAGATAATGCACACCATGCAAACCAAGTATCAGCCTGCAGTGCATTATAACGGTTTTTCAAGGAAAGTAATGATTGAAAAGCAAGATTAGAAATGAAGCTAAGAATTCATAATCTGCACTGAAAAAACCGAGTACCAGAGAAACCATCTATATCAGGTCTGGTTCCTAGGTTAATTAGATTACAAAATTTGGCTCCTAGCTCACTCCAAGAGCTGAAAAACTGTCTTCCTAAGTTTTCAAACTTTAAGAAACACTGTTTTCGGATTTGTTAAACTAACACATACCCACACATGTAATTGGTTCATATCAGCCTATCATATCCCATAATTATAATTAGTGTTTCATGTCCAGGTTCAATCCAATGCACACCACTGTCATGCTGTCATGCTCGGATTTTAAAATGCAAGGGGCAGAGGCTTTCAGGTCTAAAAAGCTGAGGCAAAAGGCAAGAGACTAATGTAGGCCAAGTGTTACTCTATTTACGACCATAAAAGCTTTATGTACAATCAAAAGTTGATCTGTTTTTTTCTTTTTTCCACACTAGCCTTTCTTATCTTATCATGTCATCATTTTTCAGTGTTTCTAAGTATCACCCTCCTATAGACCCCAATGTTGACAAATTTTGAGCTAGATGTTCATGAGGCAGCGCCTCAAGGGCCTTGATGTTTATCCTGATCACCTTAAAAGCCTCACACCTCAGGCGTGCCTGAGGCGCTATTTTTAAAACCAAGCTTAACAAGTTGCATTTCCATGCTTTGTTTCATATTATTGATATGGAGAAGATCCATACACCAGAAATATCCATTACATTGACGGTATTTTAGTGTACACGTCAAGTTGTCTTTTGCACACATCACCTCCCTATAACCTAATGATACTGATTAATTTCATATGTGAATCATGAAGTTCTACAACTTTTTATTTCATGTTCTTCTAAAGATCGTATTTGGTTACACATGCCCTTCATTTGAAATGAACTTACTTCATCATCACTGAATTAAATTTAAAACTTGCTTATCATCCAGAGATTCGGCAATTTACTCGAGATTATTCCATAGTTTCAAATAACTTATGGTTGTTTATGCAAGTTCAAACGCAGAAGAATATGTGGGTCAGGCTTACACGTGAAACATTTGAAAATAGTCCATTATGACCTGAACCCATTATTTAAGTAACTACTGATGTATAAGAGCAGAATGTACATGACGAACAATCTACCGCATGTTAAGGTCTCATGTAGTTTACATGGTACCGCGGAGATTTTAGATTATATAGAAATTAGAAAGGGAGGAGACTTGTACACAACCGACATTGATGTATAAAACAATATTTGTCAATTACCCTTGTATCTCTAACCAAGGTGCATAAAACTATGTTATTCCACCAATTCATCATCATTATAATGTTATTATCATGGTACGGATGGATACCTTTAATAATGCCTGACGAGCTGCTTCCCTCTCAAGGTCTCTCTTTCGCTTTGCCTCCAATGCAGCTTCAGCTTCTGCTCGTCTTCTTGCATTTTCTGCAGCTTCTGCTGCTGCTTGCAACCGAGCTTTTTCTGAGTGTACACAAACAAATTCAGAATTCAGTCACAACACATTCACATCCTCCTAAAAATAGTTAAACTAACAAACAAAACAAGTAATGTTACCTTTCCTTTTCTGGTTTTCTAGTTCCTCCTTCTCACGACGCAGCTTCTCAGGATCCCCCTGTAAATAGAGGCGCTAAGATGGATAAATAACTCATGTTGGGTTGAAATAGATCAGTTTGGGGTCAAAGCAGTCCAAAGTCGGGTTGACCAGCACACTTTCTTCCCATTTTTTATAAATAATTCATGAGGTAATTATCATCACAAAAGGGACTACAACAAAAAAAAAACTAAATCTTTTGAGATAAATCTTTAGGAGGTTCAACCGATTTGACTTGTTCAACCGATTTTATTCTGTGCCAAATAAAGCACGCCCCAAATCAACCCATTCATATGTAAACTGATCAAAATTGCCACCTTTAACTGTAAATAACATTTTGTAAAAAACCTGGTTAAGCGTCTTTTCTCGAGCCTTAAATATTGTATCAGCGAATCGGTTTTTTAGAACAGCAGCCCGGTACAACTTTCCGGGCGAAACCTGACCAGAATTTGGAGCACTGTCCCCTAAATTATGTAGAAGGACGGTTAGCAATTAACATATAATATATAAAAACAATTTTTCACATATGATACTCACCATCATCTCTCTGGCTATCAGATTCAACAGAGTTCGGTTTCTGCTGAGATACATGTTCAACTTGGTCCAACCCGCTAACTGACTCTGAAAATCATGCATAAGAAACAACCATAAATAAGCATCAACCTGTAAAACATTCAATAATTCAAATACATAAAAGTAGAACCCACGATTATCAATTAAATCGCTTGTGACTGCCTTGTCCTCTAACTCTGCTCTAGCATCGTTCTGTAAACAAAATTGATATTACAGGCATGTGAAGAGATTAATCCACACCAAAAAAATGAGTGAAATGTCCCAAATGACCATCCTACAGTAGACGGAATGAAATACAGAGAGAATAGATACCTGTGACACCATTAATAGACTAGAAGTTTTAACATCATCACTTCTTCCATGTTCATTAGCATTTCTAGAATTAGTATCTGCAGAAACCATATATTATCAAATTGTCCCATCTAGAATATAGTATGTAACCAAGAAAAGACAAAAGTGAATGCGTTCAAAGCTCATCAGGACTAAAAGCACAATAGCACATGACTACATGAGGAATCAAAACTTATGTAATGTTATCAATCGAGTTGCATGACCATAAGCAAGTATGAGATACACTTCCATTTAAGTAACAAGACCAACAATAAGAAGTTTGTCAGACTACATAATTCTATAAATTCATCCATTTGACTCTGGTTAACTAAACATTTCCCTTCGCAGGACTACTACAAAGTAAGTCCCATCCTACCAAACCAAGTTAATTGTTGTTAGAATCAAATATGAACATCAACATTATAAAAATTCCACCAAATTTACAGGTTCAAGAAGACCATGCTCAACTAGTTATACATTGCTGTGTTAATAAGTGATAAACCCAGGTGAATGAAATGTAGATTTGTACCTCCTAAGATAATTGATAATAATTCTTTTCAAGTGTAATATAAATAAGAGCCTAGCGAGCATAGAGTGTTAAAAAATAGTTAGAAACTCATTTCGCAACTTCTTTCTTTCTGAACAACCAAAGAATTTCATTTCCATTAACTTTGTATGGAAGTTCAAAAGTAGAAAAGTAGGTGGTGAAAACTTGAAATAGAAACAAATGTCGGTTCTATTTTATTTCTATTGTTATTTTTTCAATGATAATTATCATAAAGAAGTCACACGCTCTTGTGAAATCTGTGAATTCTTCCAAAGCTCTCATCTTAAAAGTAGTGGGCAGTGTTCAGAAGTGAAAGAAATGGGGGAAAAGAATGGCTAGAAAACTAGGTCAGTAAAGCTCAAGACAAGGACATCCTAGCATGACCAAAGGCCAAAGGACATCTTTTTGTAGAAGCTACTCTACTAACAGAATTAAAAAAATCATATATTTCATTAATTACAAACAATGTCATACTATAGTATAACATTTAGGATGATTGCTAAGGGAAAAGAAAGAAAAAAATCATTCTAATGGGATGATAAGAAAAAGACTAGATGATCACAGTCCAAAAGTACAGAACTCAAAACTCGGCAGCCATATATACCCTAAATCCGAGTAAAAGTAGCGACAGTTCATCCAAACATACCAGTCCATAATACAAAAGATCTAAATCTGAGTAACAGTACCGACAGTTCAACCAAACATCATGACCAGTCCATAATACAAAAGATGTTTGCTTTATTCGATCATTTTTAAGGTTATTGGTGGTTATTAAGCATCTAACTATATAATGAAACGAATCTCATCTTTAAATTGGTAAAACAAAACTCTGACAGCACAATATAGGTAATGGAAGTGTTCAATGACCCAATTACCACTTGAGGTTCTTGATGTTGTCCCCAAGTCACTTTTCTTGCCTGTTGCATTTTCTTGTCCAGCTGGAGTAGAGCTTGAAACAGGGGGCTCATTACCACCAACATCTAAATCCTCTTCCACAGGATCATTCCCTGTAATATGTAAAAACACATACCAACCAACGGAGATTCACGCTGAACTGTTAATTAACAGTTATCTAGTACATATGAAAGTAAAAAAAAAAAAAGGTTATTAACCTCTATATAGTTGCATGGTTGAGTTGCTAAGTCCTGATTCATGTAGCAACTGAAATAACATTAGAAACAATTTTAGATTTCAGTATTACAGCATTGCCACAAGAACAATTCTTTACTGTTGCAGAATACAGGGTGTAGAATAGACTACCTCAATGACACAAGGTTCTGATTTTGCATTGTTTTGTAAATCTCGCACATGATCATCTAACATCTTGCGTAATTTGAACAAGGTTTCATCGTTAAGATCGTCAATATCGATTTCTATTTCATCCTCACCAGCTTCATTCCCGTTTGAGCTGTGTTCCCTCAAAAACTCAATGATATTATCTGGCAAATCTCCCAAATGAGCTTCTAATTCCCTACTTAAATTATGCTTTTCTTCATTGCTCATAACCAGCTTAACCGGAACTGGCAGCTGTTCTTGTTGTATTGAGGTAATTTTTCGTTTCTTTGAAGGAGGAACAGGCTTGGCCAAATCTATCTCTTCATGAAGAGAATGCAGTTGAGAACTGTTCACAGGGAGTTTCTTTTCAATTGGCTTCCATCTTAGCTCAAAAAATTTACTAAGAACATCTGCCATGATATGAACATCATTGCCAGGTGGATTATATGTCATGGCGTTGGAGAAGGTGAGTCTGACATCACCAAGAAATTCAAGTGGACTTGAATATTCACCTGAACTCAGTTTCTTTTTTACTGTCCCTAAATCCATGGGATTCTTGATAACATTAAAGTAATCAGGTATTTTCAAAGCAACAACATCAACAGGTTTATTGAACACCCAGCCATGTTGATGAGTCATCAACTTCTTCAACAAGCTCTCACACTGTTTCTTTAATATTGGACTAAAAGTCCCTGATGGAGAATGCTCATTGGTGGGTTTAAACCTTCCCAAAAAACCTCGATTAAGACCCTTTGACTTTTGACCTTGCTGATCAATTCTTTTCCCAGAGCTAGATGACTTCTTCACGTTAGGTTGGCGGACTGCTTGGACATTGTTAGAGTTAAAAACATTATTGGAAGACGACATTGCCATAACATGAGCCATATCCACGTCCACTCTCTTCTGAAATGTCCTAAGTTGGTCAAGTTCAGCTCTCAAACGAATTAACCACTTCTTCTTTTCTGTGGGTGCCAGCTTTGACAAAGGAACAACATGCATAGGCACGCCAAAACCATCATGTAATGCGGAACTTAATTTTATCCATTTTTTCCTCGAGTCCTCATAACCAGATACATCCATGTCATCACGGCCTGAGCAACCAGACGCTTCTGATTCATCATTGGGAGGAAATCCACCAGAACACGCATCAGGAAACATTTCCTTCTTTGCCATATTGCTAAGCTCTACACCCAGTCAGAATATTGTTGTTTATCAAACCCTTGCCCAATTGTTCCCCAAACGTCCCTGAATGTTCATGACAAGACAAATCAAGTCACAGATCGATAATCAAATCCTTCGTTCCCTTACCAATTTCCTCTTTTAAACAAGAAAAACGCTCTACGCTCTGAATCAGAATATACCCCTAATATTTACCCTCTGAAATTAGGGTTTTCATGTTCGTATTTCAATCCTTGAAGAGACAAATCATGTACGAATTCAACAGCGTAATCAATTAATACACACCCATGGGTTACAGATTATTCAAATCGAACGCTAACTTAACCAATTTCTCCAACCTGGCCCTAGATGGCTAGATTTAAACGCGTTCTTTCGAAAAACAAACAAACAAACGAGGGCAGAATAATCATAATCATAATCCAAAGGAGAAAACCTAATCTTACCGCCAAAATCCTCTTCGGATCGATACAACAGCCAATTCCCCTTCCGAAAACAAACTTCAATTCGCAAACAACCTTTATCCGGCGTAATTCAAACTCAAAACACGAAATCACCAACAGTAACTCCCAGGCGACGAAAATAACCCCGAACCGCGAAGATCTCCACTGAGATTGAAGCTGAAAGAACGTGAAACTCGAAACCCTAGAAAACACGACGGAGGCGCAGAGAGGGCTCCGAAAGAGAAAGAGTATATTATCGTACGGCTGATATTTTATATGAGATGAAGAGAGAGAGTGACTCCTTTTTCTCTTTCTTCGTGTTTATGAGTGGGAGCCTCGTCTGACCGGCTCTCGATGAATCTTGGCCGTTGATTCACGCCGTCTTTAGACTCAAAGGTGTGAACAACGATTCAGATCTAGCGATACCCCCATGTGACGCAAATCACGTGCTATAGAGGCGGTGACTTGGTCCGCAATCTACGGGGATATTTTGTATTTACCCCCCTTTACTTACAAATCTTTACACTTTGTAGGCTTTTACTTATTATTGATACCAGTTTTGCCCCTTCAAAATTGAAATAGCGTTTTGTGTTTACGAATTTTCATCTACAGCGTTTCTTATGCTATCCGTAGTGGTTTGAGAGTTGGGTGGGAGGTTATGCAACATATGGCGGATGACGTGAAAATTGGAGGTTATGAGGTAAGGCTTTATGATCTAAACATCATTGGATCTCTTGAAGAAATTGTAAGACATTGACATGACGAATTTAGTCCTCCACATGCATTCTTGGTATATGAGTTGTATATTTGTCCATTAATCAAATTGTATCGAAAAGACATCAACACAATTTTGTATGTGTAAAGTTTACCCATTAGCACACAAGGTTGATCGATAACTAAACATCAACGATGATCTTTACCGCCTCCAAGAAAGAGGCAAGTAAGAACTTGGTTCATAATTATTGCATGTGCGATCAATGGACTAATGTGTCTCATAAATAGCACTAGATCTGGTATTGTGTGTTTCGGTATATGTGCTAGAACGGTACACTTCAAACCCAACAAGTAGCATGTAGTTTAACACAAATCAAGAAGTGTATGCTTATTATATATGAAACGATGCGGTTTACATAGTTTGGATAATGGCTACATAATAAAAGACGTGAATTAACTTAAAGAAGGACATTATACGTGTTTATCTTTTTTTTCCTTGACTAAATTTTGTCCCATGAATTTTATTAGTAACACTTTTAATGAGCCAGCATAAGTGTATTATATCGAGCAGTATCCGTTTATTTTCTAGACCTTTTGTACCGATTTAATATAACTCTTAGATTGGAATATGTATTTAATAGTGTATAATAAATGATAACATGTATAAATGAGAAAGATTGGTTTGTAATAAAAAACACATTTTATAGTTTTTAAAGTAAAATAACAAAAAACATTGTGTTGTTTGTATTAAAAATGTACTGATTTTATAATACAAACAGTATTTGTACTGTTTTGTTTTATTCTTATTTATTCTTATTTATTAATTGTGCCAAATGTCAATGTTTTAATGGTTCCTATTCGTTTTAGGCAAAATCAACTTCCTATTTGATCTAACCCCTATATTTATAACATGGTGTTGGTTTCACAAAGAGGTTGTTAATGCTATGTAACATACACAAGGGTTATGAACAATGTTCTTACGATCAAAAAGTGACCCAATGACGCGTCATAAAACATACATATTATTTATCGTTTAATGAGCTTTCATTGCATAGTCTCGAGTATAAATTTACAATACGGAGCAAAACAACGAATCGGCCCGAGGTCCAATCTGGCCCCTTAAAAGCTTCCCCCTAAGTTAATGCTAATTGATATCATGGCTCATTAAAATAGAAGCATCTCACATGATAAATATAAGAAATAAACAGAATGAATTATGTGGGCCTTTTGTGATGGAAGTAATTTTGGTCTAAAATAATGGGCCGATGGAAAACGAGAACCAAAATAATCAAAGGAGCAAAGTTGGGCTGCAATTATAATGGCGCCTGAGTTGGGTTCGCAAACAGAAAAATACAATAGAATAAACAGCGGGATGCCGAATGCCAATGGAATCGAAACTGACAACAAAATAATTTATTCAGGATTTGATGTTTTGGAATACTACTATTAATTGGGTTAATCCGATTGGGGTTTTGGGTTATTAGCGTTGGGTTTGTTGGGTTGCTTTTTTAAACTACCCCGCTACCCGACCCTATCAAGGTTCGGGTTCTGTACACAAACACATGTTTCACTTATCGTAAGTTAACAATGCAAGTCCTCCACTGATGCTCCAATTGGTAGAATCATCTTAGGATATATAGACATTGATTTAGGGGAACCAATTTCATGGTTTTGTACTAAAAAAAGTAAGAAGCAATGTTGCTTTGAATGGACCGTAATAGTTGTACCAAATAAGTACTTAACTCCTTATTTGATAGAATTAAGATATGTAGACATTGTCTAGGATGCTCCTTCATTTCATCATCTTGTTGTATCAACAAAGTAAAAAAGAAAATCTGAATTTGTAAACAAATAAGGTTCTTCTAAGTTATAACCATAAAAGTTTAAACATGTAGGTTTAAACAAACAAAAGCTGCAGAAAATTTGAAACATGACTGATCATATGAAACTAAAAAAAAATACGAGACAATATTAGACTTGGTTATAAAAAAAGCTCATCATAACCTTATCAATATTCACGTTATTCGGGTTAACCCAAAACCAGATTTAAAAAAAAAAAGTTACCCGAGACCCGACCCTAACAGCATTTTAGGTTTGTCAAGTTAGCCCGATTAACCTTTTTAATCCCTATTAGACCCGACCCGACCCGACCCTAATTAACTTATTAGGTTTCAGGTTGGGCCGAGTTAATTGAGTTCGAGTATTTTCGACACCCCTAACTACGACTATATTTGACTAAACTTCTGTAAGTATCTAGGTGTAGATGATCTTTGACATGTTTTTACTTTTGACTTTAACTTTTCTCATGATCATTGTTGACTTCTTCTTCAATGGCTTGTGATATTCGTACAAATATGTTTTGATTATGTTTTTATCAGAGGTTTGTGTGGTTATATTGATATTGATACATAGAGACATCCTCAGTTGTTAATATAACTATTTTTTTATATTTAATCTTGATTTTTCATTCTTAAACATGATACTCACATAGCGATTGATTAACCATGGATGAAATCTGGGTTTTACATATTTGTATCCATGCTTTTATGTTCTTAGGAAAATGATTGCATGTTAGAAACTATCCTCATTATTATTTCATAGATTATAGGATTGTTAGCGTATTATACATCTGCTTGTTCATGATTTGGACTTTCTAAGTCATTTGTTGAATTTGGGGTTTGCTTCATGCAGGGGCGGATTTATATTAGGCCCAGGGGTCCCCGTGGACCCCCTCAACCTCGTACGCAAAGTGGAAATTATGTGAACGGTTTTTTTTTTTAAAAAAAATTGTGAAGAGGAGTTAATAAATACTATGTTTGTGAAAATAAAACAAAGCAAACAACTAATCTAGTGGTAAGATCCCTTACTTGATTTTGAAGGGGTGCAAGTTCAAATCTTGTGCTCAACATTTTTTTATTTTTCTCAGCTTTCTTTATTAATTTTAGTGCTATAAATGAGGAGAGTAAATGAGGTACTTCATTTTTCACATCTTTTTTATTTACTTTCATTATAGACCCATTATTTTCAAATACATTAATTTTAGACCCTTTTTATAACGAAATAATACAATATATTAAAATATAGACTTTTTTAATAGGCAAACATTTTGTCATATTATTTTTTTGGAAAATTGGCCTATATTAATCCCGGTTATCACTTATTGGCCGATAATAATCCCAGTTATGTTTTTTTCCCACAATAATCCCAGTTATTAACATGTTGGCCTGTATTGAACTGCCGTTAAGTTGTGACTAACGGTGTTAAAATTTTGCTGACTGTGCACGCCACGTAAGATCCTATGTGGCATTATATTTTAAAAAAAGCTTTTAGTTAAAAAAAAAAACAAAATAATAAAACCTAAAACCCTAACATGTAAGTCACGTAAAAAGTTAGCCCACAAGATTCTATGATTATCACCCCCTATGCGACCATCACCCATTTCGACATTCAAAAAGAAAATGGCAGCCGTATGCAATTCATATTCATCCCCAAGTTGCGACATATAAAATTAATTCTCAGCCCCACCTTGATCATCATCTAAGATTAATCTTGCGACATTAAAATAAATAGGGTTTCTTACGGCTTCAAGGTGAAGAATCGCACATACACGTGAAGGAGGTGACAATTCTAATCGCGATTTGTATTTATTCAAACGAAAATCATTGACAAGGAGGAATTGTGAAAATCGAAGAGGGCTAAGGAAGAACTCAGCCGTTCCTTTTCACATTCACAGGTTGTTGTCTTTTTAATTTTTTTTATTTAATTAAAATATATATAATAGAAAACGCCACGTAGGATCCCACGTGGCTTGCACAGTCAGCAAAATTTTAACACCGTTAGTCACAATTTAACGGCGGTTCAATACAGGCCAACATATTAATAACTGGGATTATTGTGGTGAAAAAACATAACTGAGATTATTATCGGCCAATAACTGATAATTGGGATTAATATAGGCCAATTTTCCTATTTTTTTTTCTCGCGTTAATTTTTCTTTTCTCTTCATTATTATCCATTTACTATTATTTTTTTTACTATCATATCGCTATCAATGTTACGGTATATAATTTTTTATCAAATCATATAGAGTTTTTTTAGTCGGTTATTTTTCTTTACTCGCAATGTCGTGCCGCTACGCGCGCCTACATTAAAAACTATTTAGTAAGTAATAGACCAAAATTCTTTATGTACGTTTATATGAAACTGAAACATCTAAAGCTATTGACTCCGTAAAAAAAATTGTGGACCCCTTAAAAAAAAATTCTAGTTCCGCCCCTGGCTTCATGATAATAGGGTTGTTAGTATTATTTATGATACTAGTATTTAGGTTATCATGGTATTAGCAAGCCTCATAGGTAGTCGATTTGTTCAAGCATTTCAACCATAGACAAACTACTTGTTCTTAATTGTTACATTTTAATATTGGAATGTGTCTATAGTACTCTATACTTCTAGTGTTATAGGTTTCAATTGCTTTACTTCTACATAGATTAGTGCCTTCACTTAGGAACCTAGTCTGAGTGGATAACCGTTTTTATGACTTAAACTTTTAGAAGTTATTATGTTGTCAGGGGAATTCGACACCCAGGTGATACATTTGTTGTATTTGATTTCATTTAGCTTTATGTTAGTTTGTCTACACTTAGATTAGATCGTTTTGTTAATTGTTTAGTTTACTTTAGTTCATAATTGCTCACATCACCAAATGCACATCGATTGTATATTAAAATAGCCAAATAGCTAAGTATTGAGAGACTACACACGTGTCATTGGATTGTCATTCGGTTCTTTTCAATATTATATTACACACGACGTGGCTTAGTATTAGATTAGCTTAACTCCACCGGTTTGCTCCGATCATTCTACTGATTACTGATGGGTATAACTTCATAAGATTGCCACCTTGGTGTTTTGAAGGGGTTGGGCTTCACTCAGCCCATACACTTGGAAATTGGGTGAGTTGATAAGGTCAACCCAGGTTCATAGCTTGACATTGTTCTTTTGTGCATACTAGGCTTTCTTTGTTTCTGGTCCTCTAAGATCAACTCTTTCATATTGGGGGGGGGGGGGGGGGGGGGGGGGTAAGGGGGTTTGGGCTCTATCCAAATCATATGCATGTTTGCCGAGTGGGTTCGTCAGGTTCAGTTCAGGTTCAAGGATATAGGTGGTTGAGCTTTGGATTGAAGGATGGCGTCAAGGTATATCTCGTGTTAAGGGGTAATGTTACATGTACTTTCAAGATTATGGATATGGAAGTCTAAGTACAGATCTTATATTAGTGGGTTGGCGGGGGCCTACTTTGCTTATTAAATGCTTGGAAGATTGAGTACAAGCCTATTGCTTTGGGTGTTAACCTTTTGGACTATGTGTTATGGATTGCCAGGTTTCTATTTGGTTTGAATGCTTTGTACAAACTGTGGATGTAGCTCTTAGATCGGGACTACTTATGCTCGTGCTTCAAGAAGGCTAGGGCATATTAGTTCTTTTTATCATTTAGTAGACCGGGTAAGGAGAAACAATTGATCTAGTTGGTCTGTTGTTATAATTTTTGACAATAAATATACAAAGTAACTGTGTTTTTTACGCTGAGATTCACAAGTTAAGTTATTATCGTAGTATACATGAATGTTAAATTTGTATGTTTAAAATAAAATCTTATAATCCTAATAAAGCAATAAAATTTGTGTCATATGTCTCATTTATAAATGGTAAACATCACCATCGCCACATGTCAAACTCTCATTTAATTACCAATTAAGTAAATCATCAATTAAAACTAACTACCAATTTTGTCATAACTAATTTTTTATTTTAAAATTTGATAAAATTAATTTAGATTTGATTAATTTAATCAATAGTTTGTTTTTGTTTTTTTTTTAAATTAATCAACAACTTATCAAAATAATAAATTTTCTAAATTTATTAAATTATTATTTAATATATCATAAAATTTTTATATCAATCATAATTTTTAAATTTCTTAATCATTATCTTTTTTTATATATTTAATATTATAAATCTATATTCACCCCGTGTAATACACGAATTACTAACCTAACCTAGTACCAAATAAAATGATTAGAATACTTTAATTTAATCAGTAACATTTAATTTATTAAATTTTTTCATGACTCAGTTGTAACCAAATCGCCTGCAAACCGGATCATTGTTTACCGGTCGGATAATTAGATAGGAATAGTTATAGCCTACTTAACGAGGGTACTTCTATGCACGCACATACCGCGACTAGGGTTTGTTAGGAATGAATTTAGGGAAAAAGACCATAATGCCCATTTTGAAGAAAAAAAGAACGAAAATGCCCATTTGAAAGTCAACACCCCCAATATGCCCACTGGTGCACGGTCGTCACGACCCTAGTGACGGTCTTGACGACCCTAGTGACGGTCAGACGACCCTAGGTCCATCCAGCCAATAAAAAACAGCCACGTCACCACTGGTGCACGGTCGTCACGACCCTAGTGACGGTCTTGACGACCCTAGTGACGGTCAGACGACCCTAGGTCCATTTCCCCAAAAAAAGACCTGTCATAAAGTCTTGACGACCCTAGTGACGGTCAGACGACCCTGCAGGAAGGTCGGACGACTCTGCAAAAAACCTTAAATTTTCAAAATGCAATATCTCTCTCAATTTTCAACGAAAATCACTTCTGTAAATTGCTATGGATTCGTATGAACAAGACGAACATATCTAGCACCATTGTTGATATGTTTTAAACCGATTTGTAGGTCCGATTTTGAGCTCCCCACCCCCGACACGTCTTGACGACCTACAAATCGGTTTAAAACATATCAACAATGGTGCTAGATATGTTCGTCTCGTTCATACGAATCCATAGCAATTTACAGAAGTGATTTTCGTTGAAAATTGAGAGAGATATTGCATTTTGAAAATTTAAGGTTTTTTGCAGAGTCGTCCGACCTTCCTGCAGGGTCGTCTGACCGTCACTAGGGTCGTCAAGACTTTATGACAGGTCTTTTTTTGGGGAAATGGACCTAGGGTCGTCTGACCGTCACTAGGGTCGTCAAGACCGTCACTAGGGTCGTGACGACCGTGCACCAGTGGTGACGTGGCTGTTTTTTATTGGCTGGATGGACCTAGGGTCGTCTAACCGTCACTAGGGTCGTCAAGACCGTCACTAGGGTCGTGACGACCGTGCACCAGTGGGCATATTGGGGGTGTTGACTTTCAAATGGGCATTTTCGTTCCTTTTTTCTTCAAAATGGGCATTTTGGTCTTTTTCCCATGAATTTATCAATAGTATTGGATAGCTAAGTATACCATACTACTATAATAAAATATTCCTTTTTATATTTATGTTGGGTGTCCAATCAGAGACGATAACACCTTAGCTACGTACTATCAACAGTTGGTGGCATCAGATTGGTTGTAAGTTAAACCCACCCATGACATCACATCACTATAGGGCGTTGTTCTTTGCTCATCTTGAAAGGAGATTTAATTAATGTAAAATATCCAAAGATTTCATTTTATTTGCGGTCAATTAAGATTGGCAAAGAACTTATGATGAAACAAATTATTATTAATGCACCAAGGCCAAGCCTCATGTATGTAATAAAACTCATGAGCCTCTTTGCTTTTAGTTGAAGGTTCTCTGCTTAAATTTAGGTATCTGTGTAATTTAGCTTGGAATAGTTTAGGAGTGATACTAAAATAGATTTCTTACTTAAAAAAAGATGGTTAGTGCTTGTACTCTCACCAACAACTAGTCATACTCTCTTTTACTTGTATATACGAGTCGTATATATATACAACCTATATATAATTATGAAAACTTAGAAGAAAAACATAAATATACGTTTCTGAATAAAATCTATATCCAACCGGTATATATATTTATATAGCCCGGATAAAACTTTTATACAATCCGTATATTTTCATAATATGAATGCTAATATACTATCTTTTGAGTTTTTTTTTTCATGGTATGAGGTATTCGGCCCATATAAATGTAATTATACTGCCCAGATATAGTTTTAATATTTTAAAATTTTGAGTTTTTACACTAGAATACAACCCATACAAAGAATTAGAAACATAATTTCAAACATATCCAAACATTACGGTGATGTTTGTTTTTCTTAAAAAGTTTTTCTTTTTCTTTTATAGCTATGTAATTTCAAGCATATTCAGACATTTAAGTATGCAGACTCTTTATATTTTCGAAGATGTTTTATATTGAAAAATGTATGCACGGACTCTTCTTGGTGCATATGTGACTCAACCACTTCTAACATCTTCTAATTACCTCCTCTAACATTCTCTTTAAACAATTTTTTCTTAATAAAAACATTTTTAAACAAATTTTTTTTCTAAAACGTTTTCTAACCTTCGCTTCAAAAAAAAAAAAAAACATATTTTTTTTAAAAGTTAAAAAAATGTTTTTAGACAGTTATTTCTTAAAATAATATTTTAAACAAATTTTAAAAAACTTTTTTAAACAATAAAAAAATGCTTTAAAAACGTATTTTAAACTGTTCTTTTTTAAAAAAAATGTTTTTAAATAGTTTTTTTAAACCTTTGTAAACATGCTTTTTTAAACAAACGTTTATTAAAAAGTTTTTTTAATATACGTTTTTTATAAAGTTATATTAAAAAACATTTTTTAAACAGTTATTTAAAAAAAATTAAACAGCTTTAAAAAAAATTATTAAGCAATTTAAAAAAAACGATTTATAATTAAAAAAAACATTTAACAAACACTTTTAAAAAAAACATTTTGAAATATATTTTTTTTAAACGTTATATAAACATTTTTAATAAAACATTTTTGTACTTTTATCTAAATGAAAATTATCGGTAAAAAAATTATTGGTTAATATATATAGAAAGAAAATCAAAAAATTTAAATGGTAATTATAATTATCTATAAATTTAAGATAGGGGGGGGCAGAGATTGTAAAAACTCAAAAATAGGGGGTGCAAATAGTAACACTCTTTAATTTTTAATGAATAAAAACTATGTTAAGTTAAAAAAATTAGTTAATTTAAATTTTAGTTTATTTTAGTAGTTTGAATAATTAGTTAAGAACAAACTTTTTTTTCTTACAGACTGTAGAGTTTGATCCACCTCTTATTTTACAAATATCTGCAAATATGGTGTGCAAATTGCAGACATTTTACCTCTTAAAAGACAAATTACACCTACAAAACTAAAATTTAAAAACACTACAAATGTAAAGTAAAATATTTTGTGATTTTATGGTGGCCTTTTTAACTGTCATGAAAAAATATATTTTATATATACTAGTAAATGTGTTTTAAAACGTATTGTCAAACATTTATTTGATTTCTATACCTTTTACTATTTCTAGAACGTTAATTTGTAAACATTCGGCCCGTATACTCTTGAATACGGCACATATATGTCACTTTGTTGATTGAGTTGACTAGATACAACTTTTGTCTTTTTGGAAATATACAACACGTATATCTACCAATCCTGACCGTATACGACTTGTATATAGCCTGTATACAGCGTACAGAGTTTCTTGAATTCGATGCATCTATTCGACTCGTATATATATCATATACGGGCCCTATGGAGTCCACAGATGAAAAAGAAGTATAAATATATAGCATGGCCCTTAGGCTGCCCGTAGTGGGGCGTTAGTGGGCGAAAAAGGGCTCCATAACGCCCCTTATAACGCCCACCCCCACTACGGTGGGGCGTTATAGGGGCGTTATAGAGGAGGGGTGGGCGATGGGCGTTAGCCCTTTAACGCCGAGAAGAGGGGAAAGTTGGTGGGATATAGCCGTTGAACGGCTATATCAACGGATATATATTTTTTTTTTCAATTTTTTTTTAAATCTTACACAATATATATCACACATAATTTATAAACTCACACACTCATTCTTCTCATACTCTCTCATACTCTCTCAATTCTCTTCATTTTTTTAAAAAAATGGGTTCTCCCTCTTCCTCCACTCGACTCGGTCTCTTCGACGATGAAGAAGACGAGGTTGTTTCCGCCGCAATTCAACTTTTTGACGTGCCGGTTCCACGCCCAGTTATTAAGCGGAGACACCTCGAACGTGATCGTAATGCGGCCAATGATAATCTGATGAGAGACTATTTTGGGCCCACCCCACTCTACGACGAGGAGACGTTCAAGAGACGGTTTCGAATAACCAAACGGTTATTTTTGCGTATAGCTAAGGATTTGGAAGAACATTCTCCTTATTTTAGGCAACGGTTCGACGCCACTGGAAAGCTTGGGTTCACTTCTATTCAAAAGTGTACGTCGGCGATAAAAATTCTTGCGTTCGGCAACACTACGAATATCAACGATGAGTATTTGAAGATGGCCGAGAAGACAACGAGAGACACGGTGGAGGAATTTTGCAAAGGCCTTGCCGACTTGTACACGACGCGGTATTTGAGAAAACCAACTTGGAACGACATGCAAAAGCTATACGATCACCACGAAGAAGTTCATGGTTTACCGGGCATGATTGGAAGTATAGATTGCATGCATTGGACTTGGGATAATTGTCCAACCGAATGGCGAGGACATCACACGAGGGGTGACCAGAAAGGTCCATCCGTTATTCTGCAGGCCGTATGCTCAAACGATCGTTGGATTTGGTACGCCAAATCTGGTGTCGCGGGGTCTCTTAATGACATCAACGTCTTGGAAGGTTCTTCTGTGATTGAGGATTACGTATCTGATAAGATGGTGAAGATCGGGTTTTACGCGAATGGAACCTACTACCAACATGGATATGTCTTGGGTGACGGGATATATCCGGAGTACTCGATGATTGTGAAGACATTCAAAGACCCAATAGATGAGAAGCGACGATATTTCAAGAGGGTTCAAGAGGCGGCTAGGAAGGACGTCGAGTGTTGTTTTGGAAATCTTAAAAAAAAATGGCACTTTCTTAAAAATCCTTGTCGATTGTGGACGAAGGATAAGATGGAGGATTGTATGCGCGCAATTATCCTCATGCATAACATGAACAAAGAGGATAAGGGTCATGCGATATGTGCCGACTTTCGCCCCGAACACATCCAAGTGATGCCCCCTGCGACGAATGAGAAGCGACTTCAAAACTACGCGATGTTGCGTTCTAGAGAGATACACAACTCTCTAAAAGCGGATTTGGTTGAACACACTTGGACCTTTAGGCCATTTGATTACGTGCCCGAACCGGTTGTGCAACAAGAAGAAGAGAGTGACGGTGAAGAAAACGAAGAAGACTACGACGATGTCCAATCCGATGATTAGTTTTTTTTTTTATCATCTTTTGTTTTGGTTGTATCGTGTTTTTATTTTTATTTGTAACCTTTTATTTTTTTTAATGAAATTAGTTTGTTAAAAAAAAAAGAAAAAAAATAATTATTAAGTAATGATGGTGGGGCTTTATGGGGGCTTTATCCACTACACCATAAAGCCCCATAAAGCCCTTGCCCAGTCAGCTGCCACGTGTCAGTTAATGCCCCATTTGGGGCTTTATGGGGCCTTAACCACTACACATAGCCTTAGAAAATTTATATAAGACTTCTCTTAAAATCGTAGGCAAGTCTTCCCAAAGAGCAAGGAAGCCTTGGGATTGGGTCATTATTCGGAGTTTTGGTCTCGGTTGTGGTGTAGTTTTAATGTAAGCGTGGTAATTAAAATGTGGTGTAGGGTGATTATTGCTATAGATCAAGAGTCACAAATAGCCTATTTCATACTTCTTTTTTTAATATAAAACACACACCACTAATATACTTACATTAAAAACACTATTATCGGGATTGAACCTAACCTCCATTCATTCTAAGAGACCCCCTAAGAGACCCAATCTCTAACAATTGAGCTAGTTCAAACGTTGGGCTGTTTGGTACTTAATTGGAAAGCAATTTCAAAGACTAAGAATATCTCCTCATGAAATTCCACATTATATAATTGGATTATCCAATGGCCTATTTTTGCTTTCTCTACTGTGGGTTTAAATACTGGATATATAGTTTACTCAACAACTACTACCTTTATCCAGCCACGTCGCCATCCGTGTTGACAGCCATCTTACTACAGCTAGTTTTTGGTATGTTTCATGTTTTGGTCATTTGATGTGAGCATTCTAGACCCTTAAAATTAGAAAGATAATTAGGAAGATAGCTAATTAGGGTTTACATATTATTTCTGTTGACAAAAGGAAACATATGGTATCAAGTACGGTTCTCACTCCACATCAATGACACCTGCAAAACGAAACTTTCAAATTCCTTGATCCAACAAATTAGTTAACTAGTGAGCTAATTAAAAATCATAATACATAAATTATAAGAATAATGAAGATCTTTAAATTAAATCGCATGGTTTTCCCGGGGAACGTCCATATGCCCCACACGACCCCAGCTGAGGCACGGTTAGGACACTCATGTCTGGCTGTCTGTGGGGTGGACCCTCATCTCCTCCTCTACGGAGGTAGGATAGGTGCGCGATGTCCTAACCCATCGTGACCAAACATCGCCGTTCCAAAAAAAATTCTCAATCATTTTTTTTAACTATTAAAACCATCACACCTGCATATTTTATATTCTATAAACTGTAAACCTACGATTAAAAAGCACAATTTTATCAGCTGTCACTTGAGGACTCATTCAAACCTGTTATCAACACAATGTAATATATCATATAATTTTCACCCGATAAAGAACATTAGACCACCGATATCTCATGAGTTAAATAAGTCTCCTTTACTATGAGTCGAACTTTCAAGTCCCCTTTTGAATTGTAAAATTACCACTGATTTGACACTCAGAAAAAATAAAATTTACACTACCAAGTTGTTTAATCCTTCTAATATTACATCCGTTTAATTTACAGATTAAGCATAAAATATATAGCGGTACTTATTGTAGAAATTAACAACTTAGTTACTAGTTATATGACTTATATCTACGCATAATCATATGTAACATTTCTTCACACATATAATCAAATTACCTGTTGGGAAAGAAAACCGATCCATTAATTCAATTCATCATCCCCAAGCTCAAAGCCGCTTTGACATCAAGCCGCCATGCATACCCGCCGGAGTCCATCTTCCAAACGTCGCAGGGCACCGTCATCTGCTTCTTCTTCTTCTCCGATAACATATACACCACTCTCACCCTGCATGAGAAAGCTGGCCAGTACTCAAAAGCAGACTTTTCCACTTTTACCCCCAGCCACACCACCACCTCACCCGCCGGTGCTCCGCCGTCAGGACTACTCCGATCCACCATCCTCCGGTACGCCAGATTCACCCACTGCACCTCATCGTTACCGTTCGATATGAACCCTGGACAGCTGTCCATCTCCAGATCCTTCAAAATCTCATCGCAAGTCCCTGTAACCGATTCCACCGTGATCCACGACTCGATCAACTTCCCCGGCCTCACCGCCGCCGTCAGATCTACCTCATGCAGATCCACCGTCGGCGGCCGAGCCGGAGCTATCCATCTGAAAAAATCATCATCATCGTGGTTTTTTTTAGTTACATCGAAACTGATCCACTGCGGATCAGCTTTCCGTACCGGATCTGTAACAAACTTCGTAACCGTTTCCGTTTGATCGCTCAAACAGCTCATCCATCCGTTACCTTCCGTTACCGTCAAATTACACTCATCCACCATCTTATTCTTTTTCTTCACCCGAACGTACTTCCTTTTCGTTCTCTTCAACGGTAACAAACCGGCAGTCCGATCAGCCGTCACCGGACGCGGAGCGATCGGACGGAATCTCAACATTATCTCATTAATTATCATTTTATGGTTTTTATCCTCCAGATCTCCCCGGGCGCATCCGGATCCGACCCGGCCCTTTCGACCTCCCATACCGATTCCGGCTTCTCTCTCACTCACTTTCTCTCTCTAAAACCAACCGGAAATCAACGGAGCCGATGAGGTTCATGATTGTTTATAGAGAGAGAGGGGGCGATGGTAAACTAAAAACTGGTCGCCGGTGAATGGTACACGTGTCTATTTCAACTCGATTAGATTAAAAATCATCGCGAGCGGTGATTGGTTGGGTAAGATTAATTGGGACCCACATTAAAGTAGAGTATAATTTCCTTGAAGCACTTCCAATAAAAGGGGACACGTATGTACTTTTTATTTCATAGTTGTTTTTATTTTTAGACAAAAGTGGGGGAGGGTTTATTTGTCAGCTATCGAGACGCGTGTCTCCTGTTAAAGAAAATTTGAATTCCTTTTACCACGCGACGGCTTGGGCGCGTGGAATTTGTGTCACATATAGGGTTTCGTGGGGTAGACAAGATGATACGAGTCATACGACATAAACCAATTAGGGTGGGCGGTGTGGGTGATAAATTTTTTAGGATGAGTAAAATGGGATAAGTTGATGGATCAATAGGAGAGTGACAAATGAAAGAGAAAAAAAATATATGTCTTTTTTGTTTTTTGGAATGGTATGGGTGAGATAAGTTAGGTGGGATAAGTTGGATAGTTGGGTGGGAAAAAATATATGTAAACTCTCGGCAACTTTCGGCATTTAGTTGCCGATTTGTGGATTTTTTTGCCGAAAACCAACTTGCCAAAAACAATGGTATACTACTTATCCACTTTGCCGAAAATCCCACTTGCCGAAACCCCACTTGCCGATTTTTTTAACCCCCCATACCGCCTACGCTTAATTCAAATGGAAATATGTCTGGACGCCGTGGTCGTCACTAAAAGTTGGTTAATGTTAACAAAAACACTAGAGGACTTGTTTAAATGGTTACTGAAGAGGAGAGTAAACTTGAGACTGAGATGTTATAAGTTCGATCATCGAGTTTTAGGGTGTGTTTGACGCGTCATAAGCTAGTTTATAAGTTAGCTTTTTGATGTACCAAACCGGTTTTTTTTAAAGCTAGGTTTATAAAAAAACATCGTTTGGTAACGTCAAAAAGCTAACTTATAAACTAGCTTTTGAAAAACTAGTTGGAGTAGCGTTTCAACTACTTTTTATAATATTTTCAGTTTTACCTTTTTTCCTTAACTTATAAAGAAATACATTTATTTACATTTATAACATGTATTTTTATGTCATTCTATATTTTTCAACTACATTATCAGTTAGTTTTTAACAAACGTTATTTATATCAGCTAGCTTATATTTATCAGCTACCAGCTAGCTTTTCAGCTAGTGCGCCAAACACAACCTTAAGATTTTACCACCTGGTCGTTTGCAAAGATGAATTTTCTCTGCAATGGTTTTTTTTTTTTTGGAACAACAGTAATATTTTATTAGAAGCTCAAGAAAAGAGCAAACAAATTACATTTTGAGCAACTAATTTATCATCCGATCGGGCCAATGGATCTCAATCTTATTGTTTCTAGACGAAAACCACAAAAATAATACAAAATTATTGAATCGACTAAACTACCATTACAATCTTTATCCGCTTGAAAGATCAAGCTACGTTGCGGGTCTTCCAAATGAGCCACCACGAAATATAAATCACTGTACGAAGCAAGTCTTTCTTCAATATAGAGTACTTAGAGTCTTCGATGGATTTGTATGCGTCAAGAGGAGTTGCGACTACTAAACGGTCAACATCGAGCCAGGCTTGGATACGGGTCATCACTCTAGTGAATAAGATGCAATCACCGAATAGATGATTATTTGTTTCCGGACGCATGTTGCATAATGGACATAATATGTAATCAATCTCCAATCCCCGTTTCGATAAATTGAAACGTGTTGGTAACCGATCTAGGAAAATAGCCACACCACAATGTTAACTATTTTTAGAACATACCTCAACCATTTAGTTTCACTCTTGCCCACCGGGAGATAAATGTTGTCGATGTGTCTTCCCAAGCTTTTAACCGTGAAAACCGGGTCGTCAATCAGATTCCATAACCATTTGTCTTCGTTTGTGTCTAACACAACAACATCATGAATTTTCTCCAAAAAGGTATTAAATTGAGCTTCTTCCGCCCCTCCACGAATAGCTCTACGCCAATGAAAAATCCAATTATTCTCCTCCAGGGGCGGATTTAGAAAAGAAGTTCAGGGGTAACGTTTTCAAAAACAAAATTTAACCATAATTCTTAACGTTCAATTTTTTTAACCATAATTCATATAATGTAAAATTAAACACATACCTAATAGATGTTTCCTCTTTGGTTTTTGAAAGTTTGAAATCGAGCCATTACAAATAAGTTAAGTCGGTTTGGATCGGATAAGATTGATCACGCAATAACAATACCAACATACGGTAATTATATATAAAAATTAACTATTTTAATAAAAACACCTGTGGTTGATAAATTAAATAGTGCAAGTAACGTAATAACAATACCAACAAACGTTAAATAAATAATTAAATCATGTAAATAAGGAAAAAAAATGAAAATAAAAAGATGTCATCTGCTTCCTTTTAAATAAATGAAATAGTGCAATTAACGTAAGTTGGGCTCTAGATCAGTTGGAAATGAGGTATCTCTTTACATTCGCAGTACTCGAGTTCGAATTCTTTTCCATACACCTGGAAGAGAGATTCGAACTCAGGCCACCTAGGTAAATTTTAGGAACCCTTAACCACTACTCTAAAAGTTACTATGTGCCATAAGATCCAGTTTACATATAAATATATTTTTAGGGGTAACGAAACATATAAAACGTAAAAATAAAAAAAATCTCACTACGGTCTACGCGGTGCGAGTTCAGGGGTAGCGGACGCTACCCCTCCTAATGGGCTAGGTCCGCCCCTGTTCGCCTTCCGAATATCGTAAATATAGCTTTCCTTTCTCAAAAAATGGCAAATAATCAGGGAAATTCGAGAGACAAAGAACGATCGAGCAACCAAAGATCATGCCAAAATTTTGTATCGTTCCTAATTATTCGTGTGATTTTGCGGGCTAACTCGAGCATTGACGAAGTATAGTGAGGACTCGGAGGGGCAACCGCCCCTGTGTTTTTCGTCCACAGTATCTATTTTTGCAATTTTATGTAAAAAAGTTTCCATGTATTGATTATAGCCCACTCCGTAGAATTTTATATGTATTGAGTATCGCTCATTCGATAGATTTTTTTAGTCTCGCCCCCACTCAAAGAAAACAGAACCATGAAAAAATTACGTAACGACATTAAAATTTGAAATCAACGCTCACAGTATTAAATTTTAGGAACTAAGAGTTATGTAACACGATATAACTATTATATTACAGCACTAACTCAAGTTCCTATAAGACAAAAACATGATAAAAAAACAAAAACGTAAAAAGAATATATATAAGTAATAATTCGGTGTATAATTATTTTTCAAGTAAACATCTTTAACGTACAAATATAAAAAATTCAAATGGTAAAATAAGCGGGAAAATTTCAAACAATTACAAGAATCTTGGACTCCCACAATTCCAACACATGGTCACAAACACTTACTTTTCTTAGACTATTTTTATTTAATTTTTAACTCTTTAACCCTTCGACCCCTTAAAGATAAAACATAGACCAAATCGACTTGTTTATAAGAAAACGAGTCAAAATGATCACATCTACAAAACATGTACAAATATATGTAAAGTTCTAAAATAAGCCATGATACTAACTCATCTCAAGAAAAGCCTCAAGTGTAATAAAAAAAGAATATTAAAAGATGCATAAAAAATAAGAAGAAAAATGAATAAAACGTTAAAGGACTTACGAGTTTCAAACCATATTAATTTAATAATAAATCAAAATAAGAGTAAAAAGAAACAAATTACTTCAATACATTTGACTATAAAAAAATTCACGCGGGATTTAATAAATTATAAAAGAAAACAAATTACTTGTTTTTTTAATTATATTATACCTAACTATAAAACTGTTTTCAATTTGTAAAATTCATAACAACTAGAAATTTACCGCGCGTTGCTGCGGTATATGAGGTTTTATGTATGCGGTTTTATGTAAGAGGTAGGTATACGCAAAATTTATATGGGAATAAAAATGAACATATTGTTCATCATATTCATTATCATAAAAATATATATATATAATATTAAAAAATTGAATCTTCAAATTGTTCTTTTTTACATTATAAGAATTGATAATAACTAAGAAATCAATATGGGAACCGGATTAAAAAAAGACTCAGTAGATTATAAGGTAGTTTACAACAAAGTGTACATGTTCGGTTATAAAAGTTTCCAAGGTTCAAACATAATTACACAATATCAAGTTGCAAAAAAAAAGACCACCAAAATACAATCAGATGTACAAATTCATGCCATCTAATATTTAGTTTACATAGCATGAATTATTAACGATGGAACACAGGAAAGGTAGCAGTAAAAGGGAAAAGAAATACACTCACAAAGAGCAAGGAACACAACTACATAGTCAACCAAATATAACTTGCAAACAAATAATCAAATATAAGTCAGATTACATTAGATAGTGCTTAATAAAGTTATATTCATAAAGCCTAAACAACATACACAACAATTAGTTATAAAAAAAATGAGACATGGGATTGAACACGATCGACTAACACATGCAATGTAGAGTTAATATGCATAAAGACACCATATAATTAGTAAAATCTTTAAAATTATGTTAAAAAAATGGTTAAATATACGCCTTGATAATCAATTTATTTTGCTGAAGCAGGCAGAAATGACCCATCTAAAACTCTAGATAATTTGAAGCTAAATTTATTTATCCAAACAAAGAAAGAAAGAAAGAAAAGGAACGAAAGGTGATTCTCCTTGCACTATTTTTTTTACATCTACATTAGCTAATATGCCTAGATAAGTATTCAAATTCTATGAAAAAAAGTCTGGTTTAGTACCTGATCTTCAAGAGCCTTGCATTGATTTCTTTACCCTTCTAAATCACGAAGAAGATTCTCTAAGATTTCTTCATCCTTCCTTTCCAATCTAAGGATGATAAGAACAAAAATAAAGTTGTAAATTAAATGACTTAGAACAAAGTTTAAGTTATATGAATATAACCGAAAATTGTTGACATACTTCTCTTGTAATTTGGGGTTCTCTTCAACCAACTGATTTAAATCGAGAGCACTTACATTTTGATTAACAACCAGAAACTGCCAATCATAGGGTTAAAATGTTTATTTATTGCCACTCAGGCCGTCCATTTATCAAACCATTTTCATTAAGTACCAAATCAACATAGAGGTTCTTAAGTGATTCAGCACTAAATCGATTTTCTTATCGAAAATGTCATGTACCCTCTAGTATAATAAAATGACAAACTTACCTTTGACAGAGTGCCTATGGCAGTTTGCATAGTCTTCCCATTAGGAGAATAATCTTGCATAGCTTCAAAACTTGCAGTATGTGCTGAGTGAGAAGCATATTTTGGAGTAGATTTCTTAGCTGTTTATTCATTATGAGAACTGCCATTTGTATGTCTAATATTCAGGGTAGCTTGCAAAGCATCATCAGTGATATTTTCAGTCAGAGGTTTTGACTTTGTTGAACTTGGGCCGTCTCCAGATTCCCAGCGGGGGTTATTTCCCTTTTCACCAAAATACTAAGTAATTAGAGGGTGATTGTAATATAGATCCAAGATTAAAGGCAATAAAATCCACATTGTTATAAAGCTTAAAAAAACCAAGTAAAAAAAATAGACACAAATGACTAATACACATCCAGACCAAGAAAACATGCAGGCCAATAAACGGCAAACACAAACATCAGCTCTTTAATATATTAGTGTACCTTGATATTCAGTCACTTGTGTTGAAGTCACTACAACGTTCTTGCCAAGAGCACTGGCTCCAACAAACGACTGTGCAAGTTCTTGCCATAAAGTATGCACGATCAGGTGGCCACTGTTTAGTGTTTAAAAAAAAGGTTGGTTAGGTGTCTATATCATCTATTAATTGAACTTTTTGTTACAGAATGTAAAGTCATTGGTCTCTAAATGGATTTTTCTAAGATTCATAATTTGGACCGTTTGAAAATTCCAATTAGCAGCGGCACTGAGACAAAAGGAAATTCAATGCAATAGACATTGACATAATAAACATCAGATTATAATTTTCACAAAAACTCAAACTTGCAACCTCAAAAGAACATAAGATTTTGATAAGAACACAAAGAAACACTATTAAGACTAAATCTATTGAAAGTAAACAAAATTAGGCAACTAATAGATCCAGTTTCATACGCAAGATTTAGGTTCAAAAAATACGATAGTTCAATGCGTTAAAATTTAGATGACATTAACCAAAACCCACACATGTGAATAAGGAAGGAAACCTTCGTATGCATAAAGAAACATGCAATTCGCATCTAAGCCCTAGAAACAAACTATGAAATTAAAAGCAGTGAACGAAATAAAACCTATAAAGAAGAATGACCATACGAATTCAATATCTCATACAAAAGAACAACATATATATGCAAACCCTTCCATCAAATAAGTAGAAAAGAGGGAAAACGAAAAAGAGGGCACATAATCGAATACACCTTCAAAATCGGTACAATAAAACACAAAATAGAAGCAATCGAACAATGCAACGTACCTTAATCTGCAGCAGCGGAAGAAGGAAATGGACACCAACTGGAAAAGAAGAAAAATAAGACCGAGGGGCTCCGTCAAAATGAAAGAGAAGGGTGTCGACGACGTCTTCAAGAGAGAGAGAGAGAGAGCAACGAATCTGCTCACATCCAGAGAGCAAAGTGATATCTTTACTCAGATCCGAAGAGCAAAGAGAGATCGACGGTATTATACCGCCATCCAGATCCGAAGACGGCTTTGATTACGTCGCCCACAACCGTTTAATAATGAGTGGAAGATAGGTGCAAATACGGCACAATCGTCGACAATCAGAAACTAAAACCCTAATTAATTGACAAAGATATAGAATCCAACAATTACAATCCTCAACACTTAAGAAGCGAAATCGGAAAAAATAAACGCTAACCTGTAAAGATCGCAAAAGTCTGTAGAAGCTGAAGAAAGCGAGATGTAAGAGAACAATAAGCATTCGACGTAGATAAGAAAGGCATATGCTGACTCGCCATAGCTAAAAACGAAGATTGTTCAAGCCTACAAAGCCTAGTAACGGGCAAACATTACACGTGCACAGCATATAAGCCAAAAAAAAAAGAAGGAAAAAACGGTGAGCTCACACCTCGAACCAGAGACCACTCAGAACAAACCAAGCATAACTACCTACTGAACCAAAGAGGCGATCAGTTTTTTTTTAACAATCATGTATATATATAAATTGTTTTTTTTTTTAAATGTGGCACAGTTCCATAAGCTGACACTCTCTATTTTTTTTTTAAAATGTGGCACAGTTCCATAAGCTGACACTCTCTATTGTATATATATAGGAATATGAATGAACAATTTTATTGTTGATAAAGAAAATTTTGAATATATAATCTGTACATAAAAATTAAAATGGATAATTAATTGGTTTAGTTGTCTATAATAATCTGGTTGATTAAAAAAGTAAGAGTGTCACATCATTATCAAAGAAAAAAATTGCCACGTAAGATTCCCCCTATTACACATTTACCAACTATTGGATTTCTAATCACGTGCTTAACTTCTCCTTACTCCCCTCACGTGTCCAATTTCACATTTCTTCACTTCCAACAACCGCCATTCTTCTTCTCCTTCAGTTTCCACATATGCCTACATCGCTTTTCTCCCCAAATCTTCACTTCCCTAACTTCTCCATAAACGATTACTCCATTCCCTGCAAGAATTCTATACATCTGCACTTCGCAATTCCATCCATCATCAAATCCAACAGTGACTACACGCTGCACTCCAAAGGCAATTTCGATTTCTTCCATCAGTGGTTTTACGCTATTCTCTGCAACTGTTGCCTTCTCCAAACAACGAAATCCATTCGCTCATACTTCTTCACTAACAGGTTCCCCACTTCTTTTATTTAGATTTTTACAATTAGGGCTTATCCATTCGTGAGTCATGATTAATAGAGCAAATTACAGTAGAAATCAATATTTGCAATATTCAACCATCGTTGTTCTTGATTTCACTATGTAATTACGTTTTTCCAATTATAACTTTTCCATTCGTGAGTCATTTATAATAAGGAAATTGCAATAGAAATCAGAATTACAACAGAAATCAGAATTGCAATATTCAACCATCGTAATCGGACATCTAGAATTATCACTATGTGATTCAAGAAATAGATAATCTATATTATGCGATCATTATCTGTCATAACCAATAGATCGGAATTAGATGTTATTATTATAAATCAGACATCCATGTCATTCTTCAGTTATGCATCAAAATTGATTTTTGTAGGTGTTTCTTATGGAATTCATTTTTTTTTTTTGTTAATTTTTTAGTGGTAGCAGATTTGCATACCGGTTAGAACTAGAACATCTGATAACCACAATTATAAGGTAGTACCTTTGATTGTTTATCTTGAATAGATATACAAAATATGGCGAACTAAGAAAATATATATGTAGATTTTCCATACCAAAGTGGGGTAACACTTGGTCATTTGGTCTTGAATATTTAGTATGAAGCCTCATTCTATTGCTTTTGAGGATTTCAATCTATATGTCATTACATTATCACACTGGGATAACATTGGTTGGTTTGAATTTGTTCTATACAGCGATTACCAAGTAGATTATAAGTTCACCATCCAACATGTTCACCTACATGAGTTGTGCGTTATCTTTGTCGGTTTCTTTTTGCTTTTGTAGATCTGTTTAATTACCTCACCTCATTATGTTTCTTCATTGTTAGACCACCATTAGTATATTACCTTTAGTGATTATATATGTATCTATTTTTAATATCAACTAAAGTTATGAAGTATGTTAGAAAGTTAGTAGCTATTTAAGGAATAGAGGATACTATTTGATTAAGTACTATAGTAAACCGTAAGTTTATAATATAATTAAATACATATATCAGAGAAGGGTTCGTCCATAAATTTAGTGTTCATTTGCAATTTAGTATTCATCCATTGGCAAGATAGATATAATAATCATTTCTAACTGCTAAATGATTTATTTAGACAACACCAACATTTGGGAAAAGCTGGAATTGGGTTCCAGTGACCCATTTTACCATGTTATCCTGAATCGATATCAATGGAAATCTTCTTTTTTCTAATGAAAAACTGCTCTCATTTGTGCTATATAGTTATGTGTTGTACCTAATTTTTCCCTAGGCATATATTATGTGTACCAGCCACTGTCTTTTCTTTGTTATTTAATTTGGATAGATAACAGTGTTACTAAGTTTTCTTAACAACAATTCTTAGATTCTTTAGGATAAGTATACAACCACTTGCATTTTGTAGGATTTGAACCCCAAATTTTTTGATTGTGGGAAACATCATTTAACAACCAAAATGTACCCTTGAGGACAAACTTTTATAAGTGAGCATCGAATGTGTTAAGGTGGTTAGGAAATAGTTATTGTATCATTTCTGAGGTCTTTCATTTACAAAGTACTTTCGCATTCATCTTACAAGACTAATAATAACCTTTACACCAACTTTTGCACATGCATTCGAATATGATGTAATTCATTAATAAAATCGTCACAAAAACATAACTCTCCTAAATGGTAATCTTGGTTGCGTGAGGAAGTGTTTGGCTGCTATGAAATATCAACATGAACCTCTACATTAACTATTAAAATTGTATATATGCTCTTGAGAATTTGATGTTCCACTGTTCTGGACACTACATACACTAATATGTGGCAATGTTAAAAACCAATATGAAGAAGGTAGACTTGCTCTACAGTCTACAAGAATATGATTATTCTTTAAAGCAGTTCGACAGTCACAATTATTTAAATATAATGTATTTGGTGCTGAAAGGAAACAAAATTATATGGCTAATATATTGTTCTTAACTACTTGATATTTTTATTATCATCTCATGTTTCTAACATAAGGTTTTACTGTTATGCAGGTATATTGACGAGAACTGATTATTGAAGTTGAGTCAGTCATGGATAGACAATACAAGGTGTTGGCGGTTTTACTTTTACCATATCGCATTAGACTATTAGTGTTGGTTCTACAGGGTTTTTTTATTATTCCTAAGTGCTTGCTATTTTTTAGTATTGCGTACAGGGCTCCGTCTTCACTAATTTTTACCAATCCACTTTAATTGTAAAGCTTTGGATTTTGATTAAAAAAAAAAAGGTTTCAAACAAAACTATTCTAAGATAGAAAGAAACAAATGGTTTTAATGTTCGTGTACTAGCCGATTTGGATACTTTTTTTAATTACTTCTATGATTGGTTCATTGTAATATAGTTACCGAAAAAAAAAATACATAGACATTCTTGCTAGCTAAATAACATCAAATACAAATTGTAGAAGAGCTTCTCACATCAACGCACGGTCGCATCATCTTGTTGTCACATCATCAATAAACTAACAGTGTTAAGTTTTTTTTAATGTGGGATTGTTGTAGAAAAATAAGTTAAAGTTTGGGTCATTAATAACACTTCTTGAGTTTGAATGATTCCTGGTCAATATGAAATTTGGGATTATTTAAACTAATAAACCTTTATTATCATCATTTAATAAGAGATAGACGTGAAAAAACTTAACATCATCATCAAAGAAAAAATTTTGCCACGTAAGATTGTCACGTCATCAACAAACTAACGGCGTTAAGTTTTGGTTAGTGATGGATTGTTGTAGGAAAAATAAATTAAAAGTTGGGCTCATTAATTAATATTTTTTGAGTTGGGATGATTCCGACCAATTAATAAAACTTAGGTTATTTACAATACCTCCACCGAAATCTCGGTGGAGAAGGTGACATGGCAACCATCACGTGGTGACCCTCGGTGAGGGTATCGGACATGCAGCTCGGTGGTCTCGGTGGCCTATGGCTCAGTTTCCGTCCCCCGCAGCGACATATCATGTTGAAGGGGTTTTGTGGGCCTCTCTCCTCAAACCCCTCTCTTTCACATCTCGGTCAATATGAGATTTAGGGTTATTTAAATTATGTTTTTATTACGCGATTGAAAAATCTTGTTATCGTCACTTTCTCCCGTTTTTCACGTTCTTGGCGGTGAAGGGAGAGCCAAAATGAAAAAACGAAATCACTCCAATAGAATGGTTGAGAAGAAACGCCACGTGGCCTTCCTCATATCCATCAACATGATGTGAAAAAAAAAGTCATTTTCACATACAGTTTGATAATTATGTATTCAACCATTCCTAGCAATCCTTTTGAGAGTAATTCCAACTTTTGACTCTCAAATCAACTTGATTGTTTTTCTGGTGATTCCCTCTTATCATAAAGTGTTCATGGAGGTAATGAAATGGAATATTATGGGTTTTTGTCTCGTTTTGACGGGTAGTTTTGTTGCGTAACTGACAGGTAAGGTTGCCACGTAACAATGAAGTGTAATAAAAGATGTCATGATAACACGGTATATAAAATAATTGTATTTTTATAAAGTAAACTAATAAAATAAAAATATAAAACAATTATGTAACAACATTAAAATTAGAAGCCGAATATTCAAACTATCGACTCTAAAACATAAAGGTTTTTATTATACGATTTTACTCGTTAAATCACAGAATCATGTTTTTAAATATGTTACGTTTGACTAAGGCTATCCGTAGTGGATGGAGCCCCTTGTGGCGTTATGCGCCATGTGGCGTCCACGTCATCAAGAGAGGCTCCATGGCTAAAGTGGTGTAGTGGGGGTTATGAGGATGAGGGTTATGAGGTATGAGGTGTACTAATAGGAAAAAATCAACCAAAAAAAAAAAAAACAAGAGAGTTGCACGGTGCCATGAACATGGCGCCTTCAACCTCCAAACCTAACATGGCGCCCCGGGGGGTGGTGCGGGGCGTTATATGGGGCGCCATATTACAAATTTTTGTCCCATAACGCCCTATTACGAATAGCTTAAAAAAATGAAACACACAAAAAGTAAAAAAAAGAAGCGTCACGCGACATCCACCAAGGAAAGCCACATGGACCAATTGGAGGACAATACTCTTCATACTAACTTGAAAAATGAATTGGTGGAGTAATATGCTTGGGTCATTTGTAGTTGTGTGGAGTTTTAAAGCTTAAAAGTGTGTTACGTAAATGGTCACGCGAACGTACAATAGTGTGAAAATGAAAATATGGTTTAGTGGGTAGTGATATTGTGAATTTATGTTCTAGCATGTGAGAGCTTCACAAAGAACCAAACATCGTCGAAATCGGAGGTAGGTGTTGGGTTAGCCTTTTCTAGCCCGCCCTCGTTTTTATATATTTTTGTCGTTCAAAAAAAAATCGGAGGTAAATAAATGAAATATCGATGCTCAAAGTTGAGAAACCTTGGGTGTGTGACTTTCTCTGACAGTACATATATACTATATTAGTTGTTGTACCCTGAAAGAAAGACGAATTTTCATATAGAAACTCGAAATATGTTTTAAGGGACCCGTGTTAAACATAAATCTCCAGCCTCAACGGTTGTTCATTAGTGCAGCATTGAAGACTGAACATCATAACCAAAAAACAATGATCGTTACCTCCTCTAATACCACCTATACCATCCACCTTCCTCGAGAAATCCAATTTAAATATCGATTTTGTTTCGTAAAAATCCAAATCAAAACTAGCTCCAAGAAATCTAATCTGAAATGAATATTGCTTACAAGAGATCCATGGTGTCGAAGATGATACAAATCAAAATTCCAAATAAAATTTGCTTCCATCTAGGAAATAAAAATCCAAAGCGTGGGTTACTTGAAAAGATTCAGGTTTGCTAATTCCAAATTAGAAATAAACAATTACCTGAAAGAGGAAGTGACGATGGGCCACCACCATCAGCTAATGAACTCCAATAATTACAAAATGGTGTACCTACAAACAAAGTTGCTGAAGTTTTTAGGCGCTACCGGATCAGTTGATTGGAGAGTTACGAGTACTCAGGTCTAAGCTGGAAAAGTACTTGAGGAATACCCAGACATGGTAATAATAAAGAAAATAAATTTCTAAAAATTATATACATGTTCAAACACTCATATTTATTACAAAAAACGTGAAAATTAATATATGTCAACAAATGTTCATCAATCAAGAGCATTATCACTCTTTTATAGTGGTGGAACCAACTTTTGTTTAATGGAGGTCACAATATAACACGGATTTTGATCGCCTATACCCGATGTTGATCGCATACCACTAAGTTTGACCGAGTATGCCTACCTTAGGCGGATTATAGCAAAAGCGTTTCGACAACCCTCCGCTTAACGACTACTTGGACGTTGGACGCCTAGACTGATTTTTACATTATTACCCATATATAACGAAGTTAGTGTTTTATATACTAAATTTATAATAAATTCATACCATAGAGCATCATATATAAAAATAGAGCACCATATATAAAAGATATTCATTTTAAAGGATTCTCAGATTTGACACAAACCGGAAGAGAACTTTAATAACTTTAAAGAAAAAACTTAGGTTAGTTTGTTAAAGTAAAAAAAAAAAATGAATTTTTTAGTCACCACTTTTCGAGCACTACATTGCTCTTCTCCCGACTCGCAATCTTCTTCACCCCTCCACCGGACCTGGCCTGCTGCGATTTTCTAGCTGAATCAGTTCTCCGGTAGCCGGTTTCTGATCGGATCTGTTTGATCATGTAAGTTTGCTAACTGATTTGTGGGTGAGAGGCGATCCTTTGTACATAATTGCGTTAATTGTTCATATGTTTCGATCTGACCCTGCTTAGTACCTCGATTCCATCTCTAGACCTCTAATAATATGATGCCTCCAGATTGTACCTTAGTTTCATTGTAACCTGTTTATCACTCTAGATCTAAGCTTTCTACAACGAGAATTCGTTAGGGTCTTGGGGTCTGTTGGACCGATTCTAACTGTATGTTAGAATTGTTTGTATCAGGGGCTTATTAGGGTTCATAATTTCACTATGATTTATAGGACCAAATCGGTTTGCGCCAAATTTGAATGGTTTGGGATTTGAGTTCTCCAGTCAAATTTACTAACTTTTTCTCCAACCATTGTATTTTTTGTTTCTTAAGGCATAAATTCAGATATCTGATGTAATTCATGTGTGTATGGATGTTCAGATCAATAGTAGTTAGGGAAATCAACTGGTGATTTTACATTGAGAAACTTGAAACCTTGTTTTTAAGAAGGGCGAAGTGCATAGGCAAAGGCAGGTATTTATATCGTGTCGATGAGATAATTCTATGTAATTTGTACTATAATCTATTAATGTTTGGGATTAAACACCCAAAATTTAGAAGCGAGAACCATTTCGCCTGAGGGTGTGTCACGCTTCAGGTGTGATTTTTTATGGAACTAACTTCTTATTAATCTAGGAAGTTCAAGATTTTTGAATTATATATTCTACCAAGGAAATAATATAATTATCTGAATTATATATACCAAAATTTATGAAGTTCTATTAACTATATAGTGTTTTAAAGTTATAGTTTAAATTATAGAAAATAAACTGTTTTATGGTACATATAAATAATTCAAACACTGTTTCTAGAAGTGTATGTTCTTTGAGTTGCTTTTTAGTTTCTGTTAATAAACCATATGCTCAACTATGCACTCCCTAGCACCTCTATAAGGAATGCATAATTTATAGAGCTTTTCCCACTTTCAGACGCTTGTTTGTTTGCCAAATTTATATGTTTATAATTGCCTATCAGATATCAACTTCCCGAGGTAGAAGAAGAAATATATATCTATATACAAAGATTTATAGTATACAATAATGGGAGATTATCACTTTATCTACAAAGATGTTGAAGGATCATCAACTCAATGGGATGATATTCAAAGAAAACTTGGAAATTTGCCTCCCAAACCTCCTGCATTCAAGCCCGACCCATTTGCTCCTGCTGAAGACGAAGATTCCAAACCTAAAGACAAGAGTTGGATTGATAACAAGACCGAAGAACAACTTGAAGATCTTGAAGATGATCTAGATGATGATCGATTCCTCCAAGAATACAGGTGCTTAAAAATCATACTGTTTTAGACTCGATATACCAACTTCTTACTTATTTCAGTATTAAGTTACTACGTTAGTTCTCCATTAGAAACTTAAATGTGTGATTCATATGGTATCCCCCTCACTTAGGGTGGAGGCGTGGAGCATAGACTGTGTAGTTTATTAGGCGAAAATCAATAATTTAGGTCAAATTAAAGAAATTGAAGTATTGAGTTTTGGCTTTAAATCATGTATTCTTATCTTTAATCACTCTTCTTGAAGGAGAAAGAGGCTAGCAGAGATGAAGCAAATAGTGAAAATTGCCAAGTTCGGGTCGGTCGTACCCATTTCTGGATCGGATTTTGTGCGTGAGGTGTCACAAGCCCCATCAGACGTGTGGGTGGTTGTTATTTTATACAAAGATGGGTAATTACTAGTTTTCTCGTTTTTTAGTTAAATTATTTTATCTTGTTTGTTATTAGCAATTGATTAATAGACACTGGTCTTTAAACAGGTACCCTGAATGTGGCGTACTAATGCAATGTCTGGAAGAACTGGCAACAATGTATCCAGCAACAAAATTTGTTAAAATAATATCAACCGATTGCATTCCTAATTACCCAGATCGTAATCTCCCCACCGTACTGGTTTACAATAATGGTGCTGTGAAGGCTAATTACGTAGGTTTACATACTTTTGGACGGCGATGCACTCCTGAAGGTACTTTTTTTACACTTTGTTAGATTATTTTTGTTTTTAGACCGCTAACTGTTTGTTGTTTTTTGAATTTTATTTATTTATCGTAGGTGTTGCTATGATTCTGTGCCAGTCAGATCCTGTGCTTAATGATGGGCAGAGTGAAGGTGAAGCTTCTAGAGAAGCTGTAATTGAAGGAGTGAGGAAGAGGTTTATTGAGAAAGTGGTAGCACAGCATGAAAATGATGATGATGGGTCTTCAAGTGACTAGAACCATGGTCTTTTGTTTTTGTTTTTTATTGCTGAATCATAGGTTGTTGGTACAATACTGAAGTTTTGTGTTATTCTCCGCTTTATTTGATTTGTGTTGCTTATTGCTATGGACTTGTCACTACAAACATGTATTGGTTTTGGTGTCTTCTGTTTTGTCATATATCATATAGGTGACAAATAGGTTGAAACGAGTTCGGTCAAAATAAGCATGTCTTCTGTTTTTATCTTATTTATTTTGTTTTTAGTTGTAACTTATAAGCAATTCAGGAAGTTGTTACTTGTGAGCACATTAATATACTTCAGTTAACTATTAAACCCTTTTCTTTCATTTAAAATTTCAATTTTACCCCTACCTTTAATAAAACATTTTTTTTACTTTTATCTCTTAAGCATAGAGTAAAAAGTGGAAATAGTTGTCTATCACGGATAAACATATAAACCTTATTATTGTGCAAAGTAGCTTCATGAATATTCTCTTGGAAGTTGGAAGCCTTCTTTCATTTCAAACTATAGGCCTAGGCTTGTCTCATTGATGGGTACCAAGGTAGAAACTGTTTGTTGACTTGTCACAATTTTTTCTTTTTCTTTTTAATGTCACTACACTTAGGAAAATTGCTTTTTATTTGATGAAAAGAATACTTCAAGACGAAGTATTTCATACTTACATGTACATATCTATACATAAAAAAGCTTCAGAGAAAGAAATACTACCTCTCTACTCATTTTTTCATCTGTGCTTGACCACTTACGGCTCCTCTCGTAACAAGCTTTATCCCCCTAACCCACAACTCCGCCATTTCTAACCCACCATCACAAACAAAATGCACCTCTTTGTTCTTCACCGTCACCACCCGGAAAACCCCTGCCATCTCACCATCACCCTTCTTCCTCCTGCACCTCACAAAACCAACACTCGGTCCCACCTCAGCATCGCGACAAACCACGTTTTTACTACTTGAATTCCCCCATCTTAAAACCCCTTCCCTCGTCATTTTCAAATCTTTCCTATGTGAACCACCTCTTCCTCCCTTTGTATGCTTCAACACGTTCTCACCACAAAGAACGTGTACCCTAGCTAGCTCGTCTAATATCACACACTCCGCGGTGTTCTCTGTGTGTTTTCTCGCGAGCGAGAGTGCAGTTTCTCCTTTTGAATTCTTGAACCCACAAACCGATCCACATGAGATCAGTAGCTCACACATTTGTCCATTGTTTTCTCTCGCTGCAAACATGAGGGGTGTGTATCCATCCCCGTCAGGGATGTTTACATCATACTTTCTACCGGTCAACAGTTTGACCGCATGCACGTCTCCATGACGTGCAGCATAATGTAGAGGGTAAAAACCTCTGGCGTTTTGGCTACCTTTCTCTAGGGTAAATTCGATCATCACTTTCTCGAACATATCAGAATTCTCGTTTATTTTGGACAAAGAAATTGCGGTTTCACCGGCTTTATTAGTGAGCTTTACGTCACATCCGGCATAAACAAGAAGCCTAAAGGCTTCTATATACCCTTTCATTGCCGTCACCATAACCGCTGAAAAACCCTTTTCGTCTTGATCATCGAGATTAATATCGTCTCGAGAAATCAAAGCTTTCAAAGCTTGTATATCTCCTGAATGAGCTACAAACATCAAAGGGGAAAAGACGGTCTTGTTACTAGATGTGGGTACCGTCCCTGATCTTATGACGTCCAACACCGTTTGTTGGAAGCCAAGACACCATCGGTTTGACTCGGCCGTAGACTGTGCGGATTGACCCGTCAAATTGGTCAAACCGAGGTCAGCTCCAGCTTTGGTCAAGACTCGGAGACACTCTTCTCGTTTAAATTTAGCACACAACATCAGAGCGGTGTTACCGTTGTGTTTGGTTCTTGAGTTGATATCACAGCCAGTGTCTATCAACAGCTGGAGAATCGGTAGAAGTCCAAGGCGTGTAGCCAAGTGTATTGCTCGGGTTTCATCGTTTTGGGTGGTTTTGATTGGGTATTCTATGTCGGACCCGCATTTTAGTAGTGTCTTTACCGCTCCTGTGTTACCGCAAAGTACGGCGTGATGTAGGAGAGTTCGAGCGTTGTGACACGTGTCGAGTGAGACGTGTTGGAGTAACATTTGCAATATGGAACCACTAGCTTCAAAGTACTCCACTGCACACCAAGTAATCGGATAGGGTTCTGATAGTCCAGCACCGACCCGAAATTCCTCACCTGAAGCCGTATCCCAAGACCATGCTCCTAATTGGACATTGATGTTGACATTTGCCCCCGCCTGAAAGAAAATAAAACAAGCTATGTTAGTTCCATGCATGTGGCAGAAAAAGACAAACAAAGCATTATTAGTATATTATATGATGATACGATTATTGTGGACCTGTAACCACCTGAAACGAGTAAAATTAATATATATGTCAACTTTGACTAATCCGAAACCATACACAATGTTTTCGTCATCCTGAACCTATAACCGATATTTTGAATTTACATATAAAAAGAGACAACTAATAAAAAGCTATAATGATAACAAAACTTTTTCAACTTGTAAGGCTTTTATTTTAAAATAAAATATAGAGGTTTTATTTTTCTCAATATATATAAAGCTTGATTTTAAGGTCTGTATGGATAATTCTTTAAGTTATACATAAATAATCATAATGGCTTCTCAACTGATTTGGTTTTTCTACTCACCATTATTTTTCTTTTTGTATTTATATTTTCCTACAGGTAGTATCTAGGATATGATTATAAAAATGATGCAGCTTTAAGAGTAATCTAATTACTTGAATAAAATGATTTAGAGTTTTATACTCTAAAAATTTAATTTGGGCTTTTGTTTAAGCTATCTTTTCAAATCATTTTATCCATTTGTTTATAGAATATAACCTAAATGAGAACTGAGATCCGTTCCTAGGAAGATTTGTCACAATAGTCATGTCTAATAGAAAATAGGGTCCTAATACACAATTGTTTCCGTCAATGCCAGCTGGGAATAGTTTGTACAATTGTACGTTCCGTATTTGCTTATCTTCTGTAGGGACATAATTGAGTAAATTATTTAGGAATAACTCTGACGGATCGATTAAGTAGGGACATGATGACATGTTTTATAGTGGTGAAGGAGAAGAAGATTTACTGTGGTAAAGGACACGCAAGATGTATTATTTATGACACATCTCTGATTACCAACAACCGACTACTACTGGACGCATCCAGTTTCTGAATTTCTGGTGATATTTGGTGAACCATGATGATGCAACTTGCATGTAAGTATCATATATGCATCAATGGCTACAAATTTCCAGCTGTTCAACAGTTGTTATAACAAAGATAGTAAAGGGCCCCATAATCTATCTTTAAAAGATTTTATCAATAAGTGTTAGATCTAACAGTGGGGTTAACTTGGGGTTTCGTTTTCCCAATAATCCAGATAGAAATTAATGGTTTTATTGAAATTTAAGGCATAAATCAAATAAGATATAACTGATAAGACCCTAGAGTCTAGACCCCAGTAATCAAGACTGTAGATTCTGTTTATGTTATAATCAGAGTTGGATTAAAAATGTTACCTGCAACAGCCGACGAACAATAGCAACCTGTCTGCTAACAACTGCTGCTACTAGGGGTGTGCAGTTAGTATTTGTATGGAGAGAAGGCTTTGATGAGCAGAGCAGCACTCTAGCAGATGCATTTATATCTACACCACACTGTCATTACAAAATCAAAATTTAATGTTAGTATCGTGTTAAATATTTGTTAACTGCATCAATTATAATCGATTAATAAACAACCGACATATTGATGGTTACCTTCAAGAGAGCATCAACCACGTCCATGAATCCTCTGCAACATGCAATGACAAGAGCATGAACAGCAACATGGGGCCGTATCAGATCAGAAGCCATTAGCAACTCAATAAACTTGCCACCTCGCCCATGACAGCTGGCCTCTAATAGAGCCTCCTCACAAGACAATTGAGAGGCACCGGCTTTGAGTAAGATCTCAAAGATTTCAACATGGCCCTCCCTCACAGCTGCTGTCACCGAAAAGCCTCGAAAAAGTTTCTGATTCACGTCAGCTCCACGGCTCTTATCATTTACCAAAATAGCAACAAAAAAGTGTCATTTTGTGAAATCGACAAATAAAAAAAGCAACTTGTGACTTAAAGAGAATAGTATTCTTTTCATTCTATTTTATAAATCCAGATCGACAGATTATTGATAGCATATTAAAATGGGAACTGAATTACTGATGTGGAAAGACATCATATGATGGGGCTTTCACTGAGCCCATAAGGTGGTAGTTTTATTGGTTCATACGCTGATCAGTAGTATTTAGGTGGAGACAACATAGAATGGGAATCAATGTAATGTGCATAAACATAGTGAACTTATTTGCATTAGATCAATCATCAATTATTAATTCAAATGTTCAGGTTACAGATCACATGGATTTCCATGACGAAAATAGATCTTGTGAACACATGTAAACTCATAATACAGTTAAACTATTGAAAGTTGAAACAAATCAGATCTAGCACTATCTCCAGGTGAAACATCAAGGTAAGCCTAGATTTGCCTTGCAAGTTTTCAGTATTTGGGGGTCAAAATGAGGAATTTAGTCAATTTACTGTGCAGTATACCTTTTCCAAAGTTGCATTATAGCTAAATTGTTGATAATTTTCCTACTTTCCCCATCATTCAGAAAATAAGAAATTTCATGACAATATATCATATAATATCTGCATATTTTCACATTTTAAGATATACTTTCACTATTTTCAAACCATTACTTCGAAGCTTAAAACCCTAAACCACGAAAACCTTATGAAAATACAATATATGCATCGACTGTATGGATTTGTTTCGATTGATTACTCACTAAAATTGTATAAATACTACGAGCATTGAACTAATACAAGAATACCATCGCGAATTCGCGATACTAGCATAAACTACTCTAAAAATCAATGGAACCAGAAAAATACTGCACGCATTGTTCACCAAAAGCTGTAGAAACGGTTGATGCGCTATAAGCATAATTTCTAGCCCTAAATTGAAGAACTGGCTGTAACTGTTCTGTATTTACAACCGCAAGATGTAATTTAATGAAATACTGTTATAAATTGTACGGATCAAAAGCGTAATCCAGTTATTCAAATTAAGTAATTAAATAACGAGCATTTAATGCGGAGTTAAAATATGTTTGAAATTTTGAATGCCATGATCTGATTTAAAAACTTGAATACCGGAGCTAAATCATTAAATAATAGTTGATGAAACAGAGATTCAAAATTTTATACCAGCAATTTCCTGACGAGTCTCACATTTCCGGTATGTACAGCGACGAACAGAGCAGTGACGTCGGATTTGAAGTCCAGGTACTCGAATCGCACAAAATTCTCCGATTCATCGCCGCAGTGAACCTCCGCCATACGAAGCTTGACGGAAACAGCGCCGACGAAGTTGACGTCGACGTAGGGATCGTCAATGCAGTCGAAGGCGGATTTGAGATCGCCGGAGGAGGAAGCTTCCAGGAGGCGTTGAGAGACCTCGGCCTCGTAGTCGACCGGAAATATCTGTTGTTTTGCGGGGAGAAAACCTCCTCCGGCGGTCCCTGAATGGCCGAAAACCATCATCTCCTCCGGGCACTAATTACACACTCAAGTAGTTTCTCTACTCCTTCAGTGGTTTATTTAATAGGAGTGGTGGTTGCTCTCTCTCTCTCTAGAAAAATTGAATAATGTGAGCGCCAGAGAAAATAGGGGCAGGGGGGTTAAGTACTGTGAGGGAGGTGGATTAACTTTAACCACGGTTATAAAGCACTAAGCGCCTCTTTTAAGAATTTGCTTGCTCTTTAGCAGAATAACCAATGTTTTTAAAGGTTAATAATTCCATAATTCCATAATATATTAAATTACTTCTAAACCTTTGGATCTAAAATTTTGAACGCTACAATCAAGTTTAAATCATTAACATCGTTTATTAACTTTATTTTAAAAATATAAAAGACCAAACTGCCATATGTTATAAAAGAATAAAAAATAAAGGAGTTAAATGCCATGCGTTATAAGCCTTATTTATACTATTTATCTTCCTCATTGGATGACTTGAGTTGATATAACACGAATAAATATTTGCTGACGATGTTATTGCTTTCAGATGACCGACATTCTATAATATGTTCGTTGTCTACAATGCTTCAAAGCAAAAATTGGTTGAGTGGATTTCCTTATGTTATTATAGGCAAATTTTGGTTTATTTTATGGTCATAACTTATTGTTTCTAGTTTTTTAATTGGGTTTATACTTTCTTGGTATCTTTGTAAAATTTCTTTTGTTGTTACACCAACGACAACAACCAAAATACTCATTTAAGTCCCTCCGAAAGCACACACAATGCTTTCTTTTGCTTCCACGTTCATAGGCAAAGTATAGAAAGGACCGAAGGAGGCGACCGTCCCCACGTTTTTTCCGGTCAGAAGCACTGAGATTCACTAGTTTATGTAAAAAAATTATATGTATTAAGTATCGCCCATCGGTAGAATTTTGAGCCCCTCCCCCTCGGGGTTTTCCATACCATCCGAGAGGGCGGCGCTCAAAAGTTAAAACACGTGTTTTCCATTTGAAATGTATTATAATTAATATTTTAATTCTCAAAGAAAATTGTCATTGTTAAAGTTCCTATTGTTGTCTGTTGGTTCACTCTATTTTCAACTCTAGTATAGTAGTATATTATTCATCATATATAGTATATGAATTTAAATATCCGAAGGACAATAGCAAATCAAAGTAAATGGAAATAAAAGTCGAGTTAATAAAATGACATTATAATTCTAAAATCCTAACTTTTATTATTGTAGTAGTCAACAACCCTATAAACCCGAAATAATAACTTCTCTGAGTTCATTTATCATTTTCAACATGCTTCAATTATCCTTTAATATCCTTTCAAAATTCAAGTAATCATGTTATTATAATGGTCAGCACCTCTTTAAGGTAAAGATCATTAAGCAATTGATATTCTAACGGTGAAGTATGAAATACCCTAATTTTCTATATTTTATAAAAAATAGTTTTTATTTAACTCTATAAAATAACTATTTGATATGTCGCAACAATTAAATTAACCATGGCAGCGATATTGTTGCTTTTCGGCCACCAAACTCGAACCATGACGATGTGGGTTAGTAAATGTCGGGCATCTATTCTAAACTACAACAACGAAAATAAAACATTGATCGGTTATATACTTATATGTGATTGCTATAATTTACACATGATAAACGAAATTCCTATTGTGATACCTCTTAGATATGAATGAACCCATCCTTAGTTTAATAAAGCCAAATTGATAAAGAATTATGGCATTCATAATTTTTAAATTTGTTATAAATTTGTTTATAGTTATTTCATATTATGAACCATTATTCAGCCCGTACAGTACACAAGTTACTAACCTAGTAGACTCATACATATATACCCGCTCTGTCCTCAATCAAACTTTACTCTTCACCCCCCTACTAGAACTCAAAAAATGAACAAAGAATAATTTGGAAATTTTGTCACGGGGCCAAACGACCCATCTAGCAAGATAACAAGATGGCCCATCTAGTAATAGTGTTAGGTCAGATGCGCTAACCCGGAAAAAGGATCCGCAATGCATTATGCATGTCGGATTAGAGCCAAGATTTTGGGTATATTTGACGATTATAGAGGTTTTCTAACACTAGAAGACCACATTCAAGAGCATTCTCGAGATTTTGGTGACAAAGGATTGTTTCCACAAGCTATTTAGAAGAAAATACACAACCTAGAGGTATGTATATATAACCTGTTGCGTTTAAATGTTTAATGTACAAGTGGGTTTCGTTTAGAAACAAGTTTAAGGACAAATACGGCCAGAAAAGTAAACCTGCTAAAAAACCCGTTCAAAACAAGATTAGGAAAACAAAACTGTTGAAAACAGATTTGAATTGAACTAGCGGGAAAAAGATCATCTGGGTCCGTAGACAAAACAATTCGTTTTGGTTTGCATTGTTACCAGAAGATCTTTGAGTGACGTTAGCAAAGCAAACCGTCTGGTTCACAGGGAGAAACTCTTTTTCAAGTATTATGTTATTATTAATTAAATTTTCTCTGAGTCAAATCAACGAGTGGATTTAACAGGGGTTTCTCCTCTCGTGAGTTTAGGGTGCAACACGTTCATGGCGGGTCAGGCTGCTTTGAACGCTGCTTCAGGCAAAGTGGCCAAACACAAGAAGGTGTGTCTTGACAACCAACACGTGTTTATATCATTTGCATTCGATACCTTTGGCTTTTTCGCACCCGAGGCCGTGGAGTTACTGGCAGGATCCAACGTGTCATGCATAGTAATGTTATAACACCAAGATGCATGAATGTAGTTTTTAAACGGCTTAGTTTCGCTATACAAAAATGTATAGCAGTGCAACTTGTTGCCCGTTTACCTTCACTTTCCTGGTGAACAGTTGGCATGAATTCCGTTAAATGGATTCCTTTTCTTGATATTTAAATCGATATTGATAAGGTTAACACTCACATTTAGGGATCTGGTAGGCCTATCGCTACACGGATACCTGCTAATATCTACCAGGTGAGCGCGCAACCTAAACTCCCATATTTACTTAACTATTTTGTGTTGGACATGCATGTCCACTTAACAACATTTGATAATATTACTATCGGGTACCAATAAAGAGTTACAACGTGTACATTGAACAAACATCACATTTAAATAGTTAAAGGTGATGACACGAAATGACAACGAGAATAACTAATTATTTATGAGATAATTAATTGGAGAAATGGACGGCAAAGGTAAAAAGATCACAAATAAACGGACGTTCACAAACATAAATAAATGAACGGGACATAAATTCATGTTATTTCATTTAATTAAACGAACAAACAATTATATTCGCGTTTGTTCATTTATTAAATAAAGAAACTTTCCGCCGAACGATTTACGAACTGTTTACTAAACGTTCGTTTCGTTTACAAGCATAACATTGTGCTTGTGCGTGTGTTAGCCATTCAATTCTAAAAAAACAACCACAATCCATTTATTAAAATTTCATTAAGTAGTATCAAATAGATAATAGTCAAGGTCAAATCAAACCTCTTGAACTACTAATAAGATGTTGAAATCAAGATGTGGATCCCCTAAAAGTTTAAGGTATGAAGCGTACTATAATGCGGTTGCCGTTTCTCGAATCTCCATGGGATTTTTTATGTGTTAACCGGGGATCATGGCTCGGACCATCCCAAGAGATCTTTAGTTTCCTCGGACTAGGATCCAAAAAGGGTTCGATGGCGGTTTGTAAGATATGACACGAGGGTACAATCTAATCGGGCCATGGTAAACATTAAAATATCTCGTCTAGTGGGCCAACACCATCAAATATTACTAAAAAATGTCTTTCGAGGATACAAGTCGTATTGAATATTACAAGTGAGCAAGTGACAGTGCATTCTCAGATCTTAAAAGTTTATTGCAAAATGTATTAATACAAGGGTATTTAACTTAATCCTGAATATCACCAAAATGGTCAGTTTGATCTAGTTTTAGATGACAAAGTAATTATTGGAAAATATAAAGGAAAAAAAACAAAATGAAGACCAAGGCATAGCCGTCCTCAAGCCTGAGCCTAGCAGTAGAGCACATTTCATGAAAGACCCATATTCGTGAACGGTCAGTTGGTAAAACTTAGAGGCTTAAGTTATGAGGGAGAAAAAACTACCGTCAAATCAATCTAACCCGTTTTTGAATGACCTCTATATTTTGTTGGTTTTTCCCAACCTCCTTTTGGACCCCTCCCATAATTTCTTATAAGAACCAGCAGGAAATCCGCACGATGTTACAACGACGACAATTTACAACACAATATTTGTTTTTGTATTTGAAAATCAATTATCATTAGCTACATTGTTTAAATTTTCATTTTCCATTAAAAGTCAATTTTAATTCCTTGTTTAAAAGACTATTATAAAAGAAAAGTTTGTCCTCATCATATCTATATCTATATATATAATAAAAGAAAAGTTTTTGGCATCACAATTTGCCATGTGGCACCACCATATTCATCCTCAACAATTTTTCCCGCCAATTCTCCTAATTATGGAAGTGATTTGTATTTCCATTTTTTTATTTATTGCATTCCAAAGTATTTTAATAACCAATTATTTAATTACTAAAGATATAAAAATACATAATTGTCGTATATTATGATTGTATTTATAGTTTTTTTTAAGTCACCCGTGTAACACACGGGGATAAAAAACTAGTATATTATAATATATAATAGATATACTTATATATCTACTGTATAATAGACAAAAATCCTCAATTCACATGTTATCCCACATCCACTCTCATCAAAATTTTCTCGCATCTCTCTCATATTAATATTAATAATTTTAAATAATTTAGTTATATGATTAATTATAAGAATATAAATCTTTTGTTCAAACTTATTAAATTATAATAAGATTTTAATTATGTATTATCTTAAAATATAATTTTATAATAAAAATTCTATTATTTCTTATACATTTACGATTAAATTATGCTTAAAAAATATAATCATGGTTATATATGAAGTTATAAGTTATTTTATTTTTTGGGACGTCTCGTGTAATACACGAGTTAGTAAGACTAGTATAATGAGCAGAGCTTCTGGATGGAGTCGAGCTACTTTTGAATTTGACCCAAAATTCAACCTGGTAAACTGACCTTGTTTAAACCCATTAAAAATTGATATAACAACCTTTAAAGTTTTATTCGATTGAGTATTTCGATTGTACCATCGCAATACTTGGATCTGAAAGTGTGATCATAACTCTCAGTTATCCAAATAATGAAAACCTCAATTCCTACACTATTTGCATAACTCACTCATAATGTACTTTTTTTAACACTCAAAATTCATTAAAAACTAACAAGGAGTCGGGTTATATTTGAGTAAAGTAACAAGCAACTCATAATGCACTAAGTGATATTATTTTAGGTAAAATACATGAATAACTGTAAATATAAACAAATGACACCATCAATTTCTTATTGATATTTAAATGTGATATTGAGGAAAAGATAAAAAGGAAGAAATAAAAAAGCCATATGAGTGTATTCAAAGCCAATTGTATGTTAGAAGACTGTTCTATACAAAGTGGTTTGAGGTCAAATAGTCAAAGTCAATATTTTGACCAGGCACTTCCGGTGCAGGGGGTACCCCTACCACCTTTCCTGCCTTATTTACTTTCATCACGTGATCTTTACGTTACTTGGGACGTGATATCGTGTACCACAATATTTATACACAGAAAAGACCCATCCAATCCAATTAAATGAGTGAAATAATACTACAATAATGCTACAAAGTACTACACTACAAATTACAAAGTAATCATAATACAATAGTGCTACTTGATGCGTTTCTTATTCTTTGTACGATCAATTAACCTTGAGGGTGTGTAATTGAGTATTACCAGATATATGTAGAGAAACACTGGAGTTTTCAATAAAAAAACAATTTCTTTATTTGTGAAAAATATGATAGCATATATAAAAACGTTTAAAACGAAATAAATATGAACTACATGATATACAAAGAAATAATAATATTCTAACCGGTGTTATCAACACGATATTCTTATACAAAGATTGAAGAAACAAAACTTTAAAAGAATATTCGTCTCCTCATAAACTTATTTTATAACAGCAAGAAGCAGTTAGTAATGTTGAAGTTACGCATCGAACCCAAAACCACAACCAAATTGATTATTGGACTTTAGTACAGTTGGATATTCTTCAGAGTTTATTAAGACTCTCAATTCTTTTTAATTTACTTTGAAGTTATTGGTATGTTTTGCAACTAAAGTTTATCTTAGTATTTATAAGTGATATAAAATTAACATACAACTATTAAGCCTATGTGTTAAATTGCATTAAGCATCTTTCATACAATTAACCATATTTAATGTTGATGTTTCTACTTAGGTGTTAAACGTATTTAACTCTTGATTAGACATGTTACCGTTTTAACATCACAGTAGTGGCAATACAATAGCTGATCAGTCACAATTCATCAGTAATAGGGATGTCAATTCTTGCCATGATCGGAAACACAACACAAAATAAATCACGTTTTGGGTTGGCATTTTTAACTCGTTTGAAAACGGATTGTGTTTGGGTTGACCTATTCAACTCATTTAGTTAAACATGTCAACTCACCAACTTTTTTTTAGTGAAACGAATTGACTCATTAACCCGTTTTTGACGCACTTATGACCTGTATAACCCATTTTTTTACAACCTACCAAATGGATTAACACATTGACAACTTGACGATTATTTCAACCCACTTGACATGTTTATATAAACATGTCATGTTCGAGTTACACGATTATATGTATGTGTGGGTTATGCTAAATTTTTTTGACACGATTACAATATGGGTCATCTAAACAGGTCATGTTCGAGTTACAACTTGTCAACCTACTACTGGGTCAACCCGACATGATTGACACCCCTAATCAACATCATTGAAGTGCAATTACATATGCAAATCCCTTGATTAGTCAGCGACATAGTCATCCACTGACACGACACACCAAGTCAAAATCCACTTATCAACATCACTGAAGAGGGAAGACTGACATTAACAGATACCAATAAACGGCCCTACTCACAGTGGCGAATCCAGAATTTTTTTTGATGGGGTTCGGAAGTTTTCGAGGTTCAGCATTTCATCCTTATATACAATAATTTTTAGTCCGCTTCAGTTCGATACGGGTCAGATCACACTACATGATAAGAAAACCCAACTTAAAATATGAGAACGCATAAAATATGGAAAAAAAAATAGACCGGTTCAATGGATTCTTAAACCTTCCTTCACAAAATAAATCATATTCGAAAACTCAAGTTCCAAAAAAAAGATTCAAGAGAGAGACAATGACTCACCGAAAGCAGAAGCGTCATCGCTGGTAGGAGGTCGGAGTGTGGAAAGGTTGGTCGCCGGAAGTAGAAAAATCGGTTGCCGGTTGGAAATAACCAAAGCAAAAAGATCCATTGGAATTATGGAATCGCCAGTTGGAAATAACCAAAGGAGAAAGGTCGGTTGCCGGTCTATAATTATGAAATTGCATAGATGAAAACGTACAACTAGAACTGAGAATGGGTTATGAGATGGAAATTCGCTCACCTTCTATATTTCTTTCATAATTTTTTAAAGTTATTTTAATTAGAATTAGATATTTAGTTTTAGGTATTTTTTTTTTATTAATTGGGTAATGGTTATTGGGTTTGGATAATTGGGTATATTGTTGGACTCATTGGTGTGAGTCATTTTTTTAAAAACTAAAAGTTAACATTTTTTAAGTTTAGAAGCGATATAAAAAATTTCATGGGTTCGGTGGCCAAATTTCTTGGGATCCAGTTTTGGATAAAATCGGATATATACTAGAACGCTAAAAAAATTCATGAGTGTCAGGTGAATCTCAAGGTCAAGCCTTGGGTCCGCCACTGCCTACTTGCACACCATGTCAAACCATTCATCCCATCTAACTGTCTAAGGTAACACGCGATTAGGATCCACTAATCCTCGCGCACTAGCTCCAAAATATAAAGATGACTCGTGGTGATGCAAAGTGCAAAATGGGCCACATATATTGGGTCCATCGCCTATCGCTCATTTTTATAGACTTAATTACACTTTTTGTTATTGTTCTTATCATATAGTTCAGTAAGACCTCAAGTTTAATTGTTAAATAGAAGAGTATTTTAAAACATATAAAGCAAAGCACATGGATGAAAATTAGAATTAATTCTATATAATTTCCGTCTTTCCCAAATATAGTAGCGTTAGTTACACTAATAATAGTAATTAACTAATTACCAATAAATGTGGTATAATGTTTGACCTTTTGAAAATAAATAATGTTAGTTAATAAGATGTTTTGTAATTTAGTCAAGTGTTGGTACGTCTTTAGATCTTACGCCAAGCCGTCACTTTTCTGTCTCACGTGACTCTCCTTAGTTCACATTATGTTTATTTTTCAAAAAGAAATTATATTAATGCACCTACATAAATTAAGGATCGGAAGGGTGGTGGTAGAAATGTGTCAAAAAAAATAAGAAAAATTAGTAAAAAAATAGTACAATGAGAATTGAGATGAAATGGTGATAAAGTGATAGAAAACTGGTAGAATGAATCAAAAATTGTTGTTCATACAAATTAAATAATTATTAATTATAGAAAAAATATGCCCACGCAATTTGCTCCCTCCCTCATCCTTTCACGGCTAAATATAGCCGCTAAACAAAGCCGCAAGGGAGTAGTCGGAAGGTGGCATCATCAATGGCGGTGGTGTGGTTAGAGTAGCCGTTTTAGCCGCAAGTAGGTAGCCGAAGCCACCCTGCTCACCCAAACAAACCACTTTTTTGGGTCAACAGATCCATAATCCTCTCGGGCATTTAACCCAATAGTATCTGATGTTTATTCTCATCTAAATGGTATAAGTTCAAATCCTACAAAGTGGGTAATTGATGGATATTAATGATGTGTTTGCCGTTAAAAAAAAAAGGTTGTCCTTAAAAAAAAGTTCAATCATAACTTATTTATTTATTAACATAATAATAATGTGGAATCTAAAGCCCAGAACCCCTTTTATGTTAACAGAGAGTTGTGAACTAGATTCGCAAGCAAATACCCATATGATTGTAAACTCCATAATTCAACTTGTAAAAAAAAAATGTGACCCATTCTAGCTGCCAACATGTGAACAAACTTGGATTAAGCCCAACATCTTCACATGTATATTTACAACTACCAGCTCCTTTTATAAATATGAAACACAGAAAGAAAGCCGACCAATATATACTTGATAGCAACCAAATATGAGAATAGAAAGAACCTATATGATAAAGGACTTCTAGCTAGCATAATGCTATTAAAATGTGTAGTACTGTTTTACTCTATAAGTGGTTGAAGATTCTAATCTCATGATAGATATTGATGAAGATTATAGAGTAATTTTTTAGTGTAAGTGAGTTAGTTGTTCTAAAAATGGCAAAAGAAAGAGAATGTATTGCAATTATAAAAAAGCTAAGAGAATGAAGAATTGAAAAAAATTGTGAAAATGAGTATTTCATCAAGTTAGTTACGCAAATGATTTTTCACCAACTTTGGATACAAAACTCTATAATTTCTACTAATATAGCTTTTATTTACTAGGTTTGTGTCCACACTCATACACGTTTAACTGTGGAGTTCTCACTCACTCAAAACACATTGATGGCATTTTGAAAAAAGACATTACTTATAAACTAAAACCTCACATTTCCACTGCAAATGTAATATTTGCCTACATTATTAGGACAAGTAACAACCTTTAGCCATCAAAAAAATTTGTAAGTTCATAATAGTAGTTAATAACTTTTGTTTTCAAGTGCTATATGTTTCTAGTTCCTGACTAGTTTCTATTTTTATTTTGTTTTTATATAAATTTTCCGCCATTTAAATGATAATAGATTTAAACATAAAAGAAACAAAAGTTTTGATATTCTTTTATAAAAGGCAATATATGATTATGTATCCATTAGAATATGATTATAACAGCATAATGACACAAATGTGCCCATAAAAGGAGCACTGAACCATAACTGTCCCCAACCTCCAATAACATTTGAATTTGCTTATTGCCCAAAGTTAAAGATTCTCAATCCCATAAAGGAAAACTTATTTAATTTATTTTTATAATGCTACAATTTCTTAAAGTATCTTTAAAAAAAGGTTATCATTTTTAACGGCTTTTTACCGATAGATTTTGAAACCTCACAACATAAAAGTCTAAATCTTATCCAACATTATGATATCGCTATCCAAAGACCCGTTGATTAACGTTATCTAATTACTACAATAGATATCTTGTAATTGGTAGTCTCTTCCGAAATACTTTCATATTAAATAGTTTTTCCAACGTATAAATAACAAGTTCGATGCACATTATTCTTTAAGCCTTTTTTGACAAACCCTTTCTTCTGATTGTCATATCAAATAGTCTTGTTAGTGGATAATACAACTTAGACTCTAGTGCTAAAGTTTAACTTTCTAGCTTTGTATCCGAAAATCCTAGTTTTGGCCTTGCGGATGTTTTTTTTTTTAATTCTTTTTTAATTTGTTTGCTATTGAAATAGATCTTGATTATAATTCTTAACCAATAAATACCCTAAACATGCGGTTTAGAGTTGTTACTTGTATCTAGGTCACTCAATTTCAAATACTACTCTACCCTTTAAAAAACATTTACTTTATTTTCTTTAAATGATCTATCTTCGGTCAAAAAGCAATTGGGTGAGGTGCGTTGAATTTGAGATTTAGATGTTGCGTTATAGATTTCATTTTAGAAAGAAACGTGTTGAGATCCATTTGTTTAATAATTTTGATAAATACAGTATTGACGACGCAATATGCGGCTTAAAAACAACTAGTTTGATAAGCAAAGGTATGTTTAGAGGGTTCCATGATGCTTGTTTTGAAAAATGATTATAAAACGATTATAACGCCAAGTCATGCAGAAACCAGGGGCGCAGGATATAAGGGGCGGGGGGGCGACCCCCCGAATTTTTTTTTGCGATGTAGTGCGTATACAATTTTCGTATAGAAAATTTCGATATATTCCGGTTTCGACCCCCCATATTAGTTGTGAAATTTTTTTATATACATCCCGACCCCCCACTAGTTTTTTTCAAGCTTCGCCATTGGCAGAAACCTAACTAACTTAAGTAAATATGGTAACTATCATATACACAAGAGCATGTGATCTATGTTATACATCTCATTTGATTATTTGAACTAAATTAACTATACTTAAATTGATTTGGTTGGTGTGAAAAACTTTAAATTATAAAAAATGTAAACTTGAATTTAAAATGAGATTTATAAACAATAATTAAAAGTAGTTTCACTACAAAGACAAAGGAATCTTGTGAAGTTATTTAACCATCCGAAACCTAATAAGGATACGAACTAGGATGTTTAAATGCATTCAGACTCCATTAGAAACAAAAAGAGAAGACAATACAATCACGTATAACATTTAATCCCAACTGAAATTTAGTGGATTTCTGTCAAATTTGAAAACACTTCAAAGGTAAAGGTAAAGCCTCAAACGCAGCAGTAAATATTTGACTCCATTAGAAACAAAAAGAGAGAAAAAAGAATTTAAGCATTTAAATATATAATAAACCAAATCAGACAAACAAAATCAAAAATTAAGGCAAACCAACCGATCACATGAACTGATTAGAAAGAAATATTATTAAGCAATTAACCAAAAAAAAGACCCTAAACTAAAACGAAACTAAAAGAACAAACATGCAAACAGGTAGAAACATTAGAAACATTAAAGACGGATTAGAGCAGCAGAAAAGCGAATTGAACAACGTGAAAATATGAGATCGATAACAGATAGTCAATAAAACAATTGAATGGCCAAAATGCTCCAAAATAAACGTAGCTGCTACAGTAAAGCAAAGTCAACTGGAATCATAACCTGCACAAGGAAATATGATAGGAAAATCAACATTCAAACAGAAGCAATCGCAAACAAGAAAAGGAAATGACGATCTCAAGATCACGGAAACGACTTGCCTCTGTTATCTCAAAGCTCCGTAAAAACTTGAAAATGAGAAGACATGGGCTTAAATATGAGATGCAAATAAAGGAGAGGAAAAAAAAAAAAAAACAGACCACCATTACGGGTATCGAGCCGTAGACCTCTCAAAAGAAATACCAGAGAATAAACCAACGGAGTTGTCTTTTTACTTCACAAACAAAATACTGATTAATATATAGAGGTATAGAATACTGTGTGCTACCAATAGATGAACCAAAACACATGTAGAAGAAACCTAATACTTATGCAAAGTGGAAAGATTAGTGAAAATGTGTTCCATATTAACCGGAATCAAGTAGAATATAGAACAAATCTTCATACGAACACATGACTGCACAAGAAACAAACTATCGGACTTTTGAAACTAAGGATGCAAATGGATGAGATATATACAACACTTTAATGATACTTTAAGTTGTAAAGGAATCAAACTTTCAAAAGATGGAACAAAGCATCTAGAAGTGAAAAATGATTAAGAAGTAATAAATGATTTTGATGAAGGTAGAAAAGATTTAAATATGAAAGTATAATTAGAAACCTTGAAAATAATGTTTTACAAAAGAACCTTAAAACTAGAAGGTCTAGCAATAATGAAAAGCTGAGATAAATAAATTTTAAAACTACACAAAGTTTAGAATGAGTTCTGTAACAAAAAATTAAGTGGCAAAATGAAGACAGGAATCAACACAAAGTTAAATGATTGGAAACAGATTACAACATTGGAGTTTAAGGAAAATGGACGAGGTAGTTAAAGGATAAATATATTGCCAAAACATTTACAAATAAATTGAGTAACTAGATTTGAAAACAGATGTATAAATCACTGGTATTTGACACAAATGGACGATATACAAAGTTTCTCTAAAAGGTGAAAGTTCAAGAATTTTTAAGTTCTGTTTTCTAAAATCATTGACGAAGGTAAAGAATTAAATAATCAAAAGATGAACAAAAAGATAAGTAAAAGAACAAGAATGCTAACGCAAAGTCAAAAGAGTGTAAAGCTGATTTTAGTATACTATGAATCAAATTAGCACATTTGAGTTTTTCTATTTGAAATGAACTTTTAAAATTCAATTAAAGTGGTAACAACAATTAAGGTTTGATTTACATGTAAATTACAACACTGCAGTATGAGGTAAACAGATGTGATGGTAGGCATGAGGGAGGTCTGAGAAGGAAAGGAAGAAGTGTGAAGTAGTTTATAAATAAATGAGGTTAAAAATATTTGAAAATAACCAAGTTTAAAAAGTATAAGGAAAAAATAACAAAATGTACACTCAGAATATATTACTATAGAAGCTTGAGACGTGAGTTTCAGACGGTTAATTGGTGAAAAAAAAAAGAGTTAGTAAACTTGAGTTTTTCAAAAACAAGGTCAATAATTGAGGTTTGATGTAAATGGATGTGACACTTAGCACTTTGAGAGATGATTAAGAAGCAAAGAAGCTATTTGATTTTTTTAAGGAAAACTATTTTATTAACCAGCAGCAGCAATAAAGGATTTACAAAAAAATGATGAGGATTTCAAAATATCCCAAGTAAAAGTGGATGTACTAGTAATGAGAAAAGTTGAAATAGAAAAACCTTTAAAAAATTTGGATGAACTATGATGGCTAAATCAATGAGGTTGGATGCAAAGGGATGTGATAAGATGCGCCAGAGATCATTGAGAAGTGAAAATGATTTTAATGTAAAGAAAGAGACGAAAATGTTAAAACCTTAACCAAAAATTAACTAGTAAATTATTAGAAACCTTGAAAAAAAATGTTTTATAAAAGATCCAAAGTAAAAGTGGACAGATTAATACTGATAAAGGGTGAGATAGAAAAATGTTTACAAGTACACAAAGTGTAGAATGACTAGTGTAACCGGAATCAAGTACCAAAATGAAGACCGTGTAAACTTTTAAAAGATTGGAAGAACAATTTAGCTAAATCATTGAGGTTGGATGCAAAGTGATGTCATAACATGTGTTGGAGATCATTCAGAAGTGAAAATAATTTTAATGTAAAGAAAGAAAGATAATATTAAGACATGAACCAAAAGGTAGCTAGTAAAATTTTTAAAAAACCTTAAAACAATGTATTACAAAATATCCCAAGTAAAAGTGAACGTACTAGTATTGATGAAAAGATAAGATAGAAAAATTTTTACAACAACCACAAAGTTTAAAATGAGTTCTACAATGAAGACCATGTAAACTTTTTAAGATTGGAAGAATTATGTTGGCTAAATTATTGAGGTTGGATGCAAAGCCATGTGATAACATGCGTTGGAGATCATGTAGAAGTGAAAATGATTTTAGTTAAAAAATGTATTACAAAATATCTCAAGTAAAAGTGAACGGACTAGTAGTGATGATAAGATGAGAGAAGATAGAAAAACTTCTACAACAAAAGAAAGTTTAAAATGAGTTTTGAAATTGTATAAAAAGTATTAAGTAAAAGGTATTCGCCATGTTTTAAAAATTTAATTCCATTACTTCTCTATAATCATTTTTAGTTCCTAACCATCATTCAAGTGGTGTGCCTACTTGCATCAAATGCCAATTACTAACATAATCAACTTCATCGTATAATACCAATGACTTAGACTACAAAGACCAAAAAAAGGTTGAAAACTTCGAATTCGAACTAACTTGAATTTGTAAGCCAAAAAGATAAGTACAACACCCAAGTGATGATTAACAATAAAGAAAATGATTATGATGAAGGAAAACTGTTTTATTAACCAGCAACAGCAAAATAAGGACCATGTAAACTTTGGGAAAAAAGGATTTGGAGATCATTTGGAGGTGAAAACGATTTTAATGTGAAGAAAGAAAGGTACTGTTAAAACTTGAACCAAAAAAATAGCTTGTAAAATATTAGAGACCTTGAAAAAAATGTCTTACAAAAGTTCCCAAGTAGAAAAACTTTGAAGTCCAGAAAGTTTAGAATAAGTTTTGTGACTAAAATCAAGTAGCAAAATGGAGACAGGAATCAGCACAAAGTTAAATGATTAGAAACAGATTACAACAAGTAAATGGATAGGCATGAGTGAGGATTGAAAAATCAAAAGTAAAAGTGAACAGGCATGTATGGATGAAAAGACAATATAATATGTTTTTGAAATAATGAGTTTCATATCATACTTGAGTCCGTTAAAATGAAAGCTAGAAAGCAATTTAGAAGACATGATGGATCTTTATTGAAAAATGTCAACTATTGAAAGTAGATGAATTCGGTAGGTTAATCCGTTGAACTCTGATGTACATGAATCTGTGATAAGACATGCAAGTGAGGTTTAACAAGTAAAGGAAGGGGAGGTTTAAATGTGTGAATAAGATTATTTAATTATCATATGATGGAACAAAAACATACTAATAAGAAAACAAAATTAATGATTGTACATAGTAAAGAGTGTAAAAATGAGTTTAGTATCAATGAGAAACAACTGAAGTGGAAAATAAAACAAGCATAACACAATAGTTAGTATATAAAAAGGACAACTTTCAAAATTGGAGGAAAATTATCAGTTATTTATATAAGTGGGCTTTGATGTAACTAGATTTGAAAACCACGGATATTTGACACATACGGACGGTATACAACTTTCTGTAAAAGGTGAAAGTTCAAGAACTTTCAAGTTCTGTTTTTTAAAATTATTGATGAAGGTAAAGAGTTAAATAATCAAAAGATAAACAAAAAGATAAGTAAAAGAACAAGAATGCTAATGCAAAGTCAAAAGAGTGTAAAGCTGATTATAGTATACTATGAATCAAATTAGCACACCTGAGTTTTTCTTTTTGAAATGAACTTTTAAAATTCAATAACATTGGTAACAACAATTAAGGTTTGATTTAGATGAATACGATAAGCAGGTTTGGTGTTGTTAAAACATATCAGACTGTCAAAACATTAATTATGAGACAATAAAGTAAAAGAAATATGATATAATTAGAAAATATTAGAACCTTTTTTTTAAATTGAGTTTTGCAAAAGATCCAAAACTTGGAAGAACTAGTAGTGATGATGAAAAGATGAGAGAAAAAAAATTAAAAGCACAGATATATATAATAAGTTTTGTAGCGCAAAATGAAGTGGGGAAATGAAGACCAAAATCAACACAAAGTTCCACAATTTATAATAGAAAATGATGAAAGAAAGTTACTGAAATTTAGTGGATAAGTAAAAGAACAAGAATGCTAATGCAAAGTCAAAAGAGTGTAAAGCTGATTTTAGTATACTATGAATCAAATTAGCACACTTGAGTTTTTCTATTTGAAATGAATTTTTAAAATTCAATTAACGAGGCGACAACAATTAAGGTTTGATTTACATGTAAAATTACAACAATGCAGTATGAGGTAAACGGATGTATGAGGTAAACGGATGTGATGGTAGGCATGAGGGAGGTCTGAGAAGCAAAGGAAGAAGTATGAGGTAGTTAGAAAATAAATAAACAGACAAAACATTCGCAAATAAAATGTTAGAACACGTGATAGCTTTCAATTAAAATAAAGGTCAACTATTGAAAGTTAGTATCACTGAGAAAGAAGTGGAAGTAAAACCAGAAAACAGGTAGAACACATGAGTTAGTAAATAAAAAAAGTTAACTTTTATAATTGGATGAATATGATCTGTTAAAATAAGTGGGCTTGGATGTAATTAGATTTGAAAACAGATGTATCAAACGGAACTATAAAGATGCAAATACGACTTTACAACACATCTAGAAGTAAAAAATGATTGAGAAGTAATAACTGATTTTGATTAAGTTAGAAAATATTTAAATAATCAAAAGATGAACAAAAGAGTGTAAAACATGAGAGAAATAAGAAAACATGAAAGTATAATTAGATACCTTGAAAATAATGTTCTACAAAAGATCCTTAAAACTGGACACTCTAGCAATAATGAAAAGTTGAGATAAAAGAAATTTTAAAAGTACACAGTTTAGAATGAGTCCTGTAACAAAAAATTAAGTGGCAAAATGAAGACAGGAATCAACACAAAGTTAAATGATTGGAAACAGATTACAACATTGCAGTAAAGAAATAATCTTTGTAGATATTACAAGCAGCTTAAAATCAAATGGCTTTAAAAAAATGGATTGAAGAAAAATCAAAAGTAAAAGTGGAAAGGCATGTATGGATAAAATGATGATACAATATGTCTAGTAATTAAAGGATTTACAGAATATGAGGATTTACAAAATATCCCAAGTAAAAGTGGACGTACTAGTAATGAGAAAAGATGAGATAGAAAACCTTTAAAATTTTTGGAAGAATTATGATGGCTAAATCAGTGAGGTTGGATGCAAAGGGATGTGATAAGATGTGTCAGTGGTCATTGAGAAGTAAAAATGATTTTAATGTAAAAAAAAAAATAATGGAAATGTTAAAACCTTAACCAAAAATTAACTAGTGAATTATTAAAAACCTTGGAAAAGAATGTTTTATAAAAGATCCAAAGTAAAAGTGGACAGACTAATAGTGATAAAGGGTGAGATAGAAAAATGTTTACAAGCACACAAAGTGTAGAATGACTTTTGGAACCGGAATCAACTACCAAAATGAAGACCATGTCATAACATGCATTGGAAGAACAATTATGCTAAATCATAGAGGTTGGATGCAAAGTGATGTCATAACATGCATTGGAGATCATTTAGAAGTGAAAATGATTTTAATGTAAAGAAAGAAAGATGATATTAAGACATGAACCAAAAAGTAGCTAGTAAAATTTTAAAAAACCTTACAACCAATGTATTACAAAATATCCCAAGTAAAAGGGTACGGACTAGTAGTGATGAAAAGATAAGATAGAAAAACTTTTACAACAACAAAAGATTTAAAAGATATATGATATATTAGAAAATATTAAAACCTTTTTTTTTTTTAAATGGAGTTTTGCAAAAGATCCAAAACCTGGAAGAACTAGTAGTGATGATGAAAAGATGAGAGAAAAAAAGAATTAAAAGCACAGATATATAAAATAAGTTTTGTAGCGAAAAATGAAGACCAAAATCAACACAAAGTTCCACAATAATAGATTACAACACTGCAGTTTGAGGTAAACAAATGTTATGGTAGGCATGAGGGAGGTTTGAGAAGCAAAGGAAGATGTTTAATAGATTAGATGACCTAACAAACCATTAACAAATAAAATGAGGGAGGTTTGAGAAGCAAAGGAAGAAGTGCGAGGTATTTAGAAAATAAGTGAACTAACAAAACATTAACAAATAAAATGAGTAAAGGTATACTCTGCAGATTCTATAAACTTTATATTCTAGTAGCTTTAAGGAATAAAACAGTATTTAGGAGGATCAGAGTGGCTAGGCATGTATGGACGAAATGATGATATGATATGTTTTCGAAAAGTATAAGCAATGAAATAATCAGTAAAAGTTAGAACACATGATGGTTTTCTATTAAAATAAAGGTCAACTATTGAAAGTTAATCAATTCTGTAGGTTATGTAATTGAAGTTTGCTGTAAACGTGTGTGATAAGACACTCAAGTACTGTTTAAGAAGTAAAGGATTGAGCATAATATAGTTTGGAAAAAACGAGTTTCTGAAACATCAAGAACGTCAAGAACGTATATAACAGATCATATTGTTGGTATATATTATTAGAAGCTTGAGACTTGAGTTTTTCAAAAACAAGTTCCAACATATGAATTTGTAAATAAAAAAGTCAACTTTTTAAAATGTGTGAATATTATTCTATGATGGAACAAATACATACTAATTAGAAAAAGAAATTATGATTGAATATAGTAATGAGTGTAATAGTGAGTTTAGTATCAATGAAAAAGTGGAAGTAAAACCAGCTAAACAGGTTAGAAAACATGAGTTATTAATAAAAAAACCCAGCAAAACTGGTTAGAAAACAGGGGTTAGTAAATAAAAAAGTTAACTTTTATAACTAGATGAATATGATATGTTATATAAGTGGTCTTGAATGTAATTAGATATGAAAATAGATGTACAAAACACTGGAATTTGACACAAAAGGATGATATATAACGTTTGAATGATTAAGAAGTGAAAACTGATTTTGACTTGAAGTTAGAAAAGAATCAAAAAGTCCATAGATGAACAAAATTATAAGAATGAAAAAAGGGTATATGCAAATTGAGAGTAAGTTGTATTAGTTGAAAATAGGTATTAAACGGAACTATAAAGATGCAAATACGACTTTACAAACCATTTAGAAGTGAAGAATGATTAAGAAGTAATAAATGATTTTGATGAAGGTATAAAAGATCTAAATAATCAAAAGATGAACAAAAGAGTGTAAAACATGATGAGAAAAGTAAGAAAACATGAAAGTATAATTAGAAACCCTGAAAATTATGTTTTACAAAAGATCCTTAAAACTGGATGGTCTAGCAGTACTGAAAAGTTGAGATAAAAAAAACTTTAAAAGTAACAAAGTTTAGAATGAGTTCTGTAACAAAAAATTAAGTGGCAAAATGAAGACAGGAATCAATACTAAGTTAAATGATTGGAAACAGATTACAACATTGCAGTTTAAGGAAAATGGAGGAGATTGGTAAGCATGAGTCTATTTGAAGCAAAAAAGTTAGGTAGTTACAAAATAAAATTGCCAAAACATTAACAAATAAAATGAGTAAAGGAATAATCTCTCTAGATATTACAAGCAACGTAAAATCTTTTGAAAAAACAAAATAGGATTGAAAAAAAAGTCAAAAGTAAAAGGGAATAGGCATGTATGGATGAAATGGTGATATAATATGTCTAGTAATTATTAAAAGTTGAGATAGAAGAAATTTTAAAAGTAGACAAAATACAGAATGAGTTTTGTAATAAAAAATTAAGTACCAAAATGAAGACAGGTTTCAATACAAAGTTAAATAACTAGAAACAGATTACAACATTGCACTTTATGGTAAATGGATGAGTTTCATATCATACTACAGTCAGGTAAAAATGAAAGCAAGTTAAATCACATGATGTTTTTGGAAAGTATAAACTATTAAACAAGTATATGAAGTTTGATATACATGGATGTGATAAGACACTTAAGTGATGTTTAAGATGTAAAGAAATGAGCTTAATAAATTTGGAAACTAACCAAGTTTAATAAACATGAGGAAAATATAACAAAACGTATAGTCGAAATATATTATTACAGAAGCTTGAGACGTTAGTTTCAAACGGTTAATTGCTAAAAAAAAATGAGTCGGTAAACTTGAGTTTTCAAAAACAAGATCAATCATTAAGGTTGATGTAAATGGATAAGACATTGTCGCTTCAAAAAAAAACTATATATTTTTTTAAAGGAAAACTACTTTATTAACCAGCAGCAGCAAAATGAAGACCATGTAAACTTTGAGAAAAGAAAAAAGATTTACAAGAGATCCCAAGTAAAAGTGCACGTACAGGTAATGAGAAAAGATGAGATAGAAAAACCTTTAAAAGTAGGGAAAGTTTAGGATGACTTTTTGTAACTGGAAACAAGTAGCAAAATGAAGACCGAATAACTTTTATAAAACTGGAAGAACTATGTTGGCTAAATCAACGAGGTTGGATGCTAAAGGATGTGATAAGATGTGTTGAAGGTCATTTAGAAGTGAAAATGATTTTGATGTAAAGAAAGAAATGAAATGTCAAAACCTTAACCAAAAATTAACTAGAACATTATTAGAAACCAAGAAAAAAAATATTTTATAAAAGTGGACAGAGTTGAAGTGATAAAAAGGTGAGAGAGAAAAACCTTTACAAGTACACAAAGTGTTGGACTTTTGTAACTAGAATCAAGTAGCTAAATTATTTAAGTTGGATGCAAAGTGATGTCATAACATGCGTTTGGAGATCATCTAGAAGTGAAAACGATTTTAATGTACAGAAAGATAATATTAAGACATGAACCAAAAAGTAGCAAGTAAAGTTTCAAAAAACCTTAAAAAATGTATTACAAAATATCCGAAGTAAAAGTGAACATCCTAGTAGTGATGAAAAGATAAGATGCATAAACTTTTACAACAACCAGAAAGTTTAAAATGAGTTCTACAATGAAGACCATGTAAACTTTTATAAAATTGGAAGAATTATGTTGGCTAGAATATTGAGGTTCGATGCAAAGCGATCTAATAACATGCGTTGGAGATAATGTACAAGTGAAAATGATTTTAGTTTAAAGATAGAAAGATTAAAAAAAATAAGCAAAAAAATTGCTAGTAAAATTTTTAGAAGATGTATTACAAAATATCCCAAGTAAAAGTGAACGGACTAGTAGTGATGAAAAGATGAGATAGGAAAAATTTTACAGCAACAGAAAGTTTAAAATGAGTTTTGAAATTGTATAAAAGTTAATAATTAAATGGTGTTCATCATGTTTTAAAAATTTAATTCCATTACTTCTCTATAGTGATTTTTTAGTTCTTAACCATCATCCAAGTGATGTGCCTACTTGCATCAATTGTCAATTACTTACATAACTAGGTTCATCATATAATACCAAAGTTAAAAGATTATAAACAGATTAAATGAAATAATAATTAGAAACATTGAAGATAAAGTTTTACAAAAGATCCTTAAAAGACCGTCTAGCAATATTGAAAAGTTGAGATGTAAGAAACTTTGAAAGTACACAAAGTTTAGAATGAGTTTGTAAAAAGAATAATAATTAGCAAATTGAAGACAGGAATCGACACAAACTTAAAAGATTAGAAACAGATTACAGCATTGCAGTTTAAGGTAAATGGTTGAGATTGGTAGGCATGAATGGGGTATTTGAAGCAAAGAATAATCTTTGTAGATAATACAAGCAGCTTAAAATCTACTAGCTTTCAAAAAAGAAAAGAAAATAGGATTGAAGAAAAATCAAAAGTAAAATGGACATGCATGTATGAACAAAATGATGATATAATTTGTTTTTAGAAAAATGAAAGCTAGAAATCAAGTTAAACCACATGATGGTTTTCCATTAAAAAATATCAGCTACTGAAAGTCGATGAATCCTACAACTTAAATCATTGAAGTTTGATGTACATGGATGTGATAAAACACTCAAGTGATGTTTAAGAAGTAAACATGAGGAAGAAAATAACAAAATGTATAGTCGTAATATATTATTATAGAAGCTTGAGACTTAAGTTTCAAATGGTTAAAATAGAGGAAAAAATGAGTTAGTAGATTTGAGTTTTTCAAAAACAATGTCAATCATTAAGGTTTGATGTAAATGGAAGTGACAGTGACACTTTGAGAGATGATTAAGAAGCAAATAAACTATTTGATTTTTTTTTCAAGAAGAAATATTTTTTAAACCAGCAGCAGCAAAATAAAGACCATGCAAGCTTTGAGAATAAAAAGGGAGTTACAAAAGATCCCAAGTAAAAGTGGGTGTACTAGTAATGAGAAAAAATGAGATAGAAAAACCTTTACAAGTATAGAAAGTTTAGAATGGCCATGAGCTTAATAATTTGGAAATAACCTAGTTTTAAAAAAATGAGGAAAAATTTACAAGATGTATAGTCAGAATATATTATTATAGAAGCTTGACACTTGAGTTTCAAATGGTTAAAATAGTGAAAAAAAAAATGAGTGAGTAAACTTAAAAGTTTGATGAAAATGGATGTGAGGCGCTTAAGAGATGATTAAGAAGTAAAGAAACTATTTGATTTTTTGAGTAAAAACTATTTCATTAACCAGCAAGTTGCTAGAAGAAGGGATACACAGCAGCAGCAAACAGCAAAAAATAAAAAAATAGGAACTATTTAATAAAGTAACAAGTAAAGCAACGGTGATCTAATAAAACAAAGAAGAAACTATCTGGATAGACGAGTTGCTTACCTTTAAGCTCTGTAGTGGCGTAATCTTACGAAATTTCCCATATATTTGCTGCAACAATAGAACATTGACAAAATCAGTGCCTAATCCAAAAGAAAACTAACATTTAAACATCGCTACTTCATCTAAAAATATGTTGAACAACATACATGTTTGGTGTGCAATCTTTGTAACCAAAAAGATTGTGGGATTAACTTCTTCTAAGTGAACCGCCAAGAATCATGAAGTCTTCTATGTCCATGACCCAATGCTACAACATAATAATGATAAAACAATGACAAAATCAGTGGGTAAAAATCACAAATGTCTATCAAAGAAATACGACATGGAGCACAAATCTACAGAAAACTAACATTTAAACATTTTCATCTGAGAATATGTAGAGCAACATATATGTGTTTGTATGAAATCCTTGTAACTAAGAAAGACTGTGGGGTTAACTTTTGCTCTTTGTGCTACAACATAATAATAAACAAAAAAATTAAAAACAAGAACCCAATCTGTCTTAAGGATAGATGATTATTTCTAAGTTTACAAAACATCAACTCGAGAAACCCCCAAAATCCCCAATTATAATGTTTGGTTAGATTAGATTAGAAGAATTCCTAGTTTCAGTATCGTGAGCGTCCAAAATTTCAAAAAGGGTAAGGAGAATCTGAACGTGATTCTTAAAAAGGTTTACAAAATTGTCATTCAAGAAAGAAAATTTGTTTCAAAATATCGTAACCAGATATCGCAACAACTCTGAAAACCCCAAAACCCTAATTGTATCCTTCAAAAACTAAAGAAACAGACAGAACTAGAAATCCAATCATCCAAAATTTCAAAAAGGTACGGAGAATCTGAACGTGATTCTCATTCAAGAAAGAAAATATTCTTCGTTTTAAAATATCGTAACCAGATATTGAAATTTGAAACAACTCTGAAAACCCCAAAACCCTAATTGTAATCGAAGAACTAGGAATCCAGTAAAATTACATCCCAAAAAGAAGAAACAGCAATTCGATCATCAACAATTCGATCATCAACAATTCGATCATCGAAGACAGAAGAGGAACGTACCTTACAAGAAGAAGCCTCGTTTGAAAAACCGAAGACGATGAAATAGGGCGTCAAGATGAGGGAGGAGGAATAAAGAAGAGGATGATGATGATGATTATAAATAGGCCGCGGTTCAGCGATCACTCCATCGATCTGCAAATCTTGTTGCCGTTGGGCAAAATCTTCTCCGATTCTTTTTTTAATTAATTGTATCTGACCACCGCGCGTTTCATAATATAAAAGTTGAAAAGAAAAATTACTCTCTAGTATGGAAAAGTTATTTTAGTATTTATTTAGGCCGCCCACATCGGTAGTACGTAACCGAGTATGTATGTATGTACGTCGTATGTATGCGATGTGGCGTACATACGTGGACGCGTATGTACGTCCTCACGTACACCAACATACCGGCAAAGGTGGGACCCACTTTCTTTTTTCTTTTTTCTTTTATTCTTTAACGGCTAGATTTTTTAATTTTCAAATTTTTTTGTTTTATTTTAACATTTAATAATTCAAATAAAATATAAATAATTTTCTAAAAAATCTGGAAAAAATTCTAAAATTCTTAATTAAATAAAACATTAATTTTAATAAATTTTTTTTTTAAACGGCTACTTTTTTTTGTCTTATTATAACGGCTAGTTTTTTCAGAAATTCTATAAATACCAGCTTCATTTCTTCATTTCATTCACACATCAAACTTCTCATTTCTCTCTCAAATTTCTGCAAACTCAAACTTCCAAATGGATCACAACAACTCAAACTCAAACTCAAACTCAAACTCAACCCCAAACAGAAACTCAAACCGAAACCCACCATCATTCATGTCTATGTTTCCAGACTATGATGCTACAAGCATGAACCAGCTTCTTCACCAATCTTCACCACCTTCACAAATGTATCCACCACAACAAATGGATCCACAAACATACTTTGACATGCAACAAATGTGGATGTTCCAACAACAACAAATGGCGGGGATGCAACATCAACAGCAACAACAACAAACCCAAACTCAACAACCCCCACAAGCAACTCAATCACAACCACCACAGTCCGAGGATGGCCCCTCACATGGAAGGGTTAGGGAGAGAGGCAAAGGCAAAACTACTACCACTAAGGCTTCTCGTACTAAATGGCCACATTCATATGAAGTCTTGATGGCAGAGGCCATATATGAGTGTTCGGAGAACAGTGTTATTGCCACCAACCAAAATACTCATGATTTTTGGTTCAGAGTGCATGAACACTATTCTAGTTCAAACCCCAAAGTGCCTAGAGATCAACACAACCTGAAAGCTCATTGGCACATGGTCAAATCAAAGGTGGCCAGATTCAATGAATTATACTTGAGTGTCAAGAGTTCTAACTCAAATGGGTGGTCTGATAACATGTGGTTGATTGAAGCAAGAAAGCTCTTTAATGCTGATCAAGAGACAGATTTCAAATATGAACATATTTGGAATAAAGTGAAAGACAAGTTAAAGTACAACAGTGCTGAAGCTTGTGCGGCCAACCAAGGCCCCAAAAGAAACAAGACCAACACAGGCGGATACACTAGTTCTCAATCGTCTACAAACTTTGGTGAGCATGAGTTCAATTTCCATCTTGATAATGATAATGCTGGAGGTATTCAAGAGGAGGAGCATGCTCAAAAAACTGTTCCTACACGCCCACCCGGTAGAAAAGCGTCCAAAGCAGCTGAAAAGGAAAAGAAAAATAAAGGTACTGCTGGTTCCTCAAGTACTGAGGAAAGTCGGAACCGTTTTTATTCAAACCTTAGTTCAGCAGTCGAAAGCAGGCAGGAATACCTGAATCAGTTGTTAGCTATCGAGAAAAACAAGATGAAGCTCAAGTACTACAAGCTGGTTAACATGGATACCTCTCACATGAATAAAAAAAAACTGGCAGCTCATAACCAAGTTTGTGCCCAGCTAAAGGTGGAACTAAACATCGAAGATGAGTCTGAGGAGGAAGAAGAAGATGATGAGGCTTAGGGTTTCTACTTTCTTGTGTGTTAATTTCATGTTTTCAATAAGTTAAACCTTAGGATTTGTTGTGTTGTTTAAATTTGATTTGTTTTAATAAAAGTAATGGAGGATTTGTCTGTTTAATTTTTTTTTATTAAATATAAAAAAAATTTAAATTTTAAATAAAATAGCCGTTAACATTTAATAATAATTTAATATTAAATTATTTTTTTTAATAAAAATATAGCCATAAACAACCACCTGCAAAACTCGCCCGCTACACCTGCCCATACCTAAAATGGGAGGGAGCTAGCCCGGGCTCTTTAAGGAAAGGGTAAATACCAAAGAATATCCGTTGTAGGAAAATATGTTAAAAGTTTGGCTCAATATAAAACATTTTGTTATTTGAGATTAAGTCAGCCAATTGATAAACTTGAGATTATTTAAATCCAATATTTCTTAATTAAATTGCAATATTATTTGCATTATTATCTATCGAGAACACTCTCTTAATGTATATCAGATGTATGAAGCTTAAGTCTTATTATGTCTAAAAATATTTTTATAAGAATATATTTTTTTTTATTTAAACGATGCAAATAAAAGAACCGGGTCACCATTCAACCTATTACTGAAAAAAATAAAATAAAGATTCAAATCATGTCATCGATAATGTTTAAAATTTTATAATACAACATGTCTTTTTCTTCCGTCTTCAGATGGTTCTTAGGGGGGACGGAGTGGGCGGCATGGACGCCGCGGCGCCGGAAACTTCGGCGGCAAACACCGCCGCCGGTCTAGCGGCTTCGGCGAAAGCATGGAACGAAATCTACTTCTCGCCGCTGGTTGATTTGTGAGGGTTTCAAGAATTTCGACCGTTGAACGGTCGGGAACTTAAAAAAAAAAAAAAAATTAATTTTTTTTTATATAATCAAACTCTTTCACTCTTCTCTTCTACACCATTTCACTCTTCTCTTCTACACTCTCTTCTACTCTCTCTTCTACACCATTTCTACCACTACCATAATCAAACTCTTTCACTCAAACAATGGATCGATCAAACCCGAGCTCTTCAAAGGGTCAAGCCAAGAAAAAAATACGACCTCGTTCGTTAAACCCGCAACAACAAAGAGACTCGATGCCACCACCATCTTCAAACCCGATGAACTACCCTTCCTACCCACCTTCTCCGGGTATGCCGATTCAAATCGAACCCGGACGATTCGTCTTACCCGAATCGAGCCAATACCAAAATTTCGTCCACCAACAACAATACCAAAGCCGACAATTTAGTGACCAATACCGTGACCCCCATCATGAAGACGACGACGACGACGACGAAGATGAAGATAATGTCCAACAATTTCGGGAGCATCAACATTTCGTCAACCAACAACAATACCAACAACCCCATCACGAAGCCGACGACGATGATGATGATGAAACCGTACCCGAAACTCAACAAAATGTTTCGGGTCGAGCGGCACGTGTCACCTGGACCCCTGCCGAAGAGGCATGTTTGGCAAAAGCTTGGCTCTTCGTTTCCGAAGACAAGATTATCGGAAACCAACAAAAGTCCGAACGTTTTTGGGCTCGAGTTCTCAAACACTTCAAGCAACAAAGAGGTGGTACGAACAGAAACGTCCACCAATTGAACTCAAAATGGAACAAGATGTTAACGAAGGTTAACAATTTTAACGGTCTCTACCAACAAATGGTAAATATATAGTTTTATAGTTTTTATTTTTTTACTTTTATAGTTTTTATTTTTTTACTTTTATAGTTTGTTGACGTTATATACTTATATAAATGCAGGTTCTTGCTCGGGCAAGCGGGTCGTCGGATGCCGATGTTATCAATAAAGCTCAATCCCAATACAAGGTGCTTTACGAGAGGAAAGGTTTCACCAACATGGAAGCGTGGAACGAAATGAAGGACCACTTGAAGTGGGCGCCCGTTGAAAGGGTTTGCGGTCAGATTGACGAGTCGTCCTCCAAACGGAGGAAGAATACCGAGACGGGCCAATACTCGACTTCAAACGACTCTCCTAGGCATGACATGCCCGACTTAAATGAAAACTCCAATCCAACACCCCCAACTAGAAAGGGGAAGAAGTCAGTCGATTCCGCGTCGAGCACCACAAGTTTGGTTGACGAGGTTAGGAATTTCAACCTCCTCAAACAAACGGATTTGGAAAAAAAAGCAGTTGCACGCGAGGCTAAAGTTGAACGAGAGAGGTCGTTTAAGTTGGCAATGGACCGACACGTGGAGATGCTAGAGGCGCAAAAGGCAATGCTCGAACAAGAAGCATTCGACCGCGACGTGGAGACTTTTACAACTCCACACGACCACTTGAGGGGATCCTCTTTGCAAGTCAAACTCGCCCAAAAACGAAAGATAGCGGAGAGATATGGGTGGGAGTGTGACTTTTAGTGTGTTTTTTTTTTAAATAAAAGTAATGTAGTGTGTGTTTTTTTTTTAATTAATGTAATTTTTTTTTAAGTAATGTAATGTTTTTATATTAATGTAATGTTTTTTTTTTAAATAAATGTAGTGTTTTTATAAAATAAATATAGTGTTTTAAAACTAATTACAAAATATATATAACTTAAAAACATTAAAATAAATTAACATACAATTCTTCATAATCCTCACCACTCCCTCCCAAAATCCTTCAAAATTCTTCAAAATTCTTTCTTTTTCTCTTTCCTGCGTGGCACCCTCCTATTGGTTACAACCCATTCTTCAAAATCCTAAAAATCCTACCACTCCCCCCTCCCTTACAAATACTTGGTCGATGGTCATTGTTTAATGTCAAAAGCAATATTTTTTCTTTATTATTCTATAAACTTTGGATAATTACCCACGTTGACTTTTTAAATGATGACGGTGTCCCGCTGGCTTAAAAATGTAGTTTCTAGATAATGATCTAGAATTCAAGCATAATAAAGGTCGTATTGTCTTTTTTTATTTTATTTCACTTCATCTAATCTAACTAATAATATAGTTTCCTATTATTTGAATTCATTTCATTTATCTGAATTTATTTGAGTTGCGACATTTTCTAGTTTGAATCTATAAAAATTGAAATTAAGATATAAAAGTAAACAAGAATACATTTTCATTAGTTAAAAGTAAAACAAAAAAACAATAAAACATCAAATTTAACAACAATATAACATAAAAAACTAATACATATATAAATCAACAAAAATAAATATTTATTAATTACAAACAAGGGAAACGATCTACAGAAAACCAATAATTATCCAAAAAATCAAAAAATCAACTTTTTTTTTTATCTATAACTTCTTCATATATTAATAATTTTTAAAAAACATTTCACCAAAAAGTCTATAATTTCATTAGCTTTATTTATGAGAAAAAAAAATTTTAAAAATAAAAAGTTTAGTGATTTTTTTATTAGTGTATTATGCAATATCACTAATAGTATTGCATATTGCATTATAATTAAAACTACTTAAAAAGAAGAAACTTAACTTAAATATGGACTGGTTTATTGTGAATAATATAAAAAACAAAAAACTGACATTCATAAACCAATTTTATATTATTGTTGTATATTGCATTATTAATTTCAAGCTAAAATCCGAATTTGATTTTATTTAAAAAAAAACTAAAAAATGTTTTAAAGTTTTTTCTTTTTCCAGTATTCTTAAAATCATGAAAGAAACATATAAAAAGTGTAAAAAAAATAAAATTTTTCTTAGTTTTTTGGTTTTTTTATAAAATATTGGTTTTTTAGTTTTTTTTTTTATAAAAATATTGATTCTATATAGAACCCAACCCTTTCTATAGAACCCAGCCCTTACAAACAATTCATTTTCTTTATAGAAAATGGATGAAAATCATTTGTCCGGTGTTAACAACACATTTTTATTGAAGAAAAAAAAAGTTAATAAAATTAAACTAAAATACATATTTAGTAATTTAATAAAACCAACGTACAATCAAGCATGCACAATGTACAACTATCAACTCACACCCAAAACTCTATCTCGCACGGTTTCATGAACTCATTTTCCTCCATCCCATCCCATCTTTTTTCACTTACGATGTTGTCCCCGTGTAGGTTTACGGTAATGAAGCTTGGGCCGAAAGGTAGTTAGGGCCGAAAGTCAGGGGACCAAAATGGGCCGAACCAGGTATATATATACTTTTCAAACTTAACGGATATAAATTTACACAATAAAAAAACGGATGGGGCTCATTCCCGATTTGATCCAAGGTATCCTTCTCCTATGGGTTCACCGTCATCCTGTCCCATATCTTGAATGTCCCCTCCACCTAATAAATAAAGGGGATTAATTGTAGCACATCCTCGAAAGTCAAAGGTGGCAAACTGATATTATCAAATGGATTCATTTCGAAGATGTTTCCTTATAAACTTCTTGTTATATTTCGGGTCAAAAGTCATCCCGTGTGCAAAACGCGGGTGGCTTACACACGTACAACACTATATATACCATTATTTGATGCAATTCAAAAGATTCAATTGGTTATTTTCATACAACTCTTCTTCTAATCTCTCTACAATATTTTGATATATATACTTTTTTATATGGATAAACAACAACAATATAGACGTGTATTTGGACACATAGACAAAAACGGAGACGGGAAAATATCTCCGCCAGAGCTCCAAATTTGTATCGGAAAGATTGGCGGAGAACTGTCGTTGGAGGAGGCGGAGATGGCGGCGGAGTTGATGGATTCGGACGGTGACGGGTTGTTGAGCATGGAAGATTTGGTAAAAGTCGTGGAAAGCGCGAATGAAGAGGAGACGGTTAACGACTTGAAGATGGCTTATAAGATGTATGAAGAAACCACAGAGAGTGGTGGATTTATAACTCCGAAAAGCTTGAGAAGGATGCTTAGCAAATTGGGAGAGTCGAGAACCGTTGATGATTGCAAGGTGATGATTGCTAAGTTTGATATCAACGGTGATGGGGTCCTCAGTTTTGATGAATTTAGGGAAATGATGTTGTGATCATATATTGAATATGCACAAAGTATATATGGATGTTTATTGTATAGATGGATGTTTATTGTATCCTCTCATGTATGTATTTTAGGAAAAGATTGTAATCTTTCATTCTTGTTGGCTTGCTATTTATTCAATTCTTCTTGTATATATAAGAGACATTGTAATCATATGATTATTCAATAGAAAATAGTTCATCATACGGTTTTGGTTGTGTGGAGTTTAAGGGGATGTTAAGGTTTGGTTACTTTAGTTGGTTATCTATCGTTGGTCATGTAAAAACATAATTAACCTATGTCGATGGGATAAGTTAGGGTTCAAATTCACAAGGAGCATGCGGTAAGTGTTATACGTTATATTATTTAACCAGTGGCGTACCTAGGTTAACACCTAAGTGTTCGCCCGACCCACAAGAATTTTTCCGCGGTGTGTTAAATTTCTGATTTTTTACGAACCGAACTATCCAGAAATTTTGTGACCGAACCCCATAGAATCTTTACACCGACCCTCAACTTAAAAGAAAAAAAAATTATCTTATGTTTTTCTCAAATCACTAATAATTAGTAATAATAAACTAAAAAATCTTTTAAAAAACTAAGAAAAAAGCCCAAAAATAACCACGAATTATTTAAGCCCAAAAAAACTTAGAAAAAAGCCAAACTATTAATTTAAGCCTAAAAAACTAAAAAAATTGTAATTGGGGTTGCGCAATGTACGTATTACGGCAGAAAGAAACGAGCGGGAGAAAGGGGGGGTGCCTGAATTTCGATCGATGCTGCTGAAGGGGCCAGGGGCTGGGGCGATCTCGCCGGACCGGAAGCTCGCCGGAATCAAGCCAGATCGCCACGTCGGAGGCTCCTGTTCGCCGAAAATCCGGAATTCGCCACTGGACTCGGTTAGCCACTGATATCAAATTTTTTTGACAAATTGTCACCGTTTTATTATAGATTTATAGTATGGGCGTATGGTTAGAGAAACATGTGAATCATGTGATTTTGTATGAACATTCAAGTTTTTAATGTTGTTTGGTAAACAAAGGTTTTGTATGTGATTTTGTTTAGCCACTGTGTTTTTTTTACATTCAAGTTTCTTCTAAGTTTTTTATATTTTTGTCTTATTTTATATAACTTTGTTCTCGAATGACGATTGACCTGTCACCCGACCCGACTCGACCTGACCCGAACCGAATCAGTCTAAAAAATTATTTGTATACAGGGTGGACGACAAAAAAAAAACAAAAACAAAAAAAATGCATATAGGATGGACGATCAAAAAAAATTATACACCGAAAATTTCCGAACCCCATAAATAATAATCCTGGGTTCGCCACTGTATTTAACTAATTTATATAAATTACTTAAACAAAAACTCTGATTTAGTTTGAATTGCAGAAATAAAATGGAAACCTAAATTGCAAATAATAAATAAAAATATAATCGCATCTAGCGTTCAGTTTAGAAACTAGAAATATAATCTAGATTGATTTACCAATAGGAAAGCCAGATAGACATAGTCACATTTAATTTCAAGCACATATGGTAATAGCAACACTCAAATCCGATCGTGTTGATATGATGCATTATTCAACTACGGAGAACACGAGTTGAGATGCTATTAAGCTATCACATCTTAATCACAACAAAATAACATTAAGTAACGAAAAATATGACTTTAACGTTTTTTGAAACTTAAAATAAATGCATAAAAATTCAAAGACAAACAAAACAAGATATATGGTCAAGAGTGAGGTTATAATGAGAAGTTAGGTGAAGATACGAAGGATAAGAAGGATAAGAAGCCGTCTCATTCGTTAGATCTGATGATCAATGACCCAGATTTATTCCTTAATTAAAACTAAAAAATAAAAGGTAAAAATGATTTCCAGGGAGAAGAGGGGCAATTTGGTCAAATTGTCATTTTTCTCTTTCCCTTCAATTATTAAAACCTTCATAACTTTTTCATACGATATTATTTTTTTATAAAAATTACACCATAAAAACAAGCGTTTTTTTATTTTTAATACGCATACAGTATTGCTATATAAAAAATGAATTTTTTTTTTGCCAATGACGTGAAATATGACACAACGACCTGAACATATGACACAATGACCTGAACATATGACACAATGACACAATGATCTAAACAATGTTCAGAATGTTCAGGTCATTGTGTCATTGTGTCATATGTTCAGGTCGTTGTGTTATATGTTCAGGTCATTCACAATTTTTTTTATATAGCAATATTGTATGGGTTTTAAAAATAAAAAACGCTTGTTTTTATGGTGAAATTTTTATAAAAAAATAATATCGTATGGAAAAGTTATAAGCATTTTAATAATTGAGGGGAATGTGAAAAATATGCAAGTTTCCAAATTTGTCCCTCCTACCTTTGACTTCTTATCCTTCTTATTTGACTAAAACTTCTCACATGAACTTTTCTCATATGATCAAAATGTAAAAACCTTATCGAATACACTAACTAAATTTACACCTAAGAATGATCACAATATATTTAACCAATCATAGTAAAGAAACCAAATACCGTCACCGAAGCAAAACTGGTGCCCTTCATCGATTCTTGTGGCCCCAATAAAAGTGATCAGCAGCAACCCCAAAAGGTGAACTCCCAAAAAATGTTGCTGTCATTTCTTTTTAGTTCCTCCCCTGCGATTAGTGCGATCCAATAGAAGCCCACTTAAAATAGATTTGAGTCATGGCCCAATTTCTTTAAACATCATAAAACCCAATTAATTTTAAATTAGTTTTATGTAATGCAAGAACAACCATAAATAAACTTGTTTTAATTTTTTTGTGTGTGTGTCAAAATTGTTTTAATTACTTGGCATTTATTTTGACACAAATACATTGCTTAACATCATTTTCTTCATAACCTATTAAATAGAGTAAATTACAGAAAATGTCCTTTTTTATCAAAATTATGGATTACGACTTTTAAGTAACCTAATTACGTTACACATCCTTTACGTTATATGTTTGTTTTGGAAAAAGCTATTTTCTTTCTAACCCCGTTAAAATAGTCCGTTAAGTTAGGTAATTTTGGTATTTCACAACCTTTATTTATTAAAAAGAGCCATCCATAGTTCTCTGCTTCTTCCTTAATTCCGCTCAAAGTCTTATTTAATTAAAAAAAACATTCATCTTTCTTTGCTTCTTCCTTATTTGAAATCGAGTATTCTGAAGCAGAAAGAGTGGAGTATAATCCGATTGATTCTTGGTTTTTGTTGGCATGATCGTGATTACGAGAATTTGAAGGGAGTCGATGTAGGATGACCTCATAGATGCAGGTCTACGAATCCATGTCTGGTGAAGCGAAGGTTCCAATTTTAGGGATGTTCATCTTTATCAGACCGATTCTATAAGAAAAAATCTTTAATTAATTAAATGTTATATAATACCAAAAGTACCCCTCACTTGACAAATTGTTTTTAACGGAGTTAGAGGGAAATGACATTTTTTAAAACAAGCATATAACTTAAAGGATGTCTGGTGCAATTATGTTACTTAAAGAACCTAATTCATAATCTTGATAGCACAAAACTTTTTTTTTTTTTTTTTTTTTGTAATTTACTCTATTAAAATATAAAAAACCAATCAAAATGATATGTTTTGTTATCATATTGATGTATTTAGTAGAGACTTAATATATAATAATGTGAAAATAAAAGTCACTAATCACCAACCTTTGACCAAATGGTCATTTGATGTTGGTTCACAGTGGGAGGGGGTGGCAGAGGTGGGACTGTTGTTAGCAAGCAGGGTTGTTGGAGGGGCTTGTGCCAGTGTCGAGGAGTTTATGGGAAGTGCAACAGATGGGCTAGATGGTGACAGGAGCGGTGGGCATGGTATCGGGTGGGGCTGGGTATGGAGTCGATTGGTTGGGTTCCGAGTACAAACGAGCTGTAGAAAGGCTATCATCTTTCAAGAACTCATGTTGAGTGTTAGGCTGTGTTTGGCGCACTAGCTGAAAAGCTAGCTGTTAGCTGATAAGCTAGCTGCTAGCTTATAAGCTAGCTGCTAGCTGATAAACTATAAGCTAGCTTATAAGCTAGTAGCGTTTGGTTAAAACTAGCTGATAAACTAGCTGAAAAATGTAAAATGTCATTAAAGTACATGTATATAAATAAATTAAAATTTAAAAGTAGAAATATGTATAAGTTAGGAAAGGGTAAAACTGGAATTATTCTAAAAGCTAGTTGAAAAGCTACTTCAACTAGCTTTTTAAAAGCTAGCTTATAAGTTAGCTTATAAGCTAGCTTTTTGACATTACCAAACGGGGCTTTTTAAAAAAGCTAGCTTATAAGCTAGCTTATAAGCTAGCTTATGGCGTGCCAAACACAGCCTTAGGTATAGGATATTGGGAAGGGAAGACATCTTCGTTAAACATGACGTGGAGAAGAAATGCTTGTTTTACCAATGACGATATCGAGACATTGATAGCATTGGAAATATGGTGGGATGGGCATGAATTAGAACTTCGCGAATGATGTTGTTAAGTTGACGAATCATGCGCTTAGCTTTACCATTTTGAGAGGATGTTTGTGGAAACGAAAAATCAAAATACAAACCCCATGGGTATGTGTAATGTTTGAAAGTCGTGGTGATCGAAATCCCTCCCGGTGGATCTACTCCGAATTCCTAAACGAGTCAACTAACAAACAGTCAAACATCATAAGAATGTATTAAAAACTAGCATAAACTACAATTTACATTCTTTAAAGTTTGATAAAAAAAATCAGGTTACGTCTCTAAAATATAGTTTATTCTAAAAGTTATGAAAATGCAATAAATCATTTTATGGTTAAAAATACATTATTATATTAATAACTCTGCTTTTCTACCAGTATCTAACAAACCGGTTTTCACCCTTGCTTATCTAAGCCTATTCAGCACTAACTCGAACCAAAAACAAGCTATAAAATTAAAATGAAAAGGTAAATATAATACTTCTATAGAATTAGGCAACAAGAGGTCTGCAAGAACTTTCCCGGAGGATCACTTGCTCCTCCCTTTCTGCCACCAATTCCGACAACTTCGCCACCACTTCTCCGGCATTCGGCCGCCTCAACGGGTCATCCTCCACGCACGCTCTAGCAAGGTTCGCCAACACAACCGCTACATCAAACGAATAGTTCTCACCCAATGCCATATCCATCCATTCCCTTAGCTTATCTCCAACATTACCGGATTCGAGTATAAACTTGATTTCGTCGGATAAACAAGATCCGGCGTCATTGTTTTCCGGTCTAGACAATCTAATTGGCGGCTTTCCCGATAATATTTCAAGCAAAACAATCCCGTAAGCGTAAATATCCACGCTTTGAGTAGTGGAAATGGCACCTGGACTTGAATGTTCAGGTGCCGCATATCCTTTATCCCAAACGTTGGGATATAAACCAAAATTCAGATTTCCTGAATAAGGTACTTCTGTGGGATGATTGTCATCTCTGATACACGAGTCCATGCCAAAGTTACCAACTTTGGCATGGAATTCTTCGTCCAGGAAAATATTCCGACTCTTGATGTTTCTATGAACGTAATTCGGGCTAATTATCTGGTGCATGTATTGCAAGGCAGTTGCTACATCCAAACAAATCTTTAGTCTTTGGTTCCATGTCAAGAAACAAGAACAAGAGGCAATGAAATGGCTTTTCATTGCCAAACCCCCATGAATCCAATCTTTTAAAGATCCATTTTTCGCATACTCGAACACCAAGAACTGATCACAGGTTGTCGTGATTGATCCATGGCTATCTGTACCCGCACAAACACCGAATAGTCTGATTATATTAGGATGAAAACGAGTGGGGCCCTGGAAGAGCTCGAACTTGATCTTGGAGATGGTTTCATGATCTGTGAATTTGATCGCCACATTTTTTCCTTTGAGGCGACCATGATACACAGATCCCTCAATAAGGTTGGTGGAGGAGAAGTCACCTGTGGCTAAGGTTATCTCCTCCACTGTGTGACTCTCCACCACCCCTGCTGACAATTTACCAGGGGTGGTGGGCATTATATGACCATCTAGAGATTCTATCTGCGATTCGAAAGAAACTTTCTTCTCGCTTGCGGTTCTCACACTTAAGTTCAAGTGTTGAAGCTCTAAGTTGACACTCTTGTCGCATGACAAGTAATTCTCCTTGGCCTTCTTCTTTCTCCTTAGGCATAGGATCAGGTAAAACGCAGATGCCGTTAACAAAATGCATATTGCGAAGGCAACCACGCTAAGCGCAATGTAAACCCGGATCTCCATCATTCTTGATTTTGATTTGGAAAAACTCATTTCTAACGGTAGAATCTTGTGAGTTTGTAGAAAAGATTGTTGAGATAATATGTATATAGTTGGGTAGAATCTTGTGTGGTAATATAGAGTTGGAATTAAACCAAAATCTCGATTTTTGGAAGGCCAAGATGAATTGAACATGGGTTTTCTTTTCTATAAAGATTTAAGGAACATAAGATCGAAGGGGGAATTGGTGAGACCAAACCATTCGAAAAAGGTGATGAACAGTCCACATGCAAAGCATTGTAATTGAGATGGGCGATGAATGGAATCCAGAGAAAAAGTTGGGTTTTGGGACCAATTAGATGTGCAATTTGTTAATTCATATAACTTAGATTTCGTTATTTTTTAAATAATTTGAAATACATGAAATGGAAAATCAAACGTATATTGAATATTGCCGAATAGAATTAATTCATTTATCACGGTGTATAATATTACAAAATTATATGTCTTTTGGTTACTTGTTATGTGACATGTCACAAAAATGCCTTTTTGTTTGTTTTGTTGTAATTTTATTCGTTACATTTATGTGTCGTTGTTTTAATTTTCTATATTATTTTAGTTTTTTAGTTTAATATGATTGTGTGACTTTGTACGTAATTGCGTTTTCATCCCATACGTTTTTTACTTTTTAATTTTTAAGGGTTTTTTCATTATAGTTTAACACCGTCTTTTTAATTTTCTTTTTAATTTTAGTTTAATATTATGGTGTGATTTTTTTTTATTATTTTTTTATGTTACGTTCGTTAATCTCGTATTAACTGCCATAATTCTTCTTAGCATGTGAAAAATAAATTAAAGTATACAAAACGGTAGAAATAGTGGTTTTATATATGTATTTTTTTATCAAAATTAATAGAATTTGCTCCACTCTTTTCATAGCAAGTGTTACTTCTTGCCCCACTAATTTGCTAACACGTCACAGTTCTTGCCCCACTCACTTGCTAGCACGTCATATCGTTACTTAAATAGTTTTCTATTTGATTAAATTATGTTTTTTTTTTTCATTGGATTAAACGATTAACAAATATCAACGCTCTAAAAATCTGATTTTAGTACGTTACGTTTCTAAAAATTATATCATTGCGACCCGTATGTTTTTACTACGTTTGGATATAGATTTTGTTTAAAGTAAGGTTTTAATTCAATTAAATGATTAACAAATATTTTCAATGTTTTGAAAATCGGCCGGATGAAGGACCGTTGGTTTTATTTTGGGTTCTATACATACACAAAATTCTAATATATAGATTTTGTTTTAACTCGAGCCATGTCATACTGATTTATTTTGGGTTCTATACATGCACAAAATTGTCATTTTTTTAACGGTATCGATCAAGCGATCTTGGTCTTACGTGTAAACATATCCTTACGGGGCTATGTCCAAGGTCGATTACTCGAACCTCCGTGAGAACCAAGACACCCCCTCCTGAAGCTTTCTCCTGACAAAAAACCCCTCATAGGATCACATGGGGTAAAACTGCCTCCCTTTACATTAGAACCCGGATCACATAGTGACCAAAGCTTTAAAAGTTAAGAAGCTTTAAAAGTTGCACAATTTTTTTTTTTTGCTCATATCTCAACAACTTAAGTTTGCGAATGGACAAACATCCGAGGTTGGTGGGGTGTTGAATCTGCACGTGAGTACACATGCTGCACATTGACCCAGCTTAAAGCTAACAGATCCCAATAACAAGAAATAAGATTCCAGGAAACTTTTTGAGGGAATTCAAGATATCTTAACCATTTTCGATGTACGACGAAGATAAAATTAAAATTTTTTTTTCTTGAGAAAAAAGAAAGAAAAAAACATATTTTGGGGATAGGATTTTAAACTAACCGAACGAATACGAACAAGATATTTTTGTGTTCGTTTGTTAACCTTTCACCGAACAATAGAATCGAACACGAATACCTAGCCGAACAAGATTCATGTTTGTGTTCGTTTGTTAACAAAATTACTTTGTTCGTGTTTGTTTGTGTTCGGTTGGTATATTTTTATTTTTCCTGACAAACGTAGCGAATAGTGAGCCAAACGAACCAAACCGAACATAGTCAGCAATGAATCAGACAAACCAAACTGAACACGAACTGGTCAAACCAAATAACCAAACGAATGATCCAAACAAACAAATACATATATGATAAAACAAAGTAGAAAAAATTACATATTTTGTCCTTTAACTTTGCCTGTTTTTCATTTTTTGTCCTTTATCTTTTTTTGTTACACTCTGTGTCCTTTAACTTTTTTTTTCGTTCACCTTTTGTCCTTTTTAACGGAATCAGTTAAAATCCACCGTTAAGTTAAGGGTATTTTTGTCTTTTTAACTTTTGAGGTATTTTTTTATAGTTGATTAAATATGGGGGGTGTTGTGTAAATATCTCTATTTCTTTCTCTTTTATCAAACCCAACCCCCCCCCCCCACTCCCCACCCTAACTCTAACTGAAAAGAAAGAATCCGGCAGCCCCCCCTCCGGCGAAGCCAACCTCCGGCGAAGTCACCCTCCCCTCCACCTCCGTCCGATTGAACCCATTCAACCGATTCCGGCGAACCCCTCCCTCCGTTCAATCGATTCCGGCTAACCCCTACCTCTGTTCAATCGATCTGTGAATTAATGTCGTTAACAGGTGGAAGCAAACATGGATTTCGGAATTAATGGCGGTTTTACATGGAGCTTACCTTCAGAAGTTGCGACGGAGATTATGCAGGTCGCTGGAGGTTTGAACGTCGTGCCGGAGGTCAATCAGACTATTGGAGGTTTGATTTCGGTGGTGGCAGTTTCTCAGCATGTCGGAGGTTCGATTTCGTTGCCGGAGTAGAGGTGGAGGCAGCAGCACTGCTGCTCTCTCTCTTTCTTGTTCGTTGAATCTGTGTTCTTATGAACCCTAATCTCGCCTCCGCATGAACTCCTCGTCAAGGTCGCCGGAGGTATGAAGGTCGCCGGAGGATTAAACGGAAGTGGGGGTGGGGGCAGTAGTAGTAAACAACGGAAGTGGGGTTAGGGTTCTGGTGGGGTTGGGTTTTTTTTTAAGAAAAAATAAATTACATATTTACAGAACACCCCCTCCTCTTTATTTAACTATAAAAAATACCCTAAAAGGTAAAAAGACAAAAATACCCTTGACTTAACGGTGGATTTTAACGAATTCCGTTAAAAAGGACAAAAGGTGAACGGAAAAAAAAGTTAAAGGACAGAGAGTGTAACAAAAAAAGATAAAGGACAAAAAATGAAAAACAGGCAAAGTTAAAAGACAAAATATGTAATTTTTTCAACAAAGTATTAACCACTTATCCATACAAAGATCATTAAGAGAAAGCAAAAAACAATGAGTTTGTCATTTAAACTAGTCTTTATAATATTAAAAATTTTGAGTTTGTCATTCCATGTAGTCTTCTAATCAAAAGTTCTAATCCATACAAAATATATTTGATAATCCCATCATGAAATTATTAAAAAAAAGAGAGACAAAAGTTAACAAAAACAACTTGAAATTATTAAAAAAGATATTAAACATACCATTTTTCCTTTCACGTGGTGCTTCTATAAAAAACTGGAAATGAAAAACTCTGGAAGGTGCTGAGCTGCTGAAAAAGTGAAAGTCTTTTTTTCAAGTTTTAACTAAACGACTAAACCTCTAGATTAGAGATATTTCTAAATAATATATAATTTTAAAAAATAACTAAAGTCTAAAGTATTAAAGTTAACAGATAAACACAAAAAACAATACGAACAAACACAAATGAATGTACACGAACGAACGTTCACGAACACAATTGAACGAAGGAGCGCTCTATTCGTGTTCGTTTGTTAAGCTAAAAGAACTAAATTTTTTGTTTGTGTTCGTTCATTTAGTAAAAGAACAAACATAAACGAACTCCTACCCAAACGATTCATGAACATTTCGCTGAAATTTTGATTCGTTTACAGGCCTAATTACCGATAGATATTAACCTATATTCATTTATAAAATTTTCTAAATTGAAGTTTAATAGTGTTTTTATTGTTTAAGGTTCTTTTTTTTTGTCTTTTAACAAAAATTTTACTTTCCGCTTCTTCTTTTTTTTTTCGGTTTTTTATCGAGATCTTTGGTTCAAGAATTTGAAAGGTTCACTTTTAAATTTAAAATCGAGCTTATATGTTTGATATTCGCTTGATACTTTTTCATTCTTTTTAGGTCACTTTGATTGTTTTGTATGTCTACATATACTCGGTCACAACGCGTGACAACACCACCTAGTTTACTATATAATAAAATAAAAATCTCAAATTTTATGCGTCATCGTCACATTCACTCTCATAAAAAAAAATCCGTCTCTCTCTTCTATTAAATACGAACCATCTCCTATTAAATATTATTGATATTAAACAATTAAATTATATAATTAAAATTTAAAAATTAAAAAATGTACATATTCTTATTCTAACAATTTTTAAAATTTAATAAATTATAATAAAATTTCAATTATATTTTATCTTAAAATTTAATTTTATCATTCTTAAATCTTCATTACTTTTAATTTTAATTTTGAATATTTGTTATTTTTTATTTCACACGTATATGCTTATACATTTTAATTTTGAATATTTGTTATTTCTTGTTTTTGATTTTCATGGCTAGAGCCAAGTTGGGTAGCTTGTTTAAACTTATACATTTACCAACCATTTACCAAGTTTTGTTTTTTGGTTTTCATGGCTAGAGCCAAGTTAGGTAACTTGTTTTTCAAAGGTTTAGTTTTTGTATAAATAAATGATTAGCACTATATAATTTGGTGTTATTTTGCTCTTAAAAAAGCTGGTTCTTAATGTGTTTGCTCGATCCAATTCTCTAACATTTGTAATGTAGAAGACTCTAAGAATCGTACAAGTACTTATATGTACTGCATAAAATATAGTCACTTGTAGTAGGAGATGGAAAGAATGTTGATTAGAAATTGTTTTGGATAGTGGTGGACCTAAGATTTTTTCCACCAGTGTCATTCATATTTGTTGTCCGGATTTCTATCAACTCGACATGACAATTTTTTTTGGCAGGGCTGGGGTTTTATCACTAAAATTCTTATAAAAAAGAACTAAAAAGAGGTTTAATCTTTTCAAAAATAATAAACAAAAGCACACACAATAACCCTAACATTCTGGGCCCCAAGCAAAGTAAACAACTAGAGCTCTAATTAGCATAAATCACAATATAATAGGAAAAAGGAAAACAAAGTAGTCTCAAGTCTTAAATTATCAGTGAGTCATTAAATTAGTAATTTAGTATATTAGCACACATTAGCATTTAGGCTATTCTATCAGTTTAGTGTTTCATGCGGAAATGGACTATTCTATCGGTTTATTGATATTCATAGGAATTATAACATAATAGACTGTGATTCTGTTTGTGCTTTTTATTCTGGGCTGTTCAGCCCATCACAGACTAACCCACTTCCCAAATCTAAAGCCCATTTATGCATAAACTGTTTTCTATGTTGGAGCTTGACGAATCGAACTCGTGTGGATAGATTGAAGATGAACGAGGCCACACCCGCATAAGCCATAAAACACCTAATCATTGAGCCAACTTCATGTTTTGTTAAATCTAAAAGGAATGGTATCACTCGAAAAACTCGTTAATATGTTTCTACATAAACATAAAAAAACGATATATATGTTTCTGTGACTCATACACCTATCAAGAAGATTATATATTATTCGTTGAAAATTTACATTTTAGAGAGAAATTTGTAATTTTGTAATTTTAAAAGGGAATATAGATAATTTCTCAAAGTGTTATGGATGGTGCCAAGTGTTGAAACAAAACCCAGTTCGCGCGGCCTGAGATTAGAACTTCGACCCAAATTGCCATTTTCTATACCTTTACGTGAGGGTAGAAACTAGAATAAAACACAACATATGAGTTTAATATGGCTTGAAAGCTCACACTTATAAATTATTTCAATGCTTCCATGGATTCTTTGATGGTCAAAGAGGTGTAACGAGTGAAATCTCACTCCAATGAATAGGGTCTGAAAATGTTCAGATGAGTGCATATCTTACATTTATCTCAAAGGATAAAGAGGTAAGTTGCTCTTAGAGAGACCCCTTACTCTAAAAACCCTATAATTTTTTTTTTTTGAAAATATACATGAAATCAAAAAAAAGAAAGGAAAACACATGATACAAGTACGGGTAGAGCACAAACAAATAGATACTGTAGTTAAAACCGTGTTAAAAAAACATACATTCAAAACATGCAAGCAAAGCAGACACAATACACAATAGTGAATAAAAAAACTAATAGGGATGATTAACGAAAGAGTGCTTATTCAGCAAAATTAACAAGTCATAATAAAAAAAAAAAACCATTGATAGATAAATGTTCATTAAAGAAAGAAAAAGTAAAGAAAAAGGAGAAAGGTTACAACTACCTACATACACATCCAAAATTAATACACATTCTATGATCTAAACATGATACAAATTGTATTGAGTTTTCAATTTCATTATGAACTAAACATGATACAAATTGTATTGAGTTTTCAATTTCATTGGATTCCAATGAACCAAACACAATATTATAAGCGAATTGTTCTCTGTGTGGTATAATTATACATTCTAAATACTTAATAATTAATGTGATTAGTACTTTTAATGTATTGAAGGTGTTCACATTTAATTTAATATAATTTATAAAAAATGAAGAATATTATTACTTAAATCCAGCAAAGCTAGTTTCGTTTATGACCTTTTTCTATTATTTATTTCATTTCCATATCATATTATTTTATTTATTTCCATTGTTTTTATTCTGTACCTGAAAACGTGATACTATAATAGCTCTTTCCCACCGAACTATTGTTGTGTTGACATATTCCTACTTTTTACTTTTAATATGCAAGACTAATGTTTAGTTTTGATTATTTGGTTTGATATGTAACGCTTTAAATATGTTTACAAATACGTATTATTAAGGTAGGGATATGTTAATTGACAAATGTTTTTTAACGTACAAAATGTGACACGTGACACTGAGAGGGCACAGACATAAAAAATTAATGTGCGATATTTTGCGTAGTTATGAAATATAAGATTAACTATGAAACGTATGTTAAGTAATTATTAACAAAAATTACGTAATTAGTATTAAAGGTTGCGTAATTACTCAAACTATAACCTATTACCTTTAAGTAATTACGCAACATTCTTTCATAATTATTGATCAACTTATGTTTTCATAATGTATTATTCAAGTTATGTTTCTTAATTACATAAAGTATCGCAGTATAGTTTTTTATAAAAATACTATACTCAAATTAAAAAAAATAAAATATTAGATTTTATAATGTAATTTTTATTTTCTTATAATAACGTCATACAAAAAAGTAATCAACATTTGAAAAACGTATAGGAACTTGATAATGTCAACAACGTTAAGAGGGCTATTTACACTTCGAATGTTAAAATTACTTTATACAAGAAACTAATTCTATTGTTAAGGTAATTGTGTATTTGTTTTTTTTAATAAAAATGTTTTAGACACTTTGTACACTTCGTATGTTATCCACCGTAGAATTTATTAACCTTGACAATTATTGTAACCATGTGAAACATACACTAAAAGTCTAAAATAATTGTTTCTTTAAATGAACATCTATCCTTGGAAAGAAACATGACGATTTAAAAACACAATTTATACCGTTCATTTTTTTAAAGTTAGGGATGAAAAGTACTCAATTTGACTTTGGACATAAGCAATCTTTATAATATAGAGCATATTTATACTCTTTATTTTGAAAGGAGATAAACTTTGAATATAATTTGAATACAAGGGTATAATTGTCTTTTTATTTCAGAGACTTAATATATAATGGAAAATTGGAATTGAATAATACGAATTCACACTTGTTGGCCAATAATAATACAAGTTATGCAGTTGGCCTACAATAATACGAATTCATCATTTCGTTCTCTACAATGGTACACCGTTAGTTTCCACTAACGGTGTTAGTCCTAGGGTTGTTTTTGTCATTTCTAAAAAGGAAGGGGCTTCTTTGAAACATTTATAAACATAAAAGAAAAAAAAGAAAATTGTTATATATATATATATATATATATAAACAAAAAAAATAGAAAGAAAACAGTTCCGTCTCCCTCCTCTCCTTCCCCACCAAATCCCCCACCCCCTCCTCCTCCGTCTCCCTCGTCGGCACCGCCGTCGCCGGAGCAAAATCGCCTAGATTGAACGACGGAGATGATGACGAAACCGAAACCCGGTGCTCCTCGTGTTCCCTCATCTCCCTTAGACCGTCGCACTCCAGATCTCCGCCGCCCTCCTCCCCCTCATCTCCCCGTCGCCGGATCCAAATCCGGTGCTCCTGTTCCCTCATCTCCCTCCGCCGCCCTCCTCCCCATCATCTCCCTCCGCCGCACCAGACCGCCGCACCTCACACCGCCGCACTCCAGATCTCTGCCGCCCTCCTCCCCCTCATCTCCCTGTTCCCTCATCTCCCTCCGTGTACGCCGCCGCAGATTCCTTCGCCCCCGCCACCGTCGCCAACCTCGGCCCCGGCTTCGACTTCCTCAGTTGCGTCGTCGACGGAACCAGCGAGGTGGGGGGGGGGGGCTGTGCTGTGCCGCTGCCGGAAAAGGAGGGGGGGAGGTGTCGACTTTTTTTTTCTTTTATGTTTATAAATGTTTCAAAGAAGCCCCTTCCTTTTTAGAAATAACAAAAACAACCTAGGACTAACACCGTTAGTGGAAAACTAACGGTGTATCATTGTAGAGAACGAAATGATGAATTCGTATTATTGTAGGCCAACTGCATAACTTGTATTATTATTGGCCAACAAGTGTGAATTCGTATTATTCAATTCCAATTTTCCATATATAATTAAACCAAACATTTTAATCTAAATGAAAATTCACTATATATATTTAAAAAAATGAATTTAAATAATACCAATTATTTAATAAAATAAGGTATAAAGATAAGAGTATTTTATAATAAAAATTTGGTGATATTATTACCGGCTAATAGACAATAGTCGAGATTATTTAAATTATTTTTTTCCTTCCTACCTTTTTTTGATATCCAATTATTCCAGTTAAAACATGTAACCTAAGTAAGATTGTGTGGTTCCTTAATTCTAGATTGGAAAATTGGAATTAAATAATCCAAGTTATTGAGTATTGGCGGATAATAATCCGAGTTCCAATATAGGCCAACAATAATCCCAATTATTTGGATCTTGGAATTCATTGGACTGTCGTTAATTTTTCACTAACTCCGCTAGTACTTGCTGACGTGGCAGGTGATGTTGCATCATTTTTGCTGTCGTGGCAGGTGATGTGCCATCATACTTGCTGACGTGACATGTACCACGTCAGCACACAACTAACGGAGTTAGTGAAAAATTAACGGTGGCCCAATGAATTCCAAGACTCAAATAATTGGGATTATTGTAGCCCAATATTGGAACTCGAATTATTATCCGCCAATATCCAATAGGAAAATTGGAATTAAATAATCCAAGTTATTGGGTATTGGCGGATAATAATCCGAGTTCCACTATTGACCTACAATAATCCTAATTATTTGGGTCTTGGAATTCATTGGACCGCCGTTAATTTTTCACTAACTCCGTTAGTTGTGTGCTGACGTGGCACATGCCACGGCAGCAAGTATGATGCCACATCACCTGCCACATCAGCAAAAATGATGCCACATCACCTGCCACGTTAGCAAGTACTAGCGGAGTTAGTGAAAAATTAACGGCGGCCCAATGAATTCCAAGACCCAAATAATTGGGATTATTGTAGGCAAATACTGGAACTCGGATTATTATCCGCCAATACCCAAAAACTTGGATTATTTAATTCCAATTTTCCTATCCAATAACTTGGATTATTTAATTCCAATTTTCCTTCTAGATTTGATAATGTTGGTGGAAAAAGTTCCTGAACTAAGAAATTAAACAATTGAAATTTACCTTAGAATTTTTAGTTGGCCGGCTCAACTCCAACTATTTGCAGTTTTCAAAGCAATCTTTAAACTCTTATGGACTAATAAGCAATATGTGTATGGTGTAACTTGTTTTGGGGTCCGATCTAGCGTCTTGTTAGATTGGGATTGCTCGGTTTTTGGTTGAATATAATTACTTCACAAAAAAAAAATTAATAAGCGAATAGGAGAATTAAACTTTTCTCAGTGATGAAAATATTTAACTCACCAAAGTTGAGAATTTGAGAGACATATTTTTTTTAAAAGGTGATCTGATGGGATTATTACGTACCAATAGAGAATATTACGAATTATTTAAAATATGTTTTTCTAAAAAAGTATTGTTTCTTGTTTGGATAATGTATCCCGATTGTCTTCCCACGTTAAAAGCTTTGGAAATTAAAAACTCAGGATTAATGTTTGTTCTACAATTTATCCAATTTGTGTTGATCTTGAGGAAGCGGTGAAACACTTATATTATATATATAACAATGAAAATTGATAGGTGAATGGTGAACTTTTTGTTTCTTATAGTTTGGTCACGTGACTTTGATGTTTTGACGCTTTCGACCCTTAAACTTTTACAATTTGTTTTTTTAATGAAATAGTAAACTTTATGTTTTCATAGTCTGGCCTCATATGTTTTATACTTTTACGTTTTCTACCCTCTAACTTTTAAAGTTATTTTTTTGGTTTTGTTTTAAGTTTTGTTGTCTTCTACTTTGGTCACAAAATTTTTAACCTTTTTACTTTCGTTTTTAATATACTTTTATATTTTATACTTTCATCACGAGACTTTTAGACTTTTACGTTTTGTACCCCTTAACTTTTTAACTTTCGTTTTTTATTCGACTAATTTCATTTTTTAGTATACTTTTAGAGTTTTTGATTTTGACGATGACTTTTTTCATAGTTTTATACTTAGTCAAAGTTTTTTGTTTTTTTTTTTGTTTTTTTTTTTGTTTTAAGTTTTGTTGTGTTCTACTTTAGCCACAAAACTATTAACTTTTTATTTTCGTTTTTAGTATACTTTTATATTTTATACTATTACCACAAGACAATAGACTTTTACGTTTTATACACATTAACTTTTTAACTCTCTAACTTTTAAAGTTTTGTTTGTTTTAAGTTTGTTATCTTCTACTTTGATAACGAAACTTTTAACTTTTGTACTTTCGTTTTTAGTATATTTTTACAGTTTTATATGTTCATCACGAGAATTTTAGACTTTTATGTTTTATACCCCTTAACTTTTAACTTTCGTTGAGCATACAAATTCAACGCTGCGCACCACGAGACTTTTAGACTTTTACGTTTTATACCCCTTAACTTTTTAACTTTCGTTATAGTTTTATAATTTCACCACGAGACTTTTAGACTTTTACGTTTTATACCACTTAATTTTTTTACTTTCATTCAGTATACAAATTCAACCCCTCAGCAACGCGCAGCGTGGTAACCATTTGGAATGCCATCTCTTAGTTTGCAAGATTCCACTTTTCTTCTTATTTGGGATGGAAGATTTACTAAAATCTCATCAACACATTAATGGTGCGTGGAATAGGAAAAGGTTATCAATTTTATCATTCAAATGGCTATCTGGTGCATATGAAAAATGAGGAATGATAAGGTCTTCAATCAAGCTTCAATTTCTAGATCAAAGTTAATGGAGGAAATAAAAAAATTGGGTCATCTATGGCTAGAAAATTGGGCTAGAATGGCTATTACTTAGGAGCATTGGGAGCAATGGTGTGCGTTTAATTTACAGAATATTGTAATTTGTCTTTGTGGATTTCTATTTAGTTGTAATCTTTTGGCTACACCCTTTGTAGCGTGTTATTAAAATTTTGTTTGCGGTTAAAAAAAAAAGAATTGAAGGGAGATAAGTTTTGCAATTCTTGATAAGCTATAATCACTAGAATCATTCCAACTTAGTGTGTGAATTCAAAGGGATGAAGGTGTATCTAGTTTATTCAGTTAGAATAACAACAAGAGTCTCGTAGTGAAGTATCCAAAATGTTAACATTCAAGAGGTAGATCAAGCTGAATTTTGTCGGTGAATGATTCTGTTTACTTTTTCAACTGATTTTATCTTGATCTTCCAGCTGATCAAATTAGTATCTGATTCGGTCGAGGGTGTTCCATTTTCAGTCAATATCTAAGTAATGTGATACGATCGATTAGCAAAAACCAGCATGTTTGGTAACAAAAAGAAGACACATAACTAGCAAAATCCATTTCGATACGGTAAGAACCCACAAAACCTAAATATAAGAATTTTGATTATTATCTTCGATCAAAATCCCCCTTCAGGAGAAGAAAACTCAAAATTAGACGGTTCTAAGGAACATAAGAAATGTGTATATTATTGTTTTACACTCATAAATTTAACAGAAATTTTGATAAAGATTACATCTTTTAGGAATTGAACAATGAACACTACGATGGACTTATAACATTGTTAAAATTAGATTTTTGAGTTAAATGTACAAGGATTAAAAAGTGTTACGGGATGAGTTGCTTGATCAAGAAAATGAGAGTTAGCGGCCTAATTCTCAATGGTCGTTGAGATAAAAGATTATGGTTAATTAGTATTAAAGAATTGATTTTGGAGGTGGAAGAAGCTACATCGTACGTAATTACATATAATTTCTTTTTGTTTTTACATTTTTTGTCTTTCGGTTAATTACAAAAATAGTCCATGAATAATAAACCGACTAAATTCCCCTCTTGTGTAAGCACATGAGAAAACTTAACAATAAAATGTAAGTGATATTACAAAAATTAGTGCTTTTTAAACATAAATGATGAATTAATGATACCTAAACTTTCATATAAACGTAATTGACATTTACTGTAATTTTGTCTTAGAAGTACCGTTCGATTGAAATGTAAATTGTTATTAAAAGAAATAAACCCTATATATTCCATAATAACTTAGTTGGGCATTCAACTTATTTGACCTTTCAAATTGTTTGTTCTTATTTAGCCAGTCAAATTGTTTGTTCAATTATTATTCAATCAATTGTTTTTCTTTTCAACAATATGCTAAAATATAATAATTTAGATTTGTCATGCATAGCATGCGGGTATGAAGTTCCTATTAGTGGTTATAACTACTCTCACAAATTCAAAATCCTATATATGATTCCAGCACAATATAAATCAAATCAAATTGATTGCAACACCAACAATTTCGATCTCCCCTCCTTCTCGATCTCTTCTCTGATTCAAACCATTTTTCATCTGATCGATCAATCCAAATCCAAATCCAATCGAAGTTTTTTGGGGTACTGTCTGATGGGTGCTTGCATTTCGGTTCACCGTAAAGCTTCTGCAATCACGGTACAACATTCGTTCGATTCTACTATTAAGCTACCTGATGATCATAAACCGCCGGTGATTCATTCTTCTAATCTGAAACTACTTCCCGTTATGGATGGTCATGTTGCGGTTAAACCTCAACTTCCTTCCTATGCATCGCCGCCTACTTTCTATGATCATGGTACGACCTAACTAATAATTAACTTTAATTACTAGATGAATGTTTGTGGTTTTGTTTATTCACTTTTCTGTTTGATTCATTTTCTATGCTTTGAATTTGTTTGATGGAATGTTAGGGTTTCTTGTTATTCTTTTTTAACGACCAACAAACAAAGCTCTGATCTCTGTAAGGAGTCCACTGAGCAAACAGAGCTCCTACGGGAGTCCGAGCCAACAACAGTTGAGCCTATTCCAGAGAAAACCCACATCCGTGGGCGGCCGGATGGTAAAACCTGTTGGCTCAGGGATCGAACTCGTGACCTATAAATCCCGAGTCTTCTCCTTCTATTATTGTTGGCTACCACCAGGGGCGATTTTTAATGAGGGCCAGACCGGGCCCCGGCCCGGGCTGTTTTTTTGCTCAGAAGTAGGAATTTATACCCGTTCGGTTCAATTTTTTTATATGCTTAGTCTGGCCCAGTCTATATATTCGTAAGGAGTTATTATAGGTAATGAATGCGTCACAGCTCAACTGGTTCACGCCTTGTTGGTTAAAATTCGGAGACCTGAGTTCGAAACTAGTAAGCAACGTTTTTTTTAATAGTGAATTGGAAAATCAAGCTTTTATAAAAACCAAGAGAAGGCAGCAAGAATCGAACCTGCGACCTGCGATTTGAAAGGCAGGGACTAAACCATTGGACTGCCAGTGAGTTTAGATATATAACAGTTCAAAAATATATATCCAGTATTCTTCTGCGTCATCTCCTTCCCCATAAAACCCTAATCGACGAGACCTCCATTTTTATGTTAATTATTGAACAATGGTTATTTTAACAAATTATTGCAATTAGTTTTTTTATTTTTTGTTGTGTGACCCGACTTGAACCGAATATCCGACCCGAACATATAAACCAAGTTCGAAACCTAGCGACAACCTAAAAAAATTTGGACCCTTGAGTTTCGGCCCGGACTAAGTTTCCGGTCAAGCTTCGCCACTGGCTACCACTAGGACAACTCCTGGTGGTTGGTTTCTTATTATTCTGATTGTTTGTTATGACTTTCTACATTATGTAATCAGGATTAGGATTTATTTAAAATTAGCTAATCTTAATTGATCATCTGATAATCCAATTTAGACGTTTCAAGTAACATTAATGGATAGTCAAACACACAAAGTTAGGAGATTCAAGCGCGACTCACTCGTTTCAGCAGCCTAAAGCGATATAAAAATTTGGGATCTTTTTTTAGATAGTTGGTCGAGTTGACTAGGGACATATATAAATTTGTTTTTATAACAAGGCTAGGAACATTTTTAGACCCGAAACAACGAACTTTGCAACGCTAGCTACACACGGGGCTCAATAGTAGGAGGTGTGATTCTAGAAAAAACATTATCGGTTAAAAGGTTATAAGTTTAAATCGTAGGTCTTATCGTTAAAAAATGTTATAATGTAAAAGAAATTAAACTTGTGGCCCAATAATTTAGAGGCAAAAACCTCATTAATATTTAATAGAGCCGCCCATGAGGAGATTAACTTTAAAGTGGCGATGAATCTTTATGCTTGATACAGTAATATAACTTGAATTAGGATTTTGTTGCATATTTGTGCAGTTTATTGAATAGTCTCAAACTTTTATTTCATGTTGAAAATTGCATTTACCACATTTTGTTTAATTCGTCAAATGCATATTTTACTATAAAAGGAACACTACTACACAAACAGGTATAAGCTACGGATTTTTGTTACGGAAAAAATCCGTAGCAACTTTTCTACCGATTAGTTACGGATTTGCTACGAACGCAAGTTGCTACCGTTTAGTTACGAATATTTCGTAGCAAACGAAATCCGTAGCTAACTTCATAGCAACATTCGTTGCAAAATGAAACAGATAAAATTTGAAAAATAATTCAAAAGAAGTCCGTAGTAAAATCCGTAGCAAAACAATAAAATGAATATTTAAAAATTATTTTTAGAAAAATTCGTACCAAAATCCGTAGCAAACTGAAAAATTGAAATTTTTTAAAATAATTTAATATATATCGTAGCAAAATGCGTAGCAACTTTGCTAAAAGATTAGCTACGACTTAGCTACACAAAGATTTTGCTACGGTTTAGTTACGGATGATTCTCGCAAAAAAATTTATGTAGCAAAATGCGTAGCAACTTTGCCAAAAGATTAGCTACAATCACATTTTGCTACGGTTTAGTTACAAATATTCCGTCGCAAAAAGAAAAGTTGTAGCAAAATGCGTAGCAAGATCAGGAAATAAATATTTTAATAAATATATGTTTGTTTGTTTCTAATAAAAACGTAACAAAACCCATAAATAATTCGAAAATAAATAAAAATAAGTTAATAAATCTATACCAAGATCAAGATATACATATTTAAGAATGATCGGTTTTTAAATTTAAACATGGTTAAGCAAAGTTAGTTTGGTCAAATTTTCTATATTTGGTCAATCGTTTACATAATCCATCTAATACAACAAAATAATACCAAACATGCTCTAGTAACCACTAAAAATAATATATATGTTAAGAGCCAATAACACTTCTTAAGAAACGTGTGAGCCACTATAACGTATTACAAACTTTGTCACATTGCGGTTAATCATCGCTAGTTGTGGATATAATCATGGGAAATCATAAATATACACAAATTCCGGTAGATGGTAATCTATTAGGGGCAAATATAGTGATGGTCAATATTGGTTGATGATGATTTGATACATGTCGTTAACTAGATTCATTTGTTAATCTATGTCAATTGGGGTAACAAATGGTCAATGAAGATTAATTATGGTGATCAGGTTTAAGCAGTGCTAATATGGTTTAGTGATGGTCAACAAGGGGCATTTAAAGTCAATTGTGGTTACAGATAGTCAATGATGATTAATATTAGTCAATGATGGTTTATTAAGGTGAATTAGGGCAAATGACAACGTTTAATTACGGAAATTAGAGATTGACCCAGTGGAGTGCACAATGATCAACGGTGCTCACTTTTGATTAGATATTGACAATTAGTGTCTATACTGGTCAAAGATGATTATTTATGATCAATATTGGTCAAGTTACTAAGAAAAAGGTAGAACCATAAATACTATCTGAAATTGTGGAGGGCGCTTGATAATATTCCATTCCTTGAAAGGCGGTGAATACAAGAGCCAGTGAAACGGTAGCTACTAAAGCATAAACTGCTCGTTTTTCCTTCCCCGCGAGTATTGCATGATGAGCCCAAGTTACGGGAGCTCCAGATGAAAGGGGAATAAGAGTATTAAGAAAAGGGATTTCCCGAGGATCTAAAACCGCAATCCCTTTATTTGGCCCATTACACGCAATTAGTATTAATACTAGTTTAATGATGAGAAATATTTCTTAAACATTGCCAATGTTACAACATAGGTCAAACTTGGTTAGTCATAATGATTCATGGTTATATATAGTTAGTGTAGGTAAAATAAAGTCCCATTATGAAAAATTATAGTCAAGCATACTGATTCATAATCAAACATGAGTTTATACTACTTATTATAAACCGTTATGATTTATAATGACCAATAATAACATATTTCAACCCATTGTTACACTTATTACTCAATAGGCAATGGTAGGTCATACATACTCAATGTAGGTCGAACTTGATTAAAAATATGTTTAATGGTGAAACATAATTAATATACACCAATCATAAAGAATCACACTCATATATAGTGATATGAGATTATATTTCAATAGATTTTTATAATAGGGTTACGATGGATGTTTGTTTGACTCACTAGGTTTCTTATTAAGTAAATTATCATAGGTGTTTATCCATTAAATACATAAACAAAAAATATTGTATTCATAATACCTAGTTAATATGTCGCGTAACGGACAGTTTCATTTAAAATGTAAATAAAAACCTAAGCATAATATTAATATATAATAGTTTAAAAAATTAACATTAATAAAATAGAAATTTAAACTATAATATATAACAAACTAAGAGATAAAATCATTTAATTTAATTCCATCAATGTAGTAATCGTGAATAAAAGATAAATCCATTTAATTTAATAAAGGATAGGGCATTCTTCAAACTTGTCGTTCAAACCCGAGTATCGACTGTTGTCATTTAAAGAAAACCACGAACCCACTTCCCAAATCGAATCCACAACAAGTCGGCTAGTAAATCGGGATATGGAGTCCTCATCTCCCACGTCCTTCGTCGGTTATGAACCTTACACGAACTCCCTGAAATACCACCATCTGCTTGCGTTTTCCTCTCTTCTCACGAAGGCAGCGGAAAGGACCGGTCGAAACAATTTCCTATCCAGGTAACATTTTTGATTTACGTTATACTAATTAAAATGGACGAGAAAGCAAATAATTTACTTCTATGTTAAGGGGATTAGCTGTCATCATGGATGACTTGATTGTTTAGATCAATTTATATTAATCTAGGGCTTCTTTGAAAGAACCTACTTATCTCAATTTCTGAATAAGGACGTTTCAGTTTTGATTTTTGTCAACTTTCTTGATTCTAGATAACCGAAAAGAAGGTACACTAGATTGAAATTGCTACATGATTATTTTGTTTTTATGGAAAAATTTGATGGGTTGTTTGGCGATGAATCACTTTATTCTTAATACTAATAAATTTGTGTTCATTCTATCTCAAAAGCATATTATCACTCTGCAACTACACTTTTAAGAATATTAACGTTTTCTACTAAAATTTATATGTAACCATTCTTGTGCATGCTAACAATTTTGTTTTTATTGAAGATATCATGGTACGCAGTTCAGCAGGAAATTTTAGAGGTGGCCAAGGGGGTGAACGAGGTGGCGGTCGAGGGGGCAACCAAGGTGGGGGTGAAGGTGGTATACACAACAGCGAGCGAGTAACACCAGATGCATATAACTCTCACCATGAGGTTGATGATGATGATGTTGATGACGATGACGAGTCTACCGCTCCTGGTCGGCGGGGACCGGCTGTTCCGACCCCACTACCTTCACTAGAAAATCGTATTTGGATTTGGGTTGAACATGATGAGTAAGTGTGTGTGTGTGTGTATATTCTCTATATAAACAAAATATGTCATTAATGTTGATTACTGTGCATTGTTTCTATTTTGTAGATTTAATATTCAGGTTCCGGTTACCAGAACCATTGGTTCCATTCTGCAGTCTATGTGGTCAGGCCCGTGGCAAGGATGGAAAGATGTTCCTTTCCATCTTCGTGATCGCATGTTTGAGCGATTTAAGGTATGTACGTAAGGATCCATTATCAATTCAGTAATAGTTTCTGTCATTTTGTCTTTTTAGTTAGACACTTAACTTGAATGACTGGTGCAAGTTAAAAAAATAGATTTACAGCACCAATTAACCACTCAGATTACATTGCTAAACAGTTCATGTGCAATACTTTGTAAGCAGAACATGACATTCTTGGTTGTTGTAAGTTAAGACTACACACACCATTTAACAATCACCACTAGTTGATTAGTTGATTAGTTGTATTTCAACATAGCTATAGAAAACATAAGTTCAGATGAAAAGAAAACAAAAAACAGATTCTATAATCAAACTTTTTAAAATTCCCTTATAGCAAGAATTGACTGATATAGTTTTAAGGTATTTTAAGATTATTAGTTGGGCTGGATAAGTGAATACACATACATAACTTAATATGTGATTATGCGATTACACACACATAAGTGAATATAAGCACTAAAGCACATAACATAATATCTGATCATAACCTAAGTGAGTATTTACAACATATACATTATTAATATGTTTTTTTTTAGAAATACTATCAATGGAAAGATGAGTGGGAAACCTCAGTTAAATCTTGCTGGAATAAGTGTATTGCGGGAAAGATTCCTCAAATGTTGCAGAAGGCTCGGAAGAGAGCCAAGAACCTTGCGAATAAAGAAGGTATAGAAGTTGGAAATGACTTGAGTGTCTTTCTTCCATTTAAGCCACATTGGATTAGTCAGGGAAACTGGACAACACTAGTTGAGGCATGGAATACTGATTCGTGGAAAGGTAAGTCTTCTATAAATAGAGAAAACAGATTGAAAGCAACAGGAGGAAGACACACGCTCGGCTCAAATACCTTTGTCACGGTTAGAAAAAACTTGGTAAGAAATGTTAATTTGTTATATCTTTTAGAGTAAATTATTATTTTGATCACTACAGGTTTAGTCTGAAAAAGATTTCTTTTAACAAATCAAGTCTTATGATTTGCAACTTATAACGTTTTGAGTCCTATATGTTAACACCATTTCTTATTAATATATGAATATGAGCTTTGTAGGATAAGACATTGAAGCGTCGTGCCACTTTTGATGAGTATTGGCTACAAACACACGCAAAGAAAGGATATAGACCCTTAGATAAGTTCTTAGGTTGTAGCAGGTTGGTGGGGGAAGGTTCGGGAGAAGTCAACGATATGGAAGATACCATTGAACTACATGATGTGGCTTGGGTTGATCCGAGAGCGGGTGAATCTATTGTAAGTTTTGTACTTTCTAAAGCTAACGTTTTAATATTTAATTATATAATGTTAAAGTATAAGTTCTTTTTGTTCCTTTATATCATAGAAAAAGTATAAAGAGGATTTTAGCAAGAAGTATGAAGACGGTAGCTCACCCCCAGAAATGGATATGAATTTGTGGTCAGAAACTACAGGGGGTAAGAAAAAAGGGAGATTGTATGGGGCTGGAGATATTGTTGACCCGTATGTCGTGCTGACGGGTATTGCGTCAAAGCCGAGTAGTTCGCATCCAACCGAAAGAGGTGACAAGGTATGTATTCTCTCTTAGTAAAAAAGTATATCTAATTGTAATTGTTAATAAGTTGTCTAAACTAAGCCCAAGCATCCCACTGCTGTTTCCTTAAATCTATAAATCAGTCCTTTATTATAAGTTTATAACAATAGAAATACCCAAATACACCTTACCTATTAGGCTGCTAAATAACCAAATACACCTGTTGTGTGACCCAACTAATCTGATTGCTAGACCGAGAATACCCAAATGGTCAAATACACTGATAAGTACATGACATGCATGGAGGAAATTGCAGTTTGCATGACATGAGTTTTCTTTTACAATTTAATGCATCCTAAATGTTATCTTAGTTTACGTACTAATGGAGTCCAGGGTCAAAAGAGTAATCTGGCTGCTGCAAGTTTACAAGTTATGGGTCAAGAGTTTAGAGGGTTAGTTTATTTGGGTTTGATGTATTATTACAATTGTTGTTTAATTGGCTAATTATAGGTACAACAATTGGAGGATCAGATAGCACAGCTAAAACAAGACAAAGAAAACGAAATAACAGAGAAACAAGCTATGTTGGAGAAAATTGAAGAAAACGCGAAGTTGAATGCGGAGCTGAATGCGAAACTTCAATTGTTGTTACAAAATTTGCCTCCAAACTTCTCACTGAGTTAAGCATATGACTTTGTTTTACTAAACACTATAGTAGGATCTTTATTGTATTACTTTTGGATAATTTGAATCTTTATTGTATGACATTTGGCTATTTTAATTTATTATGTTGAGACGTTAATCTCATTTGTTTATATCCATGAAAATTTCAATATATTGTATACGGAAAAAATGACAAATATAAACGAATTCGTAGCAAAAATGTTACAAAAATTTGTAGCAAATATGTTAAAAAGTTCGTTGCAAAGTTCTGTAGCACAAGTTCGTAACCAAATCTAAAGCTAAATTCCGTTGCATAATTCGTATCTATCCCGTTGTTAAAAATCCATAGCAAAACCATAGCTAAATATATCGTAGCTACAACCGTAGCTAAAAGTTCGTAGCTAAATATCCGTAGCTAAAAGTTCGTTGCAAAAATCGTTGCTAAAATATCCGTAGCAAAAACTTTGTAGCTAAAATTCCGTAGCTAAAAATCCGTAGCAAAATCAATAGCTAAAATAGCTATGACTATTTACGTCACTAACATCGTAGCAAATATTTTTCCGTAGCTAAAATCCATAGCAAAATCTTTTAGCCACGAGGGTTTTTGTTAAGGACCAAATTTGTAGCAAATCCGTAGCAAAAGGGTATTTGCTACGGATTTGCTACGAATTTGGCCGTAGCAAATGCTTATTTATGTA